>CM077347.1:43395262-44595262 GCA_039655645.1 Ammopiptanthus mongolicus
ATGTAAGGAAATTTATTACAAAGCTGATTCATTACAGTATAAGATGGATGTCCCTAATCTAAAATGCCACAATCAAAATACATGGTAAGGGATGTTTTGTGATTCTGTGCATTAGTAGGGGCAATAGCAATAGTATGCTGCAACGATTAGGAGGAATGTATGTAGAGCATGGTAGTTGAAGTATGTAAAGTGTTGGAACCAAAGTGGTTATGGTCCATTAATCCCTTAAGTTTTGATGTTAACAAAGGACTAATTTCAGAAGAACAAAGATTTGTGATGGGCTAACTTTTTATCTTAAGTGTGCAGGATAAAATATATATGTCCAAATGTAAACGCCCGATTTTCACGTTTTCTAATTCTTCAATATTTTAACATCTTTATTTTATTCGAGATCTTAGGAATGGAAATAAAATATTCCGAGACCATAGTCATGCTCGACGATATCGCAGGAAGCTACGATTAAGTTTTGAGTCGAAAACTCAAACGGAGTCCGGTCTGCGTTTTTACACTTACAATATGATTTTACTGCTCAGGAGACCTCAGATGGACCCGTGAATGAGACAGTAAGTCTTAGAATTTGACTCTCTACGTTTTGGTTAAATTTCTCAAAAATTTCAGAAAAATCACTTCCTGACCTCCGTTCATGCGGAATCCTCAATCGGGTGATGAACGGAGCCACATATGGATTTATCGGGACTCGCCAACGGATAATCTTGATATCACATCATCCCAGGACACTTGGGAGAGTATGCCAGAGTCGTCACGACGTTCGAAAATATCTGGGCCCAAAATGATCAAAATGCCCCAAACCTTAGTCTTTTACACTTTTATCATTTTACCCTTTTGGCAAATGACCTTTTTGCCCTTAAGTGAGCTTTTAAGAGCTGAAATTGGCCCCTCAGACCCTCTCATTCACGCACAAGAGCTGGCCAAATAGAACTCTATAGTTGTTCTTGAGAGAAACTCCATTTTTCTTCTTGAAGATCCTTGATTACTTGTTAGAATCACTTGATTCCTTGAGCAATCTTCCTTCATTTTTAGGTAAGATCACTTCTATGATCTCTTATCTTCTTTAATCTCTCTCTATTTCAAGATCAAACTTCATTTTCATGAAAATCATTTCTTAGATCCAAAACTTTGAAAATCCATAGGAAATTGTAGAAAAATCCTTTTGATGTGAGACCAATTTCTTTGAACTTACCTCATCATTCTCTACCTAAACCCAAGAGCTTATGATTCAACTCTCATCATAGCTCAAAAATCCCAATATGGCCGAACCCTATGTGATGATGATGAATAGTGTTTTTCATCAATTTTTGATTTCTAACACTTGATTTCATCCTTAGCTTTCCTATTGCCTTTGAATCCATGAAATGGAAAATCAAAATCAATTCCTAACCTTTTTACCCTAGGGTGTCCGAAACCCTCATTGTTAGAATTGTTGAGTTTTGCTTTAATTGTTGTTTTATGTTTGATTGTTGTGTTGTTGTAGTTGGTGACGATTGTCAGGAGGTTCACAAACCGATCAACCGACTTTGATCCTGATATCTGCTCTCCAACAGGTATGGGGGGTGAAACTCATCACACCAAAATGGTGGTGGTGAAGATGGTTGTTTAAGTTTATGTGTGGGTGAAACCCCTTTAGTTTGGGTTCACTACTAATTGTTAAGTTTAGTTAAGTTCTCTTGAAGAACAAAGTTGTCTTGATAAGTTTATGCTTTAGTGTGTGTGCTCTAGCATATGCTGATAATGATGTGATTGAATGAAAATCATTTCCATGTATGTTGAAAAACCTACTTTGATCACTAGATCAAGTATGGACTTTTATGCTTGATTATGATGCAATGATATGTGATTGTTGTTTATCATAATTGTGTAAGTTTTGTGAGCCATAATTTGGTTTGTTAGTGAAGCATACCTTCACATTTGTTCCCAATAGGCTTTTAGCCATGGCCTTGAGAAAGGGAGCGTAATGTGTAGTTCTTGAACAATTAAAGTTTTGATGAAAGCAAAATGTTTTAGTGGCTTATGCTTGAAAGAAAAACCCTAAGTGACTTTGATCCAAAGATCAAACAAAGTTTCAATGTCAAAGTGTTTTCACCAAAGTGAAACATGTTTTATACCTTATCCTTAGTTCATCTAGTTAATCAAGTAACTTAAAAGTGGATTAATGAAAGGTTTTCATGAGAATCAATATATTTCCATAAGGCTTTTTCTTTAACAAGTGTAATGTCTTGTTTCAAGGCAAATTTCGCTAAGTGAATTTACTTTCGCTAAGCGAAAACAGAGGAATTCCAAGTTGGGCATCATTGCCTCACTTTCGCTAAGCGAATCCAGCGAATTTCGCTACACGAATTCTGTTTCGTCGAGCGATCCAGAGGAGTTTTAAAGAGGTGTAACCGCCTCCATTTTCGCTAAGCGAATCAAGATTTGCTAAGCGAATACAACAAATTTCACTGCGCGAATTATGTTTCGCCAAGAGATGCAGAGGAGTTTCAAAGGAGGCATCACTGCCTCAATTTAGCTAAGCAAATGGAATTCCGCTAAGCGAATTTCATGTTTCATAAAATGATAAAAATAGAGTAAGTGGTTCAAAAGTTGTTTCAAATCAAATGATTTTTCAATTGAGAAGTTGTTTTGGTTTACAAAGGAGTTTTTAACTCAACTCGTAAAGTTTTACTTATACAGACCTAAGTTAAGTAATTAACTTAGAGTCGAAGACAAGGGTTTATTAAGTATGGTATGTGGTGGAACAAGACCATATACTACACCATTGATGACTTAGTACATCAATGACTTCATATGACATAAACACAAACATGAAACGTTATGGGATTTGAAACAATAGTTTGATGACGAACTGGTGATTCGGATCCCGATCAGTTGTTCAATTGTTTCAGTCTTGTGATGACTCGATCCTGGAGGGATCACGAGATTTATCCGGTGGATAAAGGTTTTTTTTTTTCAAAGACGCGTATAGTTCCTAAGGAAGAGAACTTTAGTGGAACTTGAGGTTTACCCGGGGGATAGACATTGCTTTTTCGCATCTGCTTTGTATAAGCATTGGCATTTCATTTGCATAGTTGTAAGGCCTTAAGCCTAGGAGTTGAGCTTAAACCTTGATGCAGGTGCGAATCTTACGGTGACGATATTCAATGGTCTTTTTGGAGGTATCGGGGTTGGAAGGGCTGACATGTGACCAGTTGGTAGTTCTTCTGTGTCGTGGCTTATCCGAGCAATACACTGATATCCTCTACTAGATGCCATACTTTTCATGTTTGGTCGAGAGTGTTTCCATAAGGCCAGATACGTGCACGTTACGCATGTTATAGCATCTTGCTCATGGCTGGTAGAAACCGAAACATGTCCTCCCATTCACTCTCTCCGACGTTTTGGTAGCTCCATGGAGTTGGGGTCAGAGTAGTACCCAGTGACATTGGCATTGAGTCATGAACATTGCACTGCATTGCATGGCTGTTGACATTTACTGTTATACATCGCTGTATTGTTTAAGAATGTTTTATATTATGCTGTTAACTATTTAACATGATATTATGTTGTCAACTGCTTAACATGATTTACATTGAGAATTTTAGTAAGCATGTTGGGTACGCTGTTACCTGGTGAGTCGTCCCGTTTTTACTATTGCTGTTTTGCTATGTTGATGAACGGGAATCTCACCCATATCTGTATGTTTTCGGCTGGTACTTGCTGTTGCTGCTTGAACAGATGAATGTGACGATGGTTCAATTCAGTAGTTTCCTTGAGCCCGGAGGCGGACTCTTTTTGCTGTTTTAGTTTTGTCGTCAGCCAGACTATGTCAGTTTTTGTAGTAACTTTTGGGAGCGACGACTCCTAGTACTTATTGTATTTCTTATGTCAGTTGTACATTAGACCTATGTCTGTATATAGTATTATTTCTATTTTTGTTTCTGTTTTCTGTTCTGTGTTTATAATATAGTATGTCCTAGAAATGCATGGTTAACCTAAGTTCATTTATTAGTATTATTTACCTTTACTAATCCCATTACATCTTTGTGAAAAGAAAAAAAAAATCGCATTTTCCGCATTAGTAAATATTTTCGGCCTTATAAACGTTCGGGAATGTGACACTCGGGAAAGGGTGTTGCACCAAAGACAGTCTAAGTTCAAAGACTTTCACTCGTCCAAACTCTAAACAAGAATAGCTCTCTGTCAGACCAGACGATAATAAGCTATATCTATAAGGTCTTGAGTCCAAAGACTCTTCCCGTTATTATGTAATCGCTATAGTCCAACAATTGCTTTATTTGTTTAGCGCAAATTCATATGAAAAGTTTTCAATTTATTATTCTATGTAAAAAGCTTATACCCTTTGAACAAATATTCCCTGTAACACTCGTTCAGATCAAAAGCAAAAGCCAGACTGTCCCTGTCACAAAAAGAAGTTGACCTTCTCCAATAAAAAAGACAAAAGCCGACTTTCGAGTACAAAGAGGATATGTCAGTCCCATTTCTAGCTATCAAGCCTGATAGTCTACTTTGTTGATCAGAAGCTTTAAGGAAGTTATCAGACTCAACGAACTAACGCATTTAATGTTGAATCAGAACGGATCCTTTTCCATCCGTGGAAGATCAAAGTTAATCAAATCAAGTCTGCTATAAATACCTCTGTTCTTGAAGATACAACAGTGAAGAAGTGAAGTATTCAAAAAGAGAACAAGTGAACGATAAGCCAAGTGCTGCACAACTGATTCAAAGATTTGAAAAATAGTTAAGCACACAAAGCAATCAAGAGAAATACTCAAAGCTTGAAAAGCTAACTCTGATCTTTATTTTCATATCACTCTCTGCGTAGAGTATCGTTCAAGATTTTTAAGCTTTAGGTGAAAACTCTCACACTCAATGAGTTAGTAGAACAAAAATCTTTTCAAAACCTAGTTGATTAAGCCTGAAGAGGCTTGTGTAGAAAGAATACTTAGTGTGCCTAAAGAGGTGTAGAATACTTACTTGAAGAGGTTTAGAATACTTGCCTGAAGAGGTGTTGAATACTTGTAACAAAGGGTTTTTGTTATAGTGGATAGAGCTCTCAAGTAGAGAGGACTGGACGTAGCTCTTTAGTGAAGAGTGAACCAGGATAATATATGTGTTCTTTTCTTTCCCTGATCTTCGCTTTAGTTTATTTTCTTACTAACTCCTTGGGATTGAATTGCTTTCTTATAACGCCTGTCTCTTTATCTTAATCGGACTAAGTAAGCGTCCAACTTGTATTTGGAAACGCACCTTGCGTCCTTTAAACGTTTTATTGTCCAACCTTGCGAAAATATCTATATCTGCTTGCGAAAAGTTATAAAAACTTAAGAAACACAATTCAATCCCCTTCTTGTGTTTCAAACAGGTTCCTTCATAAAGATTATTGTGAACTTTAGCGTGCCCAATCTTTGTCAGGGTAGGCAGGTCCTATATGTCACAAAATGTAGGTGAGAAATTAAGAGAGCAATTGAGAGACTATGACAATTTATGAACAAAAATGAGATTGAATTTAAAATTTCGTATATGCAAAACATTATGTAGGTAAAATTGAGGAGTAAAATATATAGTTCCTGAGTGTGTGGCAGTGGTGATAGAACCATTTGGTAAAGTGACATAGATAGGGGAAATAGCATGATAAGAAGTAAAAGATTCAAGAAAGGAGCATACATGGTCTGAGGCACTAATATCTAATATCCAAGATAAGGGTTCCAAGAATTACCTGGTTGTGTTATGCTGGAAAAAATATGTGTGTTGGAGTCACAAGATGATTGAGTAGGATTAACACTTACAGAAGTAAAAGATTCATTCTTGGAAGCATGAAGAAGAGAGACTAAGTATTTGTAATCTTCACGAATCAATGGGGAAGATTCATTAGGAAGAGGCAAAGGAGCAAGGGGAGGTGTGGAAGCAACTGAAGAAGATGAAACTTGCATGTTGTTTCTTGAGATCCAGTGCGATAACCAGGTGGAAAAACATATTTAAAATAACAGGTGTCCACTGTGTGATTTTTCCGATTACAATGACTACAAAGCATTTGTTGTCGGCCATTGCTTCTCCCACGACCTCTGACCTGATAAGAATTGCCACGACCTTGAGAAGAAGAGGTAGCAAAGGTTGCATCAAAGGTTGTTGCATTATTAAGGGAATGTAATGGTGGTCTTTCTTACTGATTTGCCAAAGAAAAGACTTCGGTTATTGATGATAGGGGATCCATTAGAAGGATCTGAGTTGGAATAATATGAAATGAGTCATTAAGCCCCTTTAGGAAGAAAATGACATATTCATTTTCCTTGTAAGAGTTGATAACAGTAATGAGAGTGCAAGTACAGGGAACAATGGAAGAACAACTTGGTGTAGGGCGAAGATAATCAAACTCATCCCATAAAATCTTCATATCAGTGAAGTATGTAGAAAGAGTCTGATAGTCTTGTTTCATAGAATGCAGTTCTTGAAGAATATCATAAATGCGGAAATGATTACCTTTTGAGAATCGTTCCTGGAAATTAAGCCAAAGATCACAATCCTTGTCGATGCATATTGTGCTTTGCGAAATATTGGGGGAAAGAGTGTGTGTGATCCAAGAGACAACCATATTGGTGCAGCGCTCCCAGGAATCAAGCAAAGGATCAGGTTTTTCTGGTCGAGAGATATCGCCATTGATGAACTTCAACTTGTTTTTGGAGGAAAGGGCACGTTTCATGGCTTTGCTCCAATTGTAATAGTTATCTCCATTAAGTGGTGGGGAGACAAGAACAAAACCAGGGTTTTCACCTGGATGAAGATAGTAGGGACTACTTGGGTTTTGTGTAGGATCAGAGGGTACAACGCCATTTTTGTTGGAATTGGTGGTGGGATGAACAATTTCTGGTTGAGGTGCAGCCATGATTGCAGCAAGAAAGAAGAAAGAATGTGGAAGGTGTTTAAAGAAAAGAAAGATAGAAGTTTGATACTGTGATACCCACTACCCCGCATACGATAAAATATAAAAATAAATAAATCATATAAAAGAGTCAATATATTAAAACTCAAAAGGTAGCAAGTACCACATGATCCAAAACGTATAAAACCATAAGTAACAACTGCGAAAAAAATCCCAATGTCCCTTATCAGAGCTGGTAACCACTATCGATAATACATCGGAAAACAACTAGACATAAACCTATACTACGAGCAAGCGATCTTCTCGCGATCACTCCTCAATAGGCTGCTCACCATCCTCTGCATAAACCAAGGTACATGCAAAGAAACAACAACGATAGGGAGTAAGAATTGTACGTATATATAAACATAAACAGTAATAGAGCAGTTAGCAAGATGAACACATAGCATATAATACATTATAATATAACAAATCACATCATATCATATTTCATCATATCACATCAATAAACATGCTATGCAATGCAATACTACTCCATATGCATTGTGGATCCAATAACTAACTCAGGAAGATGATTTTGGGGTTACATATCCACATTGGCCAATAAGCACCAATGTCAGTAGTTCACCAAACTCTCGTATGAACCACTTTGATAGCCGATTCACCTTACTCTCGGATGAATCACCACGGATGCGCGTGATTCACCTAACTCTCGGATGAATCACCGCGGACATCCAGCTCACCATACTTTCGGACGAACTCCTCAGTCATCTTAACTTCCCCCAACTAACATCTCTATGTCATGAATGCATGCAATACTAACACACAACCAACATTGCAACCACCTCCATCAACACCATTAACAATGACAATCAACTTTGACAAATAAGCATCAAAGTGATCACAACTAACATCAACGTGCGGTACACATCGTCATCGTCTTAACTAACATCAAGGTTTTATCATCATTGTTTAGAGTCTTTATTATTAAATCATGCCTCATCATCGTCCTAATTTATTAACTATCATCAAGGTCACGTCTTATAATGTTATTTATCATATTTTTACCCCAAAAAGTTATTTAATCTCTTTTTATTAAAAATCTGAGAAGTATTGTGACATTCCTACTTTCGATAACCCTAATTAAGATGGATAATCTTGATCGGGCTTTCGCTTAAGTTTTTCGGGTTGTGCATTAGTTATTAGTCTAATTGGATGTTTGGGACTAAGCTTGAATCAAGTTAGAAGTGCTTAAGGCGTAACACGAGAAACGGGGGAGATCATAAGGATGGAAGTCCCTTCCCAGCTGAATAGCATGCTCAAACGTGGTAGAGATGCAGGCTTAAGCGTGCCAACGTTTAGACATGGGAAGTTTGCACACTCAAGCTTTCTGAATACACTTGCCAGCTGCTCTGAGTTTCGACGCGTGTCGGACACGTGGCAGGCCAAGGAGAAAGCGGTGTGGACAAGGTTCCATGCTCAAGCGTGGAGAAATCCCATGCTCAAGCGTGGGAACGCTCTGACGTTGAGAAAGTGCACACTTTAACATGCTGTCTATTAAGTCAATATGGCTAAGTTTTCTTTCTCATTTCATTCCAACACCCAAAACGCTTAAACTCTTCGTCCCTTTCTTTCACAGAGAGCTCTTAGAGCGTTTTAGTTGATTCCGACCCGATTGCTCACTGAAACCCTATTCCGACTACTTATTCATGCTCGTAGCTTCGGATTTTCCTAGGGTGCGACTTTGATTTCAAGCTTCTTTGAGGTAAGCCTAGATGCTGACATCGTCGACCCTAAGTTCTGTTGGTAATTGTCTTGGTTTCTATCATTTTATTCCTCCTACTTCAACATAATGATGTTCTGCTAACACATTAGGGCTTTGCGGATGCTTTTACCTGATCGATCGATCGAGGAGTCGCGCGAGGACTCATGGTTGAGCTTGGACTGCGAGGAACAACCTGTCTTGGTGAGCTCTCCTTCACTTTCGTGGCTGAATCCACTTGTTCCTTGTTGGATAATTGTTCGTTGTTGCTTTCGTTACCGTTTCTGAGCTTTTGGTTGTTTTTGGACCCCGCGCGTGTGCTCGGGGCAATTGTTGGCCCAACGTGCATGTCGGCGGTGCCTTTTGCAGTGTTGGGGAGCTGCATGGTGAGCTCGTGGTGGTCGTTGGTGTGTTCGTGGTGTTCGTGAGATCGAGGGTCAAGGTTGTCCATTGGTGCAGTTTACTAAGACGAATCACCAGGTGAGGAGGAAGAAACCCCAAATATCTGGGAATCGTAGGCGTAGGATATAACTGTTAACATGTGTAGGGCTCCTCAAACCCTACTAGTGGTTGAGTAACCGCCAACACCTAACTCACATTGGGGACTACCAGATTGTGGTACCTATGCAGTTTTAGGCATTGTATGTCATCGCCGTGAGGTCAATCTATGATATTTGTTGATCAAGGTTGGGTGCCTATATGCTATATTTGACAATATGCTTATATGCAGTAATTGATAACATGCTAAAATGAAGTCGTATATGATAACATGTAGGATGAGATGCTTGTTGTGATAATATGATTAATTGCTATTTCGGTATGAATACAATGATGATATGCTATTATGCGATAACCTGTTGATGTGATTGATACGATCCTGGTTGAGTTTGGAGATGGTTGGTATTTGTTAGGATGATCGAATAATGGTTGATGGTATCGAACTAGTAGTATAAGCGAGATGATCTAAGTTGAAGGTGGCTCTCATAGTTGGAGAGTGACATCCTCGCAGTTGGAGTTTGTGGACCTTGAAGCGTTGGTTAAGTTTTTGTTGAGGTGATGGATGCATAATCATAGCATTTGCATTTTTGTGGTGGAAAGCCGTTGGATTTACTGTAACAACCATTTGAGCAGTTATCACACGAGGTCGGAACTTGTAAAAAACTGCAACAGCTGTTTGAGTGGTTGTCACAAGGGGCTGTATGATTAGCTGCAACAGCTGTTTGAGTGGCTATCATATAAGCCGGTACCTGTATACAGCTACAACAGCCGTTTGAGTGGTTGTGTACAGGGAGTTGCAACAGCCGTTTGAGTGGCTGCAACTGCCACACGAGGTCGAGTGGACGTTCCGGAGTGACCAAGATCACTGAACTCGCATTTGGAGGGATACAAGTGCTTTCTCACAGTTGGAGAACTTCTCGGGCTTTCTCACAGCTGGAGGGGATCGGGGAGGCAGCGCTTCTCATAGTTGGAGGAACCGCTGTTACACTTTCTTGGGAACAAGGGAAACTAGTAACCTAGACTACCGACTTGATGCCCTTATAGTTGGAGGGTGACCTTCCTACCTTGGTAAATGACTACTCTCACAGTTGAAGGACAACATTCCCAAGGGCAAGGATGGTGATGTTGTAGATTGGCCAATCATTTAGACTCAGTGGTGCATGTAAGTGGTGCATGTAAAGTAAGCGATGATCCTTAGTGATGATAATCTGGAGGTTGGTTGTTGTGGTGACTTCGGGAGACGAATGTTCTTGTTGCTATTCATGTTGATGTGTTATATGCTACGTGATCTCATTTTGCATAAATTATAGAGTTTCTTACCTCCTGTGCATGCTTCCCTGTGTTTTACATGTACATTGTTGTTCGGGACGTGATCCGAAGACGAAGGTACCAGTGGGCTGACAAGGCTGCTAAAGCAGTTGATGGCAGAGCGAGTTTAATGTTGGTGCATCATGAGTAAAGAAAGAGACCTCGGAGGCATTCTTGGGCCTCCCGTAGTGTTTGTACCATGGCCAATGGGGTGTTTATATGTGAGTATTTTGTTTTGATGCCATGGCTTCCGGGCGGAGCTCTAATGCAAGGTTTTGAATTTCTATAATTGCCTATATGCTTGACTTTTAAAAGAAAACTTTTCGACTGTGTTTTAAGGTATAATAGATAGTGAGGTTAAGTTTTGGGACGTCACATTAGGTTATATCAGAGCAGTTCAATTGAATCCGGATTGTGAGGTAATGCTGTTGGAACTGGTCATGTCTAGTTGAACCTGCACAGAGTGTTGACTATGTTTAGAGGTTGGGTAAAGTGTCTGATTCGCGAGTTGTCTATTGTTTCTAGGTTGAGAAGCAATGATAATTGTCTTAGCTATTCATAAGATTTGTGTTTACATGCCGACTATGTTATACGTCTTATGAATATGAGTTAACAGTTGCTTTTACCAGGAATCAATGGTTCGAATGACTCACAACGAAGGAAGTAATAGGGATGAGAATTCTGGTGTCGACATCAATGGGCCTCCTAGGACTGGAGGAGGAGGCTCTGAAGTCATGAGAACTCTGAGGGGTATGGCGGCAGCTATGCTGTAGCAGTCGCAACAAAATACACAACTAATGCAGTTGCAACAAGAGTTCCTGTAGAGGATGCAGAATCAAGGGAGAGAGGAATGAGTGGTGGATGCAGGGTTGGTTGCGTTCATGAAAGGCAAGCCACCCCAGTTTCATGGAAAATACAATCCAGAAGGAGCAAAGTTATGGATACAGGAAGTAGAAAAGATCTTTCTTGCAAAGCGCTGTAGGGAAGACTAGAAGGTTACCTACGCATCCTTCATGCTGGTTGGAGGGGCAAAATTATGGTGGAAGAATCGGCAGAGAATGTTGGAGGCAGACAGAAGAATGATTACATGGGAACTGTTCAGGGCAAGCTTTATGGAGAAGTGCTTCCCTGAAACACTCAGACATGAGAAGGAAAAGGAATTCCTTAGCTTGAAGCAAGGAAGCTTATGGGTACACGAGTATGCAATGAAGTTTGAGTCCTTACTCAAGTTTTCCAAGTTTTATCAGGTGTGCCCAGATGAGAGTTGGATCTGTAGAAGGTTTGAAGATGGGTTAAGGCACGAACTGGAAAGGGCGATGTTACCTTTGGGGATTTTCAGGTTCCCAGAGATGCTCGAAAGATGTGCTGCTGTGGAAAATCTTGACAAGCGGATGGAAGCTCGTCAATAGAAGAAGAGAGGAGAGGCCTCAACAAAAGAAAAACCCATATGATCATCCTAGACCACAAGTTGTGGCAACTGGAGAAGGAGGGCAAGTAAAGTTCAGATGCTTTAGATGTGGGGGAGCACATTTGGTCAGGGAATGTTGGAAAAAGACTCCCTTTGTTTCCGATGTGGGAAGCCAGGACACATCGTTCGCAATTGCAGACTGAGGACAGCAATGGAGTCTGATGATAGGAAAGGGCAAGAAGAGAGAGCAGAGAGATTTCCAACAACGGGGCACGTGTTTGCAATACGAGGAGCTAAAACTTTCCAACCATGAGTAGAAGCTATAAGTGTACTTTTTTGGAAACAGTTTGCAACATCCTTATCAGGATGACCTTTTTGTTTGGATGTACTAAGAGAACAGTAGTATTGGAATGTTAAGTGTAATGACTACGTCACCATCTGTACATATGTCTCATCTAGTATAACAAGTGTATGTTTTCAAGAAAGTTTGTATAGTTTTTTGCTCTACCTTGGATGAAGTTAGTGTAATCCATACACCACATCCACTGCCGAATTTCAAGGACGAAATTCTTTTAAGAGGGTGGTATTGTAACATCTATATTTTAGGTATCCCTAATTAAGATCGAAAATCTTGATCGGGCTTTCGCTTAAGTGTGTTGGGTTGTGCGTTAGTTATTAGTCTAGTTGGATGTTTGGGACTAGGCTTGAATCAAGTTGGAAGTGCTTAAGGCGTAACACGAGAAACGGGGGAGATCAGAAGGCTGGAAGTCCCTTCCCAGCTGAGTAGCACGCTTAAGCGTGGGAGAGATGCACGCTCAAGCGTGCCAATGCTTAGATGTGGGAAGTTTGAAAGCTCAAGCATTCTCAGTGCATTTTCCAGCTGTTCTGAGTTTTGACGCGTATCGGACATGTGGCAGGCCAGCGAGAAGGCGGTGTGGATGAGGTTCCATGCTCAAGCGTGGGAACGCTCTGACGTTGAGAAAGTGCACACTTTAGCGTGTTATCTTTTAAGTCAAAATGTCTAAGTTTTCTTTCTCATTTCATTCCAATACCCAAAACTATTAAACTCTTCGTCCCTTTCTTTCACAGAGAGCTCTTGGAGCGTTTAGGTTGATTCCGACCCGATTGCTCGCCAAAACCCTATTCCGACTACACATTCGTGATCGTAGCTTTGGATTCGCCTAGGGCACGACTTTGATTTCAAGCTTCTTTGAGGTAAGCCTAGGTGCCGACATCGTCGACCCTAAGTTCTTTCGGTAATTGTCTTGGTTTCTATTTTTTTATTCCTCCTACTTCAACCTAATGATGTTCTGCTAATACATTAGGGCTTGACGGGTGCTTTTACCTGATCGATCGATCGAGGAGTCGCGCGAGGACTCGTGGTTGAGCTTGGGCTGCGAGGAACAGTCCGTCTTGGTGAGTTCTCCTTCATTTTCATGGCTGAATCCACTTGTTCCTTGTTGGATAATTGTTCGTTTTTGCTTTCGTTACCATTTTTTAGCTTTTGGTTGTTTTTGGACCCTGCTCGTATGCTCGGGGGCAATTGTTGGCCCAACATGCACGTCGGGGGTGCCTTTGGCAGTGTTAGGGAGCTGCATGGTGAGCTCATGGTGGTCGTTGGCGTGTTCGTGAGATCGAGGGTCAAGGCTGTCCATTGGTGCAGGAGTATACTAAGATGAATCACCAGGTGAGGAGGAAGAAACCACAAATATCTAGGAATCGTAGGCGTAGGATACAACTGTTAACATGTGTAGAGCTCCTCAAACCCTACTAGTGGTTGAGTAACCGCCAATACCTAACTCACATTGGGGACTACCGGATTATGGTACCAATGCATTTTTAGGCATTGCAAGTTATCGCTGTCAGGTCGAGCTATGATATTTGTTGATCGAAGTTGGGTGCCTATATGCTATATTTGACAATATGCTTATATGTAGTAATTTATAACATGCTGAAATGATGTCATATATGATAACATGCTAGATGAGATGCTTGTAGTGATAATATGTTTAATTGCTATTTTGGTATGCCTGCAATGATGATATACTATTATGCGATAACCTATTGATGTGATTGATATGATCCGGGTTGAGTTTGGAGACAGTTGGTATGTTGTTAGGATGATAGAATAATGGTTGATGGTATCAGACTAATAGTATAAGTGAGTTGATCTAAGTTGGAGAGTGACATCCTCACAGTTGGAGGATATAGACCTTGAGGCGTTGGTTATGTTGTTGTTGAGTGATGGATGCCTAATAATAGCATTTGCATTGTGGTGGTGGAAAGCCGCGAGATTTACTACAACAGCTGTTTGAGCAGTTATCATATGAGGTCAGAACTTATGAACAACTGCAACAGTTGTTTGAGTGGTTGTCACAAAGGGTTGTATGATTAGCTGCAACAGCAGTTTGAGGGGCTATCATATAAGCTGGTACCTGTATACAGCTGCAACAGCCGTTTGAGTGGTTGTGTACACGGAGCCGTGTGTACGGTTGCAACAATAGTTTGAGGAACTGTCACACGAGGTTGAGGTGGATGTTTTGGAGTGACCAAGATCGTTGAAGTCGAATTTGGAGGGATGCAAGTGCTTTCTCATGGTTGGAGAACTTCTCGGGCTTTCTCACAGCTGGACGAGCTCGGGGAAGCAATGCTTCTCATAGTTGGAGGAATCGCTGTTGCATTTTCTTGGGAACAAGGGAAACCAATAACCTGGACTACCGACTTGATGCCCTTACAGTTGGAGGGTGACCTTCCTACCTTGGGAAATGACTACTCTCACAGTTGAAGGATAGCATTCCGAGGGCAAGGATGGTGATGTTGTAGATTGACCAATCATGTAGACTCAGTGGTGTATGTAGAGTAAGCGGTGATCCTTAGTGATGATAATCTGGAGGTTGGTTGTTGTGGTGACTTCGGGAGATGAATGTGCTTGTTGTTGTGCATGTTGATGTGCTATATTCTACGTGATCTCTCTTTGCATGATATTGTAGAGTTTCTTACCTCTTGTGCCCTATATTTTACATGTATGTTGTTGTTCGGGACGTGATCCGAAGACAGAGGTACCAGTGGGCTAACAAGGGTGCTAAAGTAGTTGATGTTGGAGCGAGTTTAACGTTGGTTCGTCATAAGTAAAGAAAGAGACCTTGGAGGCATTCTCGGGCCTCCCGTAGTGTTTGTACCATGACCAGTAGGGCGTTTGTATGTGATTTCTTTGTTCTGATGCTATGGCTTCCGGGCAGAGCTCCGATACAAGGTTTTGAGTTGCTATAAGTGCCTATCTACTTGACTTTTAAAAGAAAACTGTTCCAGTTGTGTTTTAAGGTATCAGAGATAGTGAGGTTAAGTTTTGGGAGCGTCATAAGTATTCTCAAATCTGTTTAGTTGCACGGTCGTGCACGATCTGACCACGGGCGTACTGAAACAGTGTTCTCGAAACCAAGCGTGCCGGATTACAGCACGGTCGTGCACACTTTACTGAGTACTGAGCCCGGGCGTGCTCAACCCCATTGCAACATTCTCAATTCTGGAAACGTAGAGTTTCCTAATTTCTAAACACTCAAAACAATCCTAAGGTTCTTTTGCTAATCCATTGGGCATCAATCTAACCCCTCATTAATATCTCCATGTTTTATGTGATGGAACCTGTTTAAAACACAAGAAGGGGGTTGAATTGTGTTTCTTAAGTTTTTAAAACTTTTCACAAGCAGATATATATGTTTTCGTAAAGTTGGACGATAAAACGTTTAAAGGACGCTGGAAACGTTTCAAACACCTGTTGGATGCTCACTTAGTCCGATTAAGATAAAGAGACAAGCATAATAAGAAAAGAATTCAATCCTAAGACGTTAGTAAGAAAATAAACTAAAGCGAAGATAAGGGAAAGAAAAGAACACGGAGATATTATCCTGGTTCACTCTTCACCAAAGAGCTACGTCCAGTCCCCTCTACTTGAGAGCTTTATCCACTATAACAAAAATCCTTTGTTACAAGTATTCAACACCTCTTCAGGCAAGTATTCTAAACCTCTTCAGGTAAGTATTATACATCTCTTCAGGTACTCTAAGTATTCTTTCTAACAAGCCTCTTCAGGCTCAACCAACTAAGGTTTTGAAAAAGTTTTTGTTCTACTGACTCACTAAGTGTGAGGGCTTGAAACTAAGCTCAGAACTCTAAACAATACTCTTCGCAGAGAGTGATATGAAAGTTTAAGAATAGAGTAAGCTTGTAAGATTTGATTTTTCTCTTGATTGCTTGTGTTTTCTCGTATGCTTGTATTTTTCTCAAGATCGGTAACCTTGCATCTTCAAAGGGCGGAGGTATTTATAGCCTTTTGGCTTTGAGCAATCTTCAGTCTTCAACGGATGAAAAAAGATCCGTTCTGATCAAGTATTAAATGCATTGGTCCGTTGAGTCTGATAACCTTGAAGCTTCTGATCAGCAAAGTAGACTATCAGGTTTGATAGCTAGAAATGGGACTGACATATCCTCTTTGTACCCGAAAGTTGCCTTTTATCTTTCTCAAAGGAGAAGGTCAACTACTTCTTTTTGTGTCAGGGACAGTCTGGCTTTTGCTTTTGTTTGAACGAGTGTTACAAGGAATATTTGTCCAAAGGATATAAGTTTTTACAAAGAATAAAAATTTTAAAAGTTTTACAAATGAATTCGTGCTAATCAAATAAAGCATTGTTGGACTATAGCGATTACATAATAACCAGAAGAGTCTTTGGACTCAAGATCTTATATATACAGCTTATTATCATCTGGTCCGAGTTTGGACGAGTGAAAGTCTTTGGACTTGGACAGTCTTTGGACTTATATATATATTTTATCATGCACACTTAAGATAATGCGTTAGTCTATAACAAATCTTTGTTCTTCTGAAATTAGTCCTTTGTTAATATCAAAACATAAAGGATTACTGGACCATAACCACTTTGGTTCCAACATTATGAAATCAATTAACCAATCCTAGTTTTAGGTTCAATGCTAACATCCCTATGTCTTTGATTAACATAGTTTAATAGCAACAATTTCAACACATCAACTCAGATAATCATTACATATAATCAAACATCATCATCAACCACCTTACATAACACATGTGAAGATCACATAACCACATATGAACAATTATCATCATACATGTAATAACAACGATTAGGATTCATACATCAATTAAGGCATATAGCACACAAAAAGGGTCATAGGTTAACCCTCATCTTACGCTATCTCACAACCTCTTTGTTCATACTAATTACTTCTCCCCATACCTGGCGTGACGATTCCTGCCTAAAGGCCAACTTGAGCGAAGTCCCAAACTTGACTCCTTCGAATCGATTCAACGAGTTCAGCGAGCTTTGGCCAAGAACATCAAAAGAAAAGGACAGTTAATTCCAAATGCAAGAAACAAAAGGGAATTAACACAAGAGTTTACAAGATTACCTCGATTAGAACTTAGGGAACTAATTCTTCAAGGTTGCCATTCACAGTGCCGGTACTCGATAAACAAAGTCTGGTTCAACAGAAGGGGTGTTTCAAAACTTTGAGAATTGAAAGGAAAGAACAGAACAGGGTCGGTTACCTTACCTTATATCAATACTAACGAACATCTTACCCTCCAATCACAAGGGAAAACACCAAATGGATGTGTTCTTGACAAAGAACACTCAAAACAAGGATTGGAGGTTGAGGAACACTTAAGGGATTCAATGGGAACCCAAGAGAAAGAGAGATGACGGCTATTTCTAAATTTAGGAATGTGGGTTTTGTGTTCTAGGTCGAGCAAAAGAGGTATAAAAAGGATTATGACGAAATAGGCTGACGAAGGAGCCCAAAACGCGTTCTGGTGTGTGTGCGAAGCACGAGCGTGCTGACCTCGAGCACGAACGTGCTGGCCAACAAGAACTGGCGTGCTGGACGGGAGCACGGGCATGCTCGCCTATCAGAAACACTAATATGGCTCATTTCTCATATTTATTACCCCAAAACACATCCTTAAGCATTTAACACAAGCATATCAAAATATATAGCATATAGCAACAAGGATAAACACATACAAGCATAACGGTAAAAAGCAAGGTATTACAATTTCAGCCCCCTTATAAAAATTTCGTCCTCAAAATTTCTACTCACCTTGAGCAAAAACTGCGGATAAGACTCCATCATCTTGCTCTCCAACTCCCATGTAGCAATTTCTTCTGTAGCTCCACTCCAAATAACTTTGACCAAGGGAATTTCTTTCCCTCTCAGCTGCTTAGTCCTTCGATCCTCAACCCGAAACGGCAGTACCTCAAAAGTCAAGTTCTCCTTTAGCGGAATCGTATCGGGTGTTATCACATGGCTAGGGTTATGAATATACTTTCGAAGTTGAGACACATGGAAGACATTGTGAAGGTTTGATAAGAAAGATGGTTAGCCTATTTGGTAGGCTACTTCACCGACTCTTTTTAGTATCTGGTACGGGCCAATAAATCTAGGAGTAAGTTTCCGTGCTTTCATTACTCTACCAACCCCAGTCGTTGGAGTAACTCACAAGAACACATGATCACCTTCCTGGAATGCGAGAGCTTTTCTTCTCTTATCATGGTAACTCTTTGCCTACTCTGTGCCACTCTCATCTTATCCTCTATCATCCTCGCTTTTTATTTAGTCTCTTGCACTATCTCAGGTCCTAACACAACATTCTCACCAGGCTCATTCCAACACAAGGGTGTCCTACATCTCCTCCCATACAAAGCTTCATAAGGTGTCATCCCAATACTGGAATGAAAACTATTGTTATAGGTAAACTCTATAAAGGTAAGAACTTATCCCAAGTACTCGACTCCTCCCATACATTATTTATGACAGTACAATAAGGTTATGAGTCGTTAAAAGAATTTATGGTGAAGAAATATGAATATAGGTTATGTGAATTTGAACATGAGAATTATATTGATGCTAAAGAACTATGATGGTTGTTTCTCCACATATGATTTTTTTCTTTTAAAATTATTTTAAGTATAGGAATGATATTTATGATGGTATGTGAGCCATGAATTGATTATGGGAGAAATTTGTGATATTGATGGAAACGATATACTCTTTGGTTGGACTTGGATAATGGATAAAATTGTGATATGATTTTGATTATATATATATATATATATATATATATATATATATATATATATATATATATATATAGAGGATTGTGATTATGGAGTTATGATTATGATATTGGACAAGATGGATTTCCTTTATGTTGTATGTTGATTATGTTGACTTGCGAATGCGGTGAGGTTTGAGAAATTGTTTATATTGTGATTAATCGTGTGCACAAGAATTATATTTGGAAATTCTATGAATTACAAGTTAGGCATGAACATCTCATTTTGTTCAAAGGGCTTTTATTTTATTTTCATTTAATTTAATTTTATCTTATTTTATTTTATTTATGTATTTTATTTTTTTTCAATATTAATATTAAAAAAGGAGAGGATAAAATTCTGTTCCATTTTTTATTTATTTGTATTTTTTCGTTTTTATTTAAAAAATAATAAAGAGAAAAAAAAAAACAGGATATCTAGACACCTTTTTGGGTCCAAACTAGACCCACATGGTAACTTATGACCCAAACCCAGATCCAATCTGCATTTTCTTTCTTTCTCTTTTCTCCTGAAACCTAGCAGCCACTACTTCCCCCTCTCAATCTTCACAAATTATTCCCAATCCCATAACTTCAGCATTCATCATCAATAGCAAATTGAAATCAGGAACAATATGGGGAAAGTTTAAGCCCTATAAGGACACAAGAATATAGGCCAGAAAAAGGAGGAGTTTTTTCCTTTCTTCTCCAAAGCTAGAACGCAAGCATTGTGTCCACCCTCCTCGTCGTTGTGCCGCCGCTGCAGAGCCTTTGGAGACCGCCAAACCGCCACCGTCCAGAAGCTCCTCCGTGAGCCTCATCTCCATTGTCTATAACTCCTCCGCGGGGAACACTTTCCACCACGACCGAACACCACCTCGGCGTCCCTGCACCCGTCTCAATTGTGCCGCCGCTACAAATTAACCACCAAGCACAACCTAGAATGCCATTGTCTCGCCCCCTCTAACCTTGCACTGACGCCACTGAGTGCATACCAGAAGCAAGGGTCTTGAGCTCTTTCTCTTAGGTTTAGGTTTCTTTCCGTTTTTATTTTATTTTTATTTTTATTTTACTTAGTTATTTGTTTTTATTTTATTTTATTTGGTTTGCTTTATTTTTTTATTTAATTTTGTTGTTTTATTTTCTTGTATTTGGGATTAATAAAGTAGCATTTTGGTGTATTGGGCCTATAGACCTTTTTTTTTACAACTTGGGCTCCTGATCATAAAAAATGTTTTCTTTAAAAAATAATAATATAATACACACATACATAAAAATGATTTTTTTTTTAAAATAAAAATGTTCCACTCGGACCTTGTTACAACTATAATTTGACCACATATGCTTATTTTCTAAATACAAATATCCCTTTACAACAATAAATCAATTTAATTAGAATAAGTTTTATTAAATTAAATACGTTCTTGACATTAATAAATTGAATATTATTCGATATTTTTTCAATAAAAGTGTAAACTGAGATGTGACATTTTGTTAACCCTTGGTTTTAAGGCACCTATGTTGTGACAACTTGGCGATCCTAAGCTAAAAATAATAAAATACTAAATTAACTTTTTTTTAAATAAAATGGTAAACTGAGACGTGACATCTTGTTAACCATTGGTTTTAGAACACCTGAGTTGTGACATCTTAATGCTTCTAACTTTTGCTAAAAAATAATAAAAATAAAAACTAAATTAATTTCACTTAAATAAAATAGGTTAACTGAGATGTGACATTTTGTTAACCCTTATTTTAAGATACCTGAGTTGCGATAACTTGGTGATGCTGAAATTTCCCAATTAAAGATTATTTCAAAATAAAAAATAAAAATAATTAAAACCAACCAAACCAATAAATATTTAAAGAACTACTTAGCTTTGAATTTCTCATCGCACCCGAGGATACGTAGGAGCAAGGACAACCGCTGTTAAGCCCAAAAATAAAATTTAATAAAAGAGGTGATTTTTATATTTTTAATCATTTTTTTAATAAAAGGGGTAAAATAAATATTTTAAAAGATAATATATAATTTTTCACAAATTAACTTTAGGTAACCACTTTTTAAATGGATGTTGTGGGGTGCTAATACCTTCCATACACATAATCGACTCCCGAACTTTAAATTTGCTGTCAAAGACTATTCTTTTTTAAAAGGTTTTTTCCAATGTTTTCCCTAATAAATAAACTTTGATGGCAACTCCTTTTTTTAAAAACCAATCAATTTTGGTTCGCCGTTCCGGTCGCAATGTCGTTGCGACAATTGTAACGTCCCGATTTTCACGTTTTCTATTTCTTTAGTATTTTAATGTCTTTATTTTATTCGAGGTCTTAGGAATGGAAATAAAATATTCCGAGACCATAATCATGATCGACAATATCGTAGGAAGCTACGATTAAGTTTTGAGTCGAAAACTCAAACGGAGTCCGGTCTGCATTTTTACACTGACAGTATGATTTTACTGCTCAGAAGACCTCAGATGGACCCGTGAACGAGACAATAAGTCTTAGAATTCGATTCTCTACGTTTTGGTTAAATTTCGTAAAAATTCCAGAAAAATCACTTCCTGACCTTCGTTCAGGCGGAATCCTCAATCGGGTGACGAACGGAGCCACATATGGATTTACCGGGACTCGCCAACAAATAATCTTGATATCACATCATCCCAAGACACTGGGGAGAGTATGCCAGAGTCGTCACGACGTTCGGAAATATCTGGATGCAAAATGACCAAAATGCCCCTAACCTTAGTCTTTTACACTTTTACCATTATACCCTTTTGACAAATGACCTTTTTACCCTTAAGTGAGCTTTTAAGAGGCTGAACTCAGCCCCTCACCTCATCATTTTCGCACAGCCCCTCTTCCTTTAGAGTTCCATAGTTGTTCTTGAGAGAAAACCCCATTGTTGGTCTTGAAGCTCCTTGAGTTTTTGTTGGAATCACTTGATTCCTTGAGCAATCTTCCTTCATTTCAAGGTAAGATCACTTCTATGATCTCTTAGCTTCATTAATCTTTCTTTATCTCAAGATCAATCTTCATTTTTATGAAAAGAATTTCTTAGATCCAAAACTTTGAAAATCCATAGGAAATTGTAGAAAAATCCTTTTGAGGTAAGACCAAGTTCTTTGAACTCACATCATCAATCTCTACCTAAACGTAAGAGCTTATGATTCAACTCTCATCATAGCTCAAAAATCACTTTTGGCCGAACCCTACTTGGAGATGATGAATAGTGTTTTCATCAATTTTTGATTTTTAACACTTGATTTCATCCTTAGCCTTCCTAATGCCTTTGAATCCATGAGATGGAAAACCAAAATCAATTCCTAACCTTTTAACCTTGGGTGGCCGAAATCCTCTTTGTTATAATAGTTGAGATTGGCTTTGATTGTTGTTTAATGTTGGATTGTTGTGTTGTTGTAGTTGTTGACGATTATCAGGAGGTTCACAAACCGATCAACCGACTTTGAATCGGGAATCTGCTCATCAACAGGTATGGGGAGAAGAACCTCATCACACCAAGATGGTGGTGGTGAAGATGGTTGTTTAAATTATGTGTGGGTGAAACCCTTTAGTTTGGGTTCACTTTTATGTGTTAAGTTTTGTTAAGTTCTCATGGAGAACAAAAATGTCATGATGAGTTTATGCTTTGGTATGTTGTAGTGTGCTTTAGCATATGTTGATGATGAGATGATTGAATGAAAAACCATTTTCATGTATGTTGGAAAACCTACTTTGATCACTAGATCAAGTATGGACTTTTATTGTTGATTATGAGACCATAATGTGTGATGGACTTGGATGTTTGATTATGATGTAGTAATATGTATTATGGTTATCATGATTGTATAAGTGTTGTGAGCCATACTTTGATTGGTTGATGAAATAAAACTTCACATTGATTCCTAGTTGGCTATTAGCCATGACCTTGAGGAAAGGAAGGATATGAATAGTTCTTGGACAAGTCAAGTTTTGATGTAAAGAAAGTGTTTTCAATAACTTGTGTTTTTCAAAGAAAAACCCTAAGTGACTTTAAATGGAATTAAATCTCAAGTGCTTTCACCATAGTGAAACATGTTTTATACCTTATCCTTAGTCCATATAGTTAATCAAGTGACTCAAAATGAGAAAAGAAGTGGTATCATGAAGAGAATCAAAATGGTTCCCTAAGGTTGATGTCTTGTTTTAAGGCAACTATTCGCTAAGCGAATTTACTTTCGCTAAGCGAAAACAGGGAAAGTCTAAGTTGGGCATCACTGCCTCACTTTCGCTAAGCGAATTCATATTCTCTAAGCTAACCAAACGAGTTTCGCTACGCGAATTACGTCTCGCTGAGCGATCCAGAGAAGTCTCCAAAGGAGGTATAACCGCCTCCATTTTGCTAAGCGAAATTATACTCGCTAAGCGAATAAAGTGAAATTTCGCTACACGAATTCTGTTTCGCCGAGCGATCCAGAGGTGTTTCCAAAGAGGTGTAACCGTCTGTACTTGCGCTAAGCGAATACATATTCGCTAAGCGAATACAATACATTTCGCTATGCGATTTATGACTCGCCGAACGATCCAGAGGAGTTCCAAAAGAGGCATTATTGTTTCAATTTCGCTAAGCGAATGTAATTTCGCTAAGCGAATTCCATGTTCAGAAAATGCTAAAAATAGAATAAGTAAGTGTTTCAAAGATTGTTTCAAATCAAATGAGTTTTCAATTGAGAAGTTGTTCTGGTTTACAAACGTTTTGGGTTTTGAAACAGTAGTTCGATGACGGACCGATGATTCGGATCCCGATCAGTCGTTCAATTGTTTCAGTCTTGTGATGACTCGATCCCGGAGGAATCACGAGATTTATTCGGTGGATAAAGGTTTTGTTTTCAATCAAAAGACACGTATAGTTCCTAAGGAAGAGAACCTTAGTAGACTTCGAGGTTTATCCGGGAGATAGACATTGCTTGATCGCATTTGCTTTGTGTAAGCATTGGCATTTCATTTGCATAGTCGTAAGGCCTTGAGCCTAGGAGTTGAGCTTACACCTTGATGCGGGTGCGAATCTTACGGTGACGATCTTCAATGGTCTTTTTGGAGGTATCAGGATTGGAAGGGCTGACATGTGACCAGTTGGTGATTCTTCTGTGTCGTGGCGAATCCGTGCAATACACTGATATCCTCTACTAGATGCCGTACTTTTCATGTTTGGTCGAGAGTGTTACCGTAAAGCCAGATACGTACACGTTACGAATGTTGTAGCATCTTGCTTATGGCTGGCAGAAACCGGAACATGTCCTCCCATTCACTCTCTCCGAATGTTTTGTTAGCTCCATGGAGTAGGGGTCAGAGTAGTACCCAGTGACATTGACATTGAGTCATATACATTGCATTGCATTGCATGGCTATTGATGTTTACATTTACTGTTATACATCGTTGTACTGTTTAAGAGTACCTTATATTATACTGTTAACTGCTTAACATGATATTATGCTGTCAACTGCTTAATATGTTTGACATTGAGAATTCTTGTAAGCATGTTGGGTACGCTGTTATCCGGTGAGTCGTCCCGTTTTTACTACTGCTGTTTTGTTGTGTTGATGAACGGGAATCTCACCCATATCTGTATGTTTTCTGTTGATACTTGCTGTTGCTGTTTGAACAGATGGACGTGACGATGGTTCAGCCCAGTAGTTTCCTTGAGCCTTGAGGCGGACCTTCTTTTCGTGGTCTAATTTTGTTGTCGGCCAGACTATGTCAGTTTTGTAGTACTTTTGGGGAGCTACGACTCCTAGTACTTATTGTATCCGTTATACATTAGACATATGTCTGTATATAGTATTATTCCTTTTTCTGTTTATGTCCCTGTAATTATTATGCATATTGTTCTAGAAATGTATGGCGAACCTAAGTTCGTTATTAGTATTATTTACCTTTACTAAATCCCATTGCATCTCGTGAAAAGGAAAAAGAAAACCGTATTTTCCGCATTAAGAAATATTTTCGGCCTTATAAACGTTCAGGAATGTGACACTCGGGAAAGGGTGTTGCAACAATAGGTTATGTACTATTAATGTACACTAGGAGGGATTGAATAGTTGAACTTACCATGAATGTTACTATTATTTATTATAGGTAATAAGAACCCATAAATATGTTGATAGATGTTCATTATGCTATTCTTGGGAATACTTTGATGTGATTTTGCACTATATTTTGTGTATGTCCACGATATGACATTTGTGAGAGGTACTTCATGGAATGGTTGACAAATAATTATTTGTGAATCTTTGGGTATCCAACCGGAGGAACGAGAGGCTCCGAGATATAAATAACTTCGTCGATATTAGGGGCCTACGAATAACCCTGGAGTTGAGGAGGGTGGCTTTTGGACGGAGGGTGCGGTATCTCCGGACTATGAAACTAAAACCGCCAAGGTTGGGGATTTTGAATGAAAAACCCCAAGTGGGACCCAAGACTCAATACACACACACACACAAATATATATATATATATATATATATATATATATATATATATATATATATATATATATATATATATATATATATATATCATGTATCCCCTTATGAGCGGGACATGAGTTATGAGAGCAAGCCATTCCATAAGTACTCTCTATGGGACAAGATGTCCTTATGGTATTTTTGTTATTGCATATGAATAGATGTTTGTGAAGTGTAGATTGGAAATGATTATCTAATGGGTTGATCTAGAGCTTGTGTGATATTATTTCACACTGAACTTTGTATGATTGGGTGTTCTTGGAGAAAATTCTCTCACCGAGTCAGTGGGCTCACCCCACGTTTAACGTTTAGTTGCAGTAATCTGCGAAGCCATCTCACGTACCTCTTTCTTAGAGCCGCCAGAAGCCTTGGATATCACGTGGACAGTTTTTGATGAGTTTGTACCCATATCTTTTAAGGTTGTAAGTATATGTTTAAGCAGGACTTTATAATTTATGTTTGTTTAATGACTCTGAGTTATTATATTCATTAGATTGAAATATTTAATGAATATAATCTTCTACTTTGGATGGAACGAATTTATGTATGCTTGAGGTTGTGAAAGGGGATGAGAGTCTTTCCCTTTCGGTCGGTTATGGCTACAAGATTCGGGTCATCACAAAGTTGGTATAAGAACTTAGGTTAAGAATTCCTGAAAAAGGAATTAGGTGTTGATAACATTAGTGAACTATTCCGGGGTGACCATGATAATCATCCTGCTTGGTAGGGGATGATGATGCACTCTTATTGGTCACGACGAACGAAATATGTTGTTTGGACGACTGACTTTCATCCTGCTTGGTAGGGGATGCATTGTGGCCTAAGGTGGTGGCCGTGTCTTTATGTAAGGTCTAGGTGCATGAGAGAGTGAGATCAATAGTTAAGTGAAATGACCTTGAAGATGGTTGCTGCGATATGATATGCTTGGGTGTGCATGTGTTATCTATGTATGATATTTTACTGCTACTTTCTCATTATATGATGTGTTGTAGATTCTTATCTCCTATTTCTTTATATTGCATTATGTTTACCGTTACTTCTTGAGAAGACCTTGTTGAGGAGTCTATTCCTGAGGAATATTGCATACCTTATGAACCCAATGCTGGTTAGAGAGCTTCGGATCCTAGTCCTAGGTGAGATAGCCCCTTCCTCGGAGGTCTCATTAGTAACCCTAACTCGTATTCTTAGCGTTACAGAGTAGCGTAGCGGTATAAAGAGCGGAAATATTAAAACATTTAATATACTGATACCATAGTAATATATACAAACATAAGAGTATTGGCTCCATCAGTAGAGCCTACAACAACTAATATCAATTCAAAAAGTCCTCAGCGTACGCAACTGATAAATAACATCAAAGCACAGAAGCAGTCAGAGTACGCAACTGATAAATAACATGAAAGCATAGCAGCAAATAAAATATAATACATCGGACTTCCTTTCCTGGCCCCAAAAATACATTTCACTCAAACCCATGTATTGGCCATAAAAAAACTAAGACTGTCTACCCAACCACGACTCTAACGTATACGGTAGTCGGGCCCGTATACACTATTCTTCGCTGCGAGTAGTCAATCTTCCAGAGACGATCCTTCTCTGCATAGAGAAGCTCAAGGTCTCCCAGCATTGGGATCCGAGGCTCTTCCACCAGCATCAAGTTCAACCGGTATGCCATCAATTTCCTCTAGCAGTTCCTCAACAGGATCTTCTCGTACAGTCGAGAATAATAAACTACGACATAGAAAAATATAGAGGGAATAAGAAACAACAATTCATCATATATGGGAAACAGCTATATAAAATATTTTATATAGATTGCAACACAACAGTGATAACCAAACAACTCCCAGATAATTCTCTCTTAACTACTGTCTCTCACACTCATGAAACTAACGACTTATATGGACGCTATCACGACGCGACTTCCCCAACAGATTAAGATGTCTCGTTCATCTCTATGCCACCCCCGTAATGCAAGGTTCGGCCAACAGCTCGCAGGCTCAACTCATCTCATGGGTACGACATTTTCCCCCGCCCGCAGGCCAGGTCGGAATATTCGCCTGTCAACAACGCAACTTAAGGTAACGACATATCCCCCCGCCTGCAGGCCAGGTTGGGACATTCGTCCGTCCATTAACAACTAACCGGTACGATCATCTCCCGGCAGACAAGATCGGAATCGCCCGTTTGCCAACACAATGATGAACAGCAACTATGCAACATGAATCTCACCGACTCATCTCAGGATCAACACTTAGTGCCTCAACTTAAACTTATAAACAACCATGACCAACTTTCCTCCGGCTTAACCAGGTATCGACTTTATATCACAAGATCAACAGATCAACTGTATCTCTAGGTTGAGCATTACAACATATATATATATATATATATATATATATATCCTCGAATTTCTCACCACACATTCATCTCCCAATTCATCAGAATTTACTGCCTATTTCTACTCAGACATCAGCAGTCACAACAGCACATAAACAACAACCAGAAACGGATTCAACAGTAATATCAACTCGCAGATAAATAATATTTAATTAATCATAACCATATAATAGGCCTAACATAAATATCACAATTATCATATTCAACATCCAATCACAGATCATACAACATCGATATACAGTAAAATCAACCTAATGGTCAAATGACTTCTAGTAGGGTTTGGGTCGCCCTACGCATATCAATATATATTATTTTAAATCTTGCCTCCCCAACGATATTATGGTTCTTTCCCCCACTTTAGTGATGTTTCCGTGTGACTCCAAATGCGGCTCCACAATTGGCAATCGGGTGCGCTGTCGAATGCTCAAGTCCTGTCCGATTCTATACAGCAAAACACAACCAGAAATTAATATATTTAAATCACAAACCCCCTAATCCTTAGGACTATGCTGCTGCCCCTATTTAATTACATAGGCTAGGGATGTTGAAATTTTACCGACTCTTGGATTAATGATCCTTAAGCATACCTAAGACATAATCCATGATCAATTATCAAAGATTTGAACCAAAACCCCTTAAACCAAAAACTTAGGGTTTCGACCATCACCTCCAAAAATAGGTGAGAGTTTGATTTGGCTTCCTAATCACTTGGATTACATGATTAAGGAATGAAATAGGTGAAATCAAGAATCATTTCACAAAAATTGAACCAAAACCCTTTTCCCCTAAATAGCATAGGTTCGGCCCTTTTAAGATAAATAGGCTAGGAATATTATTTAATTTCATGCTCTTAGATAGTGATAGTAGATGATGAAACTAGATTATAGAAATTGGATTGGCATTAAAAGGATTTTTCTACAATTTTCTAGATATTTTTGAAGTTTGAAGAACAACCTTGAATTCATGGAATTTCAATGGAGAAAAATGAAGATTTAGATCTCAAGAGTGAATTTTTTTTACCTCTTAGATGATAGAGGAGGATGAGGTGATCAACTTTGATTCACAAACTTTCTTGAAAATCCTTGTGGAAGCTTGAGAAAAATGGAGGTGAAGTAAGGAAGGAAAATGGAGGAAATGGAGAAAGGAGAGAAAAGAAAGGAAGAAGAAGAAGATGGAGGGAAGAGAGAGAGTGAGGCTGGCTGAATTTTGAAGAGAGAGTGAGTGAGGGTGATGCAACTTTTTAGATATTTTAGGGACACAGATCTCCTTTAGAAAAAAGACCAGGGGCATTTTGGTTTTTTCGCATCCAGATATTTTCGTTTGTCATTATGATAGTGGCGAGTCATGGCACGCTTCCCAAGGTGATGTGACTTGATGTGACATCAAGTTTATCCATTAGCGGGTCCCGTTAAATCCTTACGCAACTCCGTTTGTCTCCTGGTTCGAGTTTTCGTCCGAATATTTTATATTATTTTCATTTTCGAAGGTCAAGACCCATTTTTTCGAAAATCTAGGAAACGTGATTCTAAGACTAACTGTCTCATTCACAAGCCCAAATTAGGTCTTGATAGTCGTAAAACACTACTGTCAATGAAAAACGCAGACTAGGCTCCGTCTGAGTTTTCGACCCAAAATTTAACCATAGCTTCCTACAATATCGTAGATCTTGACTATGGTCTTAGTTTATTTTATTTCACTTTCTAAACCCTCCAACAAAATACAAATACGTAATTACTAGTTAATTAACAAAAACTTGAAAATCGGGGTGTTACACTGGGAGATCATGAGTTTGAGTACCACGATGATCGCAGATGGCAGGTTGATCAATCCACCTTCACTACTGTATATACTAGACTTGTCCGTATATATTTCCGTTTTTCTAGTGCACCGAGAGCCAGCCTAGTAGGATGTTTCAAGATATAGTAGTGACTGCCCCTGGATATGTTTTGGTATCCACCTCGTGATTTCCAGTGCACATGGGATTGCCCTTAGTGTTCGCATGCAGAGAGATGGCATGGTTTTGTCTACAAAGGTTCACGCACCCGCATTGAGAGGTACTGTCAGATGGATCATCGTCGACGCATACTGCTTTCTCGTAACTCTTCTTCGAAGTGGGAGCTACTGCGTGTTTATAAGCGCATATATGGTGAGGGTGAGAGTAGCTGCAGGATGCCGTATCATTGATGATTCAGAGTCGGCCAATGCATCTTAAGTAGGATGGTGTATTTGTGAGCTTTTTGGTATTTTGATGTATTTTGAGAGGGGGATGAACTGTGAAAGGAGATAATCGTAGGAAGTTGTGTTTTGCTGTTTCCTTTATATGTACTTTTAGATCTTTGGTAGTGTAGGTGTGACAGTAGAGCCCTACTAATGGGGCCAGCTTATAGGTGTACTTATGGATGCTTGTGTTATGTATATGTATATATATATGTGTGTGTGTGTGTGTGTTTGTGTGTGTGTGCCAGTGTGCTTCTATGGTGCACCTTGGCCAAAATGGTGCATGGGTGCACCATTTTTTTACGCAATCTCTACCCTTCATTTTGACACTTGAAAGCGATTGACTTTTCAACATTTTGGCCTGGTCATATATTCATGGTAGTTTTGATTGTTATTGTATTTGCGCAGTAGGTATTTTTATTTTTGTATTTGAAAATACTATATTTCACTTTAAAAAATAAAATAAAATATTTTGTTTACTCTCTTCTAATTTTACACACTCCATTTCGTATCCTATCTTTCTTCTCCATCGTATATTCTAAAGTTTTTCCCCATCTCCTTTGCTTGAGGTCAATTTCACAAGAAAACACAAATTGATACATAAGGATTGCGGATGTGGAGGATGGTTATACATTGGATAGAGTTATACAAAGCACAACATCAACGGTAGGCATACTTGTCAAATGTTTCTTCCACCATAAATGTGGATGTTATCAGTTTTGTCCTTAATATTTTTTTAATTGAAAAACGAATTGCTTTCTACTATTTACTGCAACCACGAAAAAAATATTGATTGAATCTAATTCATGAATATTTATTTGATTAACCTAGACGAGGGTTTCGCGGCAAGACCTACAAGGATACGAGGTTTGGAAGCTACGATGGAAACCGATGATGCTCTCCCACCTCCAGCGAAGAGATCGACGGTTCCATCGTCGGGAGAATCCTGACAAGCTGGCGTTCAGTAACCCTAGCTACGACAGCGTGATCGTCGGAAAGGTTTCTGGATGGAAATGGAAGCAACCGCAGAAGCAAAGGGCTTCGGCGATTCACGTGACAAAGAAAACGACGACATTTGAGGAGAGGGAGAGGGAGAAGCAAATAAAGAAGGCGTACAAGGAGAGAATGGCAGAATTGAAAGAGGAGATTCGATTGGACCTGGAGTGCAAATATGTACAAATACAATATACATGAAAATACACAAAAATTGAACCTAAAGTGCAAATACAAAAAGCAAAAATATATTTGACCCAATAAATGCTCTTTGACTAAACGGATAGTTGTATGCTGCATTCGGGAAGGATGAATTGCTCCCGAAAAGGAATCTATTGATTCTCTCCCAATTAGTTGGACCGTAGGTGCGATGATTTACTTCACGAGCGAGGTCTCTGGTTCAAGTCCAGGATGGCCCAGCTGCACCAAGGAAAAGAATAGAAGACTACTGACTCCTTCATGCATGCTCCACTTGGCTCGGGGGATATAGCTCAGTTGGTAGAGCTCCACTCTTGCAATTGGGTCAACAGCAAAAAGTGGACAAGCACATGTTTTAAAAAAAGGCCTTCCCATTGGTCTAAAAAAAAAAGGTGCATGCTTGCACCATTTTTAACAAAGGTGTAACTTAGACAAAACCAGCGTGTTATGTTGTTTTACTTCCTTCGTGTTTTTGCTAAGCACGCTAACGTATAATACCAAATTAAGGCTTAGTTAATTAGGTTTTTTGATGGGACGGCGAGGGGACGTCTCACAACTAAATCAAACTTGATTCAGTTGTGTCTTATGAGTCCAATGATAAATGAATCATCAATAGTATGGTACATGGTCTTGTTTCACCATAAACCACACTTACTTATCTCTTTTTTTTAGTCTTAAGTTATTTACTTAAATTAGGGTTTTAAATATAGAAAATACTCAGTTTTGAGTTCAAAACTCTTCTTGTCTTCTATTGACAAATTTCAATCTTGTCAAGCTAAATTCTTCACTTTAAATACCTTGACATAAGTACCTTACAACAGGTGTATTTTAATACTTTAAAATAATCTAAAACGATGTTCCTCTTAAAACAAAACATGTCTAACCGATTTACATTATAAGTGTAACAAGGTTAAACTTTCCTTCTCTTTAAACTATTTAATTCAAATACTCATTAGAATATATAAATCCTCTAGTTGAGACTACATGAGTGTAGAAACTCTTTTCTTTATGCTATGGCCAAGCATGAAGGAATTATCTGACAATTCCATAAACCCAGATCAAAATTGATACAAGATTATAGCCTATTATTATTAATCATACATGTTACATACAAAAGATAGATCAAGAACGTGTACCTGACACCAAATAAGGATTTCATCTTACTTACTGGTTGAGCATTGGAATGAGAGTAGACTCCCCTCAATCACGATTGATTCATCAGGCTTAGCATTAACCGTCTAATGGGATAATGATTAAGTAACTTATCGTATAAAGGCAGAGACCTCTTATTGGGCATCAATTGAATAGCCCAACCCATCACGGACTATTCAGAACATAAGCCCAATACAATTCATTATATTGATAAAATGTTATTAACCATAATTAACATATTAATTATAATTCCAGATAATTAATTAATGTTAATCCATAATTTTGATTAATTAAAATAATTAATCTAACATTCTCCCACTTGGATAGCATTAGTCAACTATCATAAGAACAAGAATTTTATGACTAGAATATCAATTATGGTTAAAGCACATATCAATCAAAAGTCTAAGAAACATAAGCTTCAACGCTGTAGAAATGGTATCCGATAAGGAAGCAAATCATACATGTTAAAGACTCACATTCCATATAAAAAATGATGTATTTGGAAAAGCATAATCAAGTTAAGAGTAATATGCAATCCAAGTATGGTCCAAGCATCTGAAAATGCTATAAGAGATATGATATATCAAAGAGACGTCATCTCATACATATCTCATATAAGATAATTTCAGACTCCCACCAACCCAAAACACCGTAAAACTTTAACCAAAACATGAGTTGTAGTATTTCGATAAACTCCAATAGTTAAGTCTTTGGTTAGCGGTTCTCCTAGCATGTTTTCTCCAACAATATGCTCAATTCAAGTCTGAAATTTGTAAATGCCAGAAATATAATCCACATGTGTCTAAGTGCTCATAATAGCCTAGTAATAAGAGTATTTATATATGGGCTAAAACAAAAAATGCTCTATAATATTTGACATTCAGTTAATCTAAATTCTACAAAATAAGTGACTATGCGAATCCTGAACCAATTAGGAAATTCAAGAATCTCCTACATGGAAGGCATAGAGACTTACTTCAAATAGAATGATACTATAGATTAATGTGGTCATAAGAATGTCAATAATGAGCAAGCACTTAAGACTATTGGTCCAAACATAAGATTTACAAATACTTCAAGAATGCATAACGTCATACTCGATAGGAGTACTAACATTACAACTGCTAAGTACTTTTATATCTGTGACCTATCAGAATGTGTATTTTGGGTAAAAGAGAAGCACAATATAATTGCATGCTAAATAGGCTAATGTGCAATTCCATCTATTCAAGATACCTACTGAGATTTAACAGATTTTGTATATATATATATATATATATCAGTACAATAGGGCAAGACTAAATAACAATGTCCTTTTAGAATATGTCATATGATCACAAAATGCACGCACAAATATATGACAATATAAGATTAATAAGTCTCAAGACAGAACAATAATGTGTACACACTCCCACTAATTCAGTATATCTAAACAAAGTTAGAATTTAAACAAAATTAGGATTTTTATTAGAGTCCACTAGTATTAAAATACTCTAAGGGCCCGTTTGGTGGTCAGGATAAGGGAGGCAGGATAGGATAAGCTATCATATCCTGCTTTAATCTGAAGTTTGATGAACCAGCAGGATAGGATAAGTTTATCCTGTTAGCTTATCATATCCTGTTACTGAGTTATAATTCTATCCTGAGGATTGAGCTGGGTTAAAACCAACAGGATAGCATAAGAATATGCTTTCTCTTTTATCTCTTACCCTTAATATTGTTATTATTTCATTATGGTTTCAAACCTAATTAGTCAACCTTATTACTAATTAAAATATGTGGTTTAATTATCAATTTTTATAAAAAGTGAAAAAAGTTAATTTTTTTATAATTTTAAAAATGGACTAATGTATAATTAAAAAATCGAAAATATATATTATCAATTTTTTTTAATTTAAATGTATAAAAAAAAGCCACATAATATTAAAATTTATTTTTGAAAAAATAATATAATTTTGATATAAAGGTAATTTTATCATTTGTGAATATTTTATATCATATCCTATCATTATCTGATGAGTATCAAATATCGGACAGGATATGAGCTTATCCAGCTCATATCCTATCCTATCTTTATCTTACTCTCATATCCTATCTGTCTTTATCCTATCCTGACCACCGAACGAGCCGTAATGGTATAATCTTTAACAGTGAGTTCTTAACTCTGCAGTATAATATCCAAAATGAGTCCAAAAACTCAACCTCTTTCTCTCTTTAAGAATTTGTTTATAAAGTAGAGAGAAACAAATTAGCTAATAATTATCACGAGAAGTGGTTACATGATAGTAATATGAAAAATCCAACATATAATTTATCCATTGCAGATCTTTACAAAATTTGGATTTCATAGTTAATCACATATTTTGCATATAGGATTAAGGAGATTATAAGTGTCTGTTTGACACTTTAAAACATAGAATCTCCTCGAATCATTAGCAAAATAAATTCTAAAAGAATTTCATAAATAAGATAACCTTCATCACATGAGTGAGATCAAAATATCCAGTATCTTTTTTTTTTTAAAACAAAAAATGAGATCACTTGCAAGTTTTCAACAACTCACTCAAAACTCAAGTATTAAATAATAATCCCACGTACTTGAGCACAAGATTAGGTTACGCGCAGCGAAAATACATGAGACCTATATTTCACTATAATTGAGGATATAACAACAAATAGTCTGTAACTCCCACAAGTATTAATATATTAGGCAATATTATATTATATCTCAAAGGATAACAATAAAAAAAAAATATTGCTCAGTATATATATTCCAAATATACCATTTATAATGGTATAGAACTATGGTATAGAATAGAGAAATTATTCTCAACAAACATTGTAAACTAATTTGGGATTTTATTATATTTTCATAAGAATGGTAGGGAGTTCACTGTATTGTGATATTATCGAAAAGACTATAATATCCTCAATATATAGGTCCATACAATAAAGCAACAACAAACAATATGTGAAGAGGAAATCATGCTAGTTAATTGGGCAATAAATTAAATTAAAGTTAATGGATCACTACAATCCCACTTATGGGATTTTAAAACTAATAATAAATAAATAAAAAATTCAAAAAAATTTAAGAGAATATCCAACTATTTTTCTCTATCACAAAATGAGAAATTTAATACAATAATAATTGCAATGCATTCGAGTAAAAAAAAAACGAGTTTCATTTAACACAAATTTGCATTGCGATAGACAAAAAAGGTTAACATAATATTGGATTATAAAAGAATTATGCCCAATTAACTCACATGTCGAGTTTCACATAATAAGTTGCATTTATAGTTTTGACAGAATTAGGCAAGAGGGCTGATATCAAAAACAACGAGGAAAACATTTAATATGTACAAAAAAGATAATTCAATTACCCCTATTTACAGCCAGCTATGCCATTTAAAGAGCATTTCTTATCTAGTGCAATCCCGCCTAAGGGTCCCGAATTACAATAAATAAGAAATGTAATAATACAATGTAAACAATGAGCTAATAACAAGGAAAAATTTATCGTATAAGAGGAGGATTAAATGGTTCCATATACAAAGTCAAGCACACCCTTCACAAAAAATTCCTTACATATCATAATTCCGCCTAAGAGTCCCGAATTATAATAAGTAAGAAATATTTTATATTGTATTAACCAAAAGTTTCATTTAAAAGGATATTCAACAAGCAGTTATGTTCAAATAAATTTAAGACATGTGCACTAGTATAAGCAAGAAATTAACATGACTTTATCCATGTAAGGATCATAACAATAATTTCATGATCTCAACACTTTAATAGAAAAGAGTACAATAACAAAAGTTATTGGTTATTCTTTGACTTAGTGAAGTATATAAAAATGCATAAGGCAATTTTATATATCCCAGAATAGAACTCTAAAAAATGTGTAATCACACATTTACATTATACTCCCACTATAAATAAAGATATAATTTCGAAAGGGAGTATTATAATGAGCAATCAATAAATTGCTTGTAGAGTTCTTTAATTTCATAATATTTTGGGAACGAATAACCACAAAAGGAGGATAATATCTTATTAACAAATTTCTCCTTATATGCAATTATATAATGAGTCAAAAAATAAAGATTTTGCAACTAACCTCAGAGAGTGTCATTCATCCTTGTGTGTAGAGCTTATGAGCTTTGATGACTTATATAATAAGAGTATCATAAAACCTTGTATATTGTCAGCTCAAAATAAAAAATCTAATTATAAATCATTACGATTCATATAGATCACAATGATGAAATAATTTTCAATTATCTCGGGAACTGCTCAACAAAATTATCTTGATGATATTTTACAAGTGAGCATATTAATAATAATGAGGCAATATAATTACAGAATTTGGCATAAAATAATACACAATTTCATTATCACTAAAGTATAGGATTTAGTTATGTTATGATCCAAAATTTATTTTGTCACTAAAACACATGATTAGAGAAAATACTTTGTACATATCTGTCACACAATTAAGAATAGTTAATTATTTATGGATCGACATTCAAAGAGTATAGTAGTGATAAAAACATAATGTATATTAGAATAATTAACAATAAATAAGTTTGCCAATTTGAATCAATTTAATATACATAAATGGCATAAAATAATATACAGTTTAATAATTCACTACATAAGTTTATTTAATAAAAGAAAAATAATGGACTTAACTCATAATCATCCAAAATTTAATTTTGTGACTAAAACTAATCATTAGAGAGTGTCAATGATATATATATATGTGACAAAAGAACAGAATTAGAAAATTTTGGATGGAAAAATTGAAAACAAAGTAGTGAAAATGCAATATATATATATATATATATATATATATATATATATATATATTAAATTATGCCAAAAGAATAATCACATTGGACACTTTAAAATTAACTGCATGATCATAACACTTTTAATGAGAGAGAGTGCAGTACACATAAGTGTTATTGGCACAGAGGGAATTTCACAAAAAATACAATGCACAAATCTTATATCACCAAAAAATTCTAATACCGATAGGATACTCGAACAATTATTGATATAAGTATAAAACAAATAGTACATTGTAAAATAACAAATTATATTAATAACAACACACGATAGGGTATAATTATTGTGATTGTGATCAAAGATATGTAATTAGAAATGAAAGAACTAATTTTTTATAGGGATTTAGGACCAAAGCTGTGGCCTTAAGAGAGGAAATAGAAGAGAGAAAAGTTTGAATGTTCTTGAAGAAATGTATTTTGATTCAAGTAAGAAATGGATAAGTGTTTAGTGTTACAAACACAAAGTGGCCGAATTTATAATGCCATTTTAGGCTAGGATTTTAATCAAAATGAAACTAACTTGGTGTAAGAAATCCAAGGGCTTAGATATTTGTTGATCACACATTAAAAGTAACCAAGATTAACCATAAATGCTAAATTTGTTTTTCCATAAATGGTAAGGTTGATGAGTTATTAAAAATGGTTAACAACACATAGGGGAATGTGACAAGTAGTCATGAGCTACTTCTGGATTCGGGCTAGAACATCTTCCCGACTCCGGGGTCTAAAAACTCGAAAATTAGCAGCCCTGATTAAAATGACAATATTTTTACCAATTCCGTTCCAAATCAGCACATACAGGCTCAAGAAATTATTTTATGAATTATAAGTTCTTAATTTGAATTCAAAAGAAGTCTTATTCATAGGCAATTAATATTACTTATCGAGGCACGAAAAAGATTATCAAGGCAAATCCTTGCAATTTCGAAACTCGAAAGATATCACGAAGATTTGAAAGTAAGAGAATAAAGACTATAGGTGTTGGACAAATTCAGATACCAAATCAATAGAAAATTGCAAATGTTCTGGTGGCGGTCCTGACACATCCTTCGGAAACAATACAGAAAAAGGAAACTTTTCTAAGAGTACAAAATTCAATTCACTCTTGGTTTTTGAGAGGATAACAACAAAGGTTCTTGAGCTCCTTTACTCAAAGGAGCTCTTACTTGACTGGCGAGGAAATAGATGGTCAGAAATTTCAGTTTCAAGAAATTTTAAATTCTTGCCTGCAAAGGCCAATAGAACATGATTATAAGGTAATCAATCCATTTCTAGAATTATATTCATTTGAGGAAAAACAAACAAATCAAGTTTACCAAAAAGTCCCAATTTTCAACAATAACCGAGAATCCACACAATCTTGATCGGTATTGATTGATTTAGCAAAGAATAGAAATAACCAATTTAGAAGACAATGAAGAGACTGGAACTTTAAATAGGTCCACTCAATATCATAGGTAATAGAAATAGAAATGATCAAATCAATTCTAGTCAATTCAAATCTAGAGGACAATGAAGAAAAAGGCAAAATAAAACTTTTCACACTGTCATAGGTGATAGAAAAGAATCGTGTCTGAATCAAACAGTATAGTTAAAGGTTTACTTACTATGATACACTCTCCCTGGACGTGATCATCAAATTGCAAGGCCTCGATTTCATTCGTTGTGATGATGCTGCCCACTGACTATTGCCTGGTAGCTTGTACCATGTTGACTGCAGATTCCACCCTATGCTGACCACACGTTCTTGAAACATGCTCCGACTTCCTATATCTGAAATAGATGACATCTTTGATGATGTAGCACCTTGCTTTGTGGTCGCTTCCTCATTCCACTCACCACAGTGAAGAAGTCACAGGTTGGGTAGATCCATTGCTCTCTTTGGAAGATCGTTGCTCGCAAATAAGTATGATGTGGCCTGGTTTTCCACATCAAAAGTAGACGATTTCATCTGACTTGCAGCCTCCAGTTGCGTGTCCTTTACCACACATCTTGCACCTTTGTGGAGGTACCATGGAATAGCAAGTCTCCATGCTACTCTACTCCCCCTGCAACTGGCAGCTACTCTTCACCAAGACTTAGAACGATTACAGCTTAAAAGAAAACAAGGTAACATTATTCTGTCTGATATCATTTCTCCTCAGAAATAATAACGTAGACAATACCAAACAATGTTGTCTTTCTTCCCGAAAAAATAACACAGGGAAACAATTCAAACAAGGATAGACCGAAGTCATCATCTCTTCCAACATTGTCTCCTTTCAGAAACAGTAACATCGAAGACAACAAAGAAAACACAACAAAGACGACGACAAGCCAAACCCAAAGCCCGAAAAGACTCGGTCAGCTATGATACCAAATAATGTAACACCTTCAAGGGCACTACATTTTACGTGACGTTTTAAGTCCGAAAATAGCGGGATAATAAAATCATTAGAAAATATGGGGTAAATTTTTTCTTTTCGCTAGATATAAATATAAACGCTTGTAACGAACTATATGTGCAATGTAACTGAAAGTATTTCAAGGCATAAGTTGATAAGTTCAAAGGTTCACCCATACCCAGACCTACCTACGAAAAGAAAGTACATAAAGGTAAAGGCATAACATAAATCTAGGAGTACATTAAACATAAAAAGAATGGTACAGACGCTTTGATGTCCTACACTGGCGAACAACATACTACACGGGAAAATATCTTTTCGATCAACCGTTAGATCCATCCTCCAACTTCTCCTTAATGGACAGTAGAGAAAAAGGAATAAGAAGGCGTGGATAGAACCCCTCCCTTTGATACTTCTCACTTATCGCCTTCCGATTAGGACCTGTCAGACGAGGGCTATTAGGAACCCTAGCAGGGACTACTGCTAGTGTCCCAACGGAAGACACCGAAGGAGTTGCCTTAGCTGCAACCCTGCTAACAAGCAGTCTTTCCTTAGGAGAGAAGACACTAAACGCATTGGTGGATAAGTCCACCTAGCGTTCCACTTACGATCACAACCGTGACGATGGATGACATGAAGACAAGCAGTGAAGCGGTTTAAAACCCTTCCTCTACGACCCATGTGGATGGTGAGTGTGACTTTTCCCATGTTTTTTGTAACACCCTTCGTCAAATTAGTAACCCAAATCAAATATTTAAATAAAATATGAAGAAATAGAGATTTTCTTAAATAATACTGAATAAATATTTGTTATATAATAATTTCAAAAACAATGTTTACATCAATAAACCCAGAAAATGTTGAAATAACATCATAAGTTTAAAAGCTTCAAAATCGGATGTCTACTACAACTCACATAAATAAGGTAACATAACGATAACATAGGTTCTCTTGGAACGTGCCAAAAATACTAACCAAATACTAAAGGCAAAATTAGAGCTTTGGTCCCTTAAGTTAATTTAATTTTTCAAATTGGTCCCTTAAGTTTTTTTTATGACAAACAGGTCCTTTAAGTTATTATGACAGTGTATGGTTTTGCTATTAAATAAGTGAATTATGATGTCATAAAAAAACTTAAGGGATCTGTTCGTCAAAAAAAAAAACTTAAGGGACCTGTTTGTCACAAAAAATGGAAGGGACCAATTTGACAAATTAAATTAACTTAAGGGACCAAAACACTAATTTTGCCAATACTAAAATTAGAAGATAAAGTCTACAAGTCTCCGTATGTTTAACGATGTCGTCTTCAGGCCCGAAAAACAATTCTTCTAATGAGATTGATAATCCCAGAGAATAAACATACAGTTATAAAGATTTTTGCAAAAGCATTGTTCTCAGAAGGCGCGGTAACCGGAAAAACAATCCATGGTACCCGCTAATTACCCAAAATAGTAGCATAATAAAATTATAATAATATGAATTATCATTGCCAATAAACAGTCATCATTAACACATCATAAATCAAAATTGCCAAAATATCATATATCAAATAATTCGAGTAAACCACATATGTCATATGACTGTCAAACATCAATCAACAGTGGCGTCCCATTGCCTAGCTCTAAATGCCAAATTTAATGTAGTTTCGTTTTTATTGAAAACCACCAAATTTAGAAAATAGGATTTGGCCAAACATACATTATTACCTTCAAAAATCATGTTTTGAAATCATACCCTAAACCCAAACCGTTTTGTAATATGGAAAGGGTGATAGAAGACTATTTTTACTCACATCTTGTAGAACTCCAAGAAGCTCCAAGCGTTTCCTACCGCGAATCCTAGTGTTCACCAAGCGTTCTCTTCTTCTTCCTCTTACTAATCTCCTTCTTCTCCAAAATCCCCTTCTGTAAGCCTCGAATCTCCTATGTCAGCCATCAGAGTATTTTAGGAGGTATTAGGGTTCTCTAATCGCACTTATGAGTCATTAGTTTCTATTTATAGGGTCCCCAAAAGTTAAAACTCTCATTTACGGTGTTTTACAATTTTTCCCCGCGTACATCGATGTATTTAAATAACCATTTGCGATTTAACAAACTTACATCAATGTAGTTAAAGATACATTGATGTATCTTCCAATTTTTCATGTACATCGATGTACATGTGTTGTAAATCAATGTATCTGTCATTTTATTTAAGTACTTCGATGTACAATTATAGTACATCGATGTATCCCTTTCTTTTCTTATTTTAATAAATCGATGTATTAGTTTAATACATCAATGAATTCGTCCCACATTCATTTTAGTACATCTATGTATTATTTTAATACATTAAATTATTCGCCCCCTTTTTATTTTAGTACATCAATTTATATTTAAATACATCAATGTATTTGCTGATTTTTATTATAGATGTCCGAGCACTGGAACCATCGGGAAACTCAATATAGAGGTGCGTCAAGTGCCGATCGAAGTCTCGACATCACAACCTTATCGGAAGATGAACAGAAAGGCACACGGCAATGTAATACAAAGTAATGGGGTGAGATTCCCATCATCAACATAAGCATATGGTATATGTGAAAATAACACGGCACACATACACACACACACACACACACACACACACACATATATATATATATATATATATATGTATATATATATATATATCACATCAATAATCATGCTGTCAGAAATCACAATGTAAACAACATTATATTTAAATGAGGTAAACAACATCATAGATCCAAGTTACATAGCATGATAAACATGATGCATTTAATATGCAAGTGGGTATGACTCAGACCCCTACTGCATGGAGCTAAACATGACGTCCAAAGAGATGATTGGGAGAACATGTTCTTGATAGCGCCAGTCATAGGATTAAATGCTACAACCTTAGTAACGCGTGTACAGTTGACTTTACGGGGAGACTCTACACCAACCATGAATAGGCTAGCATCTTGTAGGGATAGTCGGTGTGGGATCTTAGATCACCACAGCACAAGAGAGCTACAAACTGGCCACATACGGGATTACACGCCCCGATTCCCCTTAGGTTAAACCGACCTTCACTACACTATTCGCACCTGCATTGACATGTAAGCTCAACTCTTAAGCTCAAGGCCCTACTAACTTATCAGTATGCAATGCTTACATCAATAACACAAATGCGGTAAATGTCTATCCCCATGATAAACCTCGTGATTCCATTGGAATCGTGTTGTTGTAAGATTTTCACAGATATCATGTGTTAATAAAACATTCATCAAATACATTTCGAGATTCTTCGAAAATCTTTTCATTAAAAGTTTTACACATTCAAAGTGTATTAATCTTTTATCCATCGGATAAATCTCGTGGTCCTTCTGGGATTGATTCATCACAAAACAATACAAATAGACAATGTTCTCAGGTCTAACTTTCTAGCACGTCATCGAACTACTGTTTTAAAACACCACGTTTCGTGTTTGTTCTCATGGCATATGGTATTGTTCTCTAGTACTAAATACATTGTGAAATAGGATTGAGAGATCCATTATTTATCTCTTAGATCCTTTCTAATTCGAGGTTACTTATTTCTTAAGCAACTAAATCAAACTTGATTCATTTAAGTCTTATGAATTCATTGATGGATGAATCATCAATAATATGGTATATGGTCTTCATTTAAATTAGGGTTTTTAACTTAGAAAATACTTAGTTTTGAGTACAAAACTCTTTTTGTCTTCTATAGGCAAATTTCATTCTTTTCAAGCTAAAACTTTCTTAACTTTAAATACCTTGATATAAGTACCTTCAATAGGTGTATTTAATACTTTAAAATCATATAAAAAGCTCTTCCCCTTAAACCAAAACTTGTCTAACCGATTTACACTCTAAGTTTAACAAGTTTAAACTTTCCTTCACTTTAAACTATTTAATTCAAGTACTCGTTTGTATATATAAATCCTCTAGTTGAAAATAGATGAGTGTATAAACTCTTTTCTTTATGTTCTGGCCAAATGCCTTAGCAATTTTTCTATTCAAAGTCTTACCTTTTGAAAGCATTGTTCCATTTTCTTAGTAAACTTTGTTTTATACTTAAAACTATAAGTTGGAGTCAAAACCCTTTTGTTTAAAATAAAATCTTCTTAAAGTTAAAATCTTTTTAACTTAAACTCATTTATACTTAATCAACTTTTAAGTATTATAATCAATTTGAAAAAGGTTTTCTCTCAAAATCTATTTCAAAACCATATTACACTCTAAGTGTAAAAAGATGGACTTTCCTTCATTTTCAACTATTGAACCTTGTTGATTCAAAACCTCATTTTAATGTTCAAAGTGTTGTATTGAAAATCAAAGATTGGTTTTTTGTTAAACACCCTATAGAGCTGAATGTTGTATGCCATTTTCTCAAAGTCGTTTGTTCTTGAAAACACTTGTTTTTTTGATTTTGAAAACGTCATTCGATCCAATTAAAGCATAAGTTAATATCAAAATACTTATCCATCATTTTCAAACACCATTTGGCCGAATATACTCAACCTAAATTTGTACCAAAAATGTTTGTTGTTTTAATTTGGTTCATTGCTCATTAATTCACTTAAGGTTTCTAAAATCACTTAAGTTTCAAAAATGGAAGTTGAAATTCCTTTTTATTTGTGTCACCGTTGAACCTTATTCTTAGAGTTAGAGAAGATTTCGCTTCACCAATCATTCCCTAGTAGCATCATATGATCATATATCAACAATAATCAAATAAAGCATGTTATTTTAAACATCCAAGCACAAAAAATCCACACTTTGATAACCACATTAAAGTAATGATTTTTCAACAATCCAAACCGTTTTCAACCACACAAAATCGGTTATAAACACAAAGCAACAAACACATAATTATTGCAACAATGTTTTCAAAGACAACCAAATAGAGAAAGTGGAGAACCCTTTGCTTTAGGGTTTCCAAACCAAATAAAGAAACCATTTGTCACAAGCACTATAATAGTGTGATGTGGTTCACTCCCCCATTACCTTATGAAGCTCCCTTTCAAGATTTCTAAGTTGATCCCTCCAAAAGATGTGAAAACTGAATCTTCCTAGCAAAACACATTAAGGTTTTTAAACTTTTGTTTGGAAGATCTTAGAATTATTTGATCATGACTCTATGGTTAGAAATGAAGAGGAAATAAGTTTAGATTACTTACTTTGAAGATAGATCTTGAAGAACAAAGTTTTAGTGTTTTTGAGTTCTTGATGATCAAAACTCACAGTAGCTCAAAATGAGATACTTTGTGAAGAATAAGTGTGTAGATAATTGAAGTAAGTAAGACTACAGTTTTAGATTTATAATACAAATTTTGGGTCATAAATATCAACCCAAAACCGAATTGGAAAGGAAGAGAGAGAACAGAGAAAAAGCATTGTGTTCTTGAGGTGAAGAACAAAGTATCTCAAAACAAGAATTTTTGTGCATGAAAAATGTATAGAAGATGATTGTGATCAAGGATGTGTAATTAGAAATGGAAAAACTAATTTTTGGTGAGGATTTGGTGCCGAAATCGTGGCCATAAGAGAGGAGAGAGAAGAGAGGAAAGTTTGAATGTTCTTGAAGAAATGTATTTTGATTCAAGTAAGTAAGAAATGAATAAGTGTTTAGTGTTATGAACACAAAGTGGCTGAATTTGTCATGGTATTTTAGGCTAGGATGTTAATCAAAATGAAACTAATTTGGTGTAAGAAATCCAAAGGCTTAGAATTAAAGAGATGGATATTTGTCGATCTCACATTAAAAGTAAAGAAGATTAAACATAATTGGTAAAGTTGTTTTTCTATAAATGACAAGGTTTTTGAGTTATTAACCAATGGTTAACAACACATAGGGAAACGTGAAAAGTAGTCATGAACTACTTCCACCTCCGATCAGAACATCTTCTCGCCCCGGGCTTGAAAACTTGAAACTTAGCGATTCTGATTAAAATAATAATATTTTTATCGACTCCTGAGATGACCCGCCGTCCCATTAAAGAACGTAAGATATTTAACTAAGCCTTAAACCATATTACAAACATTAACGTGCTTTATTAAGATGAACGGAAAGATTAAAACACGAAAACAAAATTATATTAAGGCTATACCAAAGCATGCATATATCAGAGTAACGCAGTTTAAACGTAAAGTATACATACATGCGTCGGTTGCCCCGTCAGTAAGGCTATAGTAGTAATGTATACATACAGAGTACATCAGTACAGACTCTAAGTAAAATACGTCAAAAGACAGAGAGAAGACTCTCATGTTAACAGCGGTCGCCACCCAACCTCTAGAAGCTGGGGTCCATGGCTCGTCCACTGGCATCAGGCTCGTAAGGAGTGTCATCCAACTCCTCAACAACTGGTTCCTCCACAGGGTCTTCCCATAAAATAAAATAAACATAAATAGAAAATACAGGGAGATAAGAAACATGCATCATCAAATATGGGAGAAGGGCAATAGTACAGCACATATATACATGCAGCACACAACACATAGAAAACATACAACACACCAACAACCATCTCTCTAGTCATACAGCACAACCATCTCAAAAGTCATTCCCTCAGATCAAACCTCTACGAAGGGTACTAATCCCCATATGCATGTCATCGTCCCTATATGCATGTCGGTCGATATCATCACGTCCCCAGTTGGACATCCCCGTCGGGATTAATAACATCATGTCCCCAATTGGACATCCCACCTCGGGATTAAAAACATCACGTCCCCAATTGGACATCCCGTCTCAGGATTAAATATGCTATGGTATGAAATGCTATGATATGCAACAAACATCCATCACAGATTGATACCGAAACCTCACACCTAAGCACTCGGCCACAGCCACGATGCACTGCATCCACATCAACATCAACATCATAATCAACATCAACATCGCGACGCCTTGCGTCCACGAGCCACAGCTCCATGGTCAGGACCACGACAATAACAATCCGAACAACAGCGCAATCTCACCATAGTCTCATCAACAATCATCCAACCAATCACAAAAATAAAATTTCACAACAATAAATATGCCAATACAGATATCATCACGTGGACAGATAAACAGCTAATCACATATGCAGTTCAATATAACAGATCAACAGATAAGCACAGAAGCAGTTCAACATATCAACCTCAATCAATCACATCATCAAGAATATCATCTTAGTGATGCTAGCCCAAAAGTACCTCTAGCTAGGGTCTAGGTACTTTGTCCAGGGCTCAATCTCTAGTAGGGTTTAAGGTTTTCCTACACATGTATACAGTCTATACTAAGCTTTTCTTCCCGACAATAACAGTTCTTTTTTCCCACCTGAAACTGCTACGCATGCTCGCCTTCCCGCACAAGCTCACGAACACAGCTCCGCAACCGGAACTTTAGCACGCTTTACGACGATTGAGCACAATCTAATCCTTCAAAACAAATCAAAGTCTAATATTAAAAAAAGTACATCTCATTGTCTCCTAGGACCTAGGTTCGGCCACCAAGGCTCAAAATAGCTAGAGATGCCTAAACGTTCCTAACTCTTAGATGGATGATCCTCAAGTATACACAACATTAGAGTAAGTTTTATTACACAAAAACTTAAAGCAAAACTTATAGTTTCCCCACAAGCTAGGTTCGGCCACTTAATGGAAAAATAGGCTAGAGATGTCTAAAAATTCTTAACTCTTGGATCAATGATCCTTAAGCATACATAACACTAGATCAAGTCTCATTACTCAAAACTTGAATCAAAAACTAAAAATTTTCTCACTGTAGGGTTTCGGCCATCTATACCCATATGGGTTAGAGAACTCTTTTGGTTACATGCTCTTGGAGTATGAGAGAGGATGATGATACTAGGCCATAGAAATTGGTTTTACATTAAAAGGATTTTTCTATAATTTCCTATGAATTTATGAAGTTTAAGCTTCAAACTTAAACATAGCTTGAAAATGAAGTTTCAATGGAAGAAACATGAAGATTGAGAGATCAAGAATGAGTCTATACCTCTTAGAGGATGAAGATGAGTGAGCTTATCAACTTTTCTTCACAAAGGTCTTGAAGATTCCTTAAGAAAAATGAGAGAAAGTGAAGTAGGAAAAATATTTGAAGAAGAAAGAAAATGATGGAGGATTTGATGAAGGAGGGGTGTGGGAGAGGTGAAGGAGGGATATGGAAGTCCAAAAAATTCCACTTAAGGGCAAAATAGTCTTTTCACACAAGGGTAAAATGGTAATTGTGAAAAAGATCAGGGGCATTTTGGTCTTTTCGTATCCAGATATTTTCTAAAGTCATTATGACACTGACACACTTTCCTGGGTGATGTAACCTTATGTGACTTCATGTTTATCCGTTAGCGGGTCCCGGTAAATCCCTATTCAGCTCCGTTCATCACCCGATTGAAGATTTTGTCCAAATAACTTATATTATTTCGTTTTTTAGTGTGAAAAATCAATTTTATCTAAAATGCAGGAAATTCGATTCTAAGCCTAACTGTTTCGTTCATGAGTCAAAATTAGGTCTTCTGAGCAGTCAAATCATACTGTCAGTGAAAACGCAAACCGGGCTCCGTCTGAGTTTTCGACCCAAAATTTAACCGTAACTTCCTACGATAGTGTAAAGCATGACTATGGTCTTAGTTTATTTAATTTCATTTTCTAAACCTTAGATAAAAATATAAACTCATTTATATAGTTTATCGGTCTTAGAAAGCATGAAAATCGAGGTGTTACATTACTACCCACTTAAAAAGAATTTCGTCCTCGAAATTCGACGTGCCTTAGAATAAATGTGGATATCGCTGCTGCATATCTTCTTCACGTTCTTAGGTGGCATCTCCTGTTGTAGCATCCCATATGTCCTTGACTAAGGGAATCTGCTTCCCGCGGAGTTCTTTCACCCTCTTGTCCTCGATTCGTACAGGCAATGCTTCATATTCTAAGTTCTCCTTTATCTAGATTGATTCAGGCTCTATCACGTGTGATGGATTAGGATGGTATTTTCTGAGTTGGGATACATGGAACACATTATGAATATTGGATAAGTTGGGAGGTAAAGCAATTTGGTAGGCAGCTGGACCAATTCGGCGAAGAATTTGAAATGGTCCAATGAATCTAGGTGTAAGCTTTCTGGATTTGATTGCCCTGCCAATTCCAGTTCATGGAGTGGCTCTTATAAAGACATGATCGCCTTCCGGGAACTCCAAAGGTTTCCTCCTCTTGTCACTATGACTTTTCTGCCGATCCCATACGACTTTCAACCTTTCCCGAATTTTCTTAACTTGCTCTGTCGTTCGTTGCACTATTTCTGGTCATATCAACTGATTCTCCCCGATTTCATACCAATAGAGAGGTGTTCTACACTTTCGTCCATACAATGCCTCGTATGACGCCATGGCAATACTCGAGTGGAAACTATTGTTGTACGTGAATTCAATCAATGGAAAGAATTCGTCCCAACTCCCTGTGTTTTCTAAAACACATGCTCTTAAAAGATCTTCCAACGATTGAATCGTCCTTTCAGACTGACCGTCTGTCTGTGGATGATAGGCTGAACTCATCCTTAGCTTAGTTCCCAACGCACCGTTTAAACTCTGCCAAAATCAGGAAGTAAATCTTGGATCCCTGTCCGAAATTATACTTGAAGGTACCCCGTGCAATCTCACCACTTCCTTGAGGTAAATCTGGGTTAATCTTTCCAAAGAATAGCTCTGGTTGATCGGCAAGAAATGAGCACATTTCGTAAGCCTGTCAACAATTACCCAAATTGCGTCGCACCTCCTTTGCGTCCTTGGTAGTCCGGAAACAAAATCTATTGCAATGCTATCCCATTTCCATTCGGGGACGTCCAGTGATTGCAATAACCCTGCTGGTTTCTGGTGTTCAATCTTTGTCTTTTGACACACCAGACAGGAATGGACATACTCCGCTAATTCCTTCTTCATCCCAGGCCCCCAAAACTTTCCGTTTAGGTCCTGGTACATCTTCGTAGATCCGGGATGAAAACTTAGCTTGCTCTTGTGTGCTTCTTCCAAGATCATGTTCCTAACTTCGCTATCCTTAGGCACACATATCCTGTCTCCAAACTTCAGGATTCCATCAGCACCTTTCTTAAAGTCTTTAGTCCTTCCTTCTTCTACCATCTGGTCCCTTTCCTGCAGATATTGATCTTCTTCTTGCTTCTTCCAGATCTCTGAACTGCTCTAACAACTCCAACTCTTTCACCATCAGGGTCGACATATGCAAAGATTTCTGACTCAATGCATCTGCTACCACGTTGGCCTTTCCTAGGTGGTACTGTATTCATAATCCTTTATAAATTCCATCCATCTCCTCTGCCGCATGTTCAACTCCTTTTGGTCGAACAGATACTTTAAGCTTTTATGGTCGCTAAACACACTGAATTTAGCGCCATAGAGATAGTGTCTCCATATCTTTAATGCAAACACTATTGCGGCCAACTCTCGATCATGGGTTGGGTAATTCCGTTCATGCACATTCAGCTGTCTGGAGGCGTAGGCTACCACTTTCCTCTCTTGCATGAGTACGCAGCCCAAACCTTGATACGATGCGTCATAGTACACATCGAACGACGTTGATGGATCTGGTAAGACTAGTACCGGAGATGTAGTTAGCCTCCTTTTCAGCACTTGGAAACTAGCCTCACACTCTTCTATCCATTCATATGCTTTTCCTTTCCTCGTTAACTGCGTCAGGGTTAACGCAATTTTCGAGAACCCTCGATAAACCTCCTGTAGTATCCTGCTAGCCCGAGAAAACTTCTGATCTCACTTACTGTCTTAGGGATTTCCCACTTAACCACAGCTTCTACTTTTGCAGGATCTACTGCTATACCATCCTTGTCGATCACATGTCCAAGGAATTGTACCTCCTCCAGCCAGAACTCACACTTAGACAACTTAGCATAAAGTCGTCAGTCCTTAAGAACTTGAAGTACAACCCTCAAATGCTCTTGATGTTCTTACTAGTCTGAGGAGTAGATAAGGATGTCATCGATAAAAACAACGACAAACTTATCAAGGTACGATCTGAAGATTCTACTCATATAGTCCATGAACACTGAAGGAGCATTAGTCACACCAAAAGGCAGAACTAAATACTCGTAGATCCCGTACCAACTTCTGAAAGCTGTCTTCGGTACATCATTTTCCTTCACCCTTATATGATGATATCCAGATCTCAGATCAATCTTCGAGAACACCGTTGCTCCCCTCAACTAGTCCATAAGAACGTCAATCATTGGCAACGGATATTTATTCTTGATCGTCACCTTGTTGAGCTGTCGGTAGTCCACACACAACCTTGAACTACCATCCTTCTTCTTGACGAACAACGCAGGTGCTCCCCACGGGGAAACACTTGGTCTTATAAGCTGCTTCCTCAGCATGTCGTCCAATTGCTTCTTCAGCTCAGCCAACTCCGTTGGAGACATTTGATAGGGAGCTATCGAAATGGCTCTGGCTCCGCGTACAAGATCGATCACGAACTCTACCTCCCTCTTGGGTGGTAATCCTGGCACATCATCCGGGAAAACATTTGGAAACTCATGCACTACCGGCAAAGCATATAGACTCGGAGTCTCCTCGGCTTCTGAAGAAAACAGCACCAAGCACTCTCCTGATTGTACACCTCCCGACACACCATCACTGGCAGGCAATGATCCAAATTGCTCGGAAAAGCAAAGGGTTTTATTTGAACAGTTTAGTACCACATGGTTGGCCGAAAGCCAGTCCATGCCTAGGATAACATCAATCTGCTGCATAGGCAGACAGACTAGGTCTACGAGAAAAGATCGGTTCTCTATAACAACCGAGCATTATAAACAGACAAATAGGGTTGTCAGGGAATCACCCGTAGATGTAGAAACAGTCAATTCAAATGATATGGATGAAACATGCAAATTCAAATGTTCCATACACGCTAATGATATAAAAGAGTGTGTAGCCCCTTAATCAAATAAAACAGATAAGAGTCCCCCCGCAACTAGGCACATACCTTGTATCAAATCCGGACATTGAGAAGCTTCAGATCCTCTCACGACGAACACCATTCCCGTCGTCTGTGGCCTGTCCTGCTGGCCCACCATGGGTTGTCTTGTCCCCGCATCTTGAATTCTTCTATCAGTACCCCCTGGCCGACACTCATTGGCATAGTGGCCCCACTTGCCACAACGAAAAAAGTTGACGTTCGGTGCTTGAGGACAATCCTTCACTAGATGTGGTCCGCCGCATCGAAATTATTTGGAAAATTCTAGTTGTCCTTGACTGGTATTTCCCCTTCCAGTAGCTGTCGTTTGTTGACCTAGACGACTGTAAGGCTTCGCCCTTGGTTGGAATTTTCCTCCGCGACCTTTTTGACCAAAACTTCTTACTGGTCCACCACTTCTCACTTGAGTTTATGTAACTCCCTCTTGGTCGTGCCCTTATATAACTGTACATTTCTCTATCAGCTCTGGGAATGATCGGATGCTCAACGCCAGCATAGCCCTCTTCAGCTCGGGCCTCAACCCGTCTTTGAACCTTCTGCACACCCAGTCTTCATCCGGGTACATTTCGTAGAACTAAGAGAATTTCAGCAGTGCCTCGAACCTCATGGCATATTCTCCCACTGACCTTTGTTCCTGCTTCAGGTTCAAGAACTCTTTATCTTTCTCTTAACGGACACTCCTTAGGAAATAATTTTCCAAGAAGCTCTCACGGAATACTTCCCAGGTCAGCAATCTCCCCTCCGTCTCTAGTAGTCTCTGCTTGTTCTTCCACCATGCTTCTGCCGCTCCGACTAGCATGAAAGTAGCATAACTGACTTTCCTATCCTCTCTGCATTGGATAGCGACAAAGACCTTCTCAATCTCATGCAGCCATAGCTCAGCAGCTTCCAGATTGTATTCTCCATTGAATTGGGAAGGATTCCCCTACATAAAAGCATTCAGTCCGGTGATTCCCCTACATAAAAGCATTCATTCCCCAAACACTCCTTGGAAAATATTTCTCCAAGAAGCTCTCACGGAATACCTCCCAGGTCAGTAGTCTTCCTCCAGCTTCTAGCTGTCTCTGTTTGTTTTTCCACCATGCTTCAGCTGCTCTGACTAGCATGAACGCAGCGTAAGTAACCTTCCTATCCTCTCTGCACTGGATAGCCACACAGACTTTCTCGATTTCTTGCAGCCATAGCTCAGCAGCTTCCGAATTGTACTCCCCATGGAATTGGGGTGGATTCCCCTTCATGAAAGCATTCAGTTGAGGGTTTACAACTTCACCTCCTCCGACCGGATTCTGTTGTTGTCTAGTATCCTTCTCTTCCTGTCACTGCATGAACTGAGCATTTTGCTGTGTTTGTTGCACCATTACAGCGGCCAAATCCCTCATGGCTCTCATCGCTTCTTTTTGATCTCCGCAGTTCCCAATTCCCGAGCTATCCCCACTATTGTCGGGGCTCCCGGTTCCAACTAGTGCGCCCCTTCCTCTGCCACGTCCTCTGGCCATTCTTTCCTGGTAAAGGAAGTGTTAGTTTCAATTCATAAGTCATATCTAGTCTGTTAGTTAGGGAAGAAAATGAAGAAAACAAGGGAAAATGCACAAGGAAGGAACTCGCCACACGACACTATTCTCGCCACGCGATCCAGAAAGCCCTTCGGCTTCGCGACGCGAAAACTATGATTGCCTCACAATCCAGAAGGCCTGACTGATTGGTAAAGAACAGCCCCTTGGCCTCGCGACGCGAACCTCTACTCGCCACGCGCGTAGACTGATCAGTAAGGGACATCCCCTCGGCCTAGCCACGCGAACCTCTACTCGCCACGCGATCCAGAAGGTCAGACTGATCAGTGAAGAACAACCTCGCGGCCTCACGACGCGAACCTTTTCTCGCTACGCGAGCCAAAAGGCTAGACTGATCAGCATAGTACAGCTTCTCGGTCTCGCAACGTGAACATATTCTCTCCGCGCGAGCCAGAAGGCTTGCCTGATCAGTAAGGTTTTGTTTTCGGTCTCGCGATGCGAAACAGACTCTCGCCTCGCGATCCAGACAGAAGCACATGCAATATTCATCAACCGATATATGTATATCGCATGTCTTATGAATAAAACAGTTATCACACTCCATAACTTGCACATCGGACACTCTACCCTTTTTCCAACACAGTTGGTATCCAATGTGGATCCAACTTATCAAGCCAGTACACTTCCTAAACCTCACAGTCCGATATTTGAATCGAACTGCTCTGATACCAATAAATGAGACGACCCGCCGTCTCATCAGTAGAACCTGAGATATTAACTAACTTTAATGGCATAATAAACGTTAGCCCATCTTATTAACATGAAGCAAAGCGGAAAATTTAGCGCGGAAGGAAAACGATTTACTGCACGCTACGCCTCAGAGTACACAGCTTTAAATATAAAGAGATATATCACATACATCATTTACCCATCAGTAGGGCTACAGTATTAAAGTAGTACATAGAGTATATTAGTACAGACTGAAATCAAAATACGTAAACGGGCCAAGACTCAGCTCTCCGGTTAACCACGATCACTGCCCAACCTCTCGAGACTAGGGTCCGTGGCACGTCCTCCGGCGTCTGGCTTGTAAGGAATGCCGTTCAGCTCCTCAGCAACTGGTTCCTCATTGGGATCTTCCCATAAAAATAGAAATAACACATACAGAAAAATAGCAGGAGATAAGAAACATATATCCTCAATATGGGAGAGGGGCATCAGTACAACATATATATATACATCACACAACACAGATAACATATACAACACAACATCACCCATCGCTTAAGTCACCCATCACAATCATCTCAAACATCATTCTCTCAAATAAGCCTATAAGAGGGATACTAGTCCCTATGTATATGCTGACTTCCCTATATGCATGTTGGCCGATACATCACGTCCCCAATTGGGCATCCCCATCGGAATTACATCGCATCAGATCACATCATATCCCGCCTCGGGATTTTACGTAACTTCCCCAATTGGACATCCCCCTTTGGGACCAAATGCTGTGATATGAAATGATATGAAAATGCAACAAACATCCATCGCAAGTTGATATCGGAACCTCACGCCTAAACACTCGTCCACGACCACGACATATCGCATCACATCAACATCACATCACATCACATCGTCATCAACATCACATCAGCATCAGCATCACGACGCCCTGAGTCTACGAGCCACAGCTCCACGGTCGGGACCACAACGATATCAACCCGAACAACATCATCACTCACCATTCTCTCATCAACACTCAACCACCAATCAAATCACAATAACATTACAATAGTAACTCAGTCCATTACAAATATCATCATAAAATCGAATAGCAGTAAATCACACAGGCAGTTCAATGAATTAAAGCAACAGATAATCAAATAAATCAATCAACAACATCAACCTCAACGCATCACATCACTGATATTATCAACTTAATGGTGATAGCCCAAAAGTACCTACACCCAGGGTCCAGGCACTTTATCCAGGGCTCAACCTCTAGTAGGGTTTAAGGTTCCCCTACACAGATATATATACTCTATACTAAGCTTGTCTTCCCGACGATATTAGTTATTTCTCCCCAGCTTAGTGATTTCCTCGTGCAGCTCCGGCTACGACTCCGCAGATGTCAGTCGGGTGCACTGTCGGATGTTCGAATCCTGTCTGATTCTATACAACAAAACACAACCAGAAATCAATATAGTTAAATCAAAACTCCCCTAACCTTAGGACTAGGCTGCTGCCCCTATTTTTAAAATAGGCTAGGGATATCGAAATTCTACCAACTCTTGGATCAATGATCCTTAAGCATACCTAATACATAATCAATGATCAATTATCAAAGATTTGAACCAAAATCCCTTAAACCAACAAGGTAGGGTTTCGGCCATCACCATGAAAAATAGGTGAGAGTTTGATTTGGCCTCCTAATCACTTGGATTACATGATTAAGGGTGAAAAAGATAAATAGGCTAGAGATTTTTGAAGTTTGGATCTTAAAACTTAAAACTATGAAAATCAATGGAGAAAAAGAAGATTGAAGCTCAAGGATGAAATATATACCTCCTAGGTGATAGAGGAGGATGAGAGGAGCAACTTTGCTTCACAAACTTTCTTGAAAAAGCTTGAGGAAATTGAAGAAAAATGGAGATGAAGAAATGGAAGAAAATGGAGAAGGAAGAAGAAGAAGAAGATGAAGGTGAGAAAAGAGAGAGAGAGCTCAAAAGTAAGAGAGAGAAAGTGAGGGTGATCATGAAAATTTAGATATTTTCTTAAGTTTTCTTAGGAGTTAAGAAAAGTAAAAATGGTAAAGAGGTAATTTAGTAAAAAGACTAAGGGCAATTTGGTCATTTCGCGTCCCGATATTTTGAAAATCCTCACGACACTAGGAGTCCCCAATTAATTTATCATAACCCTGGTATGAAAATTATTGGCTCAAGGTTCTTGAAAAACCCTAAGATAGCTCGAATCGTCTCCCAGAACGATTATTGGCCCGAATATAATATATTATTTTCATTTTCGAACGTCAGGACGAACTTTTTCGAAAATGTAGGAAACGTGATTCTAAGACTAACTGTCTTATTCACGGGTCCAAATTAGGTCTCGATAGTAGTAAAGCACTACTATCAAGGAAAAACGCAAACCGGGCTCCGTCTGAGTTTTCGACCCAAAACTTAACCATAGCTTCCTACGATAGCGTAGAGCATGACTATGGCCTCAGAATAATTTATTAACATTTCTAGACCCTCAAATAAAATACAATTACTTAATTACAGATTAATTAAAAGATTCAGAAAATCGGGGTGTTACACCTTGCGTCCACGAGCCACAGCTACATGGTCAGGACCACGACAGTATCAATTCGAACAACAGCGCAATCTCACCATACTCTCATCAGCAATCATCCAGCCAATCACAATAATAAAATATCACAACAATAAATATGCCAAGACAGATATCATCATGTGGACAGATAAACAACTAATCACATAAGCAGTTCAATATAACAGATCAACAGATAAGCACATAAGCAGTTCAACATATCAACCTCAATCAATCACATCATCTAGAATATCATTTTAGTGGTGCTAGCCCAAAAGTACCTACACCTAGGGTCCAGGTACTTTGTCCAGGGCTCAACCTCTAGTAGGGGTTAAGGTTTCCGTATACATGTATACAGTCTATAATAAGCTTGTCTTCCCGACGATAACAGTTATTTCTCCCGACCTGAAACTGCTATGCACGCTCGCCTTCCCGCACAAGCTCCCGAACACAGCTCCGCAACCAGCACTTTAGCACGCTTTACGAAGATCGAGCACAATCTAATCCTTCACAACAAATCAAAGTCTAATATTAACAAAAGTTTGTCTCCTAGGACCTAGGTTCGGCAACCAAGGCTCAAAATAGCTAGAGATGCCTAAAAATTCGTAACTCTTGGATGGATGATCCTTAAGTATACATAACACTAGAATAAGTTTTATTACACAAAAATTTGAAGCAAAACTTATAGTTTCCCCCCAAGCTAGGTTCGGCCACTTCATGGCAAAAGATGGTAGAGGTGTCTAGAAATTCCTAACTCTTGGATCAATGATCCTTAAGCATACCTAACACTAGATCAAGTCTCATTACTGAAAATCTGAATCAAAAACTCAAACTTTTCCCACCATAGGGTTTCGGCCATCTATACCCATATGGGTTTGAGAACTCTTTTTGTAACACCCCGATTTTCATGCTTTCTAATATCAGTAAATTATATAATTGAGTTTATATTTTTATCTGAGGTTTAGAAAATGAATTAAAATAAACTGACACTATAGTCACGCTCTACGCTATCATAGGGAGTTATGGTTAAATTTTGGGTCGAAAACGCAAATAGAGCCTGATCTGCGTTTTTTCACTGATAGTAAGATTTTACTACTCAGGAGACCTAATTTGGACTCGTGAACGAAACAGTTAGGCTTAGAATTGAATTTCCAACATTTTCGATAAATTTGAAAAAAATAGGTTCCTACGCTTTATTCAGACGAATTCTTAAATCGGGTGACGAACGGAGCTGGATACAGATTTATCGGGACCCGTTAACGGATAATCTTGAAGTCACGTCAGGTCACATAACCTAGGAACGCATGCCAATGTCATGATGGTTTTTGAAAATATTTGGACGCGAAATGACCAAAATGCTCCTGATCTTTTTCACATTTACCATTTTACCCTTGTGTGAAAAGACCATTTTGCCCGTAAGTGAAATTTTTTGGACTATCCTATCCCTCCCTACATCACACGCCCCTCCCCCTTTATGAAGAACATCCCACCATTTTCTACACAACTTCATTTTCTTTCCTCAACTTTCTCTCATTTTCCTCAAGAATCTTCAAGCTTTTTGGTGAAGCAAAGTTGATCACTTCACTCACCTTCATCACCAAGGAGGTATAGACTCCATTCTTGAGCTCTTAAACTTCATGTTTCCTCCATTGATTCTTGTATTTTCAGGCTTTATTCAAGTTGAGCTTTAATCTTAAAAAATTCATGAAAAATTGTAGAAAAATCCTTTTAATGTGAAACCAATTTCCTTGAGCTAGATTCATTATCTTATTTCATAATCCAAGATATTGTAACCAAAAGAGTTCTCTAGCTCAAATGGGTAAGGATGGCTGAACCCTCCATTTGTGGGTGAGTAGGGTTTTGGTTAAAGTTATGGTGTAATAAGCTTTGATTTAGTCTTATCACACTTAGTGAGTAGTGAATCCAAGAGTTAGGAATTGTTAGAGTCTAACCTATTTTCAATGGAGTGGCTGAACCCTATCTTGATTGGTTGGATGGGTTTTGGTTCAAATTTTTGACAAGTAATCATAGATTATGTCTTAATCATGCTTAAGGATCATTGATCCAACAGTTGTTAGAATTTAAACACCTCTAGCCTATTTTAATAAATAGAGGCCGAACCCTAACCTGGTTGGAATTTGATAAGCTTGATTGAATTTTATTGATTTCTGGTTGTGATGTGTTGTGAAGGATCAGACGGTATTAGATCGTTTGAAAGCGCGTACGATTGATAGTTGCAGAGCCGTAGTCGAAGTTGCACGAGAACATTGTTCAGGTGAGGAGAAAGACCTAGTATCGTCGAGAAGGCAAGCTTAGTATAGAATATTTACATGTGTAGGGAAACCTTAAACCCTACTAGAGGTTGAACCCCGAATAAAGTACTTTGACCCTAGGTGTAGGTACTTTTGGGCTATCACCACTAAGATGATAATCTAGAAGATGTGATTGATTGAGGTTGACATGTTGAACTGCTTATGCGCTTATCTGTTGATTTGATATGTTGAATTGTTAAGGTGATTAGCTGTTTATCTGTCAATATGATGATATCTGTATTGGCATATTTACTGTTGTGATATATTATTGTGATTGGCTGGATGATTGTTGATGAGAGTATGGTGAGATTGCACTGTTGTTCGGATTGATACCGTCGTGGTCCTCAACATGGAGCGGTGGCTCGTGGATGCAAGGCGTCGTGATGTTGATGTTAATTTTGATGTTAATGTCGATGTGGATGCAGTGCATCGTGGCTGTGGCCAAGTGCTTAGGTGTGAGGTTTCGGTATCAATTTGTGTTGGATGTTTGTTGCATATCATAGCATTTCATACCATTGCATATTTGGTCCCAAAAGGGGATGCCCAATTGGGGACGTGATGTTTTTAATCCCGAGGCGGGATGTCCAATTGGGGACATGGTGTTTTTATCGTTACGAGGATGTCCAATTGGGGATGTGATGTTTTTAATCCCGACGGAGATGTCCAAGTGGGGACATGATGATATCGGCCCACATGCATATAGGAATGATGACATGCATATGGGGATAAGTATCCTTCCTAGAGGTTTGATCTGAGAGAGTGACATTTGATATGGTTGTGTTGTGTGACCCAAGAGATGGTTGTTGGCTTATTGTATGTTTTTTATGTGTTGTGTGCTGCATGTCTATATACTGTACTATTGCTCCACTCCCATATTTGATGATGCATGTTTCTTAACTGCATGTACTTTCTCTGTATATCTATTTTATTTTATGGGAAGACCCTGTGGAGGAACCAGTTGCTGAGGAGTTGGATGGCACTCCTTACGAGCCTGATGCCGGTGGACGAGCCACGGACCCCAGCTTCTAGAGGTTGGGTGGCGACCGCTGTTAATCTGAGAGTCTTCTCTCTGTCTTTTAACATATTTTACTTATGGTCTGTACTGATGTACTCTGTATGCATACATTACTACTGTAACCCTACTAATGGGGCAACCGATGCATGTATGTATACTTTACTTTTAAATTGCATTACTCTGATATATGCGTGCTTTGGCATAGCCTTAATATAATTTCGTTTTCGCGTTTTAATCTTTTCGCTGCGTTTCGTCTTAATAAAGTGCGTTAACGTTTATAATACATTTTAAGGCTTAGTTAAATATCTTAGGTTCTTCAATGGGATGGCGGGTCATCTTATTTAGTGGTATCAGAGCAGTTTGATTATACAACGGGCTTTGAGGGTCGTTGAGACCACACAGTCCGGGTTGGAGCCGAAAATAGTCGAGTCTAGAACCATTATTGTGGTTTAGGAAGTGTACTGACTTGATAGTTGGATGCCGACTTTAGTTAGAAAAAGGGGTAGAGCATCCGATGCGCAAGTTATCGAGTGTGATAACTGTTTTGTTTGTAAGGCATATGATATAAATATCTGTTGATTAATATTGTATGTTGCTTCATTCTTCTCAGACAGACCTTCTGCCTCGCGAGGCGAGCCTTGGTTTCGCATCGCGAGGCCGAAAGGCTGTATTTTACTGCTCAGGCTGGCCTTCTGGATCGCGAGGCGAGCACCTTGTTTTAACCTTTCTAGCTGAAAAACTAGATAAGCTACAGGCTTATCATATGTCTTATGGATCGAAGCTAATGTTTCCTTTGCCAGGAAGGAATGGCTAGAGGACGTGGCATAGGAAGGGGAGCACTAGTTGGAACCGGATACTTCGATCGTAATGATGATACCTCAGGACTCGGAGGCGGCGGAGATCAGAATGAAGCGATGAGAGCCATGAGGGATTTAGCCACTGCAATGCTACAACAAACGCAACAGAATGCCATTTTATGTTGTGACAGGAAAAGAGGGACACTAGACAACAACAGCAACCGACAAGAGGAGGTGAAATGGTAAACACCAAACTGAACGCTTTTATGAAAGGGAATCCTCCCCAATTCCATGGAGAATACCATCCGGAAGCTGCTAACTATGGCTGGAAGAGCTCGAGAAGGTCTTTGTCGCTATCCAATGCAGAGAGGATAGGAAAGTCGCCTATGCTGCTTTCATGCTAGTCGGAGCGGCAGAAGCATGGTGGAAGAACAAGCAGAGACTGCTAGAGACTGAGGGGAGATTGCTGACCTGGGAAGTGTTTCGTGAGAGCTTCTTGGAAAAATATTTCCCAAGGAGTGTCCATCAAGAGAAACAGTTCCTGAACTTGAAGCAGGAACAGAGGTCGGTAGGAGAATACGCCATGAGGTTCGAGGCACTGCTGAAATTCTCTCAATTCTACCAAGTGTACCCAGATGAAGACTTGGTGTGTAGAAGGTTCGAAGACGGGCTGAGGCCCGAGCTAAAGAGGGCTATGCTATCGTTGAGCATCCGATCATTCCCAGAGTTGATAGAGAAATGTAAAGTACTAGAAGGACACGATCAAGAAGGAGGTACACAAGCTTAAGTGAGAAGCGGTGGACCAGTCAGAAGTTTTGGTCAGAAAGGTCGCGGAGGAAAGTTCCAACCAAGGGCGAAACCTTACAGTCATCCAGGTCAACAAACGACAGCTGCGGGAAGGGGGAACACCAGTCAAGGACAACCAGGATTTTCGAAGTGTTGTTTTCGATGCGGCTGACCGCACCTAGTGGAGGATTGTGCTCAAGCACCGAATGTCAATTGTTTCCATTGTGGCAAGTGGGGCCACTATGCCAACGAGTGCCGATCAGGAGATACTAGCAGAAATATTCAAGATGCGGGGACAAGGCAACCCGTGGTGGGCCAGCAGGACAGGCCATAGACGACGAGAAGAGTGTTCGCCGTGAGAGGATCTGAAGCTTCTCAATGTCCTGACCTGATACAAGGTAAATTCCTAGCTGCGGGGGGACTCTTATCTGTTTTATTTGATTCAGGGGTTACACACTCTTTGATATCATTAGCGTGTATGGATCATTTGAACTTGCATGTTTCATCCTTACCATATGAATTGACTGTTTCTACGCCTACTGTGATTCCCTGACAACCCTATTTGTCTGTTTACAATGCTCGATTGTTATAGAAAACCGATCTTTTGTCGTAGACCTAGTCTATCTGCCTATGCATCAGATTGATGTTATCCTAGGCATGGACTGGCTTTCGGCCAACCATGTGGTACTAGACTGTTCAAATAAAACCCTCTACTTTTCCGAGCAATCTGGATCATTGTCTGCCAGTGATGGTGTGTCGAGAGGTGTATAATCAGGAGAGTGCATGGTGCTGTTTTCTTTGGAAGCCGAGGAGACTCCGAGTCTAGATGCTTTGCTGGTAATGCGTGAGTTTCTAGATGTTTTTCCAGATGATGTGCCAGGATTACCACCCAAGAGGGAGGTAGAGTTCGCGATCGATCTTGCGTCTGAAGCCGGACCGATTTCGATAGTGCCCTATCAAATGTCCCTAACAGAGTTGCCAGAGCTGAAGAAGCAACTGGACGAGCTGCTAATGAAGCAGTTTATAAGGCCAAGTGTTTCCCCATGGGGAGCACCTGTGTTGTTTTTCAAGAAGAAGGATGGTTGTTCAAGGTTGTGTGTGGACTACCGACAGCTCAACAAAACAACGACCAAGAATAAGTACCCGTTGCCAAGAATTGATGACCTTATAGACTAGTTGAGGGGAGCAACAGTGTTCTCAAAGATTGATCTGCGATTTGGATATCATCAGATAAGGGTGAAGGAAGATGATACACCGAAGACGGCTTTCATAAGTCGATATGGGCACTACGAGTATCTAGTTATGTGCAGTGTTCATGGATTATATGAATAGGATCTTCAGACCGTACCTCGATAAGTTTGTCGTTGTTTTTATCGATGACATCCTTATCTACTCCTTAGACAAGGAAGAGCATCAAGAGCATTTGAGGGTTGTACTTCAAGTTCTTAAGGACAGACAACTCTATGCCAAGTTGTCGAAGTGCGAGTTCTGGCTGGAGGAGGTACAATTCCTTGGACATGTGATCGACAAGGATGGTATAGCAGTAGATCCTGCAAAAGTAGGTTGTGGTTAAGTGGGAGATCCCTAAAACGGTAAGTGAGATCAGAAGTTTTCTCGGGCTAGCAGGATACTACAGGAGGTTTATTGAGGGGTTCTCGAAGATTGCATTACCTATGACGCAATTAACGAGGAAAGGAAAAGCGTATGAATGGACAGAAGAGTGTGAGGCTAGTTTCCAGGAGCTGAAAAGGAGGCTAACTACATCTCCGGTACTAGTCTTGCCAGATCCATCAACGTCGTTCGATGTGTACTGTGACGCATCACATCAAGGTTTGGGTTGCGTACTCATGCAAGAGAGGAAAGTGGTAGCCTATGCATCCAGACAGCTGAAAGTGCATGAACGGAATTGCCCAACCATGACCTTGAGTTGGCTGCAATAGTGTTTGCATTGAAGATATGAAGTCCCTATCTTTATGGCGCTAAATTCAGTGTTGTTTAGCGACCATAAAAGTTTGAAGTATTTGTTCGACCAAAAGGACTTGAGCATGTGGCAGAGGAGATGGATGGAATTCATAAAGGATTATGAATTTGATCTACAATACCACCCAGGAAAGGCCAACGTGGTAGCAGATGCATTGAGTCGGAAATCTTTCCATATGTCTGCTTTTATGGTGAAAGAGTTGCAGTTGTTAGAGCAGTTCAGAGATCTGAACTTGGACGTGGAGTGGTGTAAGGATAAGATAAGTTTAGGAATGGTCACTATCACTAGTGATTTTATGAACTTGATCTGGAAAAAGCAAGGAGAAGATAAGATAAGTTTAGGAATGGTCACTATCACTAGTGATTTTATGAACTTGTTCTAGAAAAAGCAAGGAGAAGATCAATACCTACAGGAAAGGAACCAGATGGTAGAAGAAGGAAAGACTTCTGAGATCAAGAAAGGTGGTGATGGAATCCTGAAGTTTGGAGACAGGATATGTATGCCTAAGGATAGTGAAGTTAGGAACATGATCTTGGAATAAGCACACAATAGCAAGCTGAGTTTTCATTCCGGATATACAAAGATGTACCAGGACCTAAAAGGAATGTTTTGGTGGCATGGGATGAAGAAGGAAGTAGCGGAGTATGTCCAATCCTGTCTGGTGTGTCAAAAGGCAAAGATTGAACACCAAAAACCAGCAGGGTTATTGCAATCACTGGACGTCCCAGAATGGAAATGGGATAGCATTGCAATGGATTTTATTTTCGGACTACCAAGGACGCAAAGGAAGTGCGATACAATTTGGGTAATCGTTGACAGGCTTACGAAATGTGCTCATTGCTTGCCAATCAACCAAAGGTATTCTTTGGAAAGATTAACCCAGATTTACATCAAGGAGGTGGTAAAATTGCATGGAGTACCTTCGAGTATAATTTCGGACAGGGATCCGAGATTTACTTCCAGATCTTGGCAGAGTTTAAACGGTGCATTGGGAACGAAGCTAAGGATGAGTTCAGCCTATCATCCACAAACGGATGGTCAATCTAAAAGGACGATTCAATCTTTAGAGGATCTTTTAAGAGCATGTTTTTTGAAAAACACAGGAAGTTGGGACGAATTCCTTCCATTGATTGAATTCACGTACAACAATAGTTTCCACTCACGTAATGGCATGGCACCATACGAGGCACTGCATGGACGAAAGTGCAGAACACCGCTCTGTTGGTATGAAACCGGGGAGAATCAGTTGATAGAACCAGAAATAGTGCAGCGAACCACGGAGCAAGTTAAGAAGATTCGGGAAAAGATAAAAGTCGCACGGGATCGATAGAAGAGCTACAGTGACAAGAGGAGGAGACCCTTGGAGTTCCAGGAAGGTGATCATATCTTTATGAGAGTCACTTTAAGAACTGGAATCAGGAGGGCAATCAAATCCAGAAAGCTTACACCTAGATTCATTGGGTCATTTCAAATTCTTCGCGGAAGTGGTCCAGTTGCCTACCAAATTGCTTTACCTCCCAACCTATACAATATTCATAATGTATTCCATGTATTCCAACTCGGAAATACCATCCCGATCCATCACACGTGATAGAGCTTGAATCAATCCAGGTAAGGGAGAACTTCGAATACAAAGCATTGCCTGTACGGATTGAGGACACGAGGGTGAAAGAACTAAGCGGGAAGCAGATTCTCTTAGTCAAGGTCATATGGGATGCTACAACAGAAGATGCCACCTCGGAACGTGAAGAAGATATGCAACAGCGATATCCACATTTATTCTAAGGTACGTCGAATTTCGAGGACGAAATTCTTTTAAAGTGGGATAGTAATGTAACACCCCGATTTTTATGCTTTCTAATATCAGTAAATTATATAATTGGGTTTATATTTTTATCTGAGGTTTAAAAAATGAATTAAAATAAACTGACACCATAGTCACGCTCTACGCTATCGTAGGGAGTTATGGTTAAATTTTGGGTCGAAACTCAGACGGAGCCCGATCTGCGTTTTTTCACTGACAGTAAGATTTTACTACTCAGGAGACCCAATTTTGACTCGTGAACGAAACAGTTAGGCTTAGAATTGGATTTCCAACATTTTCATTAAATTTGAAAAAATAGGTTCCTACGCTTTATTCGGACGAAATCTTAAACCGGGTGACGAACGGAGCTGGATACAAATTTATCAGGACTCGTTAACGGATAATATTGAAGTCACGTCAGGTCACATCACCTAGGAACGCGTGCGTGTGTCATGATGGTTTTTGAAAATATCTGGACTCGAAAAGACCAAAATGCCCCTGATCTTTTTCACATTTACCATTTTACCCTTGTGTGAAAAGACCATTTTGCCGTTAAGTGAACTTTTTTTGGACTATCATATCCCTCCCTACATCACACGTCCCTCCCCCTTCATGAAGAACATTCCACCATTTTCTACACAACTTCATTTTCTTTCCTTCACTTTCTCTCATTTTCCTTAAGAATCTTCAAGCTTTTTGGTGAAGCAAAGTTGATCACTTCACTCACCTTCATCACCAAGGAGGTATGGACTCTTAAACTTCATGTTTTCTCCATTGATTCTTGTATTTTCAAGCTTTATTCAAGTTGAGCTTTAATCTTCAAAAAGTCATGAAAAATTGTAGAAAAATCCTTTTAATGTCAAATCAATTTCCTTGAGCTAGATTCATTGTCTTCTTTCATAATCCAAGAGATTGTAACCAAAGAGCTCTCTAGCTCAAATGGGTAAGGATGGCTGAACCCTCCATTTGTGGGTGAGTAGGGTTTTGGTTAAAGTTTTGGTGTAATAAGCTTTGATCTAGTCTTATCACACTTAGTGAGTATTGAATCCAAGAGTTAGGAAATTTTAAACATCTCTAACCTATTTTTCAATGGAGTGGCCGAACCCTATCTTGATTGGTTGGTTGGGTTTTGGTTCAAATTTTTGACAAGTAATCATAGATTATGTCTTAATCATGCTTAAGGATCATTGATCCAAGAGTTGGTAGAATTTCAACACCTCTTGCCTATTTTAATAAATAGAGGCCGAACCCTAACCTTGTAGGAATTTGATAAGTTTGATTGGATTTTATTGATTTCTGGTTGTGATGTGTTGTGAAGGATCAGATGGTATTCGATCGTTCAAAAGCGCCTACGATTGACAGTTGCAGAGTCACAGTCGGAGTTGCACGGGAACATTGTTCAGGTGGGGAGAAATTTCTAGTATCGTCAGGAAGGCAAGCTTAGTATGTGTAGGGAAACCTTAAACCCTACTAGAGGTTGAGCCCTAGATAAAATACTTGGACCCTAGGTGTTGGTACTTTTGGGCTATCACCACTAAGATGATAATCTAGAAGATATGATTGATTGAGGTTGACATGTTGAACTGCTTATGTGCTTATCTGTTGTTTTGATATGTTGAACTGTTTACGTGATTAGCTGTTTATCTGTCAATATGATGATATCTGTATTGGCATATTTACTGTTGTGATATATTATTGTGATTGGCTGAATGATTGTTGCTCAGAGTATGGTGAGATTGCGCTGTTGTTCGGATTGATACCGTCGTGGTCCTGAACATGGAGCGGTGGCTTGTGGATGCAAGGCATCGTGATGTTAATGTTAATTTTGATATTGATGTCGATGTGGATGCAGTGCATCATGGCTGTGGCCGAGTGCTTAGGTGTGAGGTTTCGGTATCAATCTGTGTTGGATGTTTGTTGCATATCATAGCATTTCATACCATTTCATATTTGGTCCCAAAGGGGATGTCCAATTGGGGACGTGATGTTTTTACTCCCGAGGCTGGATGTCCAATTAGGGACGTGATGTTTTTATCCTTACGAGGATGTCCAATTGGAGACATGATGTTATTAATCCCGATTAGGATGTCCAACTGGGGATGTGATGATATCGGCCGATATGCATATAAGAATGATGACATGTATATAGTGATTAGTATCCTTCGTAGAGGTTTGATCTGAGAGAGTGACATTTGAGAGGGTTGTGTTGTGTGACCCAAGAGATGGTTATTGGCGTGTTATATGTTTTCTATGTGTTGTTTGCTGCATGTCTATATATTGTACTATTGCCCCTCTCCCATATTTGATGATGCATATTTATTAACTCCATGTACTTTCTCTATATGTTTATTTTATTTTGAGTAAACACCCAATTTGGTCCCTGAAATTGTAAGGTTGTATCAACTTAGTCTCTCACATTATCAATATTCTAAAATGATCCCTGGAATTGCAGAAAGTTAATCAAATTCGTCCTTTCGTTGATATTTGCATAGACTAAAATGACATTAAGTTGGTAATGTCAGGGATGCATTTGAAACTAAGTGAATAATGTCAGGGATGCATTTGTTACATTTTGGAATTCTAAGGATCATTTTGGAATATTGATAATGTGGGGGACTAAGTTGATACGACCCTACAATTTCAGGGACCAAATTGAGTGTTTACTCATTTTATTTTATGGGAAGACCCTGTGGAGGAACCAGTTGTTGAGGAGCTGGATGGCACTCCTTTAGAGCCTGATGCCGGTGGACGAGCCACAGACCCCAGCTTCTAGAGGTTGGGTGGCGACCGCTGTTAACCTGAGAGTCTTCTCTCTGTCTTTTGACGTATTTTTCTTATGGTCTATACTGATAGACTTTGTATGTACATTACTACTGCAACCCTACTGACGGGGCAATCGATGCATGTATGTATACTTTACGTTTAAACTGTGTTACTCTGATATATGCGTGCTTTGGCATAGCCTTAATATAATTTCGTTTTCGCGTTTTAATCTTTCTGCTGCGTTTCGTCTTAATAAAGCATGTTAACGTTTATAATACGTTTTAAGACTTAGCTAAATATCTTAGGTTCTTCAATGGAACGGAGGGTTGTCTCACTTTTGGTTACATGCTCTTGGATTGTGAGACATGATGATGATACTAGGCCATCGAAATTGGTTTTACATTAAAATTATTTTTCTATAATTTCCTATGAATTTATGAAGTTTAAGCTTCAAACTTAAACATAGCTTGAAAATGAAGTTTCAATGGAAGAAACATGAAGATTAAGAGATCAACAATGAGTCTATACCTCTTAGAGGATGAAGATGAGTGAGCTTATCAACTTTTCTTCACAAAGTTCTTGAAGATTCCTTTTGAAAAATGAGAGAAAGTGAAGTAGGAAAAATATTTGAAGAAGAAAGAAAATTGATGGAGGATTTGATGAAGGAGGGGGCATAGGAGAGGTGAAGGAGGGAAAAGGAAGTCCAAAAAATTTCACTTAAGGGCAAAATGGTCTTTTCACACAAGGGTAAAATGGTAATTGTGAAAAAGATCAGGAGCATTTTGGTCTTTTCGCATCCAGATATTTTTTAAAGTCATCATGACACTGGCATGCTTTCCTGGGTGATGTGACCTGATGTGACTTCATGTTTATCCATTAGCGGGTCCCGGTAAATCCCTATTCAGCTCCATTCGTCACGGATTGAAGATTTCGCATGAACCACTTATATTATTTCGCTTTAGTGCGAAAAACCAATTTTATCAAAAATATAGGAAATTCGATTCTAAGCCTAACTGTTTTGTTCACGAGTCAAAATTAGGTTTTCTGAGCAGTCAAATCATACTGTCAGTGAAAACGCAGACCGGGCTCCGTCTGAGTTTTTGATCCAAAATTTAACCGTAACGTCCTTCGATAGCGTAGAGCGTGACTATAGTCTTAGTTTATTTAATTTCATTTTCTAAACCTCAGATAAAAATATAAACTCATTTATATAGTTTATCATCTTGGAAAGCATGAAAATCGAGCTGTTACAACTCCGCTCCAAAACAGCACATACAGGCTCAAGAAATTATTTTATGAATTGAGTTCTTAATTTGAATTCAAAAGAATTCTTAATCATAATCAATTAATATTAGTTATAATTAGACAAATTTTATTTTAAAACACTTTATTGGTTTAATTAAGTTTTTTAGTCCCTAACAAATGTGTCGGTTTTGGTTTTGGTCCTTGCATTTTTTTTCCCGTTGGTTTTGGTCCCTTTAACCAAAACTTTGGTTTTGGTTCCTGCCATCACTATCCATCTCTTAAGTGTTGACGTGACTAACAGACCGTCACATTAGTACTGCTATGTAGGTTAATTTTATAATATTTACAGCCCTGTTGGATTAAATATTAAATTTTTACATTCTTTTATAATATTTAATATCACGGAGGTATTCGGAAACCCTAAAAATATTTCTGAATGTTGTTATTTCAGCCTTCCATTCATTTAATAAAAATATGAAAAACAAATAATAATATTATAATAAAAATAAAAATATTATAATAGCCTATATAGCAATGCTGACATGACGATCCGCTTGTCACGTCAACATTTAACGGATGAATAGTGATGACAGGAACCAAAACCAATAAAAAAATACAAAGTTTTGGATCTTTTAGGGACCAAAATCAATAAAAAAAATACAAAAATCAAAATCAAAACTGACTTACTTTTTAAGACATAAAAACTTAGTTACTCATAAAAACGACTATTTAGCTGAAACAAGATTTTCGTGATGTTACAATAGGAGCCACCGTGCAGTGCCTTGTGCACGCATGGCGCGTGGCTGAGCGATCTGAGTCGCGACTCAAATGGCTATGGGTCGCGGCGCAGAGTGATCTAGGATTGTACCTAGGAGTTCGTAACACGAGTTTGGTACAAATTTTTCCGTAGAATGAAAGTACCCTTACAAGTCAGATATGTTATGGTAGGTGTTATGATCTAGATAGCCTATGCGTGTGGACAAATAACTTTCATTCATAAATAAATGGAATGATGGGAAAAACATTGTGGCTGTGTGTATGATTAGTGTACAGTACACTTATAACAGTTATATTCAGTATGCATCATTGCACATATTATGGTAGTGTAAGACTATAAGGTGATCCTAGGTTATGTCTAACGATGATAATGGATAAAATATTATAATATTTATTTTTATATTTACGTTTTAAAACAATATTCATCTCCATATTTTTCCGTCGAATGAAAGTACCCTTACATGTCAGATATGTTATGGTAGGTGTTATGATCTAGATAGCCTATGCGTGTGGACAAATAACTTTCATAAATAAATGGAATTCTGGGAAAAACATTGTGGCTGTGTGTATGATTAGTGTACGGTACACTTATAACAATTACATTCAGTATGCATCATTGCACATATTATGGTAGTGTAAGACTATAAGGTGATCCTAGGCTATGTTTAGGAATGGTAATGGATAGGATATGGATGGGATATTATAGTATTTGTCTTTATATTCATGTTTTAAAAAAATATCTGTACCCAGATCCCTATCCACTTGGATAACAACTGAAGTACCTATATTCTTACCCGCTGAGTACCTAAGTACCCATACCCACATCCATTATCCACACCCATTACCCGCACTTTAATTAACTAAAAAATCAATAAATAAATAAAAACATTATTAAAGTCTAAAATATCATCATAGTGTATAACAAGACATAGTATTCTAACATGTTCTCAAACAAATATCCTAATAGTATATAACAAAAAGAAACATTATTAAAATCTTACGCTAGGATCTATAGGACTAGCAAGAATAGGAACTCAGGAAGGATAAGAACTCAAGTAAAAACAACTGAACGACACTAGAAACTCAGGAATGATAGAAACTCAAGAGATGAACAACAGAACAACTCTAGAAAAGTAATAAGCTAACTTTCATTTCAATTCAATCAATTGTTTTAATTTAATATATATATATATATATATATATATATATATTTCACCGGCGCAATAAATTTCAGTAATTGAAAGCCACATAATTTCACAGCACAACAAACCTATAAATTAGCATAATTTTCGACCATCAGTAACTCCAATATTATCTAGGCAATTGGTCCAATTACACAAGAAACATGTTTATCGGTCTAATAACAAGGCAATAGTATCTATTTAACATATAGAAGGTTCGAATGAAAAACATCATTCACACTGAGGAATTAATTTCAGGATCACCAAATAGGTAACCCAAGTTTAACATATATATATATATATATATATATATATATATATATATATATATATATATATATAATAATAATAATTAAAAAATATTAATATGTAGATATGCGGGTATGGGTCAGGGTGGGTACTAAGGTACCCTTACCCGCAACCATACCCATTAAATATTACGGTAATTACCCTACCCATCATGGGTAATTTTTGTTGGTACCCATTGGGTAAGATGTTGAGTCTCCAAATGTCTGATGTGCATTTACCTTAGTTTTGATGAGATTAAAACAGTTATTCAATGATTTAATTAAACCCGTCTGTGGTATTTAACTCATCTACTTAGTGTGCAGATTATAACATTAAGCGTCTATATGAACTGTTCACACGTCTGAACTAGCTTAAGTTCACAAGTCCGAACTAACTAAAGTTCACTCGTCTGAACTGAGATAAGTTCACTCGTCTGAACTAGCTAAGGTTCACTCGTCTGAACTAAAAGAGGGTCACTCGTCTGAACTAAGAGAAGTTCACTCGTCTAATGAAGTCTTCAACCGTCTGATCAAAGGAAGACTCACCCGTCTAAAAGACTTTGCAACTGACGTCATCTCTTTGTTAAAGAGTCAACCCGTCTAATGAAGCTACTCATCCGTCTAAAGACTAACGTTAAAGAATACATTGGATGAAAGCTGTCTCGACTCTGATAAGGAACTTCAACAAAGTGCTTTACCTGAACACAACTGCATCTTACACCAAAAGGGAAAGTCTTCCCTCTGCAAACAAAAAGCACGTATACAGACCTGCTGAGACCAAAGGTATATCAGAAGTTTGTATCACTCTGATGAGAGAGAACAAGCGAAGTTCCCTATGCTTTAATGGCTGATCAGAACGACTCTATTGCATTTATTGAAGATCTGCAAGAAGCCAAGACTTCAAACCTTGTGTCTAACGGCTTTAAAATTTTGAAGCCTATTTAATGAAGAAGACTTTGAAGATTCCAGTAGACAAGAGAACGATCAAAGCAATCAAGAGCAATTACTCTGTGCATTTATATCTTCATTCTTTCATTATTTATTCTTCAATCATTTTGAAGTTATTACGCAGTATTTTAGAACTTCACATTTAATACACTCGTCTGAATGCTTGTGAAAGACTTGCAAAGTGTAATCTTTTTACAACTTCTCTCAAACAAACCTTTCTGATCCTGAAGAGGCTAAGTGTGCAAATAATATTTGTCTGGAGCCTGGAGAGGCTAAGTGTGAAAACAATACTCGTCTGGAGCCTGAAGAGGCTAGGTGTGAAAACAATACTTGTCTGTCCTGTAACCTAAATTAGTTATAATGAGAAAACTTGGTGCTACCAAGGACTGGACGTAGCCTCATTGTTAAAAGGTGAACCAGGATAAAACCTGCTGAGTGATCTCTCTTTCCCTTAACTCTTTAGTTTGATTATTTGTCTTAACTATCATCTAACTAAAGGGGTTTATAATTGTGTTTATCAAAACTTTTCTTATCTTGCATGATTGTGTTTTTTGTGAAAACCTTCAGACGAGTTATCAGTCTGATTGACCTGTCTGTATTTACTCGTCTATTATAACCCGTCTGTGCTTGCGAAAAAGTTTCTAAATTCCGCATAAATTTGTCAAACACCATTCAACCCCCTTCTAGTGTTTGCATCTGTCTATTTCAGTTGGTATCAGAGCTCAGCCTCTGGGTTGAGCACCTAACAGTGTAGAGAAAAGATCCTGAAGAATAGATAATGTATTCTGGAGCAAGCTCAAGTGGGAACCCCCAACCTGAAGGAGGCTCTATGACTAGACCTCCCTTTTTCAATGGTTCAAATTATAACTACTGGAAAGAAAGGTTTCACTGGTTCATCTTGTCCAAAAATTCTGATGTATGGGATGTCATTACTGATGGTCCTTACACTCCTCAAAATAATGATGGCTCAGACAAGCCTAAGGCTCAGTGGACACCTGCAGAAAAGACAAGATGGGATCTAAACCATAAAGCCAGATATGCTATAATCTGTGCTCTCAATCCAGAAGAGTTTGAAAAGGTATGTGCTTGTGATTCTGCCAAAGAAATGTGGGACTCCTTATCTGTCACACATGAAGGTACTGCAAAGGTAAAAGAATCTAAAATTTCTATTCTTGTTAGAAAATATGAACTGTTCACCATGGATGAAGGTGAATCTGTTGCTCAAATGATTGGTAGATTCCAAACTATTACTAATGGTTTGAAATCTCTTGGTAAAACATATACAAATGCTGAGAAAGTTGCTAAGATTCTCAGAAGTCTTCCAAGGCAGTGGAGACCTCTTGTCACTGCTATTTCTCAAGCTAAGGATCTCACCTCCTTTACTATGGATGAACTTCTTGGCACACTCACTATTCATGAGCAAGAGCTCAATGAAGATGTGTCAATCAAAAAGAGCAAAGCCATTGCTCTTAAAGGTGATCTAAAGGCAGCTAAAGCCTTGAAAGCTTCAAAGGCAGACGAGTCTGACTATGACATAGACGAGTCTGATGATGAGGATTCTGATGATGATGAAGAAACTTCTCTCATGACCAGAAAGATGAAAAAGCTCTGGAGAAAGAAGAAGTTCAGAAAGGAGAAGCCTTTCATAAAATCTCACAAAGAATCCACATCAACAGACAAGAGTCCAGTTGTCTGCTATGAGTGCAAGAAGCCTGGTCACATCAAACCTGAATGCCCTCTTTTGAAGAAAGCTTCCAAAAAGAAGTTCTTCAGAAAGAAGAAGAAAGGAATGATGGCCACATGGGAAGATCTTGAATGCTCATCTTCTGAAGGAGAAGAGACAGAAGAGGAAGCCAATCTCTGTCTGATGGCCAATACAGATTCAGAACCTGAAACTGAGGTACATTCTGAACTTGAGGAATTGCATGATACTTATGATGAGCTGGTAGAGGAATCCAAAGGCTTATCTAAGGCCTTCAAATCCCTCAAGAGAGATTATGTTAAACTCCTCAGTGAGCATAAACAAAAATCTCAAGAGTGTGAGATGCTAGCCAAAGAGAATAGCCAGCTGAGGACTGAAAAGTCTGATGAAGCTTCGATCTCAAGTGAAACATCACATTCTAAAGAAGTGGTCACACTTCAACAGAAAGTGAAGGAGCTCACTTCTGATCTTGCTAGATTTGTTAATGGCAGAAATAATTTGACAAAACTGCTAGGATGTCAGAGACACTCTCTTAACAAAGAAGGCATTGGATATGATCATCAAGCTGATCATAAAGTATCAACAAAATCTTCAACTGTCTATGTTAAACCCATTCCAGTTAGACTTAGACCCGTCTATAACTTCTGTGGAAAAGCTGGACATGTTATGTCTAAGTGTTTTCACAAGAAGAAGAGGAAGTCTTCACAGACTCCTAGAACTAACAGAAAAGGACCCAAAAAAATATGGGTACGTAAAGATAAAATAATTTCTGTTGCAGACATCCTTAATAGGACAAAGCAGACGCCTCTACTGGTACCTGGACAGTGGCTGCTCGCGACATATGACAGAAGAAAGGTCTATGTTCCAAGACCTCCAGTCTAAGAATGGTGGATTTGTTGCCTTTGGAGGCAATCAAAAAGGAAGAGTAATTGGTGTTGGTACAATTGGTGGTAAACCCCCTCTTCCCTCTATCTTAAATGTGCTTATGGTTGAAGGACTAAGACACAATTTACTTAGCATAAGTCAATTATGTGATAGTGGATTTGATGTCTCCTTCACTAAGAATGAATGCATAGTCAAAGACAAGAGTGGCAAGACCCTCTTTTCAGCTAATAGACAGCAAAATCTTTATAAGATTGAGCTAACTGAACTCTCAGATCAAAGTGTAACCTGTCTGATGTCTAAAGAGGATGAAAGATGGTTATGTCATAAGAAACTAGGACATGCTAGTATGAAACTTATTTCGAAATTGAAAAAGGATAACCTTGTGAGAGGATTGCCTGATATTAGTTTTAAGAAAGATGTTTTATGTGATGCATGTCAGAGAGGTAAACAAGTAAAATCAAGCTTCAAATCAAAAAACATTGTATCAACCACTAGACCTCTTCAGTTGTTACACATGGATCTGTTTGGACCAGTTAGTGTTGCCAGTTTAGTTGGAACGAAATATGGATTTGTCATTGTTGATGACTATTCTAGATTTACGTGGGTACTTTTCTTAACCCACAAGGATGAGTCTTTTAAGGTCTTCTCTGTATTCTGTAAGAAAGTACAAAATGAGCAAGGTTTCTGTATTTCTACCCTTAGAAGTGATCATGGGGGAGAATTTGAATATGAGAAATTCAAACTGTTCTGTGAAGAGAATGGAATCTCTCACAACTTCTCCGCACCAAGAACTCCACAGCAAAATGGAGTGGTTGAGAGAAAGAACAGATCTCTGCAAGAGATGGCTAGATCAATACTCAATGAAAATAATCTCCCTAAGTACTTCTGGGCTAAAGCAGTAAACACTGCATGTTATGTGCAAAATAGAATACTTATAAGGTCTATCCTAAAGAAGACTCCTTATGAATTGTGGAAAGGTAGAAAACCCAACATATCTTATTTCCATGCATTTGGATGTGAATGCTTCATCTTAAATACCAAGGATCAACTTGGAAAGTTTGACTCCAAGGTAGACAAAGGTATCTTCATTGGATATTCTGAAGTGTCTAAAGCATATAGAGTTTTTAACTCTAGGACCTCTATTGTTGAGGAATCTATTCATGTAAAATTCAATGATAATCTAAAGACTGATAGGGAACTATCAGATCTAGGAGATGATCTTGCAGGACTTGATCTTACCCAGCAGACGAGTCAACAGCCAGATGTATCAAAAACTGAGTCTGCTGAGGAATCTATCAGACAAGTGGAGCAGACGAGTCATCAGTCAGATCAACATCAAAATGATGATCTCAGAAGAGACTGGAAGTTCAAAGCTCATCATCCTGAAGATCTTATCATTGGAAGTCCCTCTGAAGGTGTTAGAACCAGATCTGTCTTAAGAGAGTTAAGCAATATGGCCTTTTTATCTGAAATTGAACCAAGGCATATTGAGGAAGCTCTTGAAGATGAAAGCTGGATTCTTGCCATGCAAGAGGAACTTAATCAGTTCAAAAGGAATGATATCTGGAAACTTGTCTCCAAACCAACAGACAAGTCTGTTATTGGAACAAGATGGCTTTTCAGAAACAAGCTAGATGAAGATGGCAAAGTTGTCAGAAACAAAGCAAGGTTAGTAGCTCAAGGCTACAACCAACAAGAAGGTATTGACTATATTGAGACCTTTGCACCTGTAGCTAGAATAGAAGCTATTCGCATGACATGAACTCATGTCATATGCTGCACAACATCAAATTACTTTATTTCAAATGGATGTAAAAAGTGCTTTTTTAAATGGAATAATTGAAGAAGAAGTTTATGTTAAACAACCTCCTGGTTTTGAAGATAATGAAAAACCAGATTATGTTTTCAAACTTAAAAAGGCTTTATATGGTTTAAAACAAGCGCCTAGAGCATGGTATGATAGACTTAGTTCTTTTCTTATGAATAATGGTTTTATAAGAGGAAAAGTTGATACAACTTTGTTTAAGAAATGCTCAAAAGATAACTTCATAGTAGTTCAAATATATGTTGATGATATTATTTTTGGAGCTACTAATGAAAAATTATGCAAGCAGAATTTGAAATGAGCATGATGGGAGAATTGAAGTTCTTCCTTGGACTGCAAATCAAGCAGACGTGTGATGGAATCTACATCCATCAACAAAAGTACATCAAGGAGATTCTAAAGAAATACAAAATGGATAGCTCAAAGATCATGAAAACTCCCATGCAAACTAATGCTAATCTAAGCAAAGATGATGAAGGTAAAAAGGTAGGCCAAACTGTGTATGATTGGATCTCTTCTTTACTTAACATCTAGCAGACCTGATATTCAATTTAGTGTCTGTATGTGTGCTAGATTCCAATCTGATCCAAAAGAATCTCATCTTAAGGCTGTTAAAAGAATATTTAGATATTTGCTTGGAGCCACTAATCTTGGTCTAATGTATTTGAGAACACAAGATTACAGATTAGTTGGTTTTTGTGATGCTGACTTTGCTGGAGATAGACTTGAAAGGAAAAGCACCAGTGGAGGATGTCACTTCATTGGAGCAAACTTAGTCTCCTGGTCAAGCAAAAGACAGACGACTATCGCCCTCTCAACTGCAGAAGCAGAATATGTCTCTGCTGCAAGTTGCTGCTTACAGCTATTATGGGTAAAACATCAACTAGAAGATTACTCTATATTTGAGCATAATATACCTGTCTGATGTGATAATTCTAGTGCTATTTGCTTAACTAAGAATCCCATACAACATTCTAAGGCTAAGTACGTAGAAATCAAACATCACTTCATAAGAGATTATGTTCAAAAAGATGTATTTGATGTGAAGTTTGTTAAAACTGAAAATCAATAGGATGATATCTTTACAAAACCTTTAGCTGAGGATAGGTTTAAGTTTATAAGAGACAACTTGAATATACATTGCTATGCTGAATAACCTGTTTGATGAGTGTTTATGATACCCGTCTATGTTTAATCGTCTGACCTTATGAGTCATTCGCTCTTCTTTAAAAAAAAAAAAAAATCTTTTTAAATGGCTATTTCATTTTCTTTTAAGTGTCGTTTCATTATCTGAGGCAAAATGTGTACGTGGATGTTTTTGTCTTATTTTAAATCTGAACCGTTCTTTTTCTTTTTTAAAATCTCCATTCGTACCTTTTTGTAAATCTCTCTCTTTATTTCTCTCTCGTTTCGTCTTCTTCCCTCTTCACTCACTCTCTGACTCCCAAACTTCTCTAACCCTAACTTCTCTAAAATGGCACCCCCAAAGCAACTCTCTGCTGATGTCATTGCTAAGCGTTACAACCTTGATGTTGAAGCTGTTCAAAAAATCATCCCAGGGAAACTTATTGACCTTTCAGCTCTAAGTCGGTCGGGTTTAGATGTGCTTGAAGAACTCAATTACTCCAACTGGACTTCTTTCTTCGACTTGAAGGAGCCAGTGCACCCCAAGTTGGTCACTGACTTCTGGACCAACGCCGTCGTTCTTCACTCTCCAAGTGGCTTTCCCACGGAGATTCAAGCTCGCATTTCCAACCAACGCTTCTCCTTCTCCCTCAACACTCTGGAACTGGTAACTGGATGCCCTAGACATGGTGCTGGTTATACAGACAACTGGGTAGATTCAGTAAGCCAGAGCGACATCAACATCGCCCTTTTTGGTAACCCTAACCCTACTAATGTCAAATCAAGTAACCTCGTTCCCAAATGCCGCTTCTTGCTCAAGCTCTTGCAAGAATGTGTGCTACCTAGGAAGGGCTCAAGAGACTACATCTCTAAGATGGATTCGTTTGCCCTCTTTCATCTCATTCACAAAATCAAGGTAGACATCAATGACCTCATTTTCAAACATTTTGTGTCATTGATTAAGAGACCTAGCTCTCCTACCTATCCCTATGGCATGCTTCTGACCAAGCTCTTTAGAATCAAAATCTTTGTCCCTGAAGAAGTCACCTTTGTGGACATGGCTAGACCTTTAGCCAAACAGACTGTCTCTTTGATGAGGTTCTCAACCCCTGCTCCATCCTCTTCAAATCAAGCATCTGAGGAGCAGAAGGGTAAAACTCATACTGAATCAACCAATGAGTCTGAGGCCTCTGCATCTGAACATATTTGCAAACCCTTTGGAAAGATTGCAAGCCAGCCCCTCTCTTCAGAAGAAAGTGCTCCTATTCTCTCCTTGAAAAAGAGGAAGCTGACTCCCAAGAGGCAAGCTCTTGTTGTGGTGGATTCTGATTCTGCCCCTTCTCAAGTTATACTGAGTGAGACTGTCTCTAGTGAAGAGACTGCACCTGTTCAGGGGGAGCAACTACCAAAGCCTTTAGGACAAACCTTGGACCACCCAGCTTTTTGTCCTGGCACTATTCCTAAAAGGAAGAGATCTGGCATACCTGTTGTAGCTGCTGCCATAGAATCCCCTCATGTTAGCCAACCTCATGTCTTTGTGGCTCCTAAACGCATCAAGCTCAGAATGTCAGAAAACTCTACTCTTGGCAAGTATTCACCCTCTTCCTCCTCATCTCATGATGAACCTCAGGCTTCACCCTTTCAGGAAAACTCCTCTCTTTCCTCCTCTTTCATCATTGTGTCTGATTTGTGTCATGGTTCAAGGGATTCAACTCCTGACAAACCTGTTGGCAATTCTTTTTTGTTCAAATCTGATTTGCAACATTTAATGTCTACCAGTGTCTCTAACCTTTCTGTTGTACCTCCTCCTCCATCTCACTTTACCAATACCTGTAGAGCTATATGTGTTTTTGAACCTATTATTATCATGTTTCATCACCCTAATCCTTACATAACCCATCCAAACTCTGTAATTATTCTCCCTAACTATTCGAGACCTTGTTTCATTCTAATTACTGGATCAAATTTCTTCATGGAATATCTTGATCTATTAATTATTGATTATCCCTCACTTCCTGTTGCACCTTTACCCGCATCTTTTCATCCATCTCTCTCCATTCTGTCCTCTGTTTTTCCCTCACCTCCAGAAGATAACTCCTCTGATGATTCCTTCCATAAGATCACCTTTCTACCCTTTATTTTCTATCGCAATCTTCACTTATGCTTCTTTCCCCGGATTTCGGAAGCCTTCTCTATCCCTTCTACACCACCTGTCTATGCTCTTCCCTGGCATTCTGATGACTCTGCTGATCACATTCCTGTTCCCAGATGAGATCTTCAAGCTTTGCTTTTTGAAGTAGCATCTCTCAGGACCTTGGTAAAAGCTGCTCACCAAGATCTTGCTGCAGAAAGAAGAGCTAGAACTGTTTTAGAAGCTAAAGTAGAAGCTCTTTTTGATCTTTTTAACACTTATGTGTAATTTTCTTTTTTCTTGTACACAGCCAATGATGGTTTAAATGTAATTACCTCCTCTGTTTCCATTTTTTGATTATGACAAAAGGGGGAGAAAGTTAAATGAAAAATGTTTATGTTACAACTGTCTGATATGAACAAATGTTTATATAAATATGATGTATCTTTTCTTTTCTCTCTATCTATATTCTATTGCTTTTGATAATGTCAAAAGGGGGAGAAAATACTAAGATAAGACTAAGATAAAAAGTTAAATGCTTATCTGTCTGAGTATGTTATAATTATGGAACAATGTTTTAATCTGACTAATCATATACATGATTGATTTATGTGAATTTTCTAAAGTTCATTAAATCATTTAACATGTTTTGCCATCATCAAAAAGGGGGAGATTGTTGAGTCTCCAAATGTCTGATGTGCATTTACCTTAGTTTTGATGAGATTAAAACAATTATTCAATGATTTAATTGAACCCGTCTGTGGTATTTAACTCGTCTACTTAGTGTGCAGATTATAACATTAAGCGCCTATATGAACTGTTCACACGTCTGAACTAGCTTAAGTTCACACGTCTGAACTAACTGAAGTTCACTCGTCTGAACTGAGATAAGTTCACTCGTCTGAACTAGCTAAGGTTCACTCGTCTGAACTAAAAGAGGTTCACTCGTCTGAACTAAGAGAAGTTCACTCGTCTAATGAAGTCTTCAACCGTCTGATCAAAGGAAGATTCACCCGTCTAAAAGACTTTGCAACTGAAGTCATCTCTTTGTTAAAGAGTCAACCCATCTAATGAAGCTACTCATCTGTCTAAAGACTAACGTTAAAGAATACATTGGATGAAAGCTGTCTCGACTCTGATAAGGAACTTCAACAAAGTGCTTTGCCTGAACACAACTGCATCTTATACCAAAAGGGAAAGTCTTCCCTCTACAAACAAAATGCACGTATACAGACCTGCTGAGACCAAAGGTATATCAGAAGTCTGTATCACTCTGATGAAAGAGAACAAGCGAAGTTCCCTATGCTTTAATGGCTGATCAGAACGACTCTATTGCATTTATTGAAGATCTGCAAGAAGCCAAGACTTTACACCTTGTGTCTAACGGATTTAAAATTTTGAAGCCTATTTAATGAAGAAGACTTTGAAGATTCCAGTAGACAAGAGAACGATCAAAGCAATCAAGAGCAATTACTCTGTGAATTTATATCTTCATTCTTTCATTATTTATTCTTCAATCATTTTGAAGTTATTACGTAGTCTTTTAGAACTTCACATTTAATATACTCGTCTGAGTGCTTGTGAAAGACTTGCAAAGTATAATCTTTTTACAACTTCTCTCAAACAAACCCGTCTGAGCCTGAAGAGGCTAAGTGTGCAAATAATACTTGTCTAGAGCCTGGAGAGGCTAGGTGTGAAAACAATACTCGTCTGGAGCCTGAAGAGGCTAGGTATTAAAACAATACTTGTCTGTCCTGTAACCTAAATCAGTTATAGTGAGAAAACTTGGTGCTGCCAAGGACTGGACATAGCCTCATTGTTAAGGGATGAACCAGGATAAAACCTGCTGAGTGATCTCTCTTTCCCTTAACTCTTTAGTTTGATTATTTGTCTTAACTATCATCTAATTAAAGGGGTTTATAATTGTGTTTATCAAAACTTTTCTTATCTTGCATGATTGTGTTTTCTGTGAAAATCTTCAGACGAGTTATCAGTCTGATTGACCTGTCTGTGTTTACTCGTCTATTATAACCCGTCTGTGCTTGCGAAAAAGTTTCTAAATTCCGCAAAAATTTGTCAAACACCATTCAACCCCCTTCTAGTGTTTGCATCTGTCTATTTCATAAGATATCCGTTACCAGCCCTAGCTATGTCCAATTCAATTATTAGTTGTGTTATTTGAACATTAAGTTTTGGATATCGTATATGACATCGTATATATTTATCTCTGTTTTTTATTTACTTTTTATCTTCTTTATATACACGTAATTCAAAAATACATCAAAAAAATATAGAAACAACATTTTGTTGACCCATTTTATTGTTCAAAAAACATTTCTCTTCAACCATTGAGTCGATTGGTTGGCACTTACATGTAAATTTATGATGAAGTGCTGAGACTTGAATTATCTGCAATGTGTCATTGGTTGATGCGTGTGGAGCAATGCAGTCTTTATAGTAAATAATAATAGTAAAATTGTGAAACATGCACTGTACATGAATGGTATGATGAAATGGAAGGGTATTGTTGCATTTGCTTGTGGTGAAAAATATAAATATATTCGCTACAGTGAACCCGAAAAAAAAAATATTTACGCTATTCCACACTCAATTCCAGCACCAAACAGGCACTATGGGACTTCCGCATTATTTTTATAATTTTAAATACTTACAACAACTTCGCATAATTGTTTTTCTACATTACCATGTGTTCAAAGATTTGAATTGCGAAAAGAAAAAGGATCAAGAAATTTGAAAAAATAAAAATTTAAAATGTTTAACTTGATCCATTTATTGCATTGACGTCAAGCTCTATTTGGCGTTAGGTTTTACATTTACCAAAATAATCTACAAAACAGAAAAAGACATAAAATTACCGCTTATCCGTATGAACTTAGTTCATTGAATGAGTGTTTTAACATGCAGTTACATTGTAATTGGAACAATTTTTTTTTTCAGGAAAAAGAAAAAGAATAAAAATTAAACAGAAGATAATTTGATTGAATTTATACAACCACTATAGACATAGACCAAAAATTATAACGACAAAATATAGTACCCACCAATTATAGCTGCTCTCAGCCCTGACATTAACAAGAACCCGTTTCAGTTAACCTTGAACCAAATGACATGCGAACATAAATCTGCCATCGCTATTTTTGCTCTTCAATCTGTCGTTTATGTTCCCTCAGGCTTAGGGCATTTATCACAGTTCACAACAATTTCCAAGCCAAATGGCCTTAACCCCACTCAACATTAAGAAACCTCATCCCCAGAGTTAATTGTCCATTCGCTTCAGATATTGAATGTTTGGAGCTGCCAAATACGATTATGATGTTTCTCTAGTTAGAGTGGTGGCATGTATGACAGGTGGAGGGTTGGGAAGGTTTTATGAGATATCACACTTGATAATAACGAGACTTTGCAAAAGAGCAACTGGGTGCCTTTCAGTCAGTCATTGGGTCATCATGAATCTGATCTGGGAGCTGTGAAAGATGAAAGAAGACCAGCAGCCTGAGCAGGTAGAATATCTCCAAATGTGGACATTGCAGCTGCCGATCTATCCTTAAAAATGCCAACTTGCCCATCACTAAGTATGGATCCCAGTTTAAAAGTACTCTCCCCAAACCGGCTTCCAACCTAGAAGAAAGATAAAAAAACAGTATCAAATACCTACAAAACCATGCCAATCAGACAACATATTCTAAAACAAATTTAGATATGACAATGCTGAAATATCTGTATCATGACAAATGCATTTAAGACATTATATAATTCAATCAATCATGTAAGGGTCATTCATGACAAGTTACCTCCAAAATTCCCATATGCAGATAATAATACAAACAAGATATACTGAAATCTACTAGGTCAAGCAATATGGTATTATACACTCGACCACAAAGCATAAGAAGAAATATTTTGCTACAACTAATAAAGAATTTGCTCAACAAATCAGGAACCAAACACATAAAACTTTCAAAAAATTTAAAAGCATATGCTCAGCCTCTGCTTTTATCCCAAATAAGCATTTCAGCACTATGTAAGCAAAAGGAAATTTAAGCATTAGATGGGATTTATTTTTTACAGTTCAATAAATTCAAGATTTGAACCATTACGTACTCCTAATATTCATTTGGCTTATGGATTGAAATTTCAAAAAACAGTTGCTCCAGAGTGTAACTTGTCTCTAGAAAGAAAAAAAAACACACTAGTATGGCTGCTCAAATTGATAGGGTCCATCACAGCGCCATAAATATGTATGAGTGCAAATGCCAGAAGTTGTGGAGTATCAAATCTCATAATTTCTTAGCAAATTCAAGGAATACGACAATGCCCACCATTAGACTGCACTAAGGCAGGAAATAGCACCAAAATATGACAAGGACTTACTTGCATGAAAGACTTCAGGAATGGTGCTGCCACCCCCAGACTTGAGCTGTCATCCAAATTTATCTTCTGAGAAAGTTCTCCATTTGTAAGAGAGTTCCACGAACTTCTTGAAGAGATTTCATTTGAAGATGGAGTGAATGTCTTCTTTGTCGCTCTAGAGGACAATGCTGGAGCACTGCATTTACCAAGATCTAAGTTTATAAATAAGAAATGACATTTTAGAGTATTAATTACTTGCTTTGGTACATTACTAGGTTTCTCAGCAAAAGTACCATAGAAATAGGCATTGAATAGACCATTGAATTTAAGTTAAATTATACTAAATACATAGAATGATGGTAAGAGAGACATGCACACAGCTATGCGTCATTAAATGCCAGACAAAGCACAAATAAGATACAAGATGAAACTGACCTGATGGGGAGGTATTTAAACCGGGGAACTGTAGAACACCTCAGAATATTAGACTCTGAATTAGTAGGCAGTTTCTGAACAGTATCTGTGTACATCCGGTTAAGTTGCACAAAGAAACCAAAGAGGACAGCATGTCGTAGGTATGACTGCCTCTCATTCTCCCAGAGATATGGCTCGTACCTTTAACATATTAAGTTAGATAAGAAATCATTACCAGATCTGGCAGATCAACAGAAAAACTTTAGAGGACAGTACAGAAATCACTAGAAGGACAAACTATCACCCACCACCAATTTAACTATGGGCAAGAAATGCACAATACAAATTTTTATTAACCATGAATTTTAATTGAAAGGGGGAAATACACACAAGCGCAAGCGTGCAAACACACATTACAATATTTCAACCTCCAAAATCACAAAAAACTGGGGCCGAAGTATGTTATCTAGATCTGTTCCTGCACTGCATGTGCAATTGTGCATGCATTAAATGATGGTTGTTGCTTGACATGAATAATGAATCTTCATTTCAGGACTGGTGCACAGCCTAGAGATCTCATTTTTATGAATATTTTCTTGGGGAAATTAAACTAACCTCCCCTAAGGTTTTACACTCGGCACCTCTCTTGTTTTAGAAAATACATCAACCTCCCTCAGTTTATATTATCATTACACTTACCTCCCCTGAAGAGTTGGTTACTGAAATTACAATTACCTTCCCCGAAGGAGTGATTATTGAAATTACATTGAGCTCTGCTCGAATTAGTAGCATTAATATTGGGAGTTGTAGCAATTATATTCAAATTCATGTACATAGTTAGTCATGCATCTAGGGAATGTTATATATGCACCTAGGAAGTAGAAATATTATTAATCTCCTTGTAAATGTAAATTGTATTTACTCCCAAGAGTGTATATAAATAGTAGATCAGCTGAGTGCAAATACACTCAAGCATTTCACAAATCCTTTAGTCCAAATTATTTCTAAGTCCTTCAATAAGCTCGCTCCCCTAAAGGGAGGTGAGTGTAGCTTTTAAAACAAGAGGAGTGCCAAGTGTAATTAAGTTAAACCTCAAGGGAGGTCAGTGTAATTTTCCCAATTTTCTTTGACTAAAATATTTCACTAAAACTCTTCAGAAGATTGTGTCTTAGAGTGTAATTTTCCTTTTCTTCTACTTTTGTTTTCTCTTAAGCTTACCTAATTTAGTTATCACAGATGTAATTATCACATAAGCCATATGTTCCTTTCAACATACTGTTATATTTAAGAAGAAAATAAACCTTAAACACAAGAGTTAGAAAGCTTACGTAAGCCAGTCTATTGGGTCCAGTCTCTGAGAAAGGCGACTCAACAACCGAACTGCACGTTCTCTAATGGCTGAGGTCGGCAAACTTTGGTCCTGCTTTCTTCTGACAGGTAACTTTGCCTTCAGATTGCTAGATAATTCCCCAACTGCATTTAAATCACCGCCAGAGAGAACATCGGTGGCAAATTTGAAATCTAACAAAAGCTGCAGGACTCCTTTTTCTGACACTTGTTGAGCACCACCTTCTTCTGTGGAAAGGAAGTCCTCAAATATTCCAATTACCTGTACATGAAAACAGTCATTAGAGATATAAATGTACATGTACAAGCACATAGACACAGTCATTGAAAAGATAATAGTATGATTATTTCTACTACTCTGAGATCCTTGTGCCACAGACCACGACTCCTGCGTAACTCCATAAATTTTAACAATAAACTAATTCAGTGTGAATACAAGAATACCACCAACATCCATTCTATGTATGCCTACAAAGAAAATAGCACACGCCACAGACTTAAATAAGGATAATTTAATAAGGACTATAACTTCAGTATATTATTAACTTGGGAATCTATAATTAAAAAGACATTCAGATAAGATATTGATTTTCTGTAATAACTCAAACCACAAAGGTCAAAAAAACAATAGTCGTGTAAACAAAAGAAAAGATTGCAGACAGAGTGGGCAGCCTTGCTGCATTCTTAGTTCTCATCTTGTTCTTATTTGCTTCTTGTATTCAATGATTTTGAGGACATTTTATCATCGCTGTCATCTACTTTTTTCTTCAATGAAATTTCGTTTTCTATTAAAAAAAAAAAAAACATGTTACCAAAAGGAACGACTGGGAAAAATAAAATAAAAGAGTCACTAGGGGATTTGAAGATCAAGTGGACTAAAACATCCACAGAAAAGTTACTTACCTTTTCCAATAGTCTTGATGCAAGTTTATGCAAAATCTTCTTGTCAATTACATGACCTCCAACTTGATGAACTTCTTCACAAGCTCTAAATAGGAATGAGATGATATACAGAGAAGGCATAGATGGAAGTGATATTTTCATCTCCGATTGGTTCTCATCAGACTGATCTTGCTTGACTATGATATCCTCCCAGCCCTGTTCAGACAAACAAAAAATGAGCAAGCTCCTAAACTGAAGGCCATAAGATCTTGGTTGGTGTATCACCAACAGAAGGTCAAACTAAAAGAAATAGTAATAATAATAATATCATGCTAATACAGCATTACTCAAGGTTGATGACACCTTCAAAAAGGCAAACAAAAGATAAGGTGGTTCTATATTAAAAGGATGGAAGTTTTTCATTCAGCATATCACCAAAAGATGGTTCTAGGGAGAGGAAGTAAGGATAATAAATAAATATAATGCTAACTAAGCCAATATCACTTAAGCTCTGTCTCCTTCTACAAAACAATAACAACCAATCTTTATCCCACTAGGTAGTGTCAGCTACATGGACCATTAACGCCATTGAGCTCTATAAAATATTTGGATTTGAGGCTTGCCCAATTCCTTGTTTCATCCGCAAAGATAATACCAAGGGTTGGGGTCTAGGCTTGCTCAATTCTGGTTCAGGGTCTGAAGGACATGTTTTAACTTTCAAAGGAACATTAAAATGGAGAAATCTACTCACAATATGGCCTCTTTGGCAAGATTTTTGGGCAATTTGCTCAATAAAACAGCATATTTATGGATTGTGGCATAGCGCTTCCTCTAGCATGTTAGCTCCAAGCCTCCAATAAATTTGAGGGACTGGCATGACTAGTTTAGGTGGTATTTCTTGATACATCAAAGAAATATTTTAGATCCTTTGAAGTTTTCATATTTTCACAAGATCCATAGCATAAATCTTATTTGCCATAGTTGCTCACATTTCAGCTTCAGTATAGTATTTATCGGACTATGATCACATGGTATACTGTGTTATAAATTGTTGAAACGAAAGTCAAGGACAAGTTTTGACTCATTGTCTGTTAAGGGGCTTTCCCTTGTACTGATATACAAATACAAATGGATTGAAGAGCTTAAATTTATTGATTTCCTGTATTTTCTGTTTACTATTTTACTATTTCTTTGTAAAGAATTTTTTATCCTCTTTCCCAATGCTTTCTTTATTTATTTCTTCTCACCCAACAAACTTACTTCTTTTAACTCAAAAAGATCTTCAAAAGGAAAGAACAAGTACTCTCATGAGACATAAATGTTCTCCAAATAGTAAAGGCTGAGCAGTGGAAGACTAACAAATATAACCATAAGAAAAAACAAGCTTAAGCCATCACAAAGTCATAAATACCAAAGAAAATGAATACAGGGAGAAAAAAAAAAAGGAAATGGCACTTACCCTCCAGGGTGTACTCAAAGATAAGGCATCATCTTGTTTAAGATCCCGAGAGACAATAGCAGAAAGTTCATCAGACAGCCATAATATCCACAAGTTGTAAGCTCTAATGCAAAGATCGCCTATAGTCCTATTCAGCTCTTCCAATTCATTGCTTGCACCTTCTCTTGCTCCAAACAAGGCAGCTGAGGCAGAAGAATTTTGTCTTTTAGAGCCAAGGCTTGCTTGTCTTCTCGGACTATCACAGATAGAAGAATCACTTCCAAATCGAGATTGTTTCACCAAAGATTGTAATTTCCCAGCAGCAGATGTATTCCCATTGACCCAAAATCTGGGAGAACCAAGTATCAAGGGTATATGCTTAGAATGGTTTTGGAATGCAAACAATAGTCGTCCAATGAAAAGAGATTTTTCAACAGTAACATTTGTTGGCACCTCCTTGTCACCATTTTCCATTGATCCATATAAACGATCAAGTTCTTTTTTCAATGCCATCAATATAGCAGACATGCTTTCATAACATTTGCTTTGCAGATAGGGTGCCAGATCCTTCAATCTTCGAGAGGCTTTTGGAGATTCTAAGAAACTTAAAAGATCCTCAAGAATGCTCTGACAAGAAACATCAACTGCATCCCTGATTCGACTTACTTCAGGACCAAAATAGGCATTAAGACAAGTCTGAAATTCATTCTCTTCAGGCTGGACTTTAAACCCAGAAGCAACTCCAGTTTTTCTGGCATTTGATTCTAGAAACCAGACACCACCAACCTTAGAAAGTCTGTTCAAGTACCCCTGAACATCATTCTGCTTGGCAAAAGCGTCAACTACTGTAGAAATTGAGTTCACCACGTCAACAGCACCAGTTAACTCCCTAAATCTCAAGTCAATGATTGCTTTCATCCTTCCAACAAAAGCATCCTCAAATATCTCATCCCAAAGATCAGAATCATCTTCCAAAACGAGTTCCCGAATCCTACTCCAAGGCAACTCAATCTCGGATCCAAAAACACTCTTGAGCCATTCTAGACTCCCTTCCAGAACTTGTTTACTTTCCATTGTCTCCCTTATTGATTTCTCAGCAGAAGCTAGATCCTGGCCACTACCAATGGCATCAACCAAATTTCTTCCACTTATCTTGTTTACACATTCCCTTAACCAAGTAAAACAAGTATCAGCAATGTAACGTTTATCAAGCATTACCATGAATGATTCCAGTTTATCTCGAAACGACTTCCAAAGCCTAACTTCCTCATCGGGATTGGGAATCCCACCAAACAATTGCGATGCCGGGGGAGATCCCAAAATGACTTTGTAGAAAAGGGGCATGTCATTCAACACTTGCAAAAACAACTCACCCACCTGACCCACACTGACCTGAATTATACCCAACACATCACACAAGACCAAAACCACCACAGAGGAAGCATCACCAGCACCAGCATTACCCAAAACTTGTGATATCCATGACTTCCTCGATTCCAGATACAAGCCCAACACCTGTTATTCATCAACAAATCAGTTTAACCCACCAAATGACAAATTAATCACCTACCCACATCTCAAATCAGATAAATCTACAAAAATCAAAGCAATGACACTCTCTTACACCCCATATCCAACCCAATTTTCAATCCAATTCCACACTCAAACCTACTCCACACCATTCTACTATACCTGTTTTTCATCAACAAATCATTTTATTAAAATAAAAAAGGGACGGCCCAGTGCACGACTGTTCAGGATTTGAACCAGGTCAACTAAACTCCTAACCACATCCCAAATAAAATAATATATACAAACTCAAATCAATTACACACTCTTTCACTCTAAACTGATACCTGTTTAGGCTCGATCTCATCAATGACGGCAACGGCGGCCAATGCATCAGCATAGGCAGCGATGGGGAGGCCGCGATCCAGCAAGCGGTCGCGGCTACGCTGCGAGATCTGCAACTTGAAACTCTCAACGATCTGCCACTGGTGCTGGAGCAATGGGAAATTCGACAAGATCTTGTTCTTCTGGTCGCCGCCGCCTCCGTCATCCTCGAACAAGCGGCTGTGCACGTGCTTGGCACGCACGTACCTGGACGCTGCCTCAAGGAACATGGCTTCATCGAGGCATCCCCATATATTCTCAGGCGTGTCAACGAGGTATTTTACGCGGCACGCCACGCCGTAGGTCCAGGCTCGGGACTGGGATTGGAGCTTGGTTTGGGAATGGGGTTGGGATTGGGATTGGGATTGGGATTGAGAAAGGAAGCGGATGCGGTCGTGGATGGCGGCGATGTTGGCGGAGATGGAAGTGGAGGATGATTTCATGCGGACAATGGAGTCGGCGGAGTCAATGAGGTCGCGGTAGCGGTTACCAACAAGTTGTCGGAGCTCTTCCTTCTTGTCCTCGATCTGTTTTCGGGTCGCGGCTTCCGTGTTTCGGATCTCGGAGATGGGTTTGGAACGGAAGAGGGATTCGGCGTCTCGGTAGCCTATGGTGAAATTGGAAATGCGGTGGTCGTCGGAGTGCGGTGGCGGCGGAGACGCCGCCGTGTCGGGGGATGATACTCTCATAGTTGGCGGCGTCGGCGGTGTTTGGTGTTTATTGGTTTGGCATTGATAATGGTCCGGTAAAGAATGGTGGCGGAGGACGGTGGTGACGGGGTGGAGGAGGAGTGGGAAATGAGAGGAATGGTCACTTAACCGAGGGAGGAGAGAGGATCAAGCTTCTTTAAGCTGGATTCTGTTTAATAAAAGTATGAACGGCGTCGTTTTCTTTATGGCACATAGGTATGGTTTTTCTGATTTTCACCGTATGTAAATTGATTTTACTTGAATTGAATGGGCAAATAATGTGTAAGAGGTATAATTATGTATTATTTTTTTTTTTTGTTGGTGAAAGCGACAAAAAAAAATAATTATGCATTATTTGAAAAAATAATATATTTTATAAAAAGTTTAATTGTTATACATTGATAGTATAAAGTTTTTTATATTGTCAATTAATAATTAATTATGGTATGAATGAATTTTAATGTAGTTAAGATAAGATTCAAATTTTGTTATTGATGTGGCAACTTATGATTGTATGTCTGTGTAAAAATGTTTTACACTGTCGGTGTATAACAATTAAACTCTTTTATAAATAAAAAATAATATAATATAGTAAAAACTGTTTAGTATTTTACCTTTATTTTGATTGTTTTGATTTTATTCGGGACAATCAAAAGTTAAGTGAAGGGTATTCGATGAAAATAATTTTGGTATATTGTTTAATCACCGTACTTGTTGTTTTAAACATCATTTGTGCTTAATTGTTTGGCTTTTGGTACATTTCATGACTTTAGCCATAAATTGAACCTAATTGCATTTTTTGCATTAATGGCATATTGACACTGCTTCTGTACTTTGAGCATAACGTTGGTTATAGAAACTGAAAAATTGTGATTTTTATTATTTAGGAAATCTAAGAAAATTATCTACAACTTTCATGCAGAGCTCGAGATACAATTTGGAGTATAAAAGGGTTAAATCTGGGCTGAAAGTGCGACTAGAGGTGCTGTTGTAGGAGTTTGAATAGAGAGCAATGTTTGGGCCATAACTTGAGTTGTATAAGCTGAACCTGAGACTAAGACCATTTTGAATATGACACACTAGGCTACAACTTTCAGTGAGACCACTTAGCCAAATGATGTCATTTTGATGGTGTAAATTGCTTTGGAAAGTCAGGCTCGGATCTTGAAGTATTTTGGGCCTAACTCTCTCATTAGAGGTTCAATTGGGGCATTGTTGGTGGCCAATGAAAGATGGACTCATGGGACATGTAGGGAATTAGTTTATTTGTTAATTAAGTTAATTTTAGGTTCAAAAAAACACAGAGAAAAGTATTTACAATATTGAGGGTTTTGAGAGCTTTTCTCTAGTTTTCCTTTCTTCTCCATTTCTAGGTTTTCAATGTATTTTCATTTTGTGAGTTGTTTCTCCACAACAATTGAGAGCTAAAATCCTGTTACCAATCCTTATGCTGGCATTATTATGGGTTTAATTTTGAAATCAGTTTCTGTTTTGATTAATTACATGTGTTAATTTCGTTTTTCTGTTTTTCCTCTTTTGATTCTTGATTCTATGTTTGTTTGTTTAAATGAATTGGAGTCTTGGATTTATGGGTTGATGGCTTCATCAATTCATTTGTGAAAAGGGGAAAACAGTTTCTGGGTGTGCATTGAAGGTGTTTGATGAAATACTTAGCTTGATTGAATTTCGGGTTTAATTCTTACTTTCTGTTTTATAGATGCTTAATTTGTTTGCCTGAATTAATCAACTCTATATGTTTTTCTAGTACGACATTTGTGGTTTCATTTTAGGCTTCTAATTGGAATTCTAAATCAAGAACTTAATTAGTATATGTCATTCCCTTAGATTAGTTGTCTTTAAATTGTTGTTTTCAGTTTTAATCAATTATTGCTTTTGTTAATTTCTTATTTAAATACAGCAAACCCCCCAACTTGTTAATTAACTTTTTTGATTTGATTGGATTGCTAAGTTGGTCGTTAGGGCTACAATTCGGGTCAACACCCTTGCTACTAGTAAGGTTATGTTCAGTTTGATTAATTTTGGTGGGTTCGGCACCAGTCAATGGCAGCAGCATTATCGCACATAACTAGAATCTTACTTTCAAAACATTATAGTCTTCTAGTTGATGTTTGGTGCATAGAAGTTACGAGCAATAGGTTGCAGCAGATATGTACTGAACTTCAGCAGTTGATATGGCTATGGTACTTTGCCTCTTGCTGGACCATGATACTAGATTAGTATCAATGAAGTGCCATCCTCCACTGGTGCTTTTTCTTTCAATGCGGTCTCTAGCATAGTCAGCATCACAGAAGCCAACTAATATGTACTCACTAGAGTTCTTAAACAACAGATCCAAATTAGTACTACCTTTTAAGTATCTAAATATTCTCTTAACTGTTGATAAATGAGAGGATCAAATTGAAAGCGAGCGCATAGGCAAACACTGAACATAATGTCTGGTCTGGACGGAATAAGATATAAGAGTGATCCAATTATACCTCTATATACCTTTAGTCTACCTTTTTGTCTTTATCGTCTTTGTTCAGAATAAACATTGGATGCATTGGTGTATTCATAGGCTTACAACCATTCTTCTTGAATTTCTTCAAAAGTTCTTTAGAATATTTTGTTTGATGAATGTACACTCCGTCCGATGTTTGCTTTAATTGAAGTCCTAGGAAGAACTTGAGTTCTTCCATCATGCTCATTTCGAATTCTTTCTGCATCAACTTAGAAAATTCCTTGCAAAAAGATTCATCAGTAGCTTTAAAGATTATGTCATCGACATATATTTGAACTACTATGTAATTACTTTTAATAGATTTTCTAAACTAAGTATCTACTTTGCCTCTACTGACTCCATTCTCCATTAAGAATGAACTGAGCCTTTCACACCAAGCACCTGGAGCTTGCTTAAGTCCATATAAATCTTTCTTAAGCTTACAGACATGCTCAAGATGGGCTTGATCTTCAAAACCCGATGGTTGCATAACATATACATCTTCATTTATAAAACCATTTAAAAATGCATTTTTAACGTCCATTTGATATAACTTAATGTTATGATGTGCAGCAAATGAAAGTAATAAGCGAATTGCTTCTAATCTAGCAACGGGGGCATGAACTTTAGTACAATCAATACCTTTCTCTTGTAAGTAACCTTAAGCAACTAATCTTGTCTTGTTTCGCACAACCTTACCATCTTCGACCAACTTGTTTCTGAGCACCCACTTGGTGCCGATGATGGACTTATCTTTGGGTAGAGGAACCAGCCTCCAAACTTCACTTCATTCGAAAAATTTGAGCTCTTCTTGCATACTAGGATCCATCCTTCGTCCATCAAAGCTTCGTCCACTTTCTTTGGTTCCAACTCCGAGATGAAGGTTGAGTCAGCTTGATCTCTGAATGTTGATATTGTTCTAACCCTATCATTGGGATTGCCAATGTTTTGATCTTCAAGATAATAGGTTTTGAACTACCATGTTCTTTGAGTGTTTACATTCTTTTGAGATATGGATGCATCCATTAAGTTGTGTTGATCGTCTGATGGTTCATCGTCCTTTATCGTTGGATGCTTCTCAAGATCATTCAGGAATATATCCTTAAAAGACTCATCTAGCTCTAATAATCTCTTATCAGGCTTCTTGTGATCAAACTTAACATGAATGGACTCTTCCACAACTAAAGTTCTAGAGTAATAGACTCTAAAAGCTTTGGACGTTTCAGAATATCCTAACAATATTCCATTGTCTACTTTAGCATCAAACTTACCAAGTTGATCTTTAGTATTTAAAATGAAACATTGACATACAAAAGGATGAAAATAAGAAATGTTGGGTTTGTGTCCTTTCCACACTTCATAAGGAGTCTTATTCAAGATTGGTCTTATGTATATTCTGTTTTGAATGTAGCAGGCATTGTTCACACCCTTAACTCAGAAGTATCTGGATATAGAATTATCATTAAGCATTTCCCTAGCCATCTCTTAAAGAGATCAGTTCTTTTTCTCAACCATGCCATTTTGCTGTGGTGTTCTAGGAGCAGGGAAATTGTGAAGAATACCACTTTCTTCACAGAACCTTTGAAAATGCTCATTTTCAAATTCACCTCCATGATCACTTCAAATTGAACTAATACAAATGCCCTTTTCATTCTGTACTTGTTTGCAGAATACAACAAAAACCTTGAAACACTTATCCTTATGAGTTCGGAACATAACCCATGTCCATATAGTATAATCATCTACTATGACAAGCTCATATTTATTACCACTAACAGAGGCAATCCTTGGTGGACCAAATAAATCAAGATGTGGCAGCTCTAGTGGTCTCGAGGTAGAAACAATTTTAGAATTGAACGAATTCTTAACTTGTTTTCCCTTTTGACACGCGTCACAGAGAGCATCAAACTTGTACACAAGATTTGGTAATCCTCTTACGAGGTTATGCTTGTTTGACTTTGAGATTAATCTCATGCTTGCATAACCAAGTCTCTTGTGCCAAATCCATCATTCATCCTCAATCAATACTAGGCATGATAAACTTTGATTTGAGAGTTCCCCCAAGTGAATCTTCTAGAGATTGTTTTGCCTCTTGGAAGTGAATAAGATGGATAGGGATGGCAAAGTGAGTCAACCCGCCCCGCCCCGCCATTAACCCACCCAAAACGGGCGGGGCGGGCCAACCCGTTTTAGACATATGGGTTGAACCCCCAACCCACCCCGCCTAATGGTGGGTTGGCGGGTTGGCCCGCCAAACACATAAAAACATAATTTGTGTTGGTGGGTTGGCGGGTTGGCGGAATGACCTACTATAAAAATAAAAAATCAACAAAAAATCATATAATATTTCTTTTTTTTGGGTAATCTTCATATCCTTTATTAAATTATTATTAAAAAATTTGGAATAATCTTATCTTATAACATACAATTTGTGTTATAAAAGTAAAGATATTATTTTTGTAGTATGAAATAATTCCAAGTAACAATTAAATTAAATTAAATAATATTAAATAATTAATAAATATAATAAATTAATTAAAAAAATTTATTTTTTAATATGGCGGGTTGGCGGGTCAACCCGCCCCGCCACCAACCCGTTTTCGGGTGAGTTAAGCGGGGCGGGTCAAAGTGGGTTGGTGGGTTGAGAACCCTAACCCACCCCGCCAAATTCTGGCGGGTTGACCCGCGGGTCACAACCCACTTTGCCATCCCTAAAGATGGATTCATCAGGGTTCTTGACTATATATTCACCTTTATTGAAGGAAACATTAGAGCCACTGTCGCACAATTGACTTATGCTCAGTAAGTTATGATTTAGTCCTTCAACTAAGGGTACTTACCAATTTTACCTATTCCAACTATTTTTCATTTTTGGTTACCTCCAAAGGTAACTCATCCACCAGCTTTAGGTTTTACGTCTTGGAACATAGACCATTCTTCTGTCATGTGATGTGAGCATCCATTGTCCAAATACAAAGATTGGGGTCTTTTTTCTGTTGTCAAGCAGATTTGCAACTTGGGCCCTTTCTTGTTAGTAGAAGCAAATTGTCTATTCTTCATATTTTTCTTATGAATGCATTTAGACGTAGAATGACTACTTTTACCACAGATATTATAGTATAACGATTTATTAAAGCCAGACTTCTTAAGAGAAACATCTTGCTTCTCATTCTCATAGCCAAGGCCAGATTTGTCAAAACGAGATCTGGTGTATCTTAGGATCATATTGAGTTTCTCATATCCATCCACAAACCTTGATAAAGTCTTGCTTAGATCTGCAACCTCTTGTTTAAGTCTTACGACTTCACAGGGTGCATTGAACTCAGAGATGAGTTTGTCAGTTAGACTGACATTCTCAGACTTTAGCTTATTATTTTCTTTAATAAGCTTCCAATTCTCTGTGCACATAGATTTTCTTTATTTATTCTTGAAAACTTCCTTTTTAGAATTTTATATTCATTAGATAGTACAAAAGAATAATTAAGAAGTTCATCAAAAGCTTCTTGTAGAGAGTCAGAGTCCAATACCTCATCATCGTCCAATTCTTCGTAAGAGGAATTGTTGGCCATCAAACAGATGTTTGCTTCAGCATTATTGCCTTCATATAAATTCTCCAAGGTATCCCACACTTCTTTGGCAGAAGTGCATTCAGCAACTTTGATATGTTCACTCGAGCTCATATTGTTATAGATCAGCTCCAAAGCTTTTTTATTTAGCAACACCCACTATTTTTCTGCTTTCGACTATGGTTCTCTGGGCTTAGGTGCAAGAGTCCAATCTTCAACAACGATTGTTGGATGGTATGGTCCAACTTTGATGATGCTCCACAGATCATAGTGTTGAGCTTTAATAAAGTACTTTATCATGTGTTTCCATCTTTGATAGTCATTTCCATCAAAGACTGGATTTCTTTTAATTGACGCTCCATGTTGTGAGGTGGTGACTCCTTTAGGCCTGACATTAGCAACAAGGCAAAGATTTGCCTCTTCTTCTGCTTCCTCATTTTCGTCTGAAAGATCAAGGTCATCCCAAGTAGCCATAAAGCCTTTATTTTTCTTCTTAAAAAACTTTTTTGATATCCTTTAACAAAGGACACTCAGCTTTAAACTGACCAGACTTTTTACATTTGTAACAGACCATGAGAATTTTGTCATTGATCTTCCCATGATCCTTAAAAGCTTTCTTTTGGAATAGCTTTTTCCTCATGTCACATTTCTTTTTTCACATATTTTGAATTTTACGAGAAATTAAAGATAGCTCGTCATTGTCCGAAGTTTCTTCCTTAGTTTGATTGGCTTCATCATTTGACTCATATACCTTGAGGGCTTTTGAGCTTCTAGCCTTTTGAGCTTTTAAGGCAATGGACTTGTCTTTCTTTATGAGGTTGTCTTTATTGAGCTCTTGCTCATGAACTTGAAGAGTTCCAACTAAATCATCCAAAGTTAAGGTTGAAAGACCCTTAGCTTGAGTGATAACTGTCACCAGAGGTCTCCAGTAATATCCAGTATTTTTAATAATTTTAATTATAACATTTAAATGATGTCATGTCCGGTAAGTTTACAATTTTTTCCTCATATAAAAGTTACACGATATTTTTTTATAAATATGTTTTTAAATGATAAAGTATGCTATAATCTAAAAATGCTTTTCAATTTTATTTAAAGAATTAAATAAGAATTTAAAGGCATAAAAATGGTGATGCATAATTGTCATACCCGCTTATTTTAATAATTATGATTATGTCAATAAGTAATACATTAAGTGGTAATTAATTTATTTTATGATATTAAGACATCAATATGATAATGCATAACTTGACATACCCTTAGCAAGTTAATTAAACTTTAAAAAGTAAGTTAATGCTAATTTTTTTGTCTTGCCCTTAATGCATTTTTAGTAGACAGCATTATTACCGATGCTTTAGTTGTTTAGTTTTAAAAGGGGAAAACCCTTTATCCTCTTGCCATTTGTCACAAAAATTAGAAACCCTAAGCTAGAGAGAGTGAGAGGGCTTGAGCTTGAAAGAGAAGAAGAGCCTTGAGGATGAGCTCCAATTGTGGTTCTTCTTCTCCTTTGTCCTTGATTTTCGTTTTTGACTCTTGGAGCTCAAGAACATAAACCTAAGGTGAGGGATTTTTGGTGTGTTTAAAAGTGATTCTAGTGGTTGTAAATAGGGTTATTGTTATGAGCATCTAATTGTATGATTTAGCACATGTAATAGTATGGATGTGTTAAACTACTGTATTTTTATGAAGTTATTCTGATGTTGGTGTATTTTTTTCTTACTTCAAAATATCGTAACATGCCTTGCGGTTGCCTCTGTTATGTGATATGATGTTATCTTGGAGAATTTTTTTTCTATCAATAGTATCATTCGGTGGTAATATAAACTAGCCTATGACATTAAATGGGATTTTGTGTGTGGCTTTGGAAGTGTTTTGCATGGTTTAAGAACTGGGAAACAAATTCATTCACTTGTGCTGCACAAATTGAAAAAAAAGAAAGGAGTGTTGGGCGGCGGACCTTGAGTGAACAACCCCAAGTGGGACCCAAATGTTAAGTCTCCAAATGTCTGTAATGACTATGTGCACAAGTGTCTGATCCCTATGTTTTACAAACATTTTGACTAAATGATTTTAATGAAACATGTAAGTATTGCTGATGATCTACTTGAGTGTGCAGATTATAAGCGTCTTATCTAATCAATCTCTAGAAACCATCTATCCATATGATAAAGTATCAGATATACAAGCTCAAGCATCTACAAGACGAAGATAAAGACTAAAAGCAAGCATTGAAGCAAACGCTGCTTTGAAGCTTCTGAATGCTGGTCATATCAAAGGATATAATTCGTACATGAAGAGCTTAGAAGCGTCTGAAGAAACTCGAAAGAATATTGCTTGGAGCAATATCAATAAAGCGTCTGATATCTATTAAAGCAAAGAAGTCTTGACAAGACATTAGCTGTAAATCTTCAGAAGAATCAAGAAAAGAGTTCAAACGTCTCGTAATCTTTCACGAAGAAATCATATACAGAAGCGTCTTGACAAGAAACTAAGCTGGTAAGAAGAAATATTAAATCTGTTCTCTGCATATTTAATAATACTATTTGAATGGATAGTAATACCTATTACACGCAATAACAATTTAAAAAGAACTGTTGTTCTGACTTGTTGCAAGAAATAAGAAAGTCGCACTGCAAAATCTGAAGCTACTTTGAATAGTTTTGCTGCTCTGAATAGAAGTGTATGATTACATTAAGCTTGTCTTCAACACTCCAATGTCTTCATCAGAATGATTACTTCGCATTGAATACCATGACATCTTCAATTGAAGGCTCAGAAGAAGACTCGTCTCACACCCTTTCTGTGTTCAAGAAAATTGAAGACAAGGTTCAAGTCGTTTCTCTTAACAGATCTTTTATTGTGAAAAGCCTATATAAAGGAAACTCTGCTAAAGAATACAAAAGAGAGAGATATAAAATCAAAAGAAATATACAAAGCAAAAAAGGCTCATCTCAATCTAAGAGAAAACAAGCAAGAAAAACACAAGAGATCGAATTCAAAAGCTGCCAGCTACAAATCTCTTTTCTTCTACACTCTCTATAATATTCATAGATGAAGTTTTTCTTAGTGTTGTCATCTACTAGGGCTGAGCATGAAAACCGGACCCGACTGAACCCGGTCGAACCGCGGCGAGAAATGTCAACTCGGGTGGGTTTGGTCGGGCCGGTGAGCTCAACGGGTGGGATGTTGTGGGTTTGCACGGTTTGACCGATCGGGTTCGGTTTGGGGTTTAGTGAACTGTCGGTACCCGAACCCGACCGGCTCACTTAGTAAATTTTAAAAAGAAAACGGGTCCATTCACAAAAATACTCCCTCGATATTTATACACATTAAACTCCCTCAGTCTAAAAAAAAACTCCCTCATAACTTCACACTCACACTCATAAGGACCTGCAACAACAATAAGAACCTTCAACTTCACACTCACACACTCAAACCCTAGCGCAGTTTCTCTTCCTCCCATTGCCGCTTTACGCAGTTTCTCTCTCCCTCCCATCGCCCTCGCAACTACCTCCTCGCCGTCGCCACATCGTCTCGCCACAGTGTCATTTAGCATCGCGTCGTCATCTCGCCAGATCTATTGCAAATGCGATCTTCAAGTTACACATGACCAGATTTGTTGAAAGATGGGATTTAAGAAGAAGAAGATGCGAGCTTCCACCATAGCTTTCATGTTTTTTGTTTAGGTTTGATTTTTTGTTTTTTGTTGAAAGATTGATCTACGATTTGAAAGTTTGATTCTTTCACCCTCTTCATGCTTGTGGATTTAATGTTGGCAAGAACTAGGTTTCTGAAGAAAAAAAATTTGGGGGTTCAAAACCGCAAGAACCCACCCGCCGACCCGATGACCCGCGAACCGCCCAAACCGAAGCCACCATCGAACGGTGATAGGTTTGCAATTTCACTCCTCGAACCCGCTGGAACTCGAGTTTCTGGACCCGAACCCGCCCGCTGCTCAGCCCTAATACCTACAAACAAATATCATATTCACTCCTTGAGTGCCATTCGGTTGACTAGCATACTGTAATCTGAAGCTACTGCTTCAAAGCAAATCTGTAATTTGAAAAAGGCCTGGAGAGGCTAGCTGAAAAATACTTGTTGAGCCTGGAGAGGCTAGGTGAGCAAACAATACTCGTTGATCAAGCCTAGAGAGGCTAGGTGTGCAGAGAAAACTCGTTTGTAATTTGATCAATTATAGTGAACATCTTGGTTAAGCCAAGGACTGGATGTAACCCACGTTTGGGGTGAACCAGGATAAATCTTGTATCTCTCTCTTTTTCTCACTTTCTCTGTTAGTCATAATATTTATCTGCAGTTTATTTTCCTGTTTTTATTTCTTTAACTAATAGTGGGGATTAAAAGTATGCATATCTAAATATCATCTTCTAAGAAGAAGTTTTCAATCAAACAGTTTTCCCAGTCTTGGGTAAAATTAGATGACTTATTTCAGCTGTTTGTGTTTTATGCTTTGAGTAACATCCCTCCTTTCTCAAACCTTAATTAAGGTGGATAACCTTGATCGGGTGTTTGTTGGTTGTGTGATTGTTTATGGGTTAGTTATAGGCCTAGTTGGAAGCTTAGGAATAAGCTTGAATCATGTTGGAAGTACCTAAGGTAAAACACAAGAAAAAGGGGAGATCAGAAGTCTGAAAGCCTCTTCCCAGCTGAGCAGCACGCTCAAGCGTGGGAGAGGTGCATGCTCAAGTGTGCCAACACTTAGGTGTGGGAAAGTTGCACGCTCAAGCATGCTGAGTACGTTGTGCCAGCTATTTTGAGTTCTGACGCGTGTGCGATACGTGTCAGGCCAGGGAGAAGGCGAAGTGAACGAGGTTCCACGCTCAAGCATGGAGAAATCCCACGCTCAGGCGTGGGAATGCTTAGACGTGGACTTTTTGCATGCTTTAGTGTGCTGGTTAGTGACCTTAAGTGCTCAAGTTTCCTTTTCATTCTAACTTAGCACAAATTTCCTTCAACATTCCTCTCTTCTCAGAGTTCTCCAAAGTCCACAGAGCATTCTTGAGTTTCTTGAGTGTTTCACCTTCGATCGTTCGTCAAAACCCTATTCCAACTACACATTCGTGCTCGTAGATTCGGACTCGACTAGGGTGCGACCTTGGTTTCGAGCTTCATTGAGGTTAGTCTAGGTGCCAACATCGTCGTCCCTAAGTTCTTTTTGGTATTTTTCTTGGTTTCTATCCTTTTATCCTCTACTCCAACCTAATGTTACTTTGCTAACACATTAGGGCTTTACAGGTATTTTTACCTGATTGATCATTCGAGGAGACGTACGAGGACTCGCGTGGGGTTTGAGGCTGCGACGAACAACCTGTTTGGTGAGTTTTCCTCTCCAATTTTCGTGTCTGCCTTCTTTGAGTTCCTTGATTTGTTGTTGTGCGATCGGTCATCGTTGTTTTCGTTATCGTTTCTGAGTTTTTGGTTGTGTTTGGACCCCATGCGTGTACTCGGCGCGATTGTTGGCCCAATGTGCATGTCGGAGGGTATCTTTGTCAGTGTGAGGAGTCGTGTGTTGAGCTCGTTGAGGTTACCGGTTGCGGAGTTGCAACTGAAGGTTGCACGAGAAAGCGTGCAAAATGTTCAGGTGATGAGAAAGAGTCACGTCAGGGAGGCAAGATGTAACACCCGGGGTTGACGAGGGAGGGGAGTGATCGCCCGTGCATGAGGCACGCACAAGGAGCGGCTCCTGGCAGGCTTCTTGGCGGAGGGACACATGAATGAACCGATTCACACCAGAATAAAAGGGATCCTGAGACTGTACACGTATGGGACTGTACAGTTGAGGAAGGCTTAAAGGAATTGATTTGTACTACCTATACCAACAAGATGCATCTTCTTTTCGGGAGCCCAGAACATAAGAACTCCATAGTTAAGCGTGCTTGACTTGGAGCACTTTTGGGAAGGGTGACATTCTGGGAAGTTTCCCAGAAAGCGTGTGAGTGAGGACAAAGCACGCTGAAAAGATCCGTGTTGGTTTGTGGGGACAGTCGACAATCTTGAAAGCAGTCCGAGCCATTACGCAAGAGTAGTTATATAACTCTGTCTATATGTTTATGTTGTGTAGGGGAACCCTAAACCCTACTTGAGGTTAAGCCCTTGCAAAGTACTTAAACTCTAGGTTGAGCGGTGACAGTTGAGGCCCAGATAACCATCTCTGTCGGGGACAGTTGAGTAGTGATGCACTCTTATGGGTCACGGCGAGCAGAACGGATTACCGGAATGAACTAACTTGTCGGATGAGCGGACGTATCAGATATCTTGTCCAAGGGGGACATTTAGTACCGGCCGTCATGCATAGAAAGACTATGTGTACATCTAGCCAGGAGATGACATTAGTGTTAGAGCGTTCGGGAGATGTTTGTGGTTATTATATATACTGCTTTGTATTATCCCTGTATATGATGTGACGTATTCTTATCTCCGTACTTTTCCTTGTATGTTATGTTTTTCGGCCTACGAGCAGAAGACGAGCCGGAGGAGGACGGCTATGGACCCGAGGACACATCCCTTCCTCCAGGCAGCACCGCGGATGCCAGTGTTGGGCGAGCTTGAGGTCATCTATGACGATGATCGAGGGTGGTAGGTGGACCCCTCTACGTTCCTGACCGTGTACACCAGACCTGTGAGATTGCTGTTCCGGAGCGGTACTCCACCTAATAAAAACATCATTGGGCCATACAGAGTGACGCAATTCCTCCCTTTCTCTCAGATGTGGCACCACCCAGCCAGCATGAGCGAGACTTTATGTGGGTAGCCCAACATTATCTCATGTCACCATTAGGAGAGGCTTTGTGCTATGTGAATGACGGCGGAAATCTGAGCAGTACCTGAGGACCTACCAGCGTAGGCGTGTCGTCATCTCTAGTTCCTCTTGTGATTACGTGCCGTTGCGGGTTTACAGGCGCACGTATGGAGAGGGACAGGGTAGCTCCGGGTGTCCACATCACTGAGGATGTGATATTGCCAATGCGTTTATCGTAGGATGTGATGTGAGATCATTTTGCTGTATTTTGAGAGGGGTGGGGAGAGCCTGCCAGTTGAGAGCTTGAGTCCTTTGATGTATATGTTTTTTTTCAGTTTATTTTATACAGTTGCATGTATACAGTATTTTAGCCCTAATAGTGGGCAAACCACACACAGATATATATTGTACGTACATGTTTTACTTTCCATGTTGCGCTTTACTCTGATGTATTTTTAAATATGTGCTTATGTTGGTTTTTTTTTTTATCGTTCGTTATGTTGGTTTTAATAAGCGTATAATAATATTGTCAGGGCATAGTTAATAATGTAAGTGAGCTAATGGGATTATCATACGTAAGTGGGGTTATCTCATTTTGGATGTATCAGAGCAGTTTGGTTCTAACAAGGATTGTGAAGTCTAGAACCATAACTGTGATGTGTTAGGAAGTTGAACTGGCTAAGTTTGTCGACTCTGCGAGAGAGTTTGACTACGTCTAGAAGGGTAGAAGGAGTGTGATCGATTGTTCGTTCGATTGCCATATGAATGATAAGTAGATATATATGATTATGTTGCTTATCATGTTTGAACTCTAAGTTAACAGTTACTTGAAATAGGAACCAATGGCTTGGGGAGGGCGAGGTAGAGGCAGGATCGGACCAAACGGAGGTCAGGAAGCGGAAGCTTCACACACTGGAAACGGATCAGAGTCTTTGGATACCCTTAGAACTGTAAGAGAGCTAGCGGCTGGGATACTACAACAATCCCAACAAAACAATTAGCTCATCCAGCTAACCTGAGAGCAACAACAACAGTAGAGAGTGGAAAGGAACGAGGATGCCGGTTTGGCAGCTTTCCTAAAAGGAAAACCACCTCAGTTCATCAAGGACTACAATCCGTAAGGAGCTGAAGTGTGGGTACAAGAACTAGAGAAGATCTTCGTACACATGCACTGTAACGAGGCCCAGAAGGAAACATATGCCTCTTTCATGCTGGTTAGAGGAGCTGAACTGTGGTGGAAGGGAAAACAGAGTTCATTTGAAGCTGATGGAAGAGCAATAACCTGGGAGTTGTTCAAAGAGTGTTTATGGAGAAGTACTTCCCAAGGATGGCCAGAAGGGAAACGAAAAAATAATTCCAGAACCTAAAGCAAGGCAACATGTCTATCTGTGAGTACGCAACAAGGTGTGAGGCACTGCTGAAGTTTTCAGAGTTCTATCAGAGGTATCCCGATGAAGAGTGGATGTACAGGCGATTTGAAGATGGCCTGAAGTATGAGGTTTAGAAGGCTACTATACCATTGGGACATACCAGATTCCCTGTGTAACATCCTAAGAATTAAATAAAAGTATAAGAGACTTAAACCTTAGCAAATAAAAATTAATAAAGTGTTAGGGAGGCCTAGAATAGTTGACTTTGAACTTTAAGGGTAGTAAATTCACCAAAAGAAGAAAAGAGAGAAGCTTTATGTTGAAATCTGTCACAGTAGCGTTGGCACGCCCATGCTGAAAAGAGCATGGCCTGAGCCTCGCCGTGCTACCTGTTAGCACATTCGTGTCGAAAAATGGACAAATTTGACGTTGTTTGGCGAGCCCGTGCCAAAAGGGAGCACGGTTTAAGCCGCACCGTGCTACCTATTAGCACGCCCATGTCGGAAACCTCGCAAACTTTGACGTTGATTAGCACTGCCGTGTCAATCAGGAGTACGCCTGTGCTCTTTGTCAGATGCGTTAAAAAAATAGGATTTTTAAACAGAGAACAATGCAACACTATATATATACACTATTATAACACTGTAGTGCGGCTAGAAACCCTATTTGCAACCTAAAACACAGTTTTGCTTGCTCTTGAGGATTGAAGAGCGTGGAGAAGACGGTTCTAGAGAAGAAGGAGCCTGGAGGAGGAAGATAGGGGGAGATTCTTGAGGAGCTTCTTGGCGCGTTCGTGATTAAACACTTGGAGCTTCTTGGAGGTCTTCAAGAGGTGAGTAAAAATAGTCTTTCTTACCCTTTCTATGGTGCAAATTGTCTTGGGGTTGGGTTATGCTTTCAAAAATATGTTTTTTTGGAAAATAATCTCGTGTTTGGTCAAATCTTGGTTTTACAAATTTGGGGGTTTTCCTTCTAAGGTATTTCTGCTGTCAATTAAATGTTTATTATTGAGATTGGTGCCATTATATATATGATACATATGTGATTTGGTTGAATTGACATGCTATATATGCATTATTCGATGATATTTGTGATATTGGCATGATTTAATAACTGTTAATAGGTTGAATGTTGGATGTTGCAATACCGCCTATGATAGGGGTACCGAAAGTAACACTGCCAATGAATTGGGGTGTCGAAATATGAAATACCGCCATGATAAGGTATGGAAAGTAACATCACCACACGTTGGGATATCGAAATAAGTAATATCACCAGTGTACAATGGTTGGTATCGAAATGAGTAATGTCACTGAAGAGAAGGTGACATCGAAATACCTTCAAGAGTAAGGTAGGCAATGAGACGCCATTTTTATGTGCAGATTGATGGTCATATGACATATGAGGATGTTGAGAATATTTGATATGTATATGAAATTATGACGTATTTGATTATGATGTGCTGTTGAATGTTTATGGTCATTATTTGAGTATATAATTCTTATTTAATTATTTTGAAAATAGGGGGTACCATGGTTAGTTTTTCCGGTTACCGCGCCAGCTAAGAACAATGTTTTTGTGAAAACCTTTTATAAATGTATTTCTATTCATTGGGATTATAAATCTCATTAGTAGTGTTGTTTTTAGAGACTGAGGATGACATTGTTGAGTAGCCAGATGCTTAAGGATTTTATTCTAGTAGTAGCTTAGGTTAGTGGCATGGCATATGCCAGGAGGACTATTATTATCGTTTATTTATTCGAGTTGTAATAGATGCCCAGTTTTGTGGTTTAAAACTTATTATGTATTTTTGTTTATTGGATTGGTATAAACAATTAATTTGGATTAATATTATATTATGAATTTATTCAGTATTTATTAAGAAAGTTTTTAATTATCTTGTTTTATTTTTTTTAATTATCTTGTTTTATTTAAATTATTATCTTGGGTTACTAATGTAACGAGGGGCGTTACATTTTTGGTATTAGGGCAGTTCAATCCTAAATTGAACTGTGGCATTGGGTTGTTTTTCAAAAATCAAATATGGGCGCATAAGACTGCTTGCTAGAGTTATATATGCTGCATGCTATTCTTTGAGATATTAGACCTAATCAACCCAATGTTTGATTGGTGGTGTGCAGATTTATGGCTACTGGCGGGCATAGGGTGAATGCTAATGGTGCATTTGCAGCAGTTCTGGCCGAAATGACCAGAGTCATCCAAGAGCAGACGGATACACTCCGTCAGATGAGGGACAACGGGAACATGCGTAATGTTGGAGCAGTTGCAGCTCAGGATCCGCAGTACATGGGACTGTCGGAGTTTAGGAAAAATGACCCACCAACGTTTCGAGGTACTATGATCTGGTTGAGTCAGAAGAGTGTTTGCTGAAACTAGAGAAGATCTTCGGGGTGATGAGGTGCGCTAATGCACAGAAGGTGGATTTCGCTTCATATATGCTGGAATCTGATGCGGAGCACTGGTGGAATTGTGCTAGGGGTGGTTTGCTAGCTTTGGATGCTCAAATCACGTGGGACATATTCAAGGAAGTTTTCTTGGAGAATTACTTTCCGCATAGTGTTCGCATTCAGAAGGAAACAGAGTTCTTGCAGCTCCGTCAGGGACACACATCTATTACTGAATATGTTGCTAAGTTTGAAAGCTTGGCAAGGTTCTCTCGGTACTTGAGGGACAATCCTTTGGATGACTGGAAGGCGATCAAACTTAAGCAAGGTTTGAAGCCAGAGATGCAACACTTTATTGGGATCTTGGAGATTCGGGACTACCCCACCTTGGTAAACAAGTGTAGGGTAGCTGAGTAGAAGATACAAGCTTTAGAGATGGAGAAGCCAAAAGAGAAGAGTGCTTTTGAAGGCAAGAAATTTCATAGCAAAGGGGGTAATTTTCTGAAGAGCTTGCGACCGGTGCCTACCATCTCAAAGGGTAAGTAGGTCCAAGGAGCTCAAGCAGATAAGGTAGCTGGATGTTTCAGATGTGGATGGCACCATAGGAATCACACATGCCCCGCGGCGCAAGTCTCCTGCAACAAATATGGAAAAGTGGGACACTTTGCTAGAGTCTGCAAGGGAAGAGGACAATCTCAGGCCAGACCCCAGAGCCAAGGAACATTTTTCACCATCCAAGGAGAGGAAGTGAAGGAGTCTGACGGTTTGATCCAAGGTATGGGTTTTATTAAATATAGAGAAGTTATGATATTGTTTGATTTAGGAGCAACCCATTCTTTCATATCTCTTAGTTTGTTAAAAATTTAGAGTTGCCCCTTTCTAAACTACCTTTTGATTTGTGTGTTTCTACTCCTGCCAAAGATAAAATGGTAACTTCTATTGCCTGTTTGAAATGTTCTTTGATATACCAGGATTTGTCGTATGATATTGATGTAATATGCTTACCTATGTCGGGTCTAGATGTCATACTTGGCATGGATTGGTTGTCAAATAATAATGCTGTTATCAATTGTTCTTCTCGAACCATTTCTTTTCTTCCACAACCAATGTCTGTTGACCCTTCTGTGTCGGATTGCCTTCCGTCTGCTGTATCTTTCCATAAGAACTTGGTTAAGGGGGCTCAGGGATACATTCTTTTCTTTTCTGCTAAGATAGAGGCTGAAAGTGATATAGCGGCATTACCTGTAGTGTGCGTGTTTTTAGATGTGTTTCCTAAAGAGGTCTCTAATTTACCACCGAGTAGGGAGGTCGAGTTTAATATAGATCTTATGCCTGGTAGTGGACCTATTTCAGTAGCACCCTATAGAATGGCACCTCTAGAGTTGAGTGAGCTTATGAGACAGTTAGAGGAATTGTTAAATAAGAGATTCATTAGGCCGAGTGTGTCACCTTGGGGAGCGCCGATTCTTTTGGTGAAAAAGAAATATGGGAGTATGAGGTTGTGCGTTGACTATAGGCAGCTAAACAAAGTGACCATAAAGAATAAGTATCCTTTACCTAGAATAGATGACCTGCTAGATCAGTTGAGGGGAGCGGCAGTGTTTTCCAAAATAGATTTAAGATCGGGATACCATCAGATTAGAGTGAGGAGTGAGGAGATCTCTAAGACAGCCTTTAGAACAAGGTATGGGCACTATTAGTACATATTGATGCCTTTCGGAGTGACGAACACTCCAACCATTTTCATGGACTACATGAATCGGATCTTTAGACCCTTCTTAGATAAGTTTGAGGTGGTGTTCATAGATGATATCCTGATATACTCTAGAACACCTATAGAGCATAAGGAGCATATAAGGGCAGTGTTACAAATATTAAGGGATGAGCGTTTGTACGCTAAGCCAGAGAAGTGTGAGTTTTGGTTAGATGAGGTGAAGTTTCTGGGACACACCATTTCTAAGAGTGGTGTAGCAGTCGATTCTTATAAAGTGGATGCAGTGCTAGAGTGGGAACCACCTAAGACGGTAACTGAAGTAAGAAGTTTTCTAGGATTAGCTAGTTATTATAGGAAGTTTATAGAAGGTTTTTCTAGGCTAGCGTTACCTTTAACCCAGTTGACTAGGAAAGGAAAATCTTTTGTGTGGGACCAGGAATGTGAGGAAAACTTCCTAGAGCTTAAGAAGAGATTAGTGACAGCGCCTATCTTGACCATACCGAACCCTTTAGTGAGTTTTGTGGTTTATTGCGACGCGTCTAAGAATGGTTTAGGATGTGTTTTGATGCAAGAGGTCAAGGTTGTAGCTTATGCATCAGGCACCTTAGAACCCATGAGATGAATTATCCTACACATGACCTTGAGTTGGCAGCAGTAGTTTTTGCTCTTAAAAGTTGGAGACACTATTTATATGGTGCTAAGCTTGAGCTTTTTAGTGACCATAAGAGCCTTAGGTACCTGTTTGACCAAAAGGAATTGAATATGAGGCAGAGGAGGTGGATGGAGTTTCTTAAGGACTATGATTTTGAGTTGAAGTACCACCCAGGGAAGACTAACGTAGTGGCCGATGCTCTTAGTAGGAAAACCATACACATGTCTAGTTTAATGGTGCAAGAGATGAATCTGTTAGAGGAGTTTAGAGACTTGAATCTTGATGAGTCTTTGAATGCCTTAAGTTTGAAGTTGAACAAGTTAGAGATCCATAGTGACCTTAGAGAGGAGATTAGGCGTGGACAATTTTGAGATCAGGAATTGCAATCTTTGTTGGGACAAGAGGGTTATGAGTTGTCTACTGATGGCTTAGTAATGTTTAAGGGTAGGATTGTTGTTCCTAAGGAGGAGAGTCTCAGAGAAAAAGTGTTAGAGGAAGCACATAAGGGAAAATTCACCATACATCCAGGGATAACTAAGATGTACCAGGACCTTAAAAAGATGTATTGGTGGTCAGGAATGAAAAAGGATGTGGCTAGTTTTGTGTTTAAGTGTTTAGTATGCCAAAAGGTTAAGATAGAACACCAAAAACCTCCAGGTCTATTGCAACCTTTAGAAATTCCTGAGTGGAAGTGGGAGAGAATATCCATGGATTTTGTGATGGGGTTACCTAGGACTCATTTGGGTTTAGATGCCATATGGGTAATAGTGGATAGGTTGACCAAGTCTGCTCACTTCTTGCCAATCAAGGCAACATATAGCTTGGATAAGTTGGCAAACTTATACATCAGGGAGATAGTCAAGCTTCACGGTATACCCACCTCTATAGTGTCCTATAGAGACCCAAGGTTTACCTCTAGATTTTCGAGAGCTTTTTAGCTAGCCTTTGGCTCCAAGTTGAGTTTTAGCATAGCCTATCACCCCTAGATGGATGGACAGTCAGAGAGGACCATTCAGACTGTTGAAGACATGCTTAGAGCATGTGTTTTAGATGAGGGTGGATGTTGGGATAAGTTTTTACCTCTCATAGAGTTTGTATATAACAATAGTTATCACGCTAGCATAGGCATGGCACCCTATGAAGCTCTTTATGGAAGAAAGTGTAGATCCCCTTTGTGTTGGTGTGAGGTAGGTGAGAAGACCTTGATAGGACCTGATTTAGTTCAACAAACCACAGATAACATTGAGTTGATTAGGGAGAGGATGCGCACTGTGCATAGCAGGCAGAAGAGCTATGCCGATAAGAGGAGAAAGCCATTAGAATTCCAAGAAGGTGGGCATGTATTTTTGAGAGTCACTCCTAAGACTGGGGTGGGAAGATCCATGAAAGTCAGAAAGCTAAATCTGCGATTCATTGGTCCCTTTCAAATTCTAAAACGAGTCGGGTCTGTTGCTTACCAGTTGGCTCTTCCACCTTTGTTGTCCAACCTTCATGATGTTTTCCATGTATCGCAACTTAGAAAATATGTACATGATGAGTCTCATATAATAGCTCCTGAGTCAATACAATTAAGAGATAACTTGGTCTTTAAGCCCAAGCCTAGTCAGATCGTCGTCAAGAGCACTAAGACTCTGTGGAACAAGACAATTCCTTTGTTAAAGGTGGTTTGGGAAGGATTAACTCCTGAGGAAGCTACTTGGGAACTTGAAGAGGATATAATGCGCCAGTATCCAGATCTTATTAATCGAGGTACATTACTTTTCCGTCTTGTTGATGTACTAAGTTTAAGGGAGTGCTTAAGTATGGAGTTAATTTCGGGGACGAAATTCTTAAAGGAGGGGCGAAAATGTAACATCCCAAGAATTAAATAAAAGTATAAGAGACGTAAAACTTACCAAATAAAAATTAATAAAGTGTTAGGAAGGCCTAGAATAGTTGATTTTGAACTTTAAGGGTAGTAAGTTGACCAAAAGAAGAAAAGAGAGAAGTTTTACGTTGAAATCTGTCACAGTAGCGTTGGCACGCCCATGCTCACATTCAGCATGCCTATGCTGAATAGAGCACGGTCTGAGCCGCGCCGTGCTACCTGTTAGCACAGCCGTGTTTGAAAATGGACAAATTTGATGCTGTTTGGCACGCCTGTGCCAAAAGGGAGCATGGTCTGAGCCGCACCGTGCTACCTGTTAGCACGCCCGTGTCGGAAACCTCGCAAACTTTGACGCTAATTGACACGATCGTGCCAATTGAGAGCACGCCCGTGCTCTCTGTTTGATGCCTTAAAAAAATAGGATTTTTAAACAGAGAACAGTGCAACACTATATATATACACTATTATAACACCCTAGTGCGGCTAGAAACCCTATTTGTAATCTAAAACACAGTTTTGCTTGCTCTTGAGGATTGAAGAGCGTGGAGAAGATGGTTCTAGAGAAGAAGGAGCCTAGAAAAGGTAGAAAGTGGGAGATTCTTGAGGAGCTTCTTGGCGCGTTCGTGATTAAACACTTGGAGCTTCTTGGAGGTCTTCAAGAGGTGAGTGGAAATATTCTTTCTCACCCTTTCCATGGTGCAAATTCTCTTGGGGAATTGTCTTGGGGTTGGGTTATGCTTTCAAAAATATGTTTTTTTGGAAAATAATCTTGTGTTTGGTCAAATCCTGATTTCACAAATTTGGAGGTTTTCCTTCTAAGGTATTTCTGCTGCCAATTAAATGTTTATTATTGAGATTGGTGCCATGATATATATGATACATACGTGATTTGGTTGAATTGACATTGTTATGTGCAGATTGATGGTCATATGACATATGAGGATTGATGAGAATATTTGATATGTATATGAGATTATGATGTATTTAATTATGATGTGCTGCTGAATGTTTACGGTCATTATTTGAGTATATAATTCTTATTTAATTATTTTGAAAATAGGGGTACCATGGTTAGTTTTTCCGGTTACCGCGCCGACTGAGAACAACGCTTTTATGAAAACCTTTTATAAATGTATTTCTATTCACTGGGATTATAAATCTCATTAGTAGTATTGTTTTTAGAGACTGAGGATGACCTTGTTGAGCAGCCAGATGCTTGAGGATTTTATTCTAGCAGTAGCTTGGGTTAGTGGCATGGCATATGCCAGGAAGACTATTATTATCGTTTATTGATTTATTTATTCGAGTTGTAATAGACGCCCAGTTTTGTGGGTTAAAACTTATTATGTATTTTTGTTTACTGGATTGCTATAAACAATTATTTTGGATTAATATTATATTATGAATTTATTCAGTATTTATTAAGAAAATTTTTAATTACCTTGTTTTATTTAAATTATTATCTTGGGTTACTAATGTAACGAGGGGTGTTACACCCTGAGATGCTTGACCAATGTTTAGCCGTGGATAACATCGAGGGGAAGAGAGAGTTGGTTCCTAGGAGCGAAGGACCTATCCGCAGCAATCAGAGAGGCAGAGGCGGAAGGTTTCAGTCAAGTCAGAGGCTATACAGTCGGCCAGTACAGAGAGTGAGAGAAGTTGGAGGGCAGAGACAGAATGCAAGCCGGGGGTTACAAGGTTGCTTCAAGTGTGGAGGACCACATCTTGCCAGAGACTATAGGAGTCAAGTGTCAGGCAGAACGATAACTTGCTTTTCATGTGGAAAGCCGAGACACATGGCGAAGGACTGTCAGTATGGAGGTACAAGACAAACCGGTATGGCTGGGCAGATTGCAAGACCACAAGCCACGGGGAGAGTGATTGTCGTGAGGGGAACCGAATCCTCTCGACACCCAGATCTAATTCAAGGTAAGTGTTTAGTTTCAGGCAAACTCTTATCTGTGCTGTTTGATTCGAGGGCTACCCATTCGTTTATTTCTTTGGAATGCATGGATCATTTAGGGTTACCTGTTTCTTCTTTGCCTTATGACCTTACTGTCTCAACACCTACGGGTGATACCTTAACTACACTGTTTGCATGCTTACAATGCCCTATCACTATAGAGAGCAGACATTTCTTTGTAGGCCTAGTCTGTTTGCCTATGCAACAGATCGATATTATCCTAGGCATGGATTGGCTTTCGGCTAACCATGTATTCTTGAACTGTGCCAAAAAGACCCTTTGTTTTTCCGGGCTATCAGGGTTGACACCTGCTAACGAAGGTATCCCAACGAGTGTACGATCTGAAGAGTACGTGGTGTCGTTCTCCTTGGAAGCGAAGGAAACTCCGACTGTGGTAGCGCTGCCTGTTGTGCGGTGTAACACCCCGTTTTTTTTAAAAGCTTTCTAAAGGTAATAAACAGTATTTATGAGTTTGTATTTTATTGGAGGGTCTAGAGAGTGAAATAAAATAATCTGATACCATAGTCACGCTCTACGCTATCGTAGGGAGTTATGGTTAAATTTTGGGTCGAAAACTCAGACGGAGCCCGATCTGTGTTTTTCACTCACAGGAGTCTTTTACTACTATAAAGACCTAATTTTGACCCGTGAACGAGACAGTTAGTCTTATAATCACGTTTCCTACCTTTTTGCTAAAATTGGTTTCGCGCCTTCAAAATCGGAATAATAATAAACTATTCGGGCAAAAACTCGAACCGGGAGACAAACGGAGCTGTACATGGTATTTAACGGGACCCGCTAATGGATAAACTTGATGTCACATCAAGTCACATCACCCAAGAAAGCGTGCCAGAGTCATGATCGCTTTTTGAAAATATCTGGACGCGCAAAGACAAAAATGCTCATGACTTTCTTCAAAATTACCATTTTGTCCTTGTGAGAAAAGACCAAATTGCCCTTAAGTGAATTTTTTTGGACCTTCCTACTCCTCCCTTCATCATATCCCATGGCCCCCTCCGTCCTCCTTCCTCCTTCACTTCTTTCTTCTTCTTCTTCTTCTTCTTCTTCTTCTTCTTCTTCTTCTTCTTCTTCATTTCTCTATTTTCTCTAACTTTCTCAAGCTTTTCTTGGAGAAATTTGTGAAACAAAGTTGATATTCTTGATCACCTTCATCATCTAGGAGGTATGGAACCCTCACTTACTCTCTTAATCTCCATATTACTCCATTGAAATCTTGTTTCAAGCTTTGTTTCAAGTTTATGATCCAAACTTTAAAAATCTCTAGAAAATTGTAGAAAAATCCTTTTAATGTCAAACCAATTTCCTTGAGCTAGATTCAATGTCTTCTTTCATAATCCAAGAGCTTGTAACCATGAGATCTCTCTAACCCATATGGGTATGAAGAGGCCGAACCCTATATATGTTGAAATCCTAGGTTTTTGATTCCATTTTTGAGTAAAAAGACTTACTCTAGTGTTGTGCATGCTTAAGGATCATTGATCTAAGAGTTGGTAGAATTTCAACACCCATAGCCTATTTAAATAAATAGGGACCGAACCCTAGTCATAAGGATTAGGGAAGTTTTGATTGAACTGTATTAATTTCTGGTTGTGATCTGTTGTGAAGGATCAGATGACATTCGATCGTTCAAAAGCATGTACGACTGACATTTGCAGAGCCGCAATCGGAGTTGCACCAGGAACACTATTTAGGTGGGGAGAAAGAACTGAAATCGTCGGGAATGCAAACTTAGTATAGAATATATACGTGTGTAGGGGAACCTTAAACCCTACTTGAGGTTAAGCCCTGAACAAAGTGCCTAGACCCTAGGTGTAGGTACTTTTGGGCTATCACCACTAAGATGATAATCTAGATGATGTGATTGATTGAGGTTGATGTGTTAAACTGTTTATGTGCTTACCTGTTAATCTGTTATGTTGAACTTCCTGTGTGATTAGCTGTTTGTCTGTCATCGTGATGATATTTGCATTGGCATAATTACTATTGTGATACTTTATTATGATTGGCTGGATGATTGTTGATGAGAGTATTGTGAGTTGTGATGTTGTTCAGGTTGATACCGTTGTGGTCTTGACCATGGAGCGGTAGCTCGTAGACGCAAGGCGTCGTGATGTTGATGTTGATGATCATGTTGATGTGGATGCAGTGCATCGTGGTCGTGGCCGAGTGCTTAGGTGTGAGGTCCCGGTATCAACCTGTGATGGATGTGTGTTGCATATCATAGCATTTCATACCACAACATATTTGTCCCAAAGGGGGATGTCCAATTGGGGACGTGATATTTTTAATCCCGAGGCTGGATGTGCAATTTGGGACGTGATGTTATCCCGACGGGGATGTCCAACTGGGGACGTGATGTATCGACCGACATGTATATAGGGAATTCAGCATGTACATAGGGACTAGTATCCCTCGTATAGGTTTGATCTGAGAGATTGAAATTTGAGATGGTTGTGCCGTATGACTCAAGGGGTGGGTGTTGGTGTGTTGTTCATTTTCCGAATGTGTGTGCTGCATATATATATATGTTGTACTGATACCCTCACCCATATTTGATGATGCACGTTTCTTATCTCTCTGTATTTTTCTCTGTATGTTTCTTTTATTTTATGGAAGACCCCGTGGAGGAACCAGTTGCTGAGGAGCTGATGACACTTTTTACGAGCCCGATGCCGGTGGAAGAGCGACGAACCCTAACCCCGAGGGGTTTTGAGTTTTATACCAGATGTATGGCTAGCTGAGAGTCTCCTCTCTATCTTTTGATGTTTTTATTTTGCTTATAGTCAGTACTGATGTACTCTGTATGCATATATTACTACTGTAGCTCTACTGACAGGGCAACCGATGCATGTATGTATACTTTATGTTTAAATTGCGTTACTCTGATATATGCGTGCATTGGCATAGCCTTAATATATTTTCATTTTCGCGTTTAATCTTTCCGTTGCGTTTCGACGTAATAAAGCACGTTAACGTTTAATAATACAGTTTAAGGCCTAGTTAAATATTTTAGGTTCTTTAATGGGACAGCATGTCGTCTCATGTGGGAACTTCCAGAAGTGTTTCTAGATAATGTTCCAGGACTGTCGCCGGAAAAGGAGATTGAGTTTGCTATAGATCTGATACCAGGTACTAGAACTATTTCGATAGCACCTTATCTAATGTCTTCAATAGAGTTGGCGGAGTTGAAGAAACGGTTGGATGAGATGCTAGGCAAAGAGTTCATTAGACCTAGCACGTCGCTTTGGGGAGCTCCGGTACTGTTTGTCAAAAAGAAGGACGGGAGTTCAAGGTTGTGTGTGGACAATCATCAGCTAAATAAAGGGACGATAACGAACAAGTATCCGTTGCCGAGGATAGATGATTTGATGGATCAGTAGAAGGGAGCAACTGTTTTTCCAAGATCGACCCGCGGTCTGGTTAGTGAAGGAGGATATACCAAAGACTGCTTTTCGTAGTCGGTATGGCCACTACGAGTACTTGGTTATGCCTTTTGGTGTGACTAATGCTCTAGCTGTGTTCATGGACTACATGAACAGGATATTCCGACCGTTCCTTGATAGGTTTGTTGTCGTGTTTATCGATGACATTCTTATTTACTATTCGTGTAAAGAGGAATAACAAGAGCATCTTCGAGTGGTGTTGCAGGTGCTGAAGGACAGGCAGTCGTATGCTAAGCTATCAAAATGTGAGTTTCGGCTAGAGGAAGTACAGTTCCTAGGACACATGATCAACAAAGATGAAATCACGGTGGATCCTGCTAAGGTTGAGGTTGTGGTTGGTTGGGAAAGCCCGAACTCGGTAAGTGAGGTTCGAAGCTTCCTTGATTTAGCGGGCTACTATAGAAGGTTTATAGAGGGATACTCTAACATTGTGTTGCCTATGATGCAGTTGATGAGAAAAGGAAAGGCGTTTGAGTGGTCAGAATCTTATGAGTAGAGTTTCCTAGAGTTGAAGTGGAGGTTGACCACATAGCCAATGTTGGTTTTGCCAGATCCCTTAGGATGTTTTGACGTATACTGTGATGCGTCATATCAAGCTTTAGGTCCTAATGCAAAAAAGAAGAGATGTGGCGTATGCGTCCAGGCAGTTGAGATTGCATGAACGGAACTACCCGACTCACGATATGGAGCTAGTTGTGATAGTGTTTGCATTGAACATATGGAGACACTATTAGTATGGTGCTAATTCAGCGTATTTAGCGACCATAAGAGACTGAAGTATCTGTTCGACCAAAAGGAGTTGAACATAAGGCAGAGGAGGTAAGTGGAATTCATAAAGGACTATTAATTCGACCTGCAATACCATCTAGGTAAGGCGAATGTGGTAGCGGATGTGCTCAGTAGGAAGTCCCTACAGGTATCTGCAATGCTGGTACGGGAGTTTGAGTTGTTAGAGCAGTTTCGGGATCTAAATCTCGGAGTGGAAATCGTCGAGGGTAGGCTGAATCTTGGGATGATCGAGGTAACTTGCGATTTCCTAAATCTGGTTTGGAGAAAGCAAGCTGAGGATGAGTACCTTAAGGAGGTCAATCAGTTGATCGAGGAGGGTAAGGCGTCTAATTTCAGAAAGGGTATTGATGGTCTCGTTAGATTTGGTGAAATGGTTTTTGTGCCTGCAGACTGCGAAGTTAAGAACACGATCCTCGAGGAAGCAGACAAAAGTAAGCTGAGTTTTCATTCGGGGGCTACCAAGATGTACCAGGATCTGAAGAAGCTGTTCTGGTGGCCGAAGATGAAGAAGGAAGTGGCAGCATATGTCCTATCCTGCTTGGTGTGTCAAAAGGCGAAGGTTGAACACCAGAAAACCAATAGGATTGTTGCAATCACTGGATGTCCCGAAGTGGAAGTGGGACAGTGTTGCAATGGGCTTTGTTTCTGGGTTACCAAGGACTCAGAAAAGGTGTGATGCAATTTGGGTTATCATAGATAGGATGACGAAATGTGCTCATTTCTACCTATCAACCAGAACTATTCTTTGGAGAGATTGACTTAGATTTACATCAGGGAGGTGGTGCATCTGCATGGTGTACCTTCAAGTATTATTTAGGACTGAGACCCGAGGTTTACTTCCAGGTTTTGGAAAAGTTTAAACGATGCGTTGGGAACTAAGTTAAGGTTGAGTTTTGCTTATCATCCACAAACGGATGGTGAGTCGGAACAGACAATTCAATTGTTGGAAGATCTTTTAAGGGCATGTGTGTTGGAACACATAGGGAGTTTGGACGAATTTCTTCCACTGATTGAGTTTACCTATAATAACAGTTTCTATTAAAGTATCAGGATGGCACTATATGAAGCCTTGTATGGAAGGAAGTGAAGGACTCCGTTGTGCTGGTTTGAGACTGAAGGAAGTCAGTTGTTAGGTCCTGAGTTGGTGCAGCAGATGATGGAAAGGTAAAGTTGATTCGGGAAAAGATGAAGGCTGCAAGGGATAGGCAGAAAAACTATGCTGATAGACGGAGGAGACCTTTAGAGTTCCAGGACGGCGACCACGTGTTTGTGAGAGTTACTCCGAGGACTGGCGTTGTCAGGGCAATGCAACCCAGAAAGCTTACACCCAGATTCATAGGACCATTTCAGATTCTTCACCTAATTGATCCAGTAGCTAACCAAATAGCCTTACCGCCTAACTTGTCAAATCTCCAATCCTAGCTTGAAAAGTATTACCTTGATCCATTGCATGTGCTAGAGCCCGAATCAATCCAGCTAAGAGAGAACCTTGAATACGAGGCTTTACTAGCTCGGATAGTGGATAGAAGGATCGAGGAGCTTCGCGGGAAGCAGATTCCCCTAAGGGTTGAGTGGGACCCAACAACCGGAGACTCTACATGGGAGAGAGAAGCACAGATGCGCCAACAGTACCCATCTTTGTTTGGAGGTATGAAAGGGAAATTTCGGGGACGAAATTTTCTTTAAGGGGGTGGTAATGTAACATCCTTACTTTCTGAAACCTTAATTGTTTGTTTGGTTGTGCGATTGTTTATGTGTTAGTTATAAGCCTAATTGGTAGCTTAGGAATAGGCTTGAATCATGTTCGAAGTGCCTAAGGTATAACATGAGAAACAGGGGAGATCAAAAGTCTGGAAGCCTCTTCCTAGCTGAGTAGCTAGCTCAAGCATGGGAGAGGTGCACGCTCAAGCGTGCCATCACTTAAGCGTGGGAAAGTTGCATGCTCAAGTGTGCTGAGTGCGTTGTGCCAGCTGTTCTGAGTTTGACGCGTGTGGGACATGTGTCAGGCCAGGGAGAAGGCAGAGTGGACGAGGTTCCACGCTCAAGCGTGGAGAAACCCCACGCTCAAGCGTGGGAATGCTCAGACGTGGAGCTTTTGCATGCTTTAGCGTGCTGGTTAGTGACCTTAAGTGCTCAAGTTTCATTTTCATTCTAACTTAGCACGAATTTACTTCAACCTTCCTCTCTTCTCAGAGTTCTCCAAAGTCTAGAGATCATTCTTGATTTTCTTGAGTGTTTCACCTTCGATCGTTCGTCGAAACCCTATTCCGACGACACATTCGTGCTTGTAGCTTTGGACTCACCTAGGGTGCAACCTTTGTTTCGAGCTTCGTTGAGGTAAGTCTAGGTTCCGACATCGTCGATCCAAAGTTGTTTTTGGTATTTGTCTTGCTTTCTATCCTTTTATTCCTCCTATTCCAACCTTATGTTACTTTTCTAACACATTAGGGCTTTAAGGATGATTTTACCCGATTGATCATTCGAGGACTCACGTGGGGCTTGAGGCTGCGAGGAACAGCCTGTTTGGTGAGTTTTCCTCTCCCATTTTCGCGGATGCCTTCTTTGAGTTCCTTGATTTGTTGTTGTACGATCGTTCATCGTTGTTTTCGTTATCGTTTTTGAGTTTTTTGTTGTGTTTGGACCTCGTGCGTGTACCTGGATCGATTGTTGGCCCAACGTGCATGCCGGGGGTATCTTTGTCAATGTGAGGAGTTGTATGTTGAGCTCATTGAAAAGCGTACGAGGTTACCGGCTGCGGATTTGCAGCTCAAGGTTGCATGGGAAAGCGTGCAAAACTGTTCAGGTTGGGAGAAAGAGTTTCACCCGTCGGGGAGGCAAGAGTAGTTATATAGCTCTGTTTGTATGTTTATGTTGTGTAGGGGAACTCTAAACGCTACTTGAGTTGAGCCTTCGCAAAGTACCTAAACCCTAGGTTTAGTCTACTTTGGGCTATCACCGCTGTGTTTGGTACCCTAGGTTAGCAGACTTGTGATGTTTGGAAATATGTGCTATTATCTGCTATGTGAGTAACTGCTAAGTGTGACATGAAGTATGTGATATGTAAACTGGCATGTTTATCGAAGTTGTTATGTTTACTACTTATAGAGCATGATCTTGATAAACTGTTGTATTGCCTTGAAATGCGTGAATGCATGAGAACTTAGTGGTTTAGCATGATTAGGGCTAAGAAACCGATATTCATGATTGAGCTGGTAGTCGTGTGTTGAGGTTATGTTGGAAACCTGAGGTGCTGTAAGCATGTGATGATGAGTTGCGCTAGGCGCGTGGATTGAGTCTGTATATGGTGCGATATCAGCTCAAGAGGATGGATGACATGCATAGCATCTGCATATGTGGCCAAGTGGCGAGCCGTGTGGCATGAGGCACACGAGATTGGTGCACCGAGTGCATGTGCGAAAAATGGAAGGTAAGGTCTGAGAGACCTAGGGGATATATTGGACGCAGGTGCGCCCACATGAAATCGGTATGATAGTTCTTATCGTGTCATGGTAGTCCTGGCAAAGTCCGGTTATCCTTCTTTGTCGGGGGCAGTTGATTGATATGGTAGCTCTTATTGTGTCGTGGTAGTCCAATTGCCAGTGGATCTTCCGAGGAGGCCTAGATAACTTTCTCTGTCGGGGACAGTTGAGCGGTGATGCACTCTTATGGGTCACGGCTAGCGGAACGGATTACCGGACATATCAAATATCTTGTCCAAGGGGGACGTTTAGTACCGACCGACATGCATAGAAAGAGTATGTGTACATCTAGCTAGGAGATGACAGTAGTGTCAAAGCATTCGGGAAACGTTTGTGGTTGTTATATATACTACTTTGCATTATCCCTGTATATAATGTGATGTATTCTTATGTCCCTACTTTTCCTTGTATGTTATGTTGTTTGGCCTACAAGCAGACGGCGAGCCAGAGGTGGATGGCTATAGACCTGAGGACACATCCTTTCCTCCAAGCAACACCGCGGATGCCGGTGCTGGGCGAGCTTGAGATCATCTACCACGATGATTGAGGGTGGCAGGTGGACCTTGTACACCGGACCTGTCAGCTTGCTGTTCCAGAGCGATACTCCACCTTATGCAGATATCATTGGGCCATACAAAGTGACGCAGTTCCTCCCTTTCTCTTAGATGTGGCACCCACTTAGGCAGCATGAGCAAGACTTTAACATCATCTTATGCCACCAGCAGGAGAGGCTTTGTGCTAAGTGCATGAGGACAGAGATCTGAGCAGTACCTGAGGACCTACTGGCGTAGGCGTGTCGTCGTGTCTAGTTCCTATTCCGATTACGTGCCCTTGCGGGTTTACAAGCACACGTATGGAGAAGGACAGGGTAGCTCTGGGTATCCACATCACCGAGGATGTGATATTGGCAGTGTGCCTGCCTGCGAGTTGAGAGCTTGAGTCCTTTGATGTATATGTTTTATTTCCAGTTTATTTTGTACAACCGCATGTATACAGTACTGTAGCCCTACTGATGGGCAAACCACGTGTATATATATATATATATATATATATATATATATATATATATATATATATATATATATATATATATATATATATATATATATCGTGCTTATGTTGGGTGTTTTTATCGTTTGTTACGTTGGTTTTAATAAGCGTATAATAATATTGTTAGGTCATAGTTAATAATGTAAGTGGGCTAATGGGATTATCCTAGGTTAGTGGGGTCATCTCACTTTGAAATCTTTTAAGTTAATGCTTAATATCAAAACCTTGTTTTAAAACTTGCGTTTTCACTTGAGTTTAGATAAACACATTTAAAACCCTCCTTTTAGTGTTTATTTGTGGTACCTTCACCTAAGACTCGATATATTTATATAATGATATGTATACCGTTATGAGTGGGATACAAGTTATGAGAACAAAAAATGTTAGTACAAGCCATTCCACTAGTACGTTTCTTTCGAGGAACAAAATGTCCATTTGATACTTTGTATGATTATGATAACTTTTTTTTATGAATAATGGTTATGACTTGTAGCCTAGAAATGATTATTTGTTGGTTTGAAATAGTGCATGTGTGATTGTGGTATTTTATTTTCGCAATTGATTTTGTGTTACTGCATGTGTTTAAGGGAAACTCCCTCACCGAGTCTGTGGACTCACCCCACATTTAACATTTCAGTTGTAGGTATCCTCAGAGCTATCTTATGTATCACTAGAAGCCCTGAAAGCCTTGGATGCTATGCAGACAGTTTTTGATGGATTATTTCCCATAAGTTTTTTTTAAGTTGTAGATGATGTTAGAAGGACTTTGTATTTTATCTTTGTTTCGTTAATCTGATGTAATATATTCATTATTGTGTTATTGATGAATGTAATCCTTACTTTGGAAGAAATAGATTTTTGTATGCTTGTGAGGCTGCGAAGGGGAAAGGAGAGTCTTTTCCCTTAGGCCGGTCATGGCTACGAAATTTGGGTCATGACATCACCACTCCTTAGAAATGCTCATAAAGATTTTTGAAACATTTTCCTTGGTTGTATAAACCTTACCAAGGGACTTCAGGTTGTTAATGATAGTCTAGAAACGACCTATTATTTCCAAGATGGAGTCTCCTTCATCCATAGTGAGCATCTCATACTGACCAACCAGTATGATGATCTTTGAATCTTTGACTTTCGTGGTTCCTTCATGGAGATTGGATAGAGTATCCCATATCTATTTCGTAGACTCATATGCATGTATCTTTTGAAACTCATTAGGACTGAGTGCACACATCAAGGAGTACCTTGCTTTATGATTTTGTCCTCACTTTGTCCTCTCATCACCAGTCCACTCTTCTTCAGGTTTTTCAGAGTTATTAGCATTTCGAACAATATAGGAACCATTTATGATTAAAGGCCAGAGAGTTGAGTTTGTGCTCAATATGAACCCCTTAAACCTTTCCTTCCAGTACTGATAGTGAGATCCATTAAAGAATAGTGTTCTTGTTAGAACCAAAACAGTGATGGTCTATAACCCCTAAAAGTTTTAATGATTAACAAAATTATTAAGTGTTTATGAAAATTGGTTTAAGTCTAGTGGTCACTAATTCATAAGGTCAAAAGATCTTTTCTGTGCATTAACTACAGATGGACTCATAAAATGGCACTCAATTTCAATGTCCATTAAGGCATATGATAAGTAAGAATCATACTAGACTGAAAATTTTGAAGTGCTCAAGCGTCCAATGGACAAAATATGGTATCGACAGAGATATGTCCAAAGATGACAAAAGTCTACTGTATTCATTGCGTCCAATATTATTACATTGTTTGTGCGTCCACTAACTTTGTTTTACAGTTGATGTGGCATTTCTTTTCAAAAGTCTTGGATATCATAAAAGAAGTATCTCTCTGGATAAAGACAAAACAAGGTACAACGTAGTATGCATTCAGCCATGAAAAGCAAAAGCAATTGCAGTAAAAGCAAAGGTCAACCTGCTTTGCTACACTGCTGCAACCTGCTATCACTGTTGTACCACAAAAGCAAACATGCCCTCTACTCACTCAAAGAAATGACACCGATGCATAGAAGATGGCTTGCAATGAATATGTGTCTAACGGATATTCAATGAGTCTAAACGGACATAATTAATACCGTTTGAATCCTAAACAACATGAAGACTATATATGAAGACAGAAGAGCAACGTTTTGAAGTTATGAACAGTTGAACCAAGTTACAAATCTTACAAGAAATATCCATACGTTCAAAACTCTCTCTGTAATACTCAAAGCTGTAAAACCTTCATATTCTTTCTTTGTAAAGTTTATATAATTTTAAAAGAGCTAAATCTTGTTATACCCTCACACGTAGTGAGTTAGTAAAAAGCTCAAAAACAATCTTCAAATCTTTGATTTGGTTAAGCCTGAAGAGGCTTGTCTGGAAAAGAATACTTGGAGCCTGGAGAGGTGTAGAATACTTGGAGTTGTAAAGTCTGGAGTGACTAGGAGACAACTTGTATTGGTGCTAAGTGTTTTAGTGGGAAAACCTTCAAGTAAAAGGGACTGGACGTAGCTCTTTGGTTTGAAAAGAGTGAACCAATATATATCTTTGTGTGAATCTCTCTATCCCTAATCTTGTCAAAGTTTATTTATTCACTAAGTTGGGGATTACTCTTAGGGTTTCTTAACCTTTGTGAGCTGTTATTTCCTTCTTGCTAAAAAGGTTTTGAAAAGGGTTTTCAAAAAGTTTAAGAAACACGATTCAACCCCCTTCTTGTATTTTCCTGTTTCACTTTCAGTTGGTATTAGAGCTCAGCCTCTGAGTTGAGTATTTAGCCGTGCTTGAGGAAAGATCCATTCAAAGCTCGATGGCAGGACAAGGCATGCCAAGTGGAAGTCAACTAGTGTTGGAAGGTACTTACTTGACGAGGCCGCCTTTCTTTAATGGAAGTCACTACCTTTACTGGAAAGAAAGGTTCAAAGGGTTCATCTTGAGCACCAACTCTACTTTTTGGCCATTGATCACAAATGGCCCCAACATCGTCAACAATCCTGATGGCACAGAGAAAGTTGAAGCACAATGGACCGTTGAGAGGACTAAAATGGAGCAAAACTATAAAGCCAGATACTCCCTGATGTGTGCTCTTAGTCCAGATGAGTTTCAAAGGATTCACGCATGTGATTTAGCAAAACAAATCTGGGATATTCTATCCAATCTACATGAAGGAACATCAAAGGTCAAAGACTCAAAAATCATTATACTCGTGGGTCAATACAAAATTTTTACAATGGAGAATGGAGAAACCATCCTTGAAATGATGTGTCGTTTCCAAACCATCATAAACAATTTGAAATCTCTTGGAAAAGTTTTTACAACCAAGGAAAATGTCACAAAGATCCTTAGGAGCTTACCTAAGGAATGAAGGCCATTTAGCAATGCAATCACCTAAGCCAAGGATCTGTCAACCTTGACTTTGGATAACCTTATGGGTACTCTTCAAGTTCATAAGCAAGAGCTCAACCATGACAACCCCACAAAGAAAGGCAAAATCATTGCCTTAAAAGCTTAGAAAGCCAACAGCTCAAAGGCTCTCAAAGCTAATGACTCCAGTGATGAAACTGATCAGCAAGAAGAAGAAAAGTCTGATGATGATAATGAATTGCCGCTCATCTCAAAGAAACTTGAACGCATCTGAAAAATAAAAATAGCATGAAAAGGAGGCCTTTCACAAAGAAAACCTTCAAATATCATGATAAAACCAAGGACAAAAATCCAAGGGTTTGATATGAATGTAAGAAGCCTAATTACTTTAAGGTTGAATGGCCTCAGCTAAAAGACAAGAAAAAGTTTTTCAAAAAGAAGATCAATAATCTCATGGCAACATGGGAAGATCTTGATTCTTTTGAAGAAGAAGAAACCTGAGAAGAACCAAACTTGTGTCTTTGGTCCGAAAATCATCTTTCTGACGAGTCGTCAGAAGAAGAAGAACAATCAACTTCTTCAATCAACTTGTATCCTAAAGCTGGTCCTTTAAGGAAATTTCGTGGTCTCTCTATAAATAGACCACCAATATTCTATGGACTCGGTGACTATACCATGTGGAGAGAACTGTTCATGAGATTCAACTTAGCTCAAGGGTCTGATGATCTTTGGAGAGCGTTCACTGATGAAGCATTCTGTCCCACTGTTACTATCAATGGAGAACGTGTTGTAAAACCTATAGCGGATTGTTCAGAAGAAGAAGAAAGAAGAGCTCGAATTAATGCTAAAGTAACCTAAACTCTTATCTGCGCTCTGGACGATAGAATTCTTCATATAGTAATGCCCTTTGATATAGCAAAAAGTATGCTTAACATGTTTGATGCTAAAGTTGATAATGGTATTTTCTTGGGATATGCTAAAACATCTAAAGATTTTAGGGTCTATCACTGTAGATCACTAATTGTTGAAGAATCTATTCATGTTAAATTTGATGACAAAAAGCCTGATAAGGTATTATCAGAGCTGGATGAATCTTTTGCAGATATTGATTTAGGTGATTTCCGTCCAACAGTCAGACAAGGATTCCAACAATGAAGTCAAAGCTGATGAGCACACACATCAGTCATCAAATGAAAGTCAAAAAGCCTGGAAATTCAAAACTTATCATCCTGAAAATCAAATTCTTGGTCAACCAAGTAATAGAGTCAGAACAAGGTCAACCTTCAGAAATCAAGCTAATTCAACATTCATTTCTGAGTTAGAACCAAAAACAATGAACGGAGCTCTTTTGGACGAAGGATGGATTCTAGCCATGCAAGAAGAGCATAACCAGTTCGAAAGAAATAAAGTCTGGATCTTAGTTCAAGAACCCAAAGATAAGTCCATTATCGGGACTAATGGTTCTTTAGAAACAAGATGGATGAGGATGACAAAGTTGTGAGAAACAATGCAAGGTTATTAGCACAAGGTTACTCTCAAGAAGAAGGTATTGATTATACTGAAACCTTTGCTCCTATTACTTGATTAGAAGCCATACGAATTTTACATTCATATATTGATCATCATGATATAACCTTATATCAAATAGACGTTAAAAGTGCTTTTCTAAATGGAATAATCAATAAGGAAGTTTATGTAATGCAACCCCCAGGGTTTGAAGATCATTCCCATCCTGAGTATGTATATAAGCTTCAAAAAGATTTATATGGATTCAAGCAAGCTCCTAGAGTTTGGTATGAGAAACTCAGCTCCTTCCTTATGGAAAATGGTTTTAATAGAGGAAAAGTAGATACTACCCTATTCAAGAAATCAAATAAGAATCATTTTATAGTAGTTCAAATCTATGTTGATGATATTATATTTGGATCTACTAATGAGTCTTTGTGCAAGGAATTCTCTAAGCTCATGGCAAAAGAATTTGAAATGAGTATGATGGGAGAACTTAAGTTCTTATTAGGACTGCAAGTTAGACAAACTTCAAATGGTGTGTACATTCATCAAACTAAGTACACCTAATATTTGCTAAAGAAGTTCAAAATGGACGATAGCAAGCCAATGAGTACACCCATGCATCCTACATCCATCTTGACCACAGATCACAAAGATAAAAAGGTAGATCAAAAGGTATACAGAGGTATGATTGGATCTCTCTAATATCTTACTGCGTCTATACATGATATTATGTATAGCATCTGTCTTTGTGCACGTTTTCAAGCTGACCCTTGTGAGAGTCACTTAACTACAGTCAAGAGAATTTTCAGATATTTAAAAGGTACTAGTAATCTGGGTTTATTTTATGAGAAATTAATTGAGTACAGATTAGCTGGTTACTGTGATGCTGACTATGCTGGAGACAGAATAGAAAGAAAAAGTATAAGTGGTGGATGTCACTATCTTGGAGCAAACTTGATATCATGGTCAAGCAAAAGATGAAGTACCATAGCCCTATAACTGTAGAAATCGAATATATCTCTGCTGCAAGTTGCTGTTCTCAACTTCTGTGGATCAAACATCAACTGGAAGACTATAACATCTATGAGAGTAAGATCCCAATCTTTTGTGATAATACTGCTGCAATAAATTTGTCAAAAAAATCCTATATTGCATTCTAGGGCTAAACATATAGAATTCAAACATCATTTTATTAGAGACTATACCAAAAAAGGTGTGTTTGATATTCAATTTGTTGATACTGACCATCAATGGGCAAATATCTTTACAAAACCTCTTGCAAAGGACAAGTTTTCCTTAATAAGAAAACAACTCAACATGCACTATGTTGAGTGACCCTGCGTCCAATACGCTTGCATCCAATCAATTCTTTGTGCTCCGTCCAATATATGCTGATGTCATCTGCATCCATTAATTGTTGCATTAAATGTCTTGGTTATTTTTTTTAGTTTATTTAATCTAATTACTATATTAGTTAATAAATTGAAATGATTACCTCTGGCAATCACACATTCCAAAGCTGACTCAGCACCTTTAGACACTCAAACATCGTGCGTTTGTTACCTTTTTAATAAATTAGCCACCCTCGGTAACCGCATGTCATTATGACCCTTTAACCGTAGTAATTTCAGATTTTCGGTTAACTCCCACTCACCCTCTATATAAACTTAACCCATTAGTTAGAGTCACATCAAGCATCTTATCTCTCTCTCTTTCTGAAACTCTGCCCTCTCCTTCAACTGTTCATCTGCTGCTCCGAGAAATGGCAAGAAAACTCAATCATGCTGGTGAAGGAAGCAACAACATCCCTCAAGAACTTCTATCACCTTTGGGTCATCTAACCCGAGTGATTCTAGAAAACTGCAAGATTAATGTTGAGCATCAAATTGATCTAGATCTTTTGCCTAGGTTGGGTGTAGATGCCAGACACTGCATCATAGGAGTTGGATGGGAACACTTCTTCACCAACTATCCAGAAGTCTATCCCAAGCTTTTTATTAAGTTCAGGAGTACTGCTCGCATGGAAGAAGAAGACAAAATCGTAGGCTATGTTCTAGGTGATCAGAAAATCATCGTCTCCAAGACCAACATTGCTACCGCCATTGGATGTATGTCTCTTGGAGCAACCTTCACAAAAACTTGGTACAGAAAGTTTGGAGGTCGCGATGCTACCTACAACTTTCTCAGGCATCCTGATTCTCACCCAAATATCTCCTTCAAAGCGTCTCTAATGAAGGACGAAGCTAGGGTCCTGAACCAAATCCTCAATAAAGTTGTCTTACACAAAGCTAGGTCCAAAGATTCTGTCTCTACATGTTTTTCTTCTTAACCATCTCCTTTATAGCTTGAAGTTAAATCTACCATCTCTTTTGCTTGACCGCTTTAGAGAGAATTGCATGGAGGTTGTCTCTGTAAAAACTACTACATATATAATTCTTACGTCTCGGATCTTTGACGAACAAGGAGTCTACAGAATGTTGAATGTTCTTCCTCCAAACATGAAGCAAGAGTTTAAGAAGAAAAGTTGGGCATAGTTTGGGAAAGAAAACCTTTAAAAAATGCAGCTCTCATCTATTCTGACCTTTTTGAACGAGCTCAGTGTGAGCAAGCGCAAGCTCAACGTCAACAGGCTCTTCAGTCGAGGCAAGGAAGAAGAGGACAAAGATCTGATGCTGGTCAGTCCAGTTATTAAGAAGCTCCCACATGACCGTCCAATCAGGAAGCTCACCAAGAACAACCTCAAGCTTGGACTCAAGCTGGGTCTGAAGAATACGAAGTCAAGCCTAATCTGGAGTTTGCACTGATGCTTGAAGGTATACCATACACCATTAATGGAGAAACTTTTATCAAGTATAGTGGTGTTGTCAAACCATATGTTGAAGAAATTGATGATCTGGTTGTGAAAGCAAGGTTTGATTCAGCTGCTCATAGGCCCGCACAAGCTAGTGTCTCTTCTCAAGTTCAGCAACCAATGAAGGTCCCAAGTGAAGCTGCAGAACCGTCCAAAACCAGGTATAGTAAAAGAAAACTTCTCATTGAAGAAGAAGATGAGGAAGACGATGAGGAAGATCTTTCCATCTCCCAACTGCTGATGAAAAGAAAGAAAGTAGCTTCTCCCATTCCTTCTTCTTCACCTGAACCTGCACCTGCTCCAGCATCTGAGTCCACTGAAATTCCCGTTCACCTCCACCTCAGCCCCCATCCCTTCTGAGTCTGTCCCTCCAAGAAGGATGAGATTCAAAACCACAACTGGCAAAAAACCATCGAGACAGAGGATTGAAAGATCAACCTAGGTTAATCCCATTGATCTTTCCTATTTTACCTTGATAAACCTCAATCTGTGCATTTTATGAAGGGTGATTGGGTTGAATTTTGTTGCATTTGATGATGGTTATTATTGTATTTCACCATTTTTCCAAAGTTTTTACAGAATTGATGTTTAAAGGTAGCTTTATGGACAATTAATAACTGTTGGAGGTTTTTAAGCTGAAAAGAGGAATTTTATGAAAACTGGAGCTCGAAGCATGGTAGTGCACAATGAAGCACGGCCGTGCATGCCTATCAGTTCAACCTATCCAAATGCACCCTTACAAAAAGTCTCAAGTTGACCTCTGAAGAAGGAGCACGGCCGTGCTAAGAAGAATCAAGCCCATGCTGAAAGGAAGCACACCCTTACTCAATGAAGCATGGTCGTACATAGAAGGATGCACCCCCGTGCTGGATGAAGAACGACCGTGCTTAATCCCATGCACTAATGACACTGATTTACGAACTCTGCACGCCGGTACTGAATTGAGCACGATTGCGTATGAAGGAAGCATGACTGTTCTGGAGTGGAGCACGACCGTACTAGTGGCGCTGACAGACTTATTTTAGGGTTTTTTTTCCCCTAATTTTCCTATATATAGAGGCCCTCTGTACCACTCATGTCATCTCTTATCTCTCAGTAGTTTTTAGCTTTTACTAGTTTGTTTTCTTTGAGATTTCTAGAGTAGCATTTGCGCTTGGGGGTTAAGTTGGAGACTTTTCTCCTCCTCCGCAACTCTTCGAGATGCGTTTCCCATTGTTGATTTTGGTTTTATCTATGTTTATGGGTAGCTAATTTCATCACTAGAGTTATGGTGAAACTTGTATTAGTAGAAACCCTTTTTGCTATGTCTTAGTTTTATTCAAATTCTATTTGATTTCAAGGTTGCAATTTAAATAGTATTATTCTATTGTTTGTCATTCCATGCTAGGACTGCGCACCCTTTGCATGCTCATAATCAATTGGTTGATCAACGACCATAATGCAATTAATTGGTAGACCTATAGGATAAACAAGGTTTAAATTATTGCATGATCAAACATGATTTATTCCTTTCAATCATTCAACCTCTTTGCTCTTTATGCTTTCTAATCATTTAAACTTTTTGCTTGACAAACATTGGGTTTATCTGAGGAAAAAAATATTAATTGCCTGACAAATAGTTAATAGTTTTAGTAGAGGGATTGATATTCAGAAAGCAACTGCAAAATTGAATAGAACTACGATTTGGGGGTATCGAACGTACAAGTGAAACCACAACTCTAGGCTTTACACTCTTGATTTCAAAACCGTTTTTCTCTTTTATTCATCTTTTCACTATTGCCTACATCACAATTTTCTCATTCTTTCGATTGGTCTAAATAGCATAAGGATTTCTCTATTCTGGTACTTACATGAGTATTACTCTTTAATCCCTTGGGTTCGATATCTGGACTTCCGTCTTATATTACTTTTGCAACAGGGTATGTAACATCCCAATTTTTCTGTAAACTCTGGACGAGTTGGTTAGTCTTGATTGGAGCTTTGGATGATTGTGTGGATTGTTGTATCTTAGTTTTAGACCTAGTTTGAAGCTTAGGAATAGGCTTGAACAAGGTTGGAGGTGCCTAAGGCGTTAAACGAGTAACTGTGGAAGCAAGATGTTTGGAAGGCTTTTCCCAGCCGAGTGCAATGCTCGAGCGTGGGAAGGTAGCACGCCTCAGCGTGCTAACGCTTAAGCGTTGGTAACGCGGACGCTCAAGCATTCTGACTGCGTTTGCCAGATGGAGTGCTTTTAACGCGTGTGCTACAGGTGTCAAGCCAAGGTCGAGGCGGAGCGGACAAGGTTCCACCCTCAGGTGTCGAGGAGACCTCTCGCTCAAGCGTGGGCACGCTAAAGCGTACTGGATGTCCACGCTAAAGCGTGCACAGCAGCTCAAGTAGTGAGAGAAACTCTGGGAGTTTAGAGAGAGAAAGCTCACTTTCTAGGAGATCGAAGTACTAGGACGTGATTCTGACAGCACCGTTGTGATCGCGGCCGAGTTATCTTCAACTCTGACGGATTAGTTTTTTGATTGGTCCGAGGTAAGCTCAAACCCCTAACACGCGTTCTTCGTGTTCTTGGAGTTCTTCGAGTCTTTACCTTTCCTTTGATCTTTTGGGCTTGCCCTAGGGCTAACACTATCGTATATGTGTTGTGCTCGTGATTAAGGCAAAGTTTGTGCTCGTGGTGGTGCGAGTTTTGGAGATGGAACCGTGGCTGTCCTTGGGCTATTCTTGGTGAACGAGGGCCGCGAGCTTGAGGCAGGAGAAGTGGGATCATCACGTTCATGATCGCGTGGATTTGCATGTCGACTGTTCAGGTGGGGAGAAAGAGTACTGCTGCCGTCGGGAAGGCAAGAGTAGTGTAGTATGTTTCTGCTATGTGTAGGGAAGCCCTAACCCTACTAGTGCTTGAGTCCTGATAAAGTACCTAAACCCTAGGTTTAGCTCACTTTGGGCTATCGCCGTTAAGTTTGGAAACCCTAGACTAGCGAACTGTTAATTGAGGATGGTTGGTTTCGTATGATTGTATGCTGCTGGTTGTTGTTGTTGCTATTTGTCTAAGTGCCTATATGCTGCTTGGTATGTGATATGCTGCTATATGCTATAGTTGATGTTATTGCTGTTGTTAGTATGCTGTATGCTGTAATGTTGAGCGTTGTGGCGGAATGCCGTAGAACTAAGTTTGGCTGTGTGCCGTGTTTCTGTTGGGTAGATACCGTGGATGGTGCCATTGCTGTTATGCTGACTTCTTGAGGCTGTGGCCGTGTTTGTTTGAGCAGTGGCTCATGGACGCATGGCGTCGAGGCTATGGCCGTGTGGATGCAGTGGCATCGTATTGTTTTTTATTGAGAGCATAGGCGTGCGATCCGGTATCAAGCCCGTTGAGGATGTTTGCTGCATATCATCAGCAGCTGCCAAGTGGCGAGGCCGTATGGGCTGCCAGCGTCATACGTGGTTAGCGGTACCTGAGGGCTAGTATGGAAAGTAGATGGGGCGGTTAAGTGAGTGGCATTGGGGATGTTGCTGGTCTCGGGAATAGTTTACAGTGACGGATGGGGTAGCTTCTATCCTGTCGTGATGCCCGATCCAGTCCGCTTTTCCCTACTAATCCCAGAGCTTTCCAGTTGTTCCAGGCTAATGTTCCGAGGTGACCGAGATACCCCGATTCCGGTCTGAAAGGGGGATGCACTCTTATTGGTCACAGTGAGTGGTTCGGTTTCTTGGACAAGCTAACTCCGTTCCGACACAGAACCTGTTCCGTTGTGGACTTGTTGGGGTGTGGAACCGTTCCAGTGGGAACCAGTTTGTGAGTTTCGGCCAACATGATGCATGGGATTAGTATCCCGATCTAGAGGATTGATTTGAGTGTGAGACTCATGGGTTGTCTTGAGAGACGTATGTTAGAATACAATAACTGTGATAATTGAGATATCTGCTATATGCTACCTGTTGTGTGTTTACGGCATTACTACTGTTTTCCTACTTTATGACGCGCTGTATTTCTTATCTCCCTTTTGTTTTCCTTAGTTGTCTTTTATGGGATCGCCTGAAGACGCAGAATGGACCCGAGGCTTCACCCGTTCATCTCGGGGGCACCGCGAGTGCCGGTGCTGGGCGATATTGAGATTGTATACCATGATGAGAGGAGGGGGTAGACCCCTCTACCTTTTTGGTGGTGTACACAAGACTCGTGAGTCTGATCTTTCGGAGCGGCACGCCTCCCTACGTGGATATTATTGGCCCCTACCGCATGTACCAGTTTCTGCCTTTCCCGAGGATGTGGTGACCTCCTAGGCAAAGGGAGCGAGACTACACATGGGTAGCACCCAGTCTTCGGTCGTGACCAGCAGGAGAGGTTACGTCTACCGAGGCCAGCGCAGGAGGACCGAGCAGTACCTGAGGACCTAACGCAGGCGGAGGATCGTGGTTTCTAGCTCTTCGTCAGAGTACGAGCCTATTGTGCGGTACAGGCGTACTCATGGCGAGGGTCAGGGTAGATCAGGGCATCCTCACCATTGATGGTGAGAGCCTGCCAGTGCGTCCTAGGGAGTGAGCTGGGAGCTTTTCGTGTATATTTTGAGAGGGGACGGGGGTTGTTGGCGAGCTCAGAGAGTTTTATTTTGCATTTGATGTATTTTGGTTTTACCTTCAGGATGTATATGTATGTACAGTGCCCTACTGACGGGGCTAACTTATGTATGTTATTGTACAGTCATATAATGCGCTTTACCCTCATCACTTTTCTATGCTTGCCGTTTTGTTTGCTTTCTCACGCCTTACTGTTTGTTTATCACGCTATCATTTTATATACGGCTAGGCATAGATAATAATAATAATAATAATAATAATAATAATAATAATAATAATAATAATAAGAGGCTACGACTAATGGGAAGGCTTCGTACGTAGGGGGTTGTCCCATTTTGGTAGTATCAGAGTAATTTGATTCTAAAATCGGACTGTGCGGTCAACTGTACTGGCTTTGACGTTTGATAACCGAGTTGTATCAACTGTGTCGGTTTTTGGGTAGAGTGTCCGATGAGCTACTTATCGAAGTATGATAACTATTTTCATTCATAAGGCATATGATATGTTTAACTGTTAAGTGCTATTATATATCTTATGAATTGGAACTGATAGCTCCTTTTTACAGGAAGCTAAATGGCATGTGGAAGAGGAAGAGGTGGAAGGCCAACTGCGACCGGAGGCAATGATAATAACAACAACGGTGACCACTCAGGGACAGGAAGTGGTGGTGACACTTCAGAAGCAATGCGGGCCTTGAGGGACTTGGCTACCGCAATGATGCAACAACCTCAACAAATTGCCCAGTATATGCAAAGGCAGGAAGAAAGAGAAGCTAGACAGGATCAGCTGCACATAGTAAGAGGAAACGAGACGGTGGATACCGGTCTCAATGCTTTTATGAATGAAAATCCTCCCAGTTCCACGGAGAGTATAACCATGAAGCTGCTGAGATGTGGTTACCTGAAATAGAGAAGGTGTTCATGGCCACACGCTGCAGCGAAAACAGAAAGGTCACATACGCTGCTTTTATGTTGGTAGGAGCAGCAGAAGCTTGGTGGAGAACCAAGGCCAGACTGCTGGAGGCCGAAGGAAGGGTGTTGACATGGCAACTGTTCTGGGAATGTCTTCTGGAGAAATACTTCCCGAGAAGTGTCAGGCAAGAGAAAGAAAAGGAATTCCTGAGTCTGAAACAGGAACAACAATCAATGGGTGAGTACGCGATGAGGTTTGAAGTGTACTCAAGTTTTCTCAGTTCTATCAGATCTACCCGAATGAAGAATGGGTCTGCAGAAGGTTTTCGCATGGACCGAGACTTGAGTTGAAGCGAGCGATGCTACCCTTAAGTATCAGTTTTTTTCCCGAGTTGGTGGAAAAGTGTACAGTGGTTGAAGGTCATGGCCGAGCAGGGACGGTCGCACAACAAAAGACAAGTGGTGGACCTGTTTGCAGCAGTCAAAGAAGTTCCAATGGAGAGTAGGGTCGTATGATCGCCCGACTCGATTTAATGTCAACCATGGAGTAAGCGACTCCAGTCAAGCACAGTAAGGGATCAAGACTTGTTTCCGGTGTGGAGGGCCGCATTTGGTCAAGAACTGTCCGAGGACCGAAAACATCAGATGTTTTGATTGCAATCAGATGGGTCACTATGCGTCTGATTGCAAGCCCGAAGTTAGCAGAAGGGCTCAGTTTCAGCAGCAGAGTGGTATGGCTCAAAGTGGAGGAGCGAGATCAGTTGTGGCAAGTCAGCACAGCAGGCCACAGACTTCCGGAAGGGTTTTTTCCGTGCAAGGTTCTGAAGCCTCCCAAAGTCTAGATCTGATCCAAGGTAAGTGCTTAGTTTCTGGTAAGCTTTTGTTGGTTTTGTTTGATTCTGGGGCTACGCATTCTTTCATATCATTAGAGTGTATGGATCATTTAGGGTTGCTTGTTTCTATATTGCCCTATGCCTTGACTATTTCGACACCTACTGGTGCTTCTTTAACTACCCAATCTGTATGCCATAAATGTCCTGTTACGGTAGAAAACCGTCATTTTCTTGTTGACCTTATTTGTTTGTGTATGCAACAGATAGATGTAATCCTAGGCATGGACTGGCTTTCGGCCAACATGTAATGTTAGACTGTTCAAACAAAACTCTCAGTTTTTCCGAGCAATCTGGATTGATGCCTGCCAATAAGAGTGCTCCGACGGGTGAACCATCGGACGAGTATATGGTGCTATTCTTTTTGGAAGTGAAGGAGACTCCTAGTGTTGAAGCTTTGCTTATCGTGCGAGAGTTTCCGGATGTGTTTCCCGATGATGTTCCTGGATTACCACCCGAGAGAGAGGTGGAGTTTGCTATAGACCTGGTACCGGGAACGGGGCCTATATCGATAGCGCCGTATCGGATGTCTCCAGTTGAGTTGATGGATTTGAAGAAACAGTTAGATGAGATGCTAGGCAAAGAGTTTATCAGACCTAGTGCATCTCCGTGGGGAGCTCCAGTGTTGTTTGTGAAGAAGAAGGACGGAAGCTCGAGGCTGTGCGTAGACTATCGTCAGCTGAACAAAGTGACGATAAAGAACAAGTATCCGTTACCATGGATAGATGATTTGATGGATTAGCTGAAAGGAGCAGGTGTGTTTTGTAAGATCGATTTGCGATCTGGATACCATCAGATCCGGGTTAAGAAGGAGGATGTGCCAAAAACTGCTTTCCGGAGTCGGTATGGTCACTACGAGTATTTGGTTATGCTGTTTGGTGTGACTAACGCTCCAGCTGTGTTCATGGACTATATGAACAGGATCTTCCGACTGTTCCTTGACAAGTTTGTTGTTGTGTTTATCGACGACATCCTTGTATACTCTTTGAGTAGAGAGGAACACCAAGAGCATCTGAGGGCGGTGTTGCAAGTGCTAAATGACCGTCAATTGTATGCTAAACTATCGAAGTGCGAGTTTTGGCTAGAGAAAGTTCAGTTTCTAGGCCATGTGATCAGTAAGGATGGAATCGCAGTGGACCCTGCAAAAGTTGAGGCCGTAGTGAGTTGGGAAAGCCCTAAGTCTGTAAATAAGGTGAGAAGTTTTATTTGTTTAGCGGGCTACTATTGGAGGTTTATCTAGGGATTCTCTAAGATTGCGTCACCTATGACGCAATTAACAAGAAAAGGGAAGACATTTGAGTGGTTAGAGGCTTGCGAGCAGAGTTTCCAGGAGCTGAAAAGAAGACTGATCACATCACCTGTGCTGGTGCTACCAGATCCTTTAGGACGATTTGATGTATACTGTGATGCATCTTATCAAGGCTTGGGATGTATGCTCATGAAAGATAGAAAAGTGGTGGTGTATGCCTCCAGGTAGTTAAGAGTACATGAGCGGAACTACCCAACGCATGATCTGGAACTGGCCGCAATGTTGTTTGCATTGAAGATATGGAGACACTATCTTTATGGTGCTAAGTTCAGTGTGTTTAATGACCATAAAGGCTTGAAGTATCTATTCGATCAGAAAGAGCTGAACATGCGGCAGCGAAGATGGATGGAATTCATAAAGGACTATGAATTCGACCTGCAATACCATCTAGATAAGGCGAATGTTGTAGCAGCTTAGTAGGAAGTCCCTACGTGTATCTGCGATGATGGTAAAAGTGCTAGAGCTTTTAGAGGCGTTTAGAGATCTGAATCTGGAAGCAGAAATCGTCGAGGGTAAGCTGAATTTGGGGATGGTTAGAGTAACTAGCGATTTCCTGAACCTGTTATGGAAGAAGCAAGTTAAGGATAAGTACCTCGAGAACGTAAACCGGTTAATAGAAGAAGGTAAGACTTTGGAATTCAAAAGAAGTACAGATGGTCTGCTTAGGTATGGTGATCGGGTTTGTGTGCCAGCGGATAGAGAAGTTAAGAATATGATATTGGAGGAAGCACACAAGAGCAAGATGAGTTTCCATCAGGGGGCTACCAAGATGTATCATGATCGGAAGAAGCTGTTCTGGTAGCCTGGGATGAAGAAAGATGTAGCAGCTTATGTCCTAACCTGCTTTGTGTGTCAGAAAGCGAAGATTGAACACCAGAAGCCAGCAGAGTTGTTGCAATCACTGGATGTCCCAGAATGGAAATGGGATAGTATTGCTATGGACTTTATTTCTGGGTTGCCAAGAACTCAGAAAAGGTGTGATGCAGTCTGGCAAATCATCGACCGATTGACGAAGTGTGCTCACTTCTTACCAATCAACCAGAGTTACTCTCTGGAGAGATTAACTCAGATTTACATCAAGGAGGTTGCAAGGTTCCATGGGGCACCTTCGAGTATCGTTTCGGACCGTGATCCAAGGTTTACCTCAAGGTTTTGGAGGAGCTTACATAGTGCAATAGGAACTAAGTTAACTATGAGTTGTGCTTATCATCCTCAAACGGATGGCCAATCTAAACGAATAATTCAGCCATTGGAGGATCTCTTAAGAGTGTACGTGTTGGAAAACACGAGAAGTTGGAATGAGTTTGTTCCATTGATCGAGTTTACTTATAACAACAGTTTCCATTCAAGTATCAGGATAGTGCTGTATGAAGCACTGTATGGACGAAAGTGCAGGACTCCATTGTGCTGGTTTGAGAAGAGGGAAAGTCAGTTGTTAGGTCCAGAGTTGGTACAACAAACAACGAAACAAGTCCGTAAGATACGGGAAAAGATGAAGGTTACGAGGGATAGGCAGAAGAGCTATGCTGACAAGAGGAGGAGGCCTTTAGAATTCCAAGAGGGCGACCATGTTTTCATGAGAGTTACCCCAAGAGCGGAAGTGGGCAGGGCAATTAGATCCAGAAAGTTAACACCTAAATTCATAGGACAGTTTCAAATTCTTTGACGAATCAGTCCTGTAGCCTATCAGATAACTTTGCCACCAAATCTATCAAACCTTCCTGACGTCTTTCCCGTCTCTCAACTCAAAGTATTTTCCCGATCCATCACACGTGTTAGAGCCCGAATCAATTCAACTGAAAGAGAATCTTTAGCACGAAGCTTCACCTGTTCGGATCTTGGATAGAAAGATCAAGGAACTGCACGGTAAGCACATTCCATCAGTCAGAGTGGAATGGAATCCAATGACTGGTGATTCAACGTGGGAACGTGAAGCTGAGATGCACCAGAGTCATTCCTATCTGTTTACAGGGATACGACGGAAATTTCAAGGACGAAATTTTCTACAAGGGGGTGGTAATGTAACATCCCGGTTTTTATGTGAACTCTGGTCGAGTTGGTTAGTCTCGATTGGAGCTTTGGATGATTGTGTGGATTGTTGTGTGTTAGTTTTTGACCTAGTTTGAAGCTTAGGAATAGGCTTGAACAAAGTTGGAGGTGCCTAAGGCGTTAAACGAGTAACTGTGGAAGCTAGATGTTTGGAAGGCTTTTCCCAGCCGAGCGCAACGCTCAAGCGTGGGAAGGTAGCACGCCTCACCGTGCTAACGCTTAAGCGTTGGTAACGCGGACGCTCAAGCGTTCTGAGTAAGTTTGCCAGCTGGAGTGCATTTGACGTGTGTGCTACATGTGTCAAGCTAGGGTCGAGGCGGAGCTGACAAGGTTCCACGCTCAAGCATGGAGGAGACCTCACGCTTAAGCGTGGGTACGCTAAAGCGCGCTAGATGTCCAGGCTAAAGCGTGCACAGCAGCTCAAGTTAGTGGAGTTTTCTTTTCTTTCTCACTTTACACGAAAATCTCTTTTGTCTTCTGCACAAAAATCGAAGTACCGGGACGCGATTCTGACAGCACCGTTGTGATCGCGGCTGAGTTATCTACAACTCTGATGGATTAGTTTTTTGATTCGTCCGAGGTAAGCTCGAACCCCTAACACACGTTCTTCGCATTCTCGGAGTTCTTCGAGTCTTTACCTTTCCTTTGATCTTTTGGGCTTGCCCTAGGGCTAACACTATTGTATATGTGTTGTGCTCGTGATTAGGGCAAAGTTCGTGCTCGTGGTGGTGCGAGTTTTGGAGGTGGAACCGCGGCTGTCCTTGGGCTGTTCTTGGTGAAGGAGGGCCGCAAGCTTGAGGAAGGAGAAGCGGGATCATCACGTTTGTGATTGCGTGGATTTGCGTGTCGACTGTTCAGATGGGGAGAAAAAGTACTGCTGCCGCAGGGAAGGCAAGAGTAGTGTAGTATGTTTCTGCTATGCGTAGGGAAGCCCTAACCCTACTAGTGGTTGAGCCCTGATAAAGTACCTAAACCCTAGGTTTAGCTTACTTTGGGCTATCGCCGTTAAGTTCGGAAACCCTAGGCTAGCGAACTGTTAATTGAGGATGGTTGGTTTCATATGACTGTATGCTGTTGCTTGTTGTTGTTGCTATCTGTCTAAGTGCCTACATGCTGCTCGGTATGTGATATGCTGCTATATGCTATAGTTGATGTTATTGCTGTTGTTAGTATGCTTTATGCTGTAATGTTGAGCGTTGTGACGGAATGCCGTAGAACTAAGTATGGCTGTGTGCTTTGTTGCTGTCAGGTTGATACCGTGGATGGTGCCGTTGCTGTTATGCTGACTTCTTGAGGCTGCGGCCGTGTTTGTTTGAGCTCTGGCTCATGGACGCGTGACGTTGAGGCTATGGCCGTGTGGATGCAGTGGCATCGTGTTATTTTTGATTGAGAGCTTAGACGTGCGATGAGGTATCAAGCCCGTTGAGGATGTTTACTGCATATCATCATCAGCTGCCAAGTGGCGAGGCCGTATGACAGGCATTATGCACTGCCAGCGTCATACGAGGTTAGCGGTACCTAAGGGCGGGTACGGAAAGTAGATGGGATGGTCAAGTGAGTGGCCTTGGGGATGGTGCCGATCTCGGGAATAGTTTACAGTGACGGATGAGGTAGCTCCAATCCTGTCGTGACGCCCGATCCAGTCCGCTTTGCCCGACTAATCCCAGAGCTTTCCAGTTGTTCCAGGCTAACGTTCTGAGGCGACCGAGATACCTCGGTTCCGGTGTGGAAGAGGGATGCACTCTTATAGGTCACGATGAGCGGTTCAGTTTCTTGGACAAGCTGACTCCATTCCGACACAAAACCTGTTCCGATGTGGACTTGTTCGGGTGTGGAACCGTTCCAGTGGGAACCAGTTTGTGAGTTTCGGCTGACATGCTGCATGGGATTAGTATCCCGGACTAGCGGATTGATCTGAGTGTGTGACTAATGGAGATGGATGCTTGTTGCATGTGTTGTCTTGAGAGACGTATGTTATAATGCAGTAACTGTGATAATTGAGATATCTGTTATATGCTACCTGTTGTGTGTTGACTGCATTACTACTATTTTCCTACTTTATGACGCGCTGTATTCCTACTATTTTCCTACTCTATAGGATCGCTTGAAGACTACGAGCCAGCGGAGATTCAGGCTGGACCCGAGGCTTCACCCATTCCTCATGGGGGCACTGCGTGTGTCGGTGTTTGGCGATATTGAGATTGTATAGCATGACGAGTGGGGGTGACGGGTAGACCCCTCTACGTTTTTGGTGGTGTGCACAGGACCCGTGAGTCTGATCTTTCGGAGTGGCACGCCTCCCTATATGGATATTATTGGCCCCTACCGTGTGTACCAGTTTCTGCCTTTCCCGAGGATGTGGCGACCTCCTAGGCAGAGGGAGCGAGACTACACGTGGGTAGCACCCCAGTCTTCGGTCGTGACCAGCAAGAGAGGTTACATCTACCTAGGCCAGCGTTGGAGGACCGAGCAGTACCTGAGGACCTACCGCGGGCGGAGGATTGTTGTCTCTAGTTCTTCGTCAAAGTACGAGCCTATTATGCGGTACAGGCGTACTCATGGCGAGGGTCAGGGTAGCTCAGGGCATCCTCACCACTGATGGTGAGAGCCTGCCAGTGCGTCCTTGGGAGTGAGCTGAGAGCTTTTCGTGTATATATTTGAGAGGGGACGGGGGTTGCTGGTGCGCTCTGAGAGTTTTATTTTGCTTTTGATGTATTTTGGTTTTACCTTCGGAATGTATATGTATGTACAATGTGTAGGGAATTTGCATATTTCAAAATAAAAAACGCAACAGAAAAATTCCCACCCAAAGATCCAAGTGAATGGTCATGACTCATGATTATAGTGTTTACCTGTTGTAGCGTAGACCGTTGATAAAAACTTTGTCTATCATGAGCACCGCATGAACGATGCCTCTACGGTATCCACACGAGCAGACTTCGTGAGCTTCCAACGTCACGAACAAGAAGTGGCCTTCGTCTTACAGTGCTAGCTACGAAAAACGAGACCTGTAACTCACTTTTCACTCTAATGTGCGGCTAGGGTGATGTCACGCATGACGGCACAAATCCTTAAACGGTCTACTTATAGTAGCACCTCCTTAAGTGAGTTAGTGAGTTGCATTTGACCTAAGCCGCTTGCACCATGTGCTAGGCCCAATAGAAAAATGAGAGTCCAAATCTCTTTTCAATGCTCCTTTTAATCTACTCTTATGTGTGTGACCCTGTAGGTTCCCATAAAGTTGGAAGTAATATTAAAACCTATTTAATATTACAAGCAGTGAGCGGTATGTAACAACACATCACCGTTACCCAAGTAATGAGAATGCCAGTGATTTGACATAACCTTATTGCGACCAAATAACCGTGTAGTAAATGTCCCTTCATCCATATGTCATAATTGAACACAAGGCATAAATGTATCACCCTTGTTAAGTCCAATTACATATTCCTCGATCTCCGAGTAGACGTGTAATCACAAATAGGCCCAATATCATATATTGGCCCATTTTCGCGTGGCCACGCATATTTCACGTCTTACTTTATCGAGAAGCCCATGACATTACTCCTGTTATGTAGGAGGGACGAATCCTATCTATATCACTCACATCCCTCAACATGTTTCATTGCAAGCCCAATAACTACCTTTATGATCATCCTGTTACCGATGACCTTTGACAGCATTAAAGCCTACAACTCCACATGTAAGAATCGTAGTGATTTCAAGTCGAAGGACTACTTCACTATGGTTGCCATGAGAAGCGTTTATGACACTTATATAACTATTATGCAGCGTTCTCATAGTGGGTCAATCCAGGACAAATATTACTCTAATATTTATACCTCTGTGAAGACTTGATATCTCATATTCATGACCCGTGAGATGTGGTCATCAGTCTACCCATATAATAGTCTCGATGTATTAATGTTGTCCTAATTAACAATAATACTCGACTACGGACATTTTAAGAATAGCTTTCTATAGTTTAATGGGATCTCACGATCAAGTCACATTTGATGTTCCATTAAATGAACTGCCTATTCTAAGGACTTTATTATGCTAAATACCAATAACATAATAAATTAATGCCTTATTCATATATCAAATATATGATCAAAGTCATGACGTAAATGATGATCTATTCCAAATAGATTGGCCACTAGGGATTATACCAACAATCTCCCACTAGCACTTGATCCAACCGGGCATCAATCTAACACCCATCGATCTAGTGTGAGTGTCATGCTACTATTGAGCATGATACTCCATTAGCGGATTGTTCAGTATTGTCATTCTGCACATCTTCACATCTCTTCTATCGATCATCTATCGAATGAGATGGAAGCGCCTAAGTATATGTCTGGATTGCTGGTGAGATCAAGTTTCCTTTGTTTACGCGATTACTCCATCATCATCACAACGAGATCAATGGATTTCGCAAATTTTGGAACTATACCTTGTTCATAAATGACCTTCCCGATCCAAACGGCCTCTAAATTTACATTTGAGGCAACTATATACTCGACCTCTGTGATAAAATAAGCAATTGTCTTACGCTTGAAACCTTTTCAAGCTCACAGTGCCACCATTTAGGCAAAACACAAATCCAGACTGAAATCTGGAATCATCTTTATCGGTTTGGAAACAACGTCGATATAACACCTTATAACGACCTCTTCCTCACCTTCATTTGTCAAGAATGTATCTTCAGTTCTTGTCATGTAGTTAAGAATTTTCTTGACTATAGTCCTTCATCGAGAAACATTTCCCTAACCATGTTTTTACCTTTTTTAGTATAGGGATATCGTTTCCGATAAGCAGTATGTCATCCACATACAATACGAGAAATACAATCTCACTCCCACTAACCTTCTTGTACACACAAGGTTCATCCCCATTATTGATAAATCCAAACTGCCTTACAACTTCATCAAAACGAAGATTTCAGCTTCTGAAAACCTGCTTTAATCCATAAATGGATCTGTACAATTTACACACCTTTCAGTATCCTTTGGATCGACAAAAACCTCGGGTTGTGTCATGTACACATCCTCGAGAAGTTTCTTGTTAAGGAATGCAGTTTTTGACATCCATCTGCTAGATTCCAGAGTCATAATATGCAGCAATAGCAAGTAGAATCCGAACGGATTTAAGCATTGCAACTGGGGAGAAGGCCTCTTTATAGTTTACACTATAAATTTGTTTGAAACCTTTCGCGACCAGGTGAGCCTTAAAGGTATTCACCTTACCATCTATGTTAGTCTTCTTCTTGAAGACCCACTTGCACCCTATGGGTTTTATCCCTTCGGGTGGATCAAACAAGGTCTAAACTTGGTTAGTGTACATGGATTCGATGTCAAATCCCATGGCCTTAAGCCACATATCAGATTCTGGGCCAATTACGGCCTCTTGCTAGGTTACTGGCTCATCTTGATCCATGAGCAGTACATCACCTTCCTGAGTCAGGAGAAGTCCATATCTCTCAGGTTGGTGACGTGACCTTTTAGACCTACACAATTCTTGTGTTACTTGAACCAGTGATTGAACTACAACATCTTCTAGAACCAGTTCTTGTTCCATTGCAGGCGGATCAGTACTTTGTGACACTTGGATTTCTCCAAGTTCTACATTCCTCCCACTATCTCCTTTGGAGATGTATTCCTTCTCAAGGAACACTCCAGTACTAGTGACAAACACTTTGTCCTTGAAAGGGTTGTAGAAATAATATCATTTGGTTTCCTTAGGATATCCCACAGAAGTACATTTATCTGATTTGGGTCCAAGTTTATCTGAAATCAAATAAGCCTGACAAGCCAGATCCTCATAAATGACATACTGGTCCTTCGGACCACCTATATCATATAAGGTGTCATTTCAACCGCTTTAGATGGAACACAGTTAATGGTAAGAAACAGTTGTAAGTAAAGCATATCTTCAGAAAGAGTGATAGAGTTCTGAATGACTCATCATAGATTGGACCATGACTAGCAAGGTACGTCTAAGATAGTCATCAAGCTCGTGGCCTTAGTATTCATCATTACGATCTGATCGTATGACCTTAATACTCTTGCCTAGTTTATTCTCCGCTTCATTCTTGAATTCTTTGAACCTTTCAGAGATTTCGGACTTGTGTCATACACAAATTCATGTCTATTGAAGTCATTAATAAATGTGACGAAGTATGTAAACCTACCTTACAGCAAACTTGTTTAGTGGCCCTCATACATCAATATGCATCATGCCATAATATCACCAACCCTCTCACCTTACTGGTGAATGGAGCTTAGTCATATTTCCCAACAAGGAAGATTTACATATCTCAAACGATTCACAATCGGATGAGTCCAAGAGTCCATTTTAGTGGAGCTTGGAAATGTGTTTCTTACTTGTATGGTCAAATCACTTGGTTTGACCCTATTCGAATTTATGCTATAGATGGGCATATCAAGATCAAGGACACCAAGTCCATATCTCATATGAGCACTAGTATAGAAAGCATCAGTTGAATAAATGGAACAACAATGTCCTTTTATTACAACTCAAAATCCTCTCTTGTTTATACAAGAAATGGAAGTGATGTTTCTATTACCAGCTGGAACTAAATAACAATTATTTATTTCCATCAAGGTCCATAAGGCAAATTCAAACTCCTAGAGTCAATGTAGCAACTTTTGATCCATTTCCACTCATACGTCAACCTTTGCCTTTAGTCAACGTCGTACTTCCTCTGATCCTTCACAATAATGTGAGATCCACATGTGGTATTAAATACCCATGAATTTGAAGTAGGTTGACTTCTATAACACAATGCTCCAAGAGGAAGTCATACTTGATTTCTTCTTCTTATACTCTTTCTGGTACCTTTGGCAGTTTTCCAATGTTTTGTCAAACCGCAATGAAAACAATTGTCTTCCTTTGCAACCCTGCTTATCAACTTCAAGACAGAATTAATGGGCCTTGAACTCGTCCTTGCCCTGGTTCTTCTCCTTGTTTACCAGTTTTAAGACCTTTCCTTTATAGACTATCATTATAGTCCACCCTTTTCTACTGTAGAGACTCTGCCCGACAGTTCTCTAGTTACCTACAATCTCTGGCAGAGGTCTGTCAGAATCATTCATAATGAATTGACTATAATTATCCGGCAACAATTGCATGATCATATCACTGGCCAACATTTGGCCTAAGGCAAAACCCAGTTTACCAGATTGTCAATGTACTCAATAGTATGAAGCACATGATAACTGTATGGATTTCCCTTCTGCCAGTTCGCATCTGAAAAGGGGTCTGGAAGCCTTGATCTTCCTATGCATTGCATGCTCCCAATAGAGCATCATGATGTGCATGATCATATCACGCGCCTCCATGGTTGCAAGCATAAGGCATCCTACATTCAGGACATCTATTTGATGCTTCTCATAAGCATCCTTTTCGATCTTAGTAGGAAGTGGTTGCTCAAGAATCATTTGCTCGAGAACATACAACCTTTTTCTCGTACTTGAGGACAATCCTCAAACTCCTGTACCAATCCAGAAATTTAATTATGGATATCTTGTCCTTCGGACATTTTGCAGTTAGTTTAGAGTAATACCATGGTAATTCTAAATACAGAAACATGCAGAAGATTTGTATCATGATAAAATATATTTAATAAGGTCTTTTATTAAATACGCCTCCCACTATTTTACTCAAGTCAATGACCCTCACCATTGACTCGGAAAATCCCGTTGGAAGATTGTCTAGTAGGACCAAGATCCATATTTCACTTTATTCTGAGTCAGCTTTGGCTGATCACCCAAAACTTGGCTATTTAGGTAGGAAACTGCTTTCCAATTGCATCTCATGCAACTCTTGGATCAGTTGGGTGAATAACTCCTTATTCCAATTTATCTAATAAATTGATGCCCAACCCTTTGCCTCTAAGCCATTTCAATCCTATAGAATTCTCTTAGTTAAGTCAAACCCAATGGCTAGCAATTGGATATTACAATTATCCCATCGCTCCTCACCAAAAAATAGTAAGGTGCCCTGCTTTGGTAGACCCACACTTATTCCATTCTGGCCTTGACGAGTGCCACGCATCGGAAGGCATTTTAAAGCGTAACTTAATATTTCCTTTTGAGGGATTTATGATCTCACCATAAGTTAAACTGTTTAACCTACTATATAATAACATGCATCTCATACATATATAGCATATAACAAATGTGACATGGTTATGGCCCCTAACGCATTGATTCTCCAAGCCAATGAGAGAATCTAATCTAAAACCCTAGTAGCGTACAAGCTTCACTAAGCATGATCACCTACCAAGTCGTCCTCTTATGAAGTCGTCTTCTTGCCTCCACCATAACATTACAATAGGAAGAAACCTATGTTACATTTGAGGGGAATAAGGTGAGAAAAGAATGTACATATGGAAATTAAGAGAAAGGCACGACACGCATGCCGTATTTCAAAATAACCAAAGAAAGAAGAAAAAGGACTAAGGCCATAACCATTCACCATACACAACCAAATACATAACAACAATTTAATAATAAAATATTATAATATTTATTATTATTATTATTATTATTATTAATAATAAGTGATTTCAAAAACCACTCAAAACAACGCTTCTGATATCCTCATAATCGATTACGTCTATTCTGACTTCTCAGAAAATGACTACTGTACTACCATAATCAATTACTGTACCACCATAATCGATTATTGTACTACCATAATCTATTGCATAATCGATTACATAATCGATTATGTAATCTGTTATACGGATGGTCATGCAAACTCTTTGCATAATCGATTAGATAATCGATTACCTAATCGATTACCTAATCGATTATTGTGGTTCCGACCAGAATTGGCCTTGCTTCCACGACGATTAGGCCTCAACATTTGAACCCTCATAATCGTAATCGATTATGACGCGTCTGGACGTAAGGTGCGCATGACAGCAAGTGCTGTCATCGCAAGTCAAAACAAGGATTTCATAAAAACATTTTTCGCAAAACACTTTTAAAATTATCAAATATAACATGTTAAAGATCATATAGTTTTTTTTCAAAATAAAAACATGTTATGACAAACAACATGCAAACACGCAAAAAGAATTATGGTTTCGCAAGTGTCTCTAATACCACTGTAGGGAATTTGCGTATTTCAAAATAAAAAACGCAATGGAAAAATTCCCACCAAAAGATCCAAGTGAATGGTCATGACTCTGATTGTAGTGTTTACCTATTGTAGCGTAGACCGTTGATAGAACCTTTGTATATCACGCGCACCGCACGAACGATGCCTCTACGGTATCCACACGAGCAGACTTCGTGAGCGTCCAACGTCACGAACAAGAAGCGGCCTCCGTCTCACAGTGCTAGCTACGAAAAACGAGATCTGCAACTCACTATTCACTCTAATGTGCGGCTAGGGTGATGGCATGCATGACGGCACAAATCCTTAAGCGGTCTACTTATAGTAGCACCTCCTTAAGTGAGTTAGTGAGTTGCATTTGACCTAAGTCCCATGCACCGTGTGCTAGGCCCAATAGAAAAATGAGACTCCAACTCTCTTTTCAATGCTCCTTTTAATCTACTCTTATGTGTGTAACCCTGTCGGTTCCTATAATGTTGGCAGTAAGATTAAATCCTATTTAATATTACAAGCAGTGAGCGGTATCTAGCAACACATCACTATTACCCAAGTAATATGAATGCCAGTGATTTGACATAACCTTATTGCGACCAAATAACCGCGTAGTAAATGTCCCTTCGTGCATATGTCATAATTGAACACAAGGCATAAATGTGTCACCCTTGTTAAGTCCAATTACATATTCCTCGATCTCCGAGTAGAGGTGTAATCACAAATGGGCCCAATATCACATATTGGCCCATTTCCGCTTGGCCACGCATATTTCACGTCTTACTTTATCGAGAGGCCCATGACATTACTCATGTTATATAGGAGGGATGAATCCTATCTGCATCACTCACATCTGTCACCATGTTTCATTGCAGGCCCAATAACTACCTTTATGATCATCCTGTTACGGATGACGTTTAATAGCATTAAAGCCTACAACTCCACATGTAGGAATCGTAGTGACTTCAAGTCGAAGGACTACTTCATTATGGTCGCCATGAGAAGCGCTTATGACACTTATATAACTATTATGCAGTGTTCTCATAGTGGGTCAATCCAGTTCAAATATTACTCCTAATATTTGCTCCTGTGTGTTGACTTGATATCACATATCCATGACCCGTGAGATGTGGTCATTAGTCTACTCACACAATAGTCTCTATGTATTATTGTTGTCCTAATTAACAATAATACTCAACTACGGACATTTTAAGAATAGAGTTCTATAGTTTAATGGGATCTCATGATCAAGTCACATTTGATGTTCCATTAAATAAACTGCCTATTCTAAGGACTTTAATATGCTAAATACGAATAACATAATAAATTAATGCCTTATTCATATATCAAATATATGATCAAAGTCATGATGCAAATGATGATCTATTCCAAATAGATTGGCCACTAGGGCTTACACCAACGCAGTGCCCTACTGACGGGGCTAACTTATGTATGTTATTGTACAGTCATATATTGCACTTTACTATGATCACTTTTCTATGCTTGCCGTTTTGTTTGCTTTCTTCCGCATCACTATTTGTTTACCACACTATCGTTTTATATACGGCTAGGCATAGATAATAATAATAAGAGGCTGAGACTAATGGGAAGGCTTCATACGTATGGGGTCATCTCATTTTGGTTGTATCAGGGCAGTTCGATTCTAAAATCGGACTTTGCGGTCAAGTGTACTGGCTTTGAAGGTTGATAACCGAGTTGTATCAACTGTGTCGGGTTTTGGGTAGAGTGTCCGATGCGCTAGTTATCGATGTATGATAACTGTTTTCATTCATAAGGCATAGGATATGTTTAACTGTTAATTGCTATTACATGTCTTATGAATTGGAACTGATAGCTTCTTTTTACAGGAAGCGAAATGGCACGTGGAAGAGGAAGAGGTGGAAGGCCGGCTGCAATCGGAGGCAACGATAATAACAACAACGGTGACCACTTAGGGAAAGGAAGTGGTGGTGACACTTCAGACGCAATGCAGGCCATAAGGGACTTGGCTTCCGCAATGATGCAACAAACTCAACAGACTGCCCAATATATGCAAAGGCAGGAAGAAAGAGAAGCTAGATAGGATCAGCTCCACACAGTAAGAGGAAACGAGACGGTGGATACCGGTTTCAATACTTTTATGAAGGGAAATCCTCCCCAGTTCCACAGAGAGTATAACCCTGAAGGTACTGAGATGTGGTTGCAAGAAATAGAGAAGGTGTTCATGGCCACACACTGTAGGGAAGACAAAAAGGTCACATACGCTGCCTTTATGTTGGTGGGAGCAGTAGAAGCTTGGTGGAGAACCAAGGCCAGATTGTTGGAGGCTGAAGGAAGGGTGTTGACATGGCAACTGTTCCGGGAATGTCTTCTGGAGAAATACTTCCTGAGAAGCATCAGGTAAGAGAAAGAAAAGGAATTCCTCAGTCTGAAACAGGAACAGCTATCAGTGGGTGAGTACGCGATGAGGTTTGAAGCGCTACTCAAGTTTTCTCAGTTTTATCAGATCCACCCGGATGAAGAATAGGTCTGCAGGAGGTTTGAGGATGGACTGAGACTTGAGTTGAAGCGAGCGATGCTACCTTTAAATATCAGTTCTTTTCCCGAGTTGGTGGAAAAGTGTACAATGGTTGAAGGTCATGATCGAGCAGGGACGGTCGCACAACAAAAGACAAGTGGTGGACCTGTTCGGAGCAGTCAAAGGGGTAGAAGTAGCAAGTTCCAACAGAGAGTAGGGCCGTATGATCGCCTGGCTCGATTTAATGTCAACCATGGAGTGAGCGACTCCAGTTAAGAACAACAAGAGATCTAGACTTGTTTCCGGTGCGAAGGACCGCATTTGGTCAAGAACTGTCCGAGGACCAAACACATCAGATGTTTTGATTGCAATCAGATGGGTCACTATGCGTTAGACTGCAAGCCCGGAGTTAGCAGAAGGACTCAGTTTTAGCAGCAGAGGGGTAGGGCTCAGAGTGACGGAGCGAGATAAGTTGTGGCAAGTTAGCAGAGTAGGCCACAAACGACCGGAAGGGTGTTTGCCGTGCGAGGTTCTGAAGCCTCCCAAAGTCCTGATCTGATCCAAAGTAAGTGCTTAGTTTCTGTTAAGCTTTTGTCGGTTCTGTTTGATTCGGGGGCTACGCATTCTTTCATATCAGTAGAGTGTATGGATCATTTAGGGTTGTCTGTTTCTATATTGCACTATGACTTGACTGTTTCGACACCTACTGGTGATTCTTTAACTACCCTATCTGTATGCCGTAAATGTTCTATTACGGTAGAAAACCGTCATTTTCTTGTTGATCTTATCTGCTTGCCTATGCAACAGATACATGTAATCCTAGGCATGGGCTGGCTTTTGGCCAACCATGTAATGTTAGACTGTTCAAACAAAACTCTCAGTTTTTTCGAGCAATCTGGATTGATGCCTGCCGACAAGAGTGCTCCGACGGGTGAACAATCGGATAAGTATGTGGTGCTGTTCTCTTTGGAAGTGAAGAGACTCCTAGTGTTGAAGCTGTGCCTATCGAGCGAGAGTTTCCGGATGTGTTTCTCAATGATGTTCCTGGATTACCACCCAAGAGAGAGGTGGAGTTTGCTATAGACCTGGTACCGGGAACGGGGCCTATATCGATAGCGCCGTATCGGATGTCTCCAATTGAGCTGATGGATCTGAAGAAACAGTTGAATGAGATGCTAAGCAAAGAGTTTATTAGACCTTGTTCATCTCTGTGGGGAGCTCCAATGTTGTTTGTGAAGAAGAATGATGGAAGCTCGAGGTTGTGCGTAGACTATCGTCAGCTGAACAAAGTTACGATAAAGAACAAGTATCTGTTACCACGGATAGATTTGATGGATCAGCTGAAAGGTGCAGGTATGTTTGCTAAGATCGATCTGCGATCTGGATACCATCAGATCCGGTTTAAGAAGGAGGATGTGCCAAAGACTGCTTTTCGGAGTCGGTATGGTCACTACGAGTATTTGGTTATGCCGTTTCGTGTGACTAACGCTCCAGCTTATGTCCTAACCTGCTTGGTGTGTCAGAAAGCAAAGATTGAACCCCAGATGCCAGTAGGGTGGTTGCAATCACCGGATGTCCCAGAATGAAAATGGGATAGTATTGCCATGGACTTTGTTTATGGGTTGCCAAGAACTCAGAAAAGGTGTGATGCAGTCTGGGTAATCATCGACCGATTGAAGAAGTGCGCTCACTTTTTACCGATCAACCAGAGTTACTCTCTGGAGAGATTAACTCAGATTTATATCAAGGAGGTTGTAAGGCTACATGGGGTACCTTCGAGTATCGTTTCGGACCGTGATCCAAGGTTTACCTCAAGGTTTTGGAGGAGCTTACACAGTGCAATGGGAACTAAGTTAAGTATGAGTTCTCCTTATCATCCTCAAATGGATGGTCAGTCTGAACGAACAATTCAGTCATTTGGAGAATCTCTTAAGAGCGTACGTGTTGGAAAACATCGGAAGTTGGGACGATTTTCTTCCACTGATTGAGTTTACTTATAACAACAGTTTCATTAAAGTATCGGGATTGCGCCGTATGAAGAATAGTGTGGACAGAAGTGCAGGACTCCGTTGTGCTGGTTTGAGACGGGGGAAGTCAGCTATTAGGTCCAGAGTTGGCACAGCAAACAACGAAACAAGTCCGTAAGATACGGGAAAAGATGAAGGTTGCGAGGGACAGGCAGAAGAGTTACGCTGATAAGAGGAGGAGGCCTTTGGAATTACAAGAGGGTGACCATGTTTTCATAAGAGTTACCCCAAGAGCTGGAGTGGGCAGGGTAATCAGATCCAGAAAACTAACACCTAAATTCATAGGATCGTTTCAAATTCTTTGATGAATCGGTCCTGTAGCCTATCAGATAGCTTTGCCACCAAATCCATATAACCTTCATGACGTCTTTCACGTCTCTCAACTCAGAAAGTATTTTCCTAATCCATCACACGTGTTAGAGCCCGACTCAATTCAACTGAAAGAGAATCTGGAGTACAAAGCATCACCTATTCGGATCTTGTTTAGAAGGATCAAGGAACTGTGCGGTAAGCTCATTCCATTAGTCAGAGTGGAATTGAATCCAGTGACTAGTGATTCAACGTGGGAACGTGAAGCTGAGATGCGCCATAGTCACCCCTATCTGTTTACAGGTATATGACGGAAATTTCGGGGATGAAGTTTTCTGCAAGGGGGTGGTAATGTAACATCCTGATTTTTCTGTGAACTTTGGTCGAGTTGGTTAGTCTCGATTGGAGCTTTGGATGATTGTGTGGATTGTTGTGTGTTAGTTTCAGATCTAGTTTGAAGCTTAGGAATAGGCTTGAACAAGGTTGGAGGCGCCTAAGGCTTTAAATGAGTAACTGTGGAAGCTAGATGTTTGGAAGACTTTTCCCAGCCGAGCGCAACGCTCAAGCGGGGGAAGGTAGCACGCTTCAGCGTGCTAACGCTTAAGCGTTGGTAAGGCGGACGCTCAAGTGTTCTGAGTGCGTTTGCCAGCCGGAGTGCTTTTGACGTGTGTGCTACACGTGTCAAGCCAGGGTCGAGGCGGAGCGGACAAGGTTCCACGCTCAAGCGTGGAGGAGACCTCACGCTCAAGCGTGGGCACGCTAAAGCGTGCTGGATGTCCACGCTAAATTGTGCACAGCAGCTCAAGTTAGTGGAGTTTTCTTTTCTACCTCACTTTGCAAGAAAATCTCTTAAGTCTTTGCAAGTAGTGAGAGAAACTCTGGGAGTTTAGAGAGAGAAAGCTCACTTTCAAGGAGATTGAATTACCGGGACGCGATTCTGACAGCACCGTTGTGATCGCAGCTGAGTTATCTACAAATCTGACGGATTATTTTTTCGATTCGTCCGAGGTAAGCTCGAACCCCTAACATGCGTTCTTCGTGTTCTTGGAGTTCTTCGAGTCTTTACCTTTCCTTTGATCTTTTGGGCTTGCCCCAGGGTTAACTCTATTGTATATGTGTTGTGCTCGTGATTAGGGCAAAGTTTGTGCTCGTGGTGGTGCGAGTTTTGAGATGGAACCGCGGCTGTCCTTGGGCTATTCTTGGTGAAGAAGGGCCGCAAGCTTGAGGAAGGAGAAGCAGGATCATCACGTTCTTGATCGCGTGGATTTGCGTGTCGACTGTTCAAGTGGGGAGAAAGAGTATTGTTGCCGTCGGGAAGGCAAGAGTAGTGTAGTATGTTTCTGCTATGTATAGGAAAGCCCTAACCCTACTAGTGGTTGATCCCTGATAAAGTACCTAAACCCTAGGTTTAGCTTACTTTGGGCTATCGCCATTATGTTTGGAAACCCTAGGCTAGCGAACTGTTAATTTAGGATGGTTGGTTTCGTATGACTGTATGCTGCTGCCTGTTGTTGTTGCTATCTGTCTAAGTGCCTATATGCTGCTTGGTATGTGATATGCTGCTCTATGCTATAGTTGATGTTTTTGCTATTGTTAGTATGTTGTATGCTGTAATGTTGAGCGTTGTGGCGGAATGCCGTAGAACTAAGTTTGGTTGTGTGCCGTGTTGCTGTCGGGTTGATACCATGGATGGTGCCGTTGCTGTTATGCTGACTTCTTGAGGCTGTGGCCGTGTTTGTTTGAGCAGTGGCTCATGGACGCATGGCGTCGAGGCTAAGGCCGTGTGGATGTAGTGGCATCGTGTTGTTTTTGATTGAGAGCTTAGGCATGAGACCCGGTATCAAGCCCGTTGAGGATGTTTGCTGCATATCATCATCAGCTGCCAAGTTGCGAGGTCGTATGACAGGTAGTATGGGCTGCCAGCATCATACGAGGTTAGCGGTACCTGAGTACAGGTACTGAAAGTAGATGGGGCGGTCAAGTGAGTGGCCTTGGGGATGTTCCCGGTCTCGGGAATAGTTTACAGTGACGGATGAGGTACCTCTGATCTTGTCGTGACTCCCAATCTAGTCTGGTTTTCCCGACTAATCCCAGAGGTTTCCATTTGTTCCAGGCTAATGTTCTGGGGCGATCGAGATACCCCGGTTCCGGTGTGGAAGGGGGATGCACTCTTAGTGGTCACGGTGAGTGGTTCGGTTTCTTGGACAAGCTAACTCCGTTCCGACACAGAACCTATTCCGATGTGGACTTGTTCGGGTGTGAAACCATTCCAGTGGGAACCAGTTTGTGAGTTTCGGCCGACATGCTGCCTGGCATTAGTATCCTGATCTAGATGATTGATCTAAGTGTGAGACTCGTGGGGATGGATGCTTATTGCATGTGTTGTCTTGAGAGACGTATGTTAGAATGCAGTAACTGTGATAATTGAGATATCTAATATATGTTACCTATTGTGTGTTTACTGCATTACTATTGTTTTCCTACTTTACGATGCGTTGTATTTCTTATCTCCCTTCTGTTTTCCTTTGTTGTCTTTTATGGGATCGCTTGAAGATGACGAGCCAGCAGAGGTTCAGCAAGGACCCGAGGCTTCACCCATTCATCACGGGAGCACCGCGGGTGCTGGTGCTAGGGGATATTGAGATTGTATACCATGACGAGAGGGGGTGGCGAGTAGACCTCTCTACCTTTTTGGTGGTGTACACAGGACCTGTGAGTCTGATCTTTCGGAGCGGCACGCCTCCATATATGGATATTATTGGCCCCTACAGCATGTACCAATTTATGCCTTTCCTGAGGATGTGGCGACCTCCTAGGCAAAGGGAGCGAAACTACACGTGGGTAGCACCCCTGTCTTCGATCGTGACCATCAAGAGAGGTTACGTCTAAGGTGGCCAACGCAGGAGGACCGAGCAGTACCTGAGGACCTAACGTAGGCGGAGGATCATGGTCTCTAGTTCTTCGTCAAAGTAGGAGCCTATTGTGTGGTACAGACGTACTCATGGTGAGGGTCAGGGTAGCTCAGGGTATTCTCACCACTGATGGTGAGAGCCTGCCAGTGCGTCCTAGGGAGTGAGCTGAGAGTTTTTCGTGTATATTTTGAGAGGGGACGGGGGTTGCTGGCGAGATCCGAGGGTTTTATTTTTCTTTTGATGTATTTTGGTTTTACCTTTAGGATGTATATTTATGTACAGTGCCCTACTGACAGGGCTAACTTATGTATGTTATTGTACAATCATATATTGCGCTTTACTCTGATCACTTTTCTATGCTTGCCGTTTTGTTAGCTTTCTTCCGCATCGCTGTTTGTTTACCACGCTATCGTTTTATATATGGCTAGCCATAAATAATAATAATAAGAGGCTGGGACTAATGGGAAGGCTTCATATGTATGGGGTCGTCTTAGGGTGCATTTGCCTTTAAGTGTGTTCAGAACGCAACTAGTTTTTGGTGTCGTTGCCGGGGATTAATTTGTGATATTTGTGATATTGGAAAAAAGAAATTCTAGTTACTTTAGACATTTATTTTTATTTTTTATGATCTCTCTTTGTATGCTAACGCGTTCCCAAGTGCTTGAATTGTATTTTGACAGGGAAGTTGACAGAACCTTTCACAGGTTGCGGAGGCAAGCAAGAGAGGAGAACACAATGGGGGAGAGAAGGACTCTACTTGATTATTTTACCCCATCTGTTGATGTGACAGACAACATCAACAACCCTGCGGTGGATGCCAACAACTTTGAGATCAAGCCTGCTTCGGTCTCCATAATCCAGAACTCTGGACTTTTTGGCGGGTTACCTACTTAAGACCCCAATAGTCATCTAAAGAAGTTCCTACAAATCACAAACTTTATCAAATATAACGGGGCTTCAACAAATGCAATCAGACTCAGACTGTACCCTGTCTCTTTGTCCGATAAGGCGAATTAGTGCCTTTCCTCATTGCCATATGGTTTTATCACTACATGAGATCAGCTGACACATCAATTTTTGGCTAGGTACTTTCCACCTTCTAAATCTGCTAAATTTAGAGTTGATATTTCGAATTTTGTGTAATATGACCAGGAATCTCTATATGAGGTGTGAGACCGATATCAAGATTCAATTAGAAGGTGTCCACATCATGGGTTCACTGTCCCTATCCTTGTGCAGATAATCTATAATGGAATCTCTCAAAAAAACAGGTCCAGTATAGACGCTACTTGTGGGGGCTCAATTTTGAAAAAGACACCTGAGGAAGCTCAAGCCTTAATTGAGGAAATGGCAACAAATCACTATCAGTGGCCACTCAGAGATAAACAAGTTATCAAGAAGCCAATTGGAGTGTATGAGGTGGATGCCACCATGACAATGGAAGCAAATATGGATACTCTTACAAAGCAGATAGAAACATTGATGCAAATGCAAGAATAGATCATGACTCAAGTCAGTACACCTGCATCTCCATTCCCTTGCAACCATTGCGGTCTGACAGGTTGTGAGAGCAAGGACTGCCAACTGGGTAATTTTTTTACTCAGCCAGCTAAGGAAGCCAAATATGTAGGCAATGCCAACCGGCATTAGAGCGACTCTTATAATCCTGGTTGGAGGAGCCATTCCAATTTCTCTTGGGGAGGTCAGCAGAATGGTCAAGGCTCGAATCAAAATGTTTATAGACCACCCACTTGCATAATCCAGGTACTAGACCAGAGAATAGGAAGCACAATCACCAAGAAACAATGATGAAGTATATGGAGAAGAATGACAGCAGATTCCAAGCTTTGGAAACACAAATATCTGCTTTTACTACATTGTTGTCTCAAAGGGCGCAAGGTACATTACCTACCCAAACTAAGCCTAATCCAAGAGAGCATGTTAATGCAATCTCTCTTAGGAATGTCAAGGAAGAAGACCCTGCACCCATGGATGAAGACGCTCTCACTGAAGAAGACAACTCTGAAGACGTGCACGGTCGTGCATCACCTTCAGCACGGTCATGCACCATGCCCAGTGAGCAGAAACAGGTAAAAATCATCAGTGAACCAGAAAAGGTACAAATTCCTCCACCACCACTTTTGAAATATGGGGATAAAGGCAAGCAATTCAAAAAAAAAAAAAATTGAAATATACATGAGATTGCATATCGATACCCCATTGACAAAGCCATTGCCCCATTACCCAAGTATGCACAACTTTTAAAAAGGTATGGGGTGGTTCAGATTAATGAGGAATGCTCTGCAGTTATTTTAAATAAATTTTCACCTAAAATGAAAGATCCAGGGAGTTTTATTGTTCCCTGTTCAATTGGTAATTTTTATTTTGAAAGAGCATTATGTGATTTGGGTGCCAGTGTAAATTTAATGCCTTTTTCTTTGTCTTGAAGGATTGGTTTACAGGAACCTCAAAGCACTAACATCTCATTGCAGCTAGCCGATAGATCCATCACCCACCCATGTGGAATAGTGGAAGATGTGCTAGTAAAGGTGGGGAGTTCACATTCCCCGTGGACTTTGTGATTCTAGACATGAAGGAGGATGAGGAAGTTCTTATCATCTTGGGACGACCTTTCCTAGCTACTAGTAATGCAAACATTGAGGTCAAGAAAGGCACATTGACCCTAAGGCATGGGAATGAAGAAGCTGTTTTCAAAGTCTCCCCAAGACCAACATGATAAATATTCCAAACAGGTTGTCAGGATCGTGATGTAAAAAAGCGCGTAGAAAGCATCCTGTGTTTCTTTTCCATTTTTTGTGTTCTTTGTGCTTCGCCTGGTGGCTTCTTTTTTTCTTTAATGTAAATCCTGGAAATTGAAATAAGTGTGAGAAGGTATGCATAAAAAAAAAAAAACAATAGTGTTTCCTATTTTAATCTGCATGTAAAACTTATAAAAATAGGAGAGCACGGTCGTGCTCCCTGTTAGCACAGTTATGCTTCAGTGCGTTAGTTCAAATAAAAAAGAAAGGGAGCAGAGCACGGGTTAACCCTAGCCCTTGCTCACCCTATGCTCACATATTTGCGCCGCAAGACACGTTTTTCCTCCTCTCCTTCTCTTAATTTCTCTCTTTCCAGGTATGCATTCTCACCCCTCTTCTCTTTGTTAGTATGTTTAGGTTTCGGTGGTTATCCTCTCATCTCTTCTCCTTTTCTATTTTTCTTTACTATGTTGTTAGATTAGTTTGTTTTTGTGTTAGGAGTTGTAACGGCCCGAACTGCTTTCTAGATTGCCGACTGTTCCCACAAACTAACACGGGTCTTTTCAGCGTGCTTTGTCCTCACTCACACTCTTTCTGGGAAACTTTCCAGAAGATCACCCATCCCACAATTACTCCAAGTCAAGCCCGCTTAACTATGGAGTTCTTATGTTTTGGGCTCCTGAAAAGAAGATGCATCTTGTTGGTATAGGTAGTACCAATCAATTCTTATAAGCCTTCCTTTAACTGTACAGTCCCATATCTGCACAGCCTCAGGATCCCTCTCATTCCGATGTAAATTCGGTTCATTCATGTATCCCTTTAACTAAAAGCCTTCTAGGAGTCGCTCTTTGTCCGTGCCTCATGCACCGACAATCACTCTCGGCCCTCATCAGCCTCAGGCGTTACAAGAGTCACTAGTTTGAGTTGCTATTAGGGTCTTTGCATGATTGGGTTTCAAATTCTGTGTTTTGGTGAGTTCTGCTTATAGCATGGGTCGAAGCACGACCATGCTGTGCCACGAACAGGCCGTGCTTCTCTTCATTCTAAGTTTATGCTAGAGCATGGGCACAAGCACGATCGTTCTCCATATAGAACAGGTCATGCTGCTTGAATTTCTGGAAATTCAAACGTACACTAAGCACGATCGTGCTCCCTACTAACAAGGCCGTGATCATCCCATCATTGTCATTTGCATAATTTTATATTTGGGAATTTTGTCCCCATGTTTGGCGTTTATATCAACTGAGATCATTGCTTACATTCTTCACCCTATTATGATTAATTTTGAGACTGATGGCCCTTATTATTTTTCAGGAATATGGCTCCTAAGCATCCCAGGATTTCTCGTGCCTCTTCCTCTGCCCCACCTGTTCCCCCTATTCCAGCACAATTTCGGGATAGATATTTACAGTTGCAGAATTTTGACTGGCATCCGACTCAATTCTGTTGGGGTAAGCCTATTTTGAATAGATAATCGTTTGTATCATGGCTTTGATCATATATTTGATATATGTATAAGGCATTTATTTATTATATTTGATGACCATATTTATAGCATAATAAAATCCTTAGAATAGGTAGTTCATTTAATGGAACGTCAAGTATTACTTGATCGGGAGATGCCATTAAATTATAGAACACTATTCTTAAATATCCATAGTCAAAGTATTATTATTAATAAGGACAATAATAATACGTTGAGACTATTATGTGAGTGTACTAATGACCACAACTCACAAGTCATAGATATAAGATATCAAGTCTTCACATAGGTATAAATATTAGTGGAATATTTATACTGGAGTGACCCGCTATGAGAACTCTGCTTAATAGTTATGTAAGTGTCATAAGCAATTCTCATGGTGACCATAATAAAGTAGTCCTTCGACTTGAAGTTACTACGATTCCTAACATATGTAGTTGTCGGCTTTGCTATTAAACGTTGTCTATAACAAGACAACTATAAAGATAGTTATTGGACCTGCAATAAAATATGTTGAGAAATATGAGTGATGTAGATAGGATTCGTCTCTCCTACATAACAGGAGTAATGTCTATAGGCCTCTTGATGGTATGTGATGTAGAAATGCATGGTCATGCTAAGGTGGGACAATATGAGATATTGGGCCCACATGATCGTACGTCACTTACTAGATCAAAAAATAAATAATTGGACTTAACAAGGACGACACATTTATGCCTTATGTTCAATTAAGACATTGTGACGAAAGGACATTGACATCACATTATATATGGCTACAATATGGTTTTAATTGTATCACCAATAATCTAATTAATTGGGTAGCAATGATGTATTGCTAGATACCGCTCATTGTTTATAATATTAATTGATTATTAACATGATTAATAATAATTAATATTATTGCCAATTAATTGAGAACGTATAGGGTCACACGTATAGAGCAAATGTTCAAAGAATTAGTTTAATTGATTAATTAAATGGGATTGATTTAATTGATTAATTAAATATTATTGCATTAATAATTAAATGAGGATAAGTTTAATTGATTAATTAAATATGATTTAATTAATAATTAGACATTGGACCTGTAGCGTACAGTAGCCCAAGTGGATTAGGTTAAGTGAGAGACAGTTATTAGTAAGCTGTGCACATCACTTAAGCTACACACAACACAAAGCACTCATAACGGCCGTTGTACACCCTTGACAGGCGCGCCCTCTTTTCTCTCTCTATGTACCGTGCCTCACCCAATCCTGATAGCTAGCACTACGCTATCTCTGACGTTGGTTTGCTCGCGTGGACTGAGTAGAGATATTGCTACTTTGTAATACTGGTGATAGCAGCAATGTTCCTCGGATATGCTGCTCTGTAACTGTGTAGATCAAGTTACCATTCACACCGTAGCAATGTTCGTGATTTACTAGTGCTGCTGACATGCTCAGTGTTCATGGTAAAGCCATGCTTCAAGAGATAAATACAATATCCTTGTGATTCATGTACAATACATGGTGCTTTAGTAAATGGGTTTTTACGCTCAAGAGTTTTTTATAAATTGTTTTTTAAAAATTATCCCTCTTGAAACCCCAACAGTGGTATCAGAGCGTCTGATCGTAGTTTGCCATGCATCCTAGGATTTTTTGTCATTGTATGATAACATGTTTATTGCTTTTAAATATGATTTGTATGTTTAAAAGCATGTTTGTATGATTTGTATGTGATATAAATCTCTTTGAACATGTTTTGTGTGCTTGGTTGTGCTCCTGAAATAAACAAAGATTCGCTTATGGAATCCTGTTGCGCCGTTTGGCACGGCCGTGCTCCCTGTAGCACGGCCGTGCACGTTTAAGTTAGCCTTAGTGAACGCGTAGTACGGCTGTGCGCCGTTTGGCACGACCGTGCCACTTTTGAGAAGCGTCAGCGAGTTTTCAGCACGGCCGTGCACCATTTGGTACGGCCGTGCACATGCTGAACAGAGTCAGCGAGTTTTTAGCACGACCATGCTTCGTTTGGCATGGCCATGCTGATGGACAAAATGTGATTTTGTCCCTTTTTGCATATTTATAAATTATTTATTAAATGTGCGACATATGGTTATGGCCCTAGTTTTGGTGTTTAATTTTATTTGGTAAATACGGCCTGCATGTCGTGATTTATTGTATTTATTTTATAAATACAGTCTGCGTGTCGTGACATTTACTTTATTTATTTTATTTTAAATTTTGTAAATTGTTCGGGTTGACATGAAAGCAACACCAAATCATGACGCCAGTGGGAGGAACTTTGAAAGTTTGCTCGAGGGTCAAAGCCTGTAATAATTATTTTTAATTATTGCACATTAGGAGGCCATAATCATAATACCTTTTATATATCTTGTATGTTTATGTATGTGATGCATAAAATGTATGAGATGTATGATTTAAATTTAGAATTTAAATTGTATGATGGAATGTATATCATTGTATGCTTAATATGTTTTGAATGTATGTAAGCTAGTATGTCATGTATCCTATGAGAGACGTTTATATGATAAACAAGCCGATGAGATCACTTAATTATTAAATTCCCTCAATAAATTAAGTTATTAAATGCCTCTCCTGATGCGTGGCACTCGTCAAGGCCGAAATCATTTAAGTGTGAGTCATTCTACAGCTGAGCACCTTAATATATTCTGGTGAGACGCGAAAGGTGAAATAACCTACTGCCAACCATTAGGTGAACTTAACTAAGCGCATTCAATAGGATTGAAACGGCTTAGAGGCATGAAGGTGGGCATTAATCCATATGATGGATTAGAATAAGGAGTTATTCACTCAACTGGTCCAAGAATTACATTGGATGTAATTGGAAAGGAGTTTACTAACTAAATAGCTGAGTTCTGGGCGATCAGCCACAACTAACTCAGAACGAGGTGAAATATGGCTCTTGGTCCCACTAGAAAATCTTTCAACGAGATTTTCCGAGTCAATGATGAGGGTCATTAATTTGAGAAAAATAGTGGGAGCATATTTTAATAAAAGACCTATTAAATATGTTTTAATCATGATACTTATATTTTGTATGTTTCTGTATTAAATAACTATGGCCATAAACACAACTTTTATTTTTTTGTTGCGATACATCCTTGAGAAGGATGAGTTATCTAGAATTAATTTTCTGGATTGGTACAAATTTTGAGGATTATCCTCAAATACGAGAAAAGAACTGTATGTTCTCAAGCAATTAATTCTCAAGCATTTGTTGCTGCTGCCATAAGGGTCGAAAAGGATGCTTAATAGAAGCATCAAGTCGATGCCATTGGTGTACAACATCTCATGCCTGCAATCATAGAGACGTATGATATGATCATGCACCTTATGATGCTCAAATAAGAGCTAGCAAGGCATAAGAGTACTAGAAAGAGTATAAAGACAAGAAAGGAAGTATGACTTTCTGTTCAGGCATATTTGTTATAAAAGTCAACAAATCTATTTCAACATTATGGGTATTGGATACCGCATATGGATCTCACATTAATGTGAAGGATCAAAGGGAGTAGGACATTGACCATTAGGTAAAGGTCTACCCTATGAGTGGATATGAAGCAAAATTGCTACATTGACTATAGGAGTTTGAATTTACCATTAGGTAAAGTTCTACTCTATGAGTGGAAATGGAGCAAAAGTTTCTACATTAACTATAAGAGTTTGAATTTGCCTTATGAGCATTAATGGAGCAAATAATTGCTATTTTATTCCAATTGATAATAGAAACATCATTTCTATATCTTGTATAGACAAGAAAGAATTTTAAGTTGCAATAAATGGACAATTGTTATTCCATTTATTCAACTGATGTCTTCTATGCTTGTATTCATAAGAGATATGGACTTTGTGTCCTTGATCTCGATATGCCCATCTATAACATAAATGAAAATAGGGCCAAACCAAGTGATTTGGAGCCTCTATGTCTTTAGCAATATCTTTAGACCATATAAGTAAGAAATACATTTCCAAGCTCCACTAATATGGACTCTTGGACTTATCCAATTATGAATTGTTTGAGGTTTGCGAATCTTACTTGTTTGGAAAGATGACTAAGCTCCATTCACTAGTAAGGTGAAAGGGCTGGTAATCTTCTGGCATGATACATTGTGATGTATGAGGGCCTCTAAACAAGTTTACTAGAAGACAAGTTTCCATACTTTGTCTCGTTTATTGATAGCTGCAGTAAAGATGGATTTGTGCATGACACAAGTCAGAAATCTTTGAAATGTTCAAAGAATTCAAGAACGAAGTGGAGAACTAATTTTGGAAAAGTATTAAGATCACGCGATCAGATCGTGGTGGTAAGTACTTGAGCCAAATGTTTGATGACTATCTGAAAGAGTGTGGGATAGTATCCCAACTCACTCCTCCCAGAACCCCACAATGGAATGGCGTGTCCGAAAGGAGGAATCGCACCTTGTTCGACATGGTACAATCGATGATGAGTCACTCAGATCTTTCAGACTATTTCTGGGGTTACGCATTACTTGCAGTAGCTTTTACAATTAACCGTGTTCCAACAAAGGCAGTAGAACAAACACCACATGAGATGTGGAAGGGGTGAAAGCCTAGTTTGTCTTCTATGAAGATTTGGGGTTGTCATGTCTATGTCAAACGGTTGATCACAAATAAACTAGAACCCAAATCAGATAAATGTACTTTTGTGGGGTATCCCAAAGAAACGAAACGATACTATTTCTATAACCCCTCTGATGACAAAGTGTTTATCGCCAGGACTGGAGTGTTCCTTGAAAAGGAATACATCTCTAAAGTAGACAGTGAGAAAACAGTAGAACTTGGAGAAATCCTAGTACCACTGAGTACTGACTCGTCTGCAACGGAACAAGAACTGAATCCACAAGATGTTGTGGTTCAAGAATCGGTTCAGGTAACACAAGAACCACGTTGGTCAAACAGATCACATACATAACCTGAGAGATTTGGAGTTCTCCTAACTTAAGAAGTTGATGTACTGCTCATGGATCAAGATGAGCCTGTTACCTACCAGGAGGCCATAGCTGGCCCTGAATCTGAGAAGTGGCTAGAAGCCATGGGATCCGAAATGGAATCCATGTACACAAACCAAGTTTGGACCTTGGTGGAGCCACCCGAAGGGATAAAACCCATAGGATGCAAGTGGGTCTTTAAAAAGAAGATTGACATGGATGGAAAGGTTAATACTTTCAAAGCACGACTGGTTGCGAAAGGTTTCAAGCAAGTTCATGGTGTAGACTATGATGAAACTTTCTCTCCAGTTGCAATGATTAAATCTGTTTGGATCCTACTTGCTATTGCTGGATACCATGATTATGAAATCTGGCAGATGGACATCAAAACTGCATTCCTTAACGGGAATCTCCTCGAGGATGTGTACATGACACAACCTGAGGGTTTTGTCAATTCATAGGATGCTAGAAAGGTCTGCAAATTGTAGAGATCCATCTATGGACTAAAGCAAGCTTCCAGAAGCTGGAGTCTTCGTTTTGATGAAGCTGTAAGATAGTTTGGATTCATCAAAAATGAGGATGAACCTTGTGTGAACAAGAAGGTTAATGGGGTGAACAAGAAGGTTAATGGGAACATAATTGCTTTTCTTGCATTGTATGTATATGACATACTACTTATGGAAACAATATTCCTACACCATAAAATGTGAAAACATAGTTAAGGAATTATTTTTCAATGAAGGACTTAGGAGAAATGTCCCATGTATTAGGAATCAGGATCTATGGAGATAGATCGCGAAAATTGTTAGGCCATAGTCAAAGGTACATAAATTGACAAAGTACTTAGGCACTTTAAATGTGCATGATTCCAAAAAAGGTATCTTGCCTATGACATATGGTGTATACCTATCCAATGGACAGTTCCTGTTACATCAGATGTAGAGGGAACACATGAATAAGATTCTATATGCTTCGGCAATTGAATCTGTTATGCATGCTATGATTTGTACTCGAACAGATGTCTCGTATGCTTAAGCATGATGAGAAGGTACTAATCCAATCCCAGTGAAGGTCACTGGACCAAAGTCAAGAATATCCTTAAGTACTTGAGAAGAACTAAGGATTCATTCTTGATCTGAAATTGTGAGGAAGAGCTCATTATAATGGGTTACACTGATGCTAGCTTCCAAACCAATAAGGATAACTTTAGATCACAGTCTAGTTTTGTGTTTTGCCTTAATGGTGGCACTGTGAGCTTGAAAAGGTTCCAAGCGTGAGACAGTTGCTGATTTTATAACAGAGGCCGAGTATATAGTTGCCTTAAATATAGATTTATAGGCCGTTTGGATCCGAAAGTTCATTTATGAACTAATCGAAGTTCCTAACTTTGCGAACTCCATTGATCTTATTGCGATGATAATGGAGTATTTGCCTAAGCTAAGGAAACTTGATCTCACCAGTGATCCGAACATATACTTATGTGCTTCCATCTTGTTCAATGGATGATTGATAGAGGAGATGTGAAGATTTGAAGAAAGCTACAGATGTAGTTTCCTTAAATACAGATTTAAAGGTCGTTTGGATCAGGAAGTTCATTTATGACCTAATCGAAGTTCCTAACTTTGTGAACTCCATTGATCTCATTGCAATGATGATGGAGTAATCGCGTAAGCTAAGGAAACTTGATCTCACCAGTGATCCGAACATATACTTGAGTGCTTCCATCTCATTCGATAGATGATCGATAGAGGAGATGTGAAGATGTGCAGAATGACAACACTAAACAATCCACTATTGGAGTCTCTTGCTCAGTGGTAGCATGACACTCACACTAGACCGATGGGTGCTATATTGATACCTGATTGGCTCTAGTGCTAGTGGGAGATTGTTGGGGTAAGCCCTAGTGGCCAATCTATTTTGAATAGATAATCGTTTGTATCATTTCTTTGATCATATATTTGATATATATATATATATATATATATATATATATATATATATATATATATATATATATATATATATATATATATATATATATATATATATATAGGCATTTAATTATTATGTTATATTTGATGATCATATTTATAGCATAATAAATGTTGGTTTAAGCCCTAGAGGCCATTAGTTCTCTTAGAGATTTACATTTGTACCATGACTTTGATTTACATATATTTATATATGAGACATTTCAGTTTATACTATTAATTGTTTAAACGAAGTAAAGTCCTTAGAATAGTTATTTCAGTTCAATAGAACATCAAGTGCATGACTTGATCGTGAGACCCTATTGAACAATTAAAATACTATTCTTAAAGTATCCGTAGTCAAGTATTATTGTTAAATAGGATGACAATAATACATCGAGACTATTATGTGGGTAGACTAATGACCACATATCACGAGTCTTGGATATGAGATATCAAGTCTTCACGTAGGTATAAATATTAGAGTAATATTTATACTGGATTGACCCACTATGAGAACATTGCATAATAGTTATGTAAGTGTCATGGGCGCTTCTCATGCTAACCAAAGTGAAGTAGTCCTTCGACTTGAAGTCACTACGATTCCTACATGAGGAGTTGTAGGCTTTAATGCTAACAAACGTTATCCGTAACAGGATGATCATAAAGATAGTTATTGGGCCTGCAATGAATCATGTTGAGGGATGTGGGTGATGTAGACAGGATTCATCCCTCCTACATAACAGGAGTAATGTCATAGGCCTCTCAATAGAGTGAGACGTGAAAGTGCATGGCCATGCTGCAATGGGCCAGTATGAGATATTGAGCCCAATTGTGATTACTAGTCTACTCGGGAATTGAGAAATTAATAATTGAACTTAACAAGGATGACATATTTATGCCTTGTATTCAATTAAGACATATGGACGAAGGGACATTTACTATACGGTTATTTTGGTTACCGTAAGGTATATATATCGCATCACCGATATACTCACTAATTGGGTAACAATGATGTATTTCTAGATGCCGCTCATTGTTTATAATATTAAATGTGATTTAATACTATTGCTAATTTATTGAGAACCTATAGGGTCACACGCATAGAGAAAATAGTCGGAGAATGAATTAATTTATTAAATATGATTTAATAATATTAATTATAGATTGGGCTTGTAGCGTACAAGCCCAATAAGGTTAGGGTAAGTGGGTGACAGCTTATAATGCTGTGCATGTCACTTAAGCGCTAAGGAGCTTGCTGCGCATAACCTATGGGCCGTCACACCTCCTTTGTAGGAGTGCCCCACCCTTGTCGTCAGCTAGCACGACATTTTCTCCGACGGTAATTTGTTCGCGTGGACTACATAGAGGTGCTGCTCCATTATGATACTGGTGATAGAGTTCATCCTCCATCAATTGAGAAGAACAGTTCTTCCCTTGCAGTGATCACGGTAAAGCTTCGCTACAAGAGGTAAACACTACAATCATTAGTCATGACCATTCGCATGGATCTTTTGGTGGGAATTTTTCTGCTGCGTTTTTGTTTTAAATACGCAAATTCCCAACAGTGGTATCAGAGACGCTTGCAAAACCATGATTCTCTTGTATGTTTATTTGTTATAACATGTTTTGTTTTAAAAGATATGATCTTTAACATGTTATGTTTGAAAATCGTAAAAGGGTTTTGCGAAAAACGTTTTTCTGAAATCCTTGTTTTGATTTACGACGACAGCAAGTGTTGTTGTCATGCGCACCTTACGTCCAAACACGTCATAATTGATTATGAGGGCTCAAGTGTTGATGCCTAATCGTCGTGGAAGCAAGGCAATTTTTGGGCAGAACCACTATAATCGATTATGTAATCGATTATGCAATGGATTATGGTAGTACAATAATCGATTATGGTGGCATTGTAATCGATTATGATAGTACAGTAGTCAATTTCTGAGAAGTCAGAATTCCAATAATCGATTATGGTAATCGATTATGAGGATATCAGAAGCGTTATTTTGAGTGATTTTTGAAATTGCTTAAAAATAATAATTAATAATAATAAATATTTTATTATTAATTTTTATTATGTATTTGGTTGTGCATGGTGAATGGTTATGGCCTTAGTCCTTTTCTTCTTTCTTTGGTTATTTTGAAATACGGCCTCGTGTCGTGCCTTTCTCTTAAATTCCATATGTATATTCTTTTCTCACCTTATCCCCCTCAAATGTAGAAGAGGTTTCTTTCAATTGTAATATTATGGTGGAGACAAGAAGACGACTTCAAAAGAGGACAACTCGATAGGTGATCATGCTTGGTGAAGCTTGTACGCTACTAGGGTATTAGATTAGATTCTCTCATTGGCTTGGGAGAATCAATGCCTTAGGGGCCATAACCATGTCACATTCGTTATATGCTATATATGTATGAGATGCATGTTAGTATATAGTAGGTGAGATCAGATTTATAAATAAATCCCTCAAAAGGAAATATTAAGTCACGTTTGAATGTGCCTTCCAATGCATGACACTCGTCAAGACTAATATCGATTGAGCATAGGTCTGCCAAAGCAGAGTACCTTTGTTTATACTAGTAAGACACGATGGGATAAATGTAATATCCAATTGTCAACCATTGGGTCTGACTTAACTAAGCCAACTTCAATACGATTCAAAAGGGCTTAGAGGCATGGAGGTGGGCATTAATCCATAAGATGGATTAGAATAAGAGTTATTTGTAACACCCCGATTTTCTTAATTTTTTAATTAATCAGTATTTAAGTAATTATATTTTATTAGAGGGTCTAGAAAATTTAATAAATTATTCCAAGGCCATAGTCAGCCTCTACGCCATCGTAGGAGACTATGGTTAAGTTTTGGGCCGAAAACTCAAACGGAGCCCGATCTATGTTTTTCGGATGATAGTGTTTTTCTACTATCAAGACCTCATTTTGACTAACGGTCAGAACCATTAGTCTTAGAATTCGACCCTCTACCTTTTTGCTAAAATGTGTCCTGACATCCAAAAATATAAATAATATTTTATATTCAGGCCGAAAATCGATCGGGCAGACGATTCAATCTATCTTAGAGTCTTTCGAGAACCTTGAGCCGATGATTTTTATAGCAGGGCTACGTTAAATCATTTGGGGACTCCTAACAGTGTCGTGAGGATTTTCCAAATGTCGAGACGTAAATTGACCAAATTGCCCTTGGTTAGTTTTTACTAATTATCTTTTATTACTTTTACCTTTTTTTCTTAATTGTTAAGTCTCCTAATAAATATCTATTCTCTCACCCTCACTCTCTCAAATTTTCAGCCAAAACCTAACAGCCCCAACCTTTCTTCTTTCTCTCATTTCTTCATTTCCTCACCATTAAAGCTCATTTTTGGAGCCAGAAACATGGAGTTTTTATAAAGCAATCTTCACCAAATTTGAAGGAGATCATCCTAGGAGGTAGCTAGTCTTTTCTATCTCTCTCAATCTCTCATTTTTCTCCTCTAAATTTCATGATCATAAATACTAGGGTTTTTTTTCCCTAAATCTTCAAAAATCCATGAAAAATTGTAGAAAACTCATTTTAATACCAAACCAATTTCTATGGCCTAGGTTCATGACATACTTGCATAATCCAAGAGATTAGAGCCAAGAAATCTCTCTAGCTATTTTTTTGATCGAGAGGCCGAAACCCCCTTCAGTGTAGGGTATGGTTTTTGGTTGGTTTTTGATGCTTTGAGTTGATATCTAGGGTTATCACATTTAGTTAGTGTGTTATCCGAGAAAAGAGAATTTTTGGAGCTCCCTAGCTATTTTTCATTCAATAGGGCCGAACCCTAGGGGTGGTGCAATAGGAGAAATCTATGTTTTTTTTTGAGTTAATGCCTTTATTGATTGTGTGTATGTAGATCGGCAGCTAGTCGTAGCTGGAGCTGCACGTGGAAATCACTAAGGTGGGGAGAAAGAACTAATATCGTCGGGAAGGCACGCTTAGTATAGATTATATATATCTGTGTAGGGGAACCCTTAAACTCTACTAAAGGTTGAGCCCTGGATAAAGTGCCTAGACCTTGGGTGTAGCTACTTTTGGGCTATCACCACTAAGTCAATATTATGGATGATGAAATTGATTGAGGTTGATGTGTTGATTTGTTTAATTGATTATCTGTTTACCTGTTGTGTTAAACTGTTGGAGTGATTTATTGTTATTTGGCTTTATGATGATGTTTATACTGGATAAATTACTGCTGTAATGTTATTGTGATTTTATTGGTGGTTGGGTATTGATGAGAGTATGGTGAGTGATGATGTTGTTCGGGTTGATATCGTTGTGGTCCCGATCGTGGAGCTGTGGCTCGTAGACGCAAGGCGTCGTGATGCTGATATTGATGCTGATGTGATGTTGATGATGATGTGATGTTGATGTTGATGATTGATGTAGATGTTGATGTGATGCAATGTGTCGTGGTCATGGACGAGTGCTTAGGCGTGAGGTCCCGATATCAACCTGCGATGGATGTTTATTGCATTTTCATATCATTTCATACCATAGCATTTTGTCCCAAAAGGGGATGCCCATTGGGGACGTTACTTTAAATCCCGAGGCGGGATGTCCAATGGGGGATGTGGTGTGATGTAATCCCGACAGGGATGTCCAACTGGGGACATGATGTATCGGCCAACATGCATATAGGGAAGTCAGCATATACATAGGGATTAGTATCCCTCTTATAGGATTATCCGAGAGAATGACTTTTGAGATGATTGTGATGGGTGATTTAAGAGATGGATGAGGTTGTGTCATATGATTAAATCGTGTTGTGTGATGTATGTGTATATATAGGTTGTACTGATGCCCCTCTCCCATATTGATGAATTGTGATTCTTATCTCCCTTTATTTTCTATATGTGTTTTATTTTATTTTATGGGAAGATCCCGAAGAGGAACCAGTTGCCGAGGAGCTGGATGGCATTCCGTACGAACCTGATGCCGGAGGACATGCCACGGACCCTAGCCTCGAGAGGTTGGGCAATGATCGCGGTTAGCCGGATAGCTGTGTCTTGGCTTATTTACGTATTTTGATTTTCGTCTGTACTAATATACTCTATGTATTACTTTATTACTGTAGCCCTACTGATGGGATAATGATGTATGCGATATATTTATTTATAATTAAAGCTGTGTACTCTGAGACGTAGCATGCCGTAAATTGTTTTGCTTCCACGCTCAATTTTTCCGTTTTGCTTCGTATTAATAAGGCACGCTAACGTTTATTATACGATTAAGGTTAGTTAATATCTTAGGTTCTTCAATGGGGCGGCAGGTCGTCTCATTTATTGGTATCAGAGTAGTTCGATTCTAATATCGGACTGCGTTGTTGAGGAAGTATACTAGCATTGGCAGCTGTATCCACATTGGGTACTAACTGTGTTAGAAAAAGGGTAGTGTCTCTGATGCGCATGTTATCGAGTGTGATAACTGTTTTGTTCGTAGGGCACATGACATATATATCAGTTGATTTATATTGAATGTTGCTTCATTCGTGTTTGAAGGATTCAAAATTTGGGGAATTTCGCTAGGCGAAATGTGTCTCGCTAAGCGAAATGTGTCTCGCTAAGCAATTCAGAGAAAATTTCAGCAAATTCGCTAAGCGAAATGCACCTCGTTAATCGATACATAGAAATTCCAAGTTAGGCATCACTGACTCAATTTCGCTAAGCGAATTAGGTTTCGCTAAGCAAAATTCACTCAATTTCGCTAAGCGAAATTCACTCAATTTCGCTAAGCGAATGTAACTTCGCTAAGCGAAACCTTGTTTTTGCCTTTTCCTTGTTTTCTTCATTTTTTTTCTCCTAGCTAGCAAACTAGTTATGTCTTATGGATTTAAATTAACGCTTCCTTTACCAGGAAAGAATGGCCAGAGGACGCGGTAGAGGAAGCGGAACACTAGTTGGAACCGGCAGCCCCGACAGTAGTGGGGATACCTCGGAAATTGGGAATAGCGGAGATCAGAAAGAAGCAATGAGGGCCATGAGGGATTTGGCCGCTGACATGCTGCAACAAACACAGCAAAATGCTCAGTTCATGCAGCGATAAGAAGATAAGGATGCTAGACAACAGCAGAATCCGATCGGAGGAGGTGAAGTGGTAAACACTGGACTGAATGCTTTCATGAAGGGGAATTCTCCCCAATTTCATGGAGAGTACAATCCGAAAGCTACTGAGCTATGACTGCAAGAAATCGAGAAAGTATTTGTGGCTATCCAATGTAGGGAGGATAGGAAGGTTACTTACGATGCTTTCATGCTAGTCGGAGCGACTGAAGCATGGTGGAAAAACACATAGAGATTGCTAGAGGCTAGAGAAAGACTGCTGACCTGGGAGGTATTCCGTTAGAGCTTCTTGGACAAATATTTTCCAAGGAGTGTTCATCAAGAGAAAGAAAAAAAATTCCTGAACCTAAAGTAGGACCAGAAGTCAGTGGGAGAATACGCCATGAGGTTTGAGTCGCTGCTGAAATTCTCTCAGTTTTACCAAGTGTACCCGGATGAAGACTGGGCATGCCGAAGGTTCAAAGACGGACTAAGGCCCGAACTGAAGAGTGCTATGCTGCCATTGAGCATCCGATCATTTCCCGAGCTAGTGGGAAAATGTACAATACTGGAAGGACACGATCAAGAGAGATTTACACAAACTCCAGCAACAAGCGGTGGACCAGCCAGGAGCTTTGGTCAGTAAGGCCGAGGACGAAAGTTCCAACCGAGGGCGAAACCTTAGAGTAACCCGAATCAACAACCAGCAAGTTATGGAAAGGGGAATGCCAGTCAAGGACAACTAGGATTCTCCAAGTGCTTTCGATGTGGCGGGCCACATCAAGTGAAAGATTGTGCTCAGGCACTGAACGTCACTTGCTTCCGTTGTGGCACGTGGGGCCACTATGCCAACGAGTGTCGAACGGGGGATGCTGGTAAGGGCCAAGTTGAACAGCAAGTCTGACGAGCTCAGAATACTGGGACTGGACAACAAGTGGTGGGCCAGCAGAACAGGCCGCAGACGATAGGAAGAGTGTTCACCGTGAGAGGTTCTGAAGCCTCTCAATGTCCCGATATGATACAAGGTAAGTGCTTACTTGCGGGGGGACTCTTATCTGTTTTATTTGATTTGGGGGCTACACATTCCTTTATTTGTTTGGCGTGTATGGATCATTTGAATTTGTCCGTTTCAACCTTACCATATGATTTGACTGTTTCTACACCTACGGGTGATTCCCTGATAATTCTATTTGTCTGTTTAAAATGCCTGGTTATGTTAGAAAACCGATCTTTTCTTGTTGACCTAGTCTGTCTGCCTATGCAGCAGATTGATATTATCTTAGGCATGGACTGGCTTTCGGCCAACCATGTAGTACTAGACTGTTGAAATAAAACCCTCTGTTTTTCCAAGCAATCTGGATCATTGCCTGCCAGTGATAGTGTGTCGGGAGGTGTACAATCAGGAGAGTGCATGGTGCTGTTTTCCTTGGAAGCTGAGGAGACTCCAAGTCTGGATGCTTTGCCGGTGGTGCGTGAGTTTCCAGATATTTTCCCGGACGATGTGCCAGGATTACCACCCAAGAGGGAGGTAGAGTTCGCAATCGATCTTACCCCCCGGAGCCGGACCGATTTCGATAGAACCTTATTGAATGTCCCTAACGGAGTTGGCAGAGCTGAAGAAGCAATTGGACAACATGCTGCAAAAGCAGTTTATCAGACCAAGTGTTTCACCATGGGGAGCACCTATGTTGTTCATCAAGAAGAAGGACGACACTTCAAGGTTGTGTGTGGACTACCGACAGTTCAACAAAGCAACAATCAAGAATAAATACCCGTTGCCAAGGATTGACGACCTTATGGACCAGTTGAGGGGAGCAACGGTATTTTCTAAGATTGATCTGAGATCCGGTTATCATCAGATAAGGGTAAAAGAAGATGATATACCAAACACGGCTTCCAGGAGTCGGTACGGGCACTACGAGTATCTAGTTATGCCTTTTGGTGTAACTAATGCTCCTGCAGTGTTCATGGATTATATGAACAGAATCTTTAGACCGTACCTTGATAAGTTTGTCATTGTTTTTATCGATGACATCCTTATCTACTACTTAGACAAGGAAGAACATCAAGAGCATTTGAGGATTGTACTTCAAGTTCTTAACGACAGAAAACTCTATGCCAAGTTGTCGAAGTGCGAGTTCTGGCAGGAGGAGGTACAATTCCTTGGACATGTGATCGACAAGGATGGTATAGCAGTAGATACTGCAAAAGTAAAAGCTGTGGTTAAGTGGGAAAGCCCTAAGACGGTAACCGAGATCAGAAGCTTTCTCGGACTAGCAGGATACTACAGGAGGTTTATCGAGGGATTATCAAAGATTGCGTTACCTCTGACGCAATTAATGAGGAAAGGATTGTGTATGAATGGACAGAAGAGTGTGAGGTTAGTTTCCAAGAGCTGAAAATGAGGCTAACAACATCTCCGGTACTAGTCTTGCCAGATCCATCAATGTCGTTCGATGTGTACTGTGATGCATCGTATCAGGGTTTGGGTTGTGTACTCATGCAAGAAAGGAAAGTGGTGGCCTATGCTTCCAGATAGCTAAAAGTGCACGAACGGAATTACCCAACCCATGACCTAGAGTTGGCCACAACAGTGTTTTCATTGAAGATATGCAGACACTATCTTTATGGCACTAAATTCAGCGTGTTTAGCGACCATAAAAGTTTAAAGTATTTGTTCGACCAAAAGGAATTGAATATGCGGCAGAGGAGATGGATGGAATTCATAAAGGATTATGAATTTGATCTACAGTACCACCCAGGAAAGGCCAACGTGTGGCAGATGCATTCAGTCGGAAATCTCTGCATATATCCGCCATGATGGTGGAGGAACTGGAACTGCTGGAATAGTTCAGGAATCTGAATCTCGACGTGAAGTTATCCAGAGATAAGATAAGTTTAGGAATGGTCATTATCACTAGCGATTTTCTGAACTTGATCTGGAAAAAGCAAGGAGAAGATCAGTACCTGCAGGAAAAGAACCAGATCGTAAAAGAAGGAAAGACTTCAGAGTTCAAGAAAGGTACTGAGGGAATCCTGAAGTTTGGAGATAGGATATGTGTGCTACGGATAGCAAAGTTAGGAGGAACATGATCTTAGAAGAAGCACACAAGAGCAAGCTGAGTTTTCATCCCGGATCTACAAAGATGTTCCAGGACCTAAAGGGAATGTTTTGGTAGCTTGGGATGAAGAAGGAAGTAGCAGAATATGTCCAATCTTGTCTGGTGTGTCAAAAGGCAAAGATTGAACACCAGAAACCAGCAGGGTTATTACAATCACTTGACGTCCCAGAATGGAAATGAGATGGCATTGCAATGGATTTTCTTTCCGGACTACCAAGGACGCAAAAGAGGTGTGATGCAGTTTGGGTAATCGTTGACAGGCTCACGAAGTGTGCTCATTTCTTGCCGATCAACCAGAGATATTCTTTGGAGAGATTAACCCAGATTTACATCCGAGAAGTGGTAAGATTACATGGAGTACCTTCGAGTATAATTTCGGACAGGGATCCGAGATTTACTTCTAGGTTTTGACAAAGTTTGAATAGTGCTTTGGGAACGAAGCTTCGAATGAGTTCAGCTTATCATCCGCAAACGGATGGTCAGTCTGAAAGGACGATTCAATCGTTGGATGATCTTTTAAGAGCATGTGTTTTAGAAAACATAGGAAGTTGGGACGAATTCCTTCCACACTGATTGAGTTCACGTACAACAATAGTTTCCACTCGAGTATTGGCATGGCGCCATACGAGGCACTGTATGGACGAAAGTGTAGAACACCGCTCTGTTGGTATGAGACCGGGGAGAATCAGTTGATTGGCCCAGAGATGGTGCAGCGAACGACGGAACAAGTTAAGAAGATTCGGGAAAAGATGAAAGTCTCACGAGATCGACAAAAGAGCTACAGTGACAAGAGGAGACCTTTGGAGTTCCAAGACGGCGATCATGTCTTTATGAGAGTCACTCCAAGAACTGGAATCGGCAGGGCAATCAAATCCAGAAAGCTTACACCTAGATTCATTGGACCATTTCAAATTCTTCGCCGAATTGGTCCAGTTGCCTACCAAATTGCTTTACCTTCCAACCTATCCAATATTTATAATGTATTCCATGTATCTTAACTCAGAAAATACCATCCCGATCCATCACACGTGATAGAGCCTGAATTAATCCAAGTAAGGGAAAACTTAGAATACGAAGCATTGCCTGTACCGATTGAAGACACGAGGGAAAAAGAACTCCGCGGGAAGCAGATTCCCTTAGTCAAGGTCATATGGGATGCTACAACAGGAGATGCCACCTGGGAACGCGAAGACGATATGCAGCGGCGATATCCATAGGTAATTGCATTTTATTGGAGGGTCTAGAAAATTTAATAAATTATTCCGAGGCCGTAGTCACGCTCTACACCACCGTAGGAGGCTATGGTTAAGTTTTTGGCCAAAAACTCAAACAGAGCCCAATCTATGTTTTTCGGATGATAGTGTTTTTCTACTATCAAGACCTCAATTTGACTAACGGTCAGAACCATTAATCTTAGAATTCGACCCTCTACCTTTTTGCTAAAATGTGTCCTGACATCCAAAAATATAAATAATATTTTATATTCGGGCCGAAAATCGATCGGGGGACGATTCGAGCTGTCTTAGGGTTTTTCAAGAACCTTGAGCCGATGATTTTCATACCAGGGCTATGTTAAATCATTTGGGGACTCCTACCAGTGTCGTGAGGATTTTCAAAATGTCGAGACGTGAATTAACCAATTTGCCCTTGATTAGTTTTTACTAATTACCTTTTATTATTTTTACCTTTTTTTTTTTTTTCTTAAGTGCTAAGTCTCCTAATAAATATCTATTCTCTCACCCTCACTCTCTCAAATTTTCGGCTAGAACCTAACAGTCCCAACCCATCTTCTTCTTTCTCTCATTTCATAATTTCCTCACCATTAAAGCTCATTTTTGGAACTTGAAACTTGGAGTTTTTGTGAAGCAATCTTCACCAACTTTGAAGGAGATCATCCTAGGAGGTAGCTAGGCTTTTCTATCTCTCTTAATCTCTCATTTTTCTCCTCTAAATTTCATGATCATAAATGTTAGGAATTTTTTTCTCTAAATCTTCAAAAATCCATGAAAAATTGTAGAAAAGTCATTTTAATACCAAACCAATATCTATGGCCTAGGTTCATGACATACTTGCATAATCCAATAGATTAGAGCCAAGAAATCTCTCTAGCTATTTTTTTGATGGAGAGGCCGAAACCCTTTTTAGTGTAGGGTAGGGTTTTTGGTTGGTTTTTGATGTTTTGAGTTGATATCTAGGGTTATCACATTTAGTTAGGGCGTTATCTGAGAAATGATAATTTTTGGAGCTCCCTAGCTATTTTGCATTCAATAGGGCCGAACCCTAGGGGTGGTGCAATAGGAGAAATCTTTGTTTTTTTTGAGTTAATGCCTTTATTGATTGTGTGTATGTAGATCGGCAGCCGGAGCTGCATGTGGAAATCACTAAGGTGTGGAGAAAGAACTAATATCGTCGGGAAGGCAAGCTTAGTATAGAGTATATATATCTGTGTATGGGAACCCTTAAACCCTACTAGAGGTTGAGCCCTAGATAAAGTGCCTGGACCTTGGGTGTAGGTACTTTTGGGCTATCACAACTAAGTTGATATTATGGATGATGAAATTGATTGAGGTTGATGTGTTGATTTATTTAATTGATTATCTATTTACCTGTTGTGTTAAACTGTTGGAGTGATTTATTTTTATCTGGCTTTATGGTGATGTTTATACTAGATAAATTACTGCTGTAATGTTATTATGATTTGACTAATGGTTGGGTGTTAATGAGAGTATGGTGAGTGATGATGTTGTTCGGGTTGATATTGTTGTGGTCCCGATCGTGGAGCTGTGGCTCGTAGACGTAAGGTGTCATGATGCTGATGCTGATGTTGATGCTGATGTGATGTTGATGATTGATGTTGATGTTGATGTGATGCAATGTGACGTGGTCGTGGACTAGTGCTTAGGCTTGAGGTCCCGATATCAACCTGCGATGGATGTTTTTTGCATTTTCATATCATTTTATACCATAGCATTTTGTCCCAATGGGGAATGTCCAATTGGGGACGTTACTTTAAATGCTGAGGCGGGATGTCCAATGGGGGATATGGTGTGATGTAATCCCGACGGGGATGTCCAACTGAGGACGTGATGTATCGGCCGACATGCATATAGGGAAGTCAGCATATACATAAGGATTAGTATCCCTCTTATAGCATTATCCGAGAGAATGACTTTTGAGATGATTGTGATGGGTGATTTAAGAGTATGATGAGGTGTGTCGTATGATTAAATTGTGTTGTGTGATGTATGTATATATAAATATATGCTGTACTGATGCCCCTCTCCCATATTGATGAATTATGATTCTTATCTCCCTTTATTTTCTATATGTGTTATTTTTATTTTATAGGAAGATCCCGAGGAGGAACCAATTGTTGAGAAGCTGGACGGCGTTCCGTACGAACCTGACGTCGGAGGACGTGCCACGGACCCTAGCCTCGAGAGGTTGGCCAGTGATCGCGGTTAGCCGGAGAGCCGTGTCTTGGCTTATTTACGTATTTTTGATTTCCGTCTGTACTAATATACTCTATGTATTACTTTATTACTGTAGCCCTATTGATGGGGTAATGATGTATGCGATATATTTCTTTATAATTAAAGCTGTGTACTCTGAGGTGTAGCGTGCCGTAAATTGTTTTGCTTCTGTGCTCAATTTTTCCACTTCGCTTCGTATTAATAAGGTGCGCTAACGTTTATTATACGATTAAGGTTAGTTAATATCTTAGGTTCTCCAATGGGACGGCGGGTTGTAACACCCTGCTCTTTCACTTCTATGTATATATGTGTGTTGATACTTACTTATAGATGCTTGCATATGTCGTTTTTGCTTGTTTTTGGTGCATAAGTTTATAGTTGTAATAGTTCAGCCTTTAGAATAATCGATCCATCCGAGTCTAAATAACCTGTTTCACGGTTTTGGCCATATCTTGAGTTCTAGACATCCGATCGAGGTGATCTTGGATGCGTTGGAAAGCTTAGAGAATTATCTACAAGTTTTATTCAGGTGTTGATGCCAAAAATCGATTGGGAAATCGATTTTGGAAATCGATTTGGGAAATCGATTTCCAGGTGAAGAAATCGATTTCCAGAAAGTGGAAATCGATTGTTTAAAGGGAAAAATCGATTTCTTTGATAAGAAAATCGATTTTGCCCATGGAAAATCGATTTCCATGGTTGTGGAATCGATTCCCATGCGTGTCAGAGCTTGTGTACGCGTTTGGGTCACCGGGCTATGCTGTGTACGGCCCATTCGTCCTAAAACGTTGCTAACAGTTATATATACATAGTGTATGACCTAAACCTAGTATCCACACCCTATTGTACTCACTAGTTGCCTCTTCTCATCCCTAAGAGCTCTAACTGATCTCTTGCTCTAGAAAACCCAAAAGGACGAATCCTGCTTTGGTGTTCTTCGTCAAGAACATGCCGTTGTTTGTCTAGTCTATCCCTGCTGCTAGAGTTAATCTCCTAAGTTAGAAACCAAGGTGAGTTTCCAATCCTAGATTTGTTTTCCCTTTCAATCCTTAACTTAAAGATCGACTCTGCTTTCCAGTGTTGCGATCGTGATCAAGTGCTGAACCCGTAAGAAGGAGCCGTAGCAGATCTTGCCTCTGTTCTCTTTCCCTTAGGCCGTGAATCGTCATACCAGGTATGGGGGGAGAAAATTGGTCATGATTATGTGGGTTTTGGGATAGGTTAAGATGAAGGGGTTAACCCATGACCCCTATATGTTTGCCTATATGCATTGTAAGTGCCTATGAATGTTGTTATGTTGTTTTCTGGCTGTACGAATATTGATTGATGGATAATCTGATGTCATAACATGTTTATAACTATGAGTACATGATTATTATGAATGTTGATGAATTGATGATGATGAACATGTTGTTTATGCCATGATATGGTGTTTGTTAATCCTATACTATTAGAACATAGTTATAGGGAAAAAATAAATAGGCAATGTGAGATTGATGACCAAGGATTAGTTTGAGAACCCTTAGGTTATGATTCATGAGTGTTGAACTAATCAAATTGATGATAAATAGCTTAAGCTCGAATGATCTGTTAATTAGAGAACGTAGACTGGTCTATAGCGGAGGAAACCCGCTGCTGTATGAATTGACACCCAGAAATCGATTTCCAGCACATGGAAGTCAATTTGAATCAACCAAGAATCAATTTCCAGAACGTGGAAATCGATTTGGCCTTGTAGAAATCGATTTTTAGAATCGATTTTCCCTTGTTCAAAATCGATTGGGGAAATCGATTTGAACATGCTGAAATCGATTTTCAGAGATTGGAAATCGATTTTGAAGACTTGAGAAATCGATTCTAGAGAATGGAAATCGATTCTCACGTGCCCAGGAACAGTTCTGACCCCTTATGCTTGATGGATAGTGTTATGAAGATTAAGTTACAATCTTAATGAACATATGACTTGAGGTTTAAATATTAAGAATAAGTTATAATCTTAATAAGATATGAATTGTGATTTAGATATTAAGATTAAGTTATAATCTTAATAAATATATGACTTGAGGTTTAAATATTAAGATTAAGTTATAATCTTAATAAAATATGAATTGAGGTTTAGATATTAAGATTAATTTATTATCTTAATAACTATATGACTTGAGGTTTAAATATTAGGATTAAGTTATAATCTTAATAAGATATGAATTGAGGTTTAGATAATAAGATTAAGTATAATACTTAATGAAGATGATGTTAAGTTAAGACTTAACAAAGAGAACAATTAATAAGGCGATAATGTTATTGGTAACGACGTACTGTTACCGATGTTGTTGGTTAAATCATTCTTGATGCTTATTGGTCAAGTTTGATGTTGATAAATCATCTTTGATGCTTGTTGGTCAAAGTTGATAGCCATGTAATGGTGTTGATGGTGGATGGTTGGACATGTGTTTGCATGTTGTTGAGCATAACATGCATCATGCGTTGACGTTGATATGTTGGGTGGAAAGCAAACGATGAATCGCGATAGTGGAGGCCACAATGGGTGTTATCCCGGCCTTGCGGGTACATTGGTTAGGGAAATTCCAGGTGACATGGGCTAGCTACCTATTGTCGGAGTGACCTAAAGGATAAGCTTGAGTACCATGAGTAGCCACTATACGTTATCAGGATTAGTGAGAGTGTTCGGGGATGGCCCATGGTCTGGCATATCATCCACGTTGATAACCGAACATGTACTCCTAATCGTCTTTCTAGAGTTATAGTTGTTGGCCACATGCATACGGAGTAGTGCTGTTGCATTCGCATTGACATGCATCTTTGATATATTATACATGTGTTGATTGATGTATGATGTATGTCATCTTAATTACTATTCCATTCCGTTTACATATATTTATGATCATATTTCTCACCCCCATCTTTTGTTGTTCTTGTGCATATGATGTTGCATGTGCAGAGGAGGGTGAGCATGCTGACGAGGAGTGATCCCGTGGAGATCTCTCTTAGTAGTAGTAGATAGGATTTACGTTCAGTTGTTTAGTTTTATTCCGATGTATTATCGGTATATGTATACCAACTCTGATTATGTGACATCGGGTTTCGGGTTATGTTTATGTTAACGTTTTTCCGCAGTTGTTTTATGTTTAAAATGTTTTCGGATCATGTGGTACTTGCTACCTTTTATGTTAAAATTTCATTTAACTTGCATGCTTTATTTAATTTTATCGTATGCGGGGTAGCGGGTGTCACACGGGTCATCTCATTATTCATCCAACTGATCCAAGAATTACATGAGATGTAATTGGAAAGAGTTTCCTACCTAAATAGCCTAGTTCTGGGCGATCAGCCAAAGCTGACTTAGAATGAAGTGAAATATGGATCTTGGTCCCACTAGAAAATCTTCCAACGGGATTTTCCGAGTCAATGGTGAGGATCATTGATTTGAGTAAATAGTGGGAGGCGTATTTAATAAAAGACCTTACTAAATATGTTTATGCATGATCCTTATATTCTGTATATTTCTGTTGTAGATAACCATGTCTGCAAACCACACGTCAAATAACCTATCACTGCGATCTGTCCTTGAGCAGGACAAGTTGTCCGGAACGAATTTCCTGGACTGGTACAGAAACCTGAGGATTGTCCTCAGGCATGAAAAGAAGTTGTATGTTCTTGACAAACAAATCCCTGAGGAGCTACCAACTGCTAATGCTTCTCAGGCTGATAAAGATGCTTATAAGAAGCATCAGGATGATGCCTAGACGTCGGCTGCCTCATGCTTGCTACCATGACCTCTGAGCTTCAGAAGTAACATGAGACCATGGAGGCGTACGATATGATCGTGCACCTCAAAATGCTCTATCAAGGGCAGGCAAGGCATAAGCAGTTCGAGGTTTCCAAAACCCTTTTCAATTCTAAACTGGCAGAGGGAAGCCCTGTGAGTCCTCATGTACTTCAATTAATTGGATACATTGAGAATCTTGAAAGGTTGGGTTTTCCTTTGGGCCAAGAGTTGGCCACTGACGTAATTCTGCAATCGTTGCCTGAGAGCTATAGTCAGTTTGTCATGAACTACAATATGCATGATCTTGACAAACCGTTGCCAAAATTGTTGAGCATGTTGAGAACTGCTGAACAAAATATTAATAAAGGAAAAGGGAAGGCCATCATGATGCTCCAAACTGGAAAGGGCAAGAAACAGCACAAGAAACCCATGGATAAGCATAAGGACAAAGGCAAGGGCTTCCATAAGTCCAAACCTAGCACTTCTGGCTTAAAGCCTACGGGTGGAGTTGCTAAAGAGGACATTTGCTTCCACTGCGGTCAAACTAGACATTGGAAGAGGAACTGCCCCAAATACTTGGAAGAGAGCAAGAAAAAGGGAAGTGAGACTTCCACCTCAGGTATATATGTTATAGAAGTCAATTTATCTACTTCTGCATCATGGGTATTAGATATTGGATGTGGATCTCATATTTGTACAAATATGCAGGATCTAACAGGGAGTAGATCATTGACAAAAGGCGAAGTTGACCTACGAGTTGGCAATGGAGAAAAAGTTGCTGCTATAGCCATAGGAACCTATGTATTGACTTTGCCAACTGGGCTTATTATTCAGTTGGAGAACTGTTATTTTGTGCCTGCTATTAGCAGGAATATTATTTATGTTTCTTGTTTGGACAAGAATGGTTTTCATTTTATAATAAAGGACAAATGTTGTTCTATTTATTTAAATGAAATTTTCTATGCTAGTGCACAAATGTGTAATGGACTCTATGTCCTTGATCTTGATATGCCTATCTATAACATTAATACCAAAAGGGTCAAACCGAATGAGTTGAACCCGACTTACCTTTGGCATTGTCGCTTGGGCCACATAAATGAGAAGCGCATTTCCAAACTCCATAAGATGGATTATTGGACTCTTTTGATTATGAATCATATGAGATATGTGAGTCTTGTTTATTGGGAAAGGGCAAGTGATCTTTTGGACCTTATACATAGTGACGTATGTGGACCCTTGAACACATCGGCTAGAGGTGGTTTTCAATACTTCATCACTTTTACTAATGACTTCGGTAGATATGGATTTGTGTATCTAATGAAACATAAATCTGAATCCTTTGAAAAGTTCAAGGAATTCAAGAGCAAAGTACAAAACCAACTGGGCAAGAATATTAAAGCACTTCGATCAGATCGAGGTGGTGAATATTTAAGCCTGGTGTTTGATGATCATCTGAAAGAGTGTGGGATATTATCTCAACTCACTCCTGCCGGAACACCACAATGGAATAGTTTATCAGAAAGGAGGAATCGGACCTTATTAGATATGGTTCAATTCATGATGAGTCTTGTAAACCTTCCAAACTCCTTCTGGGGACATGCTTTATTAACAGCAGCTTTTACACTTAACCGTGTTCCATCTCAGATGGTTGAAAAGACACCATATGAGATGTGGACTGGCAGACGACCCAGTATGTCTTTTATGAAGATTTGGGGTTGTGAGGTTTATGTGAAACGTCAAATTTCTAATAAACTTGAACCCCAATCTGATAAGTGCTTATTTGTGGGGTATCCCAAGGAAACCAAGGGGTACTATTTCTACAATCCTTCTGAAAGCAAAGTGTTTGTTGCTAGGACTGGTGTATTCCTAGAAAAAGAGTTTATCTCTAAAGGAACTAGTGGAAGGAAAATAGAACTTGAAGAAGATCAAGAATTACAAAATAGCAATGAACTTATGACAAAACAGGAGCAACCTCCGCAACAAGTTGTGGAACAACAATCTGCACCGATAGCACAAGAATCGCGTAGGTCTAACAGGATACGTCACCAACCTGAGAGATATGGATTTCTCATGACTCAACAAGGTGATATTTTACGCATGGATCAAGATGATCCTGTGACTTACCAGGAAGCCATCACTGGCTCAGAATCTGAGAAATGGCTAGAGGCCATGAGATCTGAAATGGATTCCATGTACACTAATCAAGCTTGGAACTTGGTTGAACCACCGGAAGGGGTAAAACCAATAGGGTGCAAATGGGTTTTCAAAAAGAAAACTGACATGGATGGTAATGTACATACCTACAAAGCACGATTGGTTGCTAAGGGTTTCAAACAAATTCATGGCATAGACTATGATGAAACCTTTTCACCGATTACAATGCTTAAATCCGTTCGGATCTTGCTTGCTATTGCAGCACACCAGGATTATGAAATCTGGCAAATGGATGTCAAGACTGCTTTCCTTAATGGAAATCTACTCGAGGATGTGTACATGACACAACCTGAGGGTTTTGACATTCTAGAGAATGCTGGAAAGGTGTGCAAATTACAACGATCCATTTATGGATTGAAGCAAGCTTCCAAAAGCTGGAATCTTCATTTTGATGATGTTGTAAGATAGTTTGGATTCATAGAAAATGAAGATGAACCTTGTGTCTACAAGAAGGTTAGTGGGAGCATTGTTGTTTTCTAGAACTGTATGTGGATGACATACTACTTATTGGAAATGACATCCCTACCCTACAAAATGTAAAGATGTGGTTAGGGAATTGCTTCTCTATGAAAGACTTAGGCGAGGCTGCCTATGTGTTAGGTATCAAAATCTATAGAGATAGATCATTGAGAATGTTCGTCCTAAGTCAGAATACATACATAGACAAGGTGTTAAAACGGTTTAACATGCATGAATCCAAGAAATGACTTTTGCCTATGTCACATGGTATATGCCTTACAAGGCATAATCCCCTTCCAATCATGAAGAGAGGGATCGCATGAGTAAGATTCTGTATGCATCTGCAATCGGATCTATCATGTATGCCATGTTATATACTCGACCAGACGTCTTGCATGCTTTAAGCATAACAACCAGGTACCAGTCTGATCCCGGTGAGAGTCATTGGGCTGCTGTCAAGAATATCCTCAAGTACTTGAGAAGAACTAAGGATACATTCTTGATTTATGGAGGTGAAGAAGATCTCGTTGTAAAGGGTTAAACCGATGCTAGCTTCCAAACCGATAAGGATGATTCCAAATCGCAGTCTGGTTTTGTGTTTTGCCTGAATGGTGGAGCTGTGAGCTTGAAGAGTTCAAAGCAGGAGGCAGTTGCTGATTCTACCACAGAGGCTGAGTATATTGCTGCCTCCAATGCAGTAAAGGAGGCTCAGTTCATTACTGAACTTGGTATTGTTCCTAGCATTGTGGATCCCATTGATCTCTATTGTGATAACAATGGAGCCATTGTACAAGCCAAGGAACCTTGATCTCACCAGCGATCCAAACATATACTTAGGCGCTTCCATCTTATTCGAGAGATTATCGATAGAGGAGATGTGAAGATATGCAGAGTACCAGCACTTGACAATGTTGTTGACCCGCTTACAAATCCTCTTGCTCAGCAGAAGCATGATGGTCACACTAGGTCGATGGGTATTAGATTTATGCCTGATTGGCTCTAATGCTGGTGGGAGATTGTTGGTGTAGCCTTAGAGGCCATTAATTCTCTTTGAGATTTATATTTGTATCATGACTTTGATTTACATATATTTATATATGATGCATTTCAGTTTATACTATTAATTATTTAAACGAAGTAAAGTCCTTAGAATACTTATTTCAGTTCAATAGAACATCAAGTGCATGACTTGATCGTGAGACCCTATTGAACAATTAAAATACTATTCTTAAAGTATCCATAGTCAAGTATTATTGTTAAATAGGACGACAATAATACATCGAGACTATTATGTGGGTAGACTGATGACCACATCTCACGAGTCATGGATATGAGATATCAAGTCTTCCCATAGGTATAAATATTAGAGTAATATATATACTGGATTGACCCACTATGAGAACGTTGCATAATAGTTATGTAAGTGTCATGAGCGCTTCTCATGCTAACCAAAGTGAAGTAGTCATTCGACTTGAAGTCATTACGATTCCTACATGAGGAGTTGTAGGATTTAATGCTACCAAATGTCATCCATAACAAGATCATCATAAAGATAGTTATTGGGCCTGCAATGAATCATGTTGAGGGATGTAGGTGATATAGACAGGATCCGTCCTACCTACATAACAGAAGTAATGTCATGGGCCTCTCAATAGAGTGAGACGTGAAAGTGCATGGCCATGCTGCAATGGGCCAGTATGAGATATTGGGCCTATTTGTGATTACACGTCTACTCGGGAATTAAGAAATAAATAATTGAACTTAACAAAGATGACACATTTATGCCTTGTGTTCAATTAAGACATATGGACGAAGGGACATTTACTACACGGTTATTTTGGTTACCGTAAGGTATATATATCTTATCACTGATATTCTCACTAATTGGGTAACAATGATGTACTGCTAGATGCCGCTCATTGTTTATAATGTTAAATGTGATTTAATATTATTGCCAATTTATTGAGAACCTATAGGGTCACACGCATAGAGCAAATAGTCGGAGATTGAATTAATTTATTAAATATGATTTAATAAAATTAATTATAGATTGGGTCTGTAGCGTACAAGCCCAATAAGGTTAGGGTAAGTGGGTGACAGCTTATAATACTGTGCACGTCACTTAAGCGCTAAGGAGCTTGCTGCGCATAACCTAGCGGCCGACACACCTCCTTGGTAGGCGCGCCCCACCCCTGCCGTCAGCTAGCACGACGTTTTCTCCGGCGGTAATTTGTTCACGTGGACTACGTAGAGGTGCTGCTCCATTGCGATACTGGTGATAGCGTTCATCCTCCATCAATTGAGAAAAACTGTTCTTCCCTTGTAGTGATCGCGGTAAAGCTTCGCTACAAGAGGTAAACACTACAATATTCGCGGTAAAGCTTCGCTACAAGAGATAAACACTACAATCATGAGTCATGACCATTCGTGGTAAAGCTGTCATTGCGTTTTTGTTTTAAATACGCAAATTCTCAACAATAAAGTCCTTAGAATAGGTAGTTCATTTAATGGAACGTCAAGTATGACTTGACCATAAGATGTCATTAAATGATAGACCAATATTCTTAAATATCCATAGTCAAAGTATTATTATTAATAAGGACAATAATAATACATTGAGACTATTATGTGAGTGTACTGATGACCACATCTCACGAGTCATAGATTTAAGATATCAAGTCTTCACATAGGTATAAATATTAGTGGAATATTTATACTGGAGTGACCCGTTATGAGAACGCTGCATAATAGTTATGTAAGTGTCATAAGCGATTCTCATGATGACCATAGTGAAGTAGTCTTTCGACTTGAAGTCACTACAATTCCTAACATATGTAGTTTTAGGCTTTGATGCTACTAAATGTTGTCTGTAACAGGACAACTATAAGGATAGTTATTGGGCCTGCAATGAAATATGTCGAGGAATGTGAGTGATGTAGATAACATTATCCCTCCTATATAACAGGAATAATGTCTATAGGCCTCTTGATGGTATGCGACGTAGAAATACATGGCCATGCTAAGGTGGGACAATATGAGATATTGGGACCACATGATCATACGTCAATTACTAGATCAAGAAATAAATAATTGGACTTAACAAGGATGACACATTTATGCTTTGTGTTCAATTAAGACATTGTGACGAAAGGACGTTGACTTCACATTGTATATGGTTACAATATGGTTTTAATTGTATCACCAATATTCTAATTAATTGGGTAGCAATGATGTATTGCTAGATGCCGTTCATTGTTTATAATATTAATTGATTATTAATATGATTAATAATATTACCAATTAATTGAGAACCTATAAGGTCACACGTATAGAGCAAATGTTCAGAGAATTAGTTTAATTGATTAATTAAATATGATTTAATTAATCAGTAAATGGGATTGATTTAATTGATTAATTAAATATGATTTAATTAATAATTAAATGAGGATAAGTTTAATTGATTAATTAAATATGATTTAATTAATAATTAGACATTGGGCCTGTAGCATACAGTAGCCCAACTGGATTAGGTTAAGTGAGCGACAGCTATTAGTAAGCTATCCACGTCACTTAAACTACACACAACAAAGAGCACTCATAACGGCCGCTGTACACCCTTGACAGGCGTGCCCTCTTTTCTCTCTCTATGTACCGTACCTCACCCAATCCTGATAGCTAGCACTACGCTATCTCTGACGTTGGTTTGCTCGCGTGGACTGATTAGACGTATTGCTACTTTGCAATATTGGTGATAGCAGCAGTGTTCTTCGGATCTGCTGCTCTGTAGCTGTGTAGATCAAGTTGCCATTCACACCGTAGCAATGTTCGTGATTTACCAGTGCTGCTGATGTGCTAACTGTGTTCGTGGTAAAGCTACGCTTCAAGAGGTAAACACAATATCCTTGTGATTCATGTGCAATACGTGGTCCTTTAGTAAAGGGGTTTTTCCGCTGAAGAGGTTTTTATAAGTTTTTTAAAAATTATCCCTCTTAAAACCCGAACAGATTCTTGGTACCCGTATATCTTACTGAGTTTGGGATACAGTAGGAGGTTAACACTTATTTGCAGCGCATTGGGTTGGAGCAGTTTGTGGCGATCAGATGTTCCACATTCAAAGAGCCGACACTTAAGTTTTTGGCCACATGCATGGAGATCAGGGCCTATGAGGAGATCAACGTTCAGTTCCAGTTTGTTGGCGCAATGGCATGAGATATCCTTGACTGAGTTTAATGTTGCTTTGGGGTTTGAGATAGAAGAAGTAACATAGGCAGAGAATTATAACTAGGGTTTGACTGAGATACCCCAGGAGTTTGTAGATAAGGCTTTTTGGCACTCGCCCACTGGTGAGCTGCGCTATAACACCAATCGGTCCAGGGCTAGCATGTTGCTTCATCCAGCTGTCAAAGCAGTGCACAAATGGATATCTCAGTCAATAAATGGGCGAGCGAAGTGCGAGGGAACAGTATCTCGGAATGACTTATTTCTCCTCTGGTGCATGATGGATGGCGAGGGACATCGGTGTAATGTCGGCATTATGTTCCTTCATACCTGTATTAGCTTGGGGAGGAGACTGCAAGCCAGGAATAAGGGGCATATCATCATTGACTCATTCATCTCCAAGTTACCTTAGCACTATGGCTATGCCCTCGGCCCGACCACTACTCAGATCATTATGGCGGACCTAGGATTACATACTTTGGCTTCCATTGGAGGGTTGAGCCACGACACTCGTAACAACTATATTCACAATTTGGAGGGGCAGTCAGGCGATGAGGTAGCAGCTATGGCAAAGGAGGATCGGATTCTTCCAGAGCAGGGGCGCTTTTCTATGCCCCAGGACCCAGCGTTTGACCAGTCTTCCGAGAAACCAACTGCACCTAAGATAGATTTTCATGGGCTGGTTGCACGAATGGACTGCCTTGAGCTGCACAGGAATCAACGCTTGGACGCACAACAAGCTAGTATCCAAGCCCAACATTAGAGCATTCAGGGCATATATAAGCACATTGACTATTAGGCAGAGCAGCAGCAGGCCTCTCTGGCCACCATCTTATAGATAATACAGGGCCATCCTCCCCCTCAGCAATGATTACACCATCTTGGTACTTAAGCGCTTACGCTATTATATCAAGTTGGTTATTTTATTTTGGACTTTTTTCTTCTCCTTCTCTACACTTGTACTTCATTTTTAGTTTTGTTGCATTGAGGACATTGCAAATGTTATGTGTGGGAAGCAAAAATCTATGATTTTTGGGTTTTTGCTGCATACAATTATTTGGCTTAATTTTATATTATGATAAAAATTAAGGGACCCCTTACAAATTTTTTTTTGATGAATTGCTTTGATAGTCTTGTAAGTGAATTTGAAAAAGTTTGTCTTTTGAAAACTGAAAACTGGCAAAAAATTCTTTGTTTGATAATTTTCCATTAGACTTAACTACTAAATGTGAGACTTGGGCTTTTATAGGGGTTAGACTATAATGCTAAATTACTTGATATTAAACCTTTTTCTTTGATGAGTGTGATTTCTTAGGTAGATACATTCTAGAACTTGTCTTGAGACCGTTTTGAGGCGAATTTGATTTGTTTGCATGTGAAAATCTGGTTGGAACACTCTTAGGTATTTTTTTGGCTACATTATTTTGATAAACACTTCCACTAATTGCACAATTTGAGCCTTTATAAAAATTATTTTCTTTGGTCCTAGTTTTAAAAATTGGAAAATGTTTTTGGTGACCTCTTAGAATTATATTGGAGCAATAGTTGGAATGTTGTGATATGAATCCATTTCCGGAAATAAAAAAAATAAAGTGTAAAAAATAGGCTGGTAAGTAAAAAAGTGGCTTCTCTCTCTATACAAAAAGAAAAAAATGGTGAAAATAAATTCAGAGAAGAAGTAAGAAAAGAAAAACAAAACCTGTAGTAACGGAAGGGAAGGAAAGGAAAGGTTGCAGAAAATTGGTAGGATTCTTGAACATTTTGTGCAAAAAGTGCTAATTGCACTTTATGCTCTTTTATTTGTTTCAAGAAGTTATTACTTTATTTTTTGGTTAGCCCTTTGAATATCCATTTTCTCTCTATAACAACTGACCTCAATACTTTGACCCCGTTTCAACATATGAAAGACCCCTTCCTTCTTCTTCATGCATGAGAATCATGTTGTGGAGATTTGGTCAATGAACAAGCCTATGGTAATGTATTTAGCTTGAGAATCTTGAGTGCTTGATATCTTTGCCCAATACACTAACAGATTGTGAGTGGAGTGACCCATGGTCTTTGGAATGTTTTATTTCACGGAATTTAAGTTCCTAATTGGGTAATCTCTTGACTTCTTCTGAAAAATATACTTGTTTGACTATCTTTGCCATTCTGAAAATTTTGATTGTTTTGATCCCCTGATTTGAATCTGAAAATTGTTTTGAAAATTCTCTTAAGCCAGATAATTACTTGAGGACAAACAATACTCAAGTGTGAGAAGTTTGATAAACCTCAATTCTGTGCATTTTATGAAGGTAATTGGGTTGTATTTTGGTGCATTTAATGATAATTATTATTGTATTTCACCATTTTTTTTTCTAAGTTTTTACAGAATTGATGTTTAAATGCAGCTTGATGGACAATTAATAAAAGTTGGAGGTTCTTGGGCTGAAAAGAGGAATCTTCTGAAGACTGGAGCTTGAAGCACGACTGTGCACAATGAAGCACGGTCATGCATGCCTATCAGTTCAACCTATCTGTTGCGTTGTGAACACACTTAAGGACAGTGTACCATGCCACAAAAGTAATATAGGACAGAAGTCTATATATCGTACCCAAGAGATTAATTGTGATATGTAAGTGATAAAGTAAGTACTAGAATAGAGGAATCCTTGTGCTATTTAGACTAATGGAATACTAATAACAATAAGATAATGATGTAGCAGTAGTAAAAGATAGTAAAAGAGAAATAAAAAGTGTTTAAGCAATCAAGAGTAAAAGAGCCTAGAGTCGTGGTTTCACTTGTACTTTCGATACCTCCAAATCCTAGTTCTATTCAATTTCGCAGTTGTTTTTCGAATATCAATCCCTCTACGAATACTATTAATTGTTTGTCAGACAATCAATAATCTTTTCCCCAAATGAACCCAATGTTTGTCAGGCAAAAAGTTTAAATGATTAGAAAGCATAAAGAGCAAAGAGGTTGAATGACTGAAAGGAGTAAATCACGTTTGGTCATGCTATAATTTAAACCTCGATTATCCTATAGATCTACCAATTTAATTGGGCTTGATAGCCAAAGTATCAATCAATTGATTATGAGCATACAAAGGGTGCGCAATCCTAGTTTGAGAAGAAGAACAATAGAATAACATAATTCAAATCGCAACTTTGAAACCAAATAGAATTCGGATTAAAGCTAAGACATAGCAAAAATGGTTTCTACTAATACAAGATCCACATAACTCTAGTGGTGAATTTAGCTACCCATAATAATAGATAAAACCGAAGTCAACAAAGGGAAACACATCCTGAATAGTTAGAAGAAGAAGTGTCTTCAACTTAACCCCCAGGTACAAATCCTACTCTAGAAATTTGAATTACTAAAAGCTATAAACTATAAGAAAATATAAGATTGAGTGATGTCTAAAGGATTGGACAGATGTATATGAGGACAGGACCCAAAATTAGGTCTTTTGTGCAGCCAGCACGGGCATGCTCATCAGTCAGCACGACCGTGCTCCTTATTATGTCAGGTTATGCTCAGTTTTGCACGAGCGTACCAAGTTCATAAAACAAAGTTGTAGTGCACGAGCATCAGCACGAACGTGTTCATCATTCTGCACGGCCGTGCTCTTAATTTGTAAGGTCGGGCTTGCTTCAGTCAAGTACCTTGCTTCACTTTGGCACGACCGTGCTTCAACTTCAGATGTCAGCTTTAAGTCAGTATTGTAAGGCTTGTTTGACGGTTGAGCTAGAGGGCTTGCACGGGCGTGCTCGTGTCTGCCATGGCATTGCTCAAGCTCGAAACTTCAGTATTCTCTTCATTTCAGCTCAAAAACCTTCATCTTTCATCATACGTTCATCAAACTGACTCTAAACATCAATTCTGTCAAAACTTGAGTAAAAGAGGTGAAATACAATAATAATTATCATGAAATGCATCAAAATTCAACCCCAATACCCCCTATAAAATGCACAGAATTGAGGTTTATCAAACTTTCCACACTTGAGTGTTGTATGTCCTCAAGCAATTATCTAGCATAGAAAAATTTTCAAAAATAGTTTTCAGACTTAAATCAGGGGAACCCAAAACAAGCCGAGTTTTAAAAATTGCTAGGATAGTCAACCAAGTATAATTTTGAAAATAAAGTCAAGAGATCACCCAATTAGAACTTTAAATTCCTTAAAATCAAACTTTTTAAAAGACCAAGGGACGCTCCACTCACAATCTATCAGTGTATTGGGCAAAGATAGTAAAACACTCAAGATTCTCAAATAAATACATTATCATAGACTTTTCCATCGACCAAATCTCCACAAAATGATCCACATGCATGCAAAAGAAGGAAGGGGTCTTTCACGGATTGTAACGGGGCCAAGGCATCGATGTTAGGTATGATATAGAAAGGAAAGAGATATTCAAATGGCTAAATCATTAAAATAAAGTAATAACCTCTTGAAGCATAAAAGAGCATAAAGTGCATTAACACTTTTTCAAAAAAATTTCAAGGATCTACTACTTTTTCTTCAACCTTTCATTTCCTTTGCTATAAGATTTTTTTTTTTCTTTTTCTTTTTCTTGCTTATTTTCTAACCATATTTTTATTTTTATTTTCTTTTTGAATTAAGAAAGAGAAGCATTTTTCTTTACTGCCAGTTTATTTCTAACACTTTTATTTTCAAAAAGGGATTCATAATAATACGTTCCTATTAATGCTCCAATATACTTCTAAGAGGTATCAAAAATAATTTTCAATTTTTCAGAATAGGGACCAAGGAAAATATTTTTATAAAGCTCAAATTGGGCAACTAGAGGAAGTGCTTAATCAAATAATACGAGCCAGAAAAATACCTAAGAGTGTCCCAACCAGAGTTCCACATGCATATAAGTCAAATTCTCCTCAAGATGGTCTCAGGACAAGTTCTAGAACATATTCACCTGAAAATTCGCACTAATCAAAGAAAACGGATTAATATCAAATAAATTTAGCATTGCAGTTCAACCCCCATAAAAGCGCAAGTCTCACATTTAGAAACTAAGTCTAATGAACAAATTTCAATCAAGGAATTTTCTGCAAATTTTTAATTTTCAAAAGACAAAATTTGTCAAAAAATACTTATGAGACTATCAAAACAATTTATCAAAAAAAAAAAAATTATAAGGGGTTTCCTTAATTTTTATCATAAAAGAGTTAAGCCAGTTAATTGGATGAAGCAATATCATAAAAAAATATGTATATTTTTCCTTCCCACACTTTACATATGCAGTGTCCTCAAGCCAACACATTTAATCATGCAATACAAGTGAAGAGAGAAGGAGAAGAGAAATTTTATTATTATTATTATTATTATTATTATTATTATTATTATTATTATTATTATTATTATTATTTCATAAAAAATATGTATGGCCTTGCTTATTTAAGCATGGTCTTGCTCAGATATGTAAGGCCTTGCTTCCTTACATACCAACAAACTATGAAACGCAGGTGCCTCCTGCTCAGCGCTTGTTTAACGTCCAGAGCCTGACAGTATTTAGAATGGACCAATCTTTCAAGTAGGTGACAGATTTCACATGTGGGAATCCCTCTTCAAAATGCTTGGCGCGATGTCCATTGATTTTGAAGATAGTGCGATCATTCGTAGCAACTTCAAGTGCTCCAGTAGGAAAAACTTGGGTCACGGTGTAATGGCCAACCCACGTCGAGCGCAATTTCCTCGGAAAAAGATGCAAGCGTGAGTTATAAGCTAAAACTTTTTCTCCAATCTGAAACTCGAGCTTCTGAATGCGCTTATCATGCAACTTTTTTGTGCGCTCCTTATAATATTTGTCATTCTCATAAGCTTCCAGACGAAGCTCATCCAATTCATTCAGCTGCAATAGCCTATTTTCGTCTATACGCTGGGTATCGAAGTTAAGAAATTTCAAAGCCCAAAATTCTTTATGTTCTAACTCAACAGGTAAATGACATGACTTACCCAAGACAAGGTGATAGGGAGACATACCAATGAGAGTTTTATATGCAATCCTATATGCCCATAATGCATCATCTAATTTTAAAGACCAATCTTTCCAAGATGCACTAACAGTTTTTTCCAAAATTCTTTTTAACTCCCTATTTTAAATTTTCAGTTGCCCACTGGTTTGCAGATGGTAAGGAGTTGCTACCCTATGACTGACACCGTATTTGCTTAAAAGCTTATCAAATTGTTTATTGCAAAAGTGAGTGTCACCATCACTTATGATTGCTCGGGGTGTGCCAAATCGAGTAAAAATGTTCTTTTTCAAAAAAATTATCACAACCCGAGCATCATTAGTAGGTAGAGCTACAACCTCAACCCATTTAGAAACATAATCCACAGCAACAAGAATATATTGGTTTAAAAAGGATTTAGGAAACGTACCCATAAAATCAATACCCCAGACATCAAAAATATCACAAACCAAAATATTAGTTAAAGGCATCTCCTTCCACTTAGAAATATTACCACTACACTGACAGCTATCACATGATTTCACAAATTCGTTTGCATCTTTAAAAATTGTCAGTCAATAAAGACCACATTGCAAAACTTTGTATGCAGTTCTATTTGGGCCAAAATGACCACTAGCCTCTCTAGAATGACAATGTTCAAGAATAGAAGCTACCTCATGGGCAAGGACACAACGCCGAATCACTTTATCCCCCACATACTTTAAACAAGTAAGGGTCATCCCATAGATAGTGTTTAGCGTTATAGAAAAATTTCTTCTTTTGCTGGAAAGAAAAATGAGGGGGAACAACCTTACCTGCCAGGTAGTTAACAATATCAGCATACCGTGGAGCAGGAGAAATAGCTAAGAGATGCTCATCAGGGAACACTTCTTTGATCTCTCCATCATGGGCAGGTTGCATCACGCTATGGTCAAAGGGCGATAAATGATCAGCTACAAGATTTTCTGAACCTTTCTTGTCTCTGATCTCCAAATCAAACTCTTGCAGCAACAAAATCCACCTAATCAACTGAGGCTTTGCATCCTATTTACTAAGCAGATAATTTATAGCAGAGTGGTCAGTATAAACAATTACTTTTGAAAGAACAAGGTAATGGCGAAATATATCAAAAGCAAAAACTACAGCAAATAATTATTTTTTAGTGGTGGTGTAATTTTTCTGAGCATCATCTAAAGTGCGACTGACATAGTATATGGTATGAAATGCCTTTTCCTTTCTTTGACCCAAAACTACCCCCCCGAACAGTATCACTAGCGTCACACATCAACTCAAAAGGAAGAGTCCAATTGGGGGCCATAACAATAGGAGCACTAATTAATTTTTATTTTAACAAATTAAATGCCTTTAAATACAAGTCAGAAAAGTCAAAAGTGGCTTCTTTAACTAAGAGGTATGTCATTGGTTTGGCAATTTTAGAAAATTCTTTGACAAGCCTCCTATAAAACTCGGCATGGCCTATGAAACTACGCACCGCCCTTACAGAATTCGGTGGAGGTAATTTCGCAATCACCTCTACCTTGGCGGGATCTACCTCAATTCCTTTTGTTAGGGATGGCAATGGGTAGGGTACTATAGTATTCGTTCCTATACCCGCATTTTAAAAAAGTATCCGTACCCGGACCTATCCCGCGTGGGGTAACAACTTGAATACCCGTACCCTTACCCGCTTGGTACCTAAGTACCCATACCCGCACCCATTACCCGCAGAGGGTGTAAGTCGGCTACAAAAAATGAGAAATGTGGAAGCCTGGAAGGGTCGAATACTCGAACTGTTGAAAGGAAACTGAAGATAGACCAAACATTGTGGTAGAAAGGAGAGTCCAAGAGGAATGACTTAAAATTCGAACACTGCAACGAAAATGAGCAAAGAGAAGAATCCAGATCCTGTACTTTAAGAGTAACAAGTAACTTTAAACATTTACTTTCATTCATTTATTTTCTTTAATTTAATAGTTAAAAATTGCGCAAATTTTTTTTTTAAACAAAAATAGGGCCTCATCAAAACCTTATGATGCAAAACCCTCCTTAGGGAAAAAACAACATGAAGGAAAAAGAGCACCCATACTTTTATTAAAACAAATGAAAAAGAGTACAGAAAAACAATGGGGGACATAAAACCAAAACCCATTGAAGCAAAATTACTTAAACCTATAATTAGGTAAACCAATTCTATTTCTATAAAAATCCTCACTGATGGAAGATGGAATGGTGTTCCACCAATGGAAACCAGAAAAATTAAAACCAAGAGAAGCAATTGTATCTGCACAGCTATTTCCCTCTCTATAGATATGGGAAACCCGAAAAACCATCCTAGAAGTTAAAGATAAACAATTTTTCCACCGGTTCCGTAAATCCCAAGGAACAATGTCAAGAGACTTAAAAGGTAGAATCACTAACATAGAGTCACACTCCAACCAAAGGTTATGCCAACCTTTCTTAAAAGCAATCTCAATAGCAAACATGGCACCATAAATTTCAGCTTGCAAAGAGTAACTCATTCCAAGATTAACTGCAAAACAACCCATAGATACCCCACTTTTATCTCTGAAAATACCACCGCAAGAAGCATAACCAGGAGAACCTTTTGCAGCCCCATCAGTATTGCATTTAGTCCAGAAACAAGGAGGGGCCATCCAAAGCACCTCTTTAGGCAAACAATCCTTCCTAGGATTTATTGTAATCGAAAAAAACTTAAGGAAGGCAAACTCATCAATGTCTGAACTAGGATGACTCTTGCTCCAATTTCCAGATAGATTAACATTAGCAGAGATGATGTTTTGAATAGAGCTCAAACTCACCTTTTTGTCATCAAACCTTAACTTGTTCCTACAAAACCATATACCCAAAAAACAATAGACAATGGCAGCTGAAACCACCTCTTTAGCCTGACCAGACCACGACTGGTCACAAATAGCAACAATGGAATGCACATTTAATGTAACAATTGGCTTGTTCAAGGCAATGCTAAGCCATGACCAAATCTGCTGTGCAAAAATGCAGTCGCAGAAAAGGTGTTGCATAGATTCACAATATTGGCCACAAAGACTACACATTGAAGTAATAATGCAACCTCTTAGCCTAAGATTATCATCAGTTGCAATCCTATCATGGATGATTCTCAACATCAGAATAGATTGTGAAGGAGGAATAACTCTGCTCCAAATACATTTGGCCCACTGAACAGACTGACTAGCAAGAACAAGAAACTGATAAGCAGATTTGAAGGACAACTCACCCGAGGAAGATAACTTCCATCTCAAGGAATCCTCACCCGAGTCAAAAGGGATGCAGACAGATCGCAGAACATCATTGATGACAGGGAACTTATGTAACAAAGAAGCAGGAACTGACCATTGGCCATCAACTATAAAATCACTGACCTTGGCAACAAGTTGAGTGTGAATATGAGCAGGGATATTCAGGACAGAAACCAATGGATTAGGAATCCATGGATTAATCCAAAAATTGATTGCCTCACCTGAACCAAGTTGCCTGGCACCATACTCCAAAACTGTAGTTAACTGTAGTTTCAGACCAGACCATATGGAGGAACTTATGCGATATTGAATAACAGCCTTCCCCCTAAAGACCCTTGCCCTCAACAAGCAGGCCCACTGATCTTTAGATTGAACAAGCTTCCAACATAGCCACAGCATTGCTGTAAAACTTATGCAATTTATTAAAGGAAAAAATAGTTAACGGTAACTTTAACAATGAGAGAGAAAAATGGAATTTATTAAATGAAGAGATATATTTCAAATCTGGACTAATCATTCAATTTGTAATATTCATTCATTAAAATTTATACAATTGTGATATTAAAATTTTAATATGTAGATATTTTTAACATATTAAACTCAACAAAAAGTTATAAAATTTAATAAAAAAATTAAGTAATATATATAGTAGCGAATTTTATTTAAATATTAAGTTAATAATTCATGTACATATAATATGCAAAAGCAATATATATTTTTTTATTAAAGAAAACAATATTTTTTCTTTTAATGAATTAAATACCGACAAGAATGTTACATTCTTTGGAAATCCCAGAATGGAAATGGGATGGTATCACGATGGATTTTGTGACGAGCCTACCAAAGACTCGCAAAGGACATGACGCAATATGGGTAATCATTGATCGACTGACCAAGTCAGCTCACTTTTTGCCCATCAACATAAAGTATTCAATGGAGAGATTGACTCAGTTATACATTGGAGAAATTGTCAGATTACATGGAGTACCTGCGAGTATTATTTCGGATCGGGATTCGAGGTTTACATCAAGATTCTGGCAAAGTTTACATGAGTCACTAGGAACGAAACTCAGATTGAGTTCAGCATATCATCCACAAACAGATGGACAGTCCGAAAGGATGATCCAGTCTCTTGAAGATTTGCTGAGAGCTTGTGTGCTAGAACATCTTGGTAGTTGGGATGAATTTCTACGATTGATAGAATTCATCTACAACAACAGTTTCCACTCGAGCATAGGAATGGCACCCTATGAAGCCTTGTATGGTCGACGGTGCAGAAGGCCTCTATGTTGGTACCAGGATGGTGGAAGCCTGCTGTTGGGACCAGATATCGTGCAACGGACAACCGAAAAGGTGAAGATGATTCAGGAAAAGATGCGGACAACTCAGAGTCGATAGAAGAGTTATACGGACAAGAGAAGACGACCTCTCGAGTTTGAGAGTCACGCCTACGACTGGGGTTGGTCGGGTAATTAAATCCAGAAAACTCACTCCGAAATTCATTGGACATTACCAAATTTTTCGTCGTGTAGGTCTGGTAGCCTATCAAATTGCTTTACCATCCTTTCTTTCCAATATTCATGACGTTTTCCATGTTTCACAACTAAGGAAGTATATTCCTGATCCATCTCATGTAATCGAACCCGATTTAGTACAGTTGAAAGAGAACTTGTCTTATGAGACTTCACCCGTGCGAATCTCGGATAAGACGACTAAGCAGCTCACGGGTAAACAAATTTCCTTAGTCAAGGTTATTTGGGACGATACAACGGGAGAAGCAACTTGGGAAGCTAAAGACAAAATGAGGGTGCAATACCCCTATCTTTTCACAGGTACATAATTTCGTGGACGAAATTATTTTTTAGTGGGATAGTAATGTAACGTCCCGATTTTTCAAGCTTTTGAGCTTTCCGTTTTACTTAAACAGTATTTATCTGTTTGTATTTTATTGGTGGGTTTAGAGAGTGCAATAAAATAATCCGAGACCACAGTCATGCTCTACGCTATCGTAGGAAGCTATGGTTGAATTTTGGTCGAAAACCCAGAAGGAGCCCGGTCTATTTTTACACTGACAGTATGATTTTATTGCTCAGAAAACCTAATTTTGACATGTGAACGAAACAGTTAGTTTTTAAATTAAATTTTCCACGACATTGGGAAATGTAAAAATTTTCACTAAAAAGGTGAAAAATATGATTTTACGGAACCGAATACGGATTTACCGGGACCCGTTAAAGGATAATTACTAAGTCACTATCATGACACCTCACTAGGGTGAGTCACCTAGTGACTCACCAAAGTCATCATGACTTAGGAGGGGCAAATGAACTTAATGTCCCTAAAACTTTCTAAAATGACCATTTTACCCTTTCATCAAATTACCATTCTATCCTTCATTATTTACCAAGATTAAAAACATCACTTTTTCACCCATTTGCCCCTTCATTCACGCAGCCCCCTCTCCCCACTTCCTTCTTCTTCTCTTTTCAATTTCTCTCCATTAAACTTCTTCAATCCTTCTAATTCCAATAGGAAAATCAATCAAGTTGTTAAGGAGAAGCTTAAAGCTTTGTGAATCTCCATTAATCAAGAGGTAAGCTTCACTCCTTTCCATCTAGAGACCTTGGATTCTCCATGGATTTTCATGATGTAAGGTTGTAGATTCAAAAATCCATAATTAATTGTAAAAAAATCCTATGCTCATGAAATCATTTTCTATGCACTCATTAAAATCTCTATATTCATCATTCAAGAGCATAGAACAAAATCATATGGCTGCCCTGTTTTTCATCCATATGGCCGAAGCCCTAGTGGTATGTGTAGATGGACTTTTTGTTTCAATTCCTAGCACACAACCATGGATTTCATCTTTCTATTGCTTAGATGTCTTGAATCCAAGAGCTTGAAGCAAATTAAATCCCTAGCCTATGATCCTAGAGAGAACCGAATTCATGCCCTAGAGGAGGAGGATGATGTTGTTTCAATTTTTAAGACAAATTTCCTTAACACTAGATTACTCTATGATCATAAATCGAAGAGTATGTGAAATTTTGAGAATCCTAGCCAAATTGGCTAGTCATGGCCGAACCTATACCTAGGTGATTTCTAGGTTAATTCAAAAAGCTAAACTTAGTTTATGTCTTGTGATAAAGGATCAAGAGGAAAATTGTAGCTTGACACGTCGGGAAGGACAAGTGGACCGCTGAATGGGAGACTTGAAAACTTAGAGACCGGAAGGCCTAAACTTGAGTAGACTACGAGAGGTACGGGGGGTTTGCTTGAGGGATTTCCTGATAACTATGTGTTGTTGGTGGGTTGCTTGAAAGACTTGGTTTGATTACGTTGATATGTTGATGTTGCTATGTTGATGTTGATGTGACTGGATATGTTGATGTGATTATCTGTAGTTATGTATTTTGCGTTTTAGCATTTATATGGTATATGTTGAATTGATGACTATCTGGATGTTGATTACTGCATATCAATCTATAAACGAAGATAAAAGCTTTGAAAAACCTTGTAGAAAACGTCAAAGATTGATTTGGGAAAATGTTGGGAAATATTTATGATACAATTTCTCCGACTTTGAGAAAGAAAATTAAATAAATTAATTTGTAGAATAAACTACAATAAGAGGAAAAAGTCAAAATGTTGGACTTGAATGATTTTCATGTTTAAAAATGTTTAAATTTCAAGGAGATTTATGGAAACTGTTTTCGAAAAACAATACTATTGTGTTGGGATGACATTTTTGGTCTCAGCTAGTTCCTTTCAGAAATGCGTTTTTGGGAAGGGATTTGTTAAAGAAAAGTAAAGTTTCATCAAAATACGATTGTTTTTAAATTATTTTGTGCAGAAAAGTTTGTCTGTAAAAGAGTTTTCCAACGATGTAAAATCCGACAACTTAGAAGAGTTGTGGATATTTTGATTTGGTTTTGTATTTCATAGAACGAAGACGACGGAAAACGCTGAGACATGAACCTAGTAAACGAGACGTCGGGTTACTAGTGTTCTATGATAAAGACACGTAGATTTTAAACCGTATGACGGTGTTGTGGACTGTGTGTCCTACAAATTGTGTGTCTTTTTCATGTCATGATGGATATGACTACAGGTAAATACTGTTTTCTTTTACCACGGACCTTGGGCTGGTGCATTGGTCTAGGGCTTCGCGATTGAGCATTCGGACCTTTCGTCCTGTGTTAGAAGTTTTAAAATGGTGTAAATTGTGAATAGTTAGGAGCTTTGAGCTATGACAACAAAAGAACGAACACAAAGAAAAGTGGCAAGACTTGAAACATTTTTCTCATGCATTTGGTTTAGGCAGACGTGCCATTTGGATTGAGGGACCTTGATGGCAGGGAACCCTGTGATGACTTTAAGTCATAGTGTAACATTGTGCCTTGATGGACAATGGTGTCATACAACTGACGAATATTGTGCCTTGAGTTGGACCATATCGTATGACCATTTACAATTTATCAAGTAAAGCTGTATGTAATTCCATGTAATCGCGTAATGTCATGGTGGTCATGTACTTCCTAATAAGCACTTAGGTGCTGGTCATTGTGCCTGGGGCCAATGTACCTTGAGCCTGATCAGGTAAGTTTTTACACAATGGTGTCCGAAGATTAAGTAAAGAATTAGATAATGAACGTTGAAGTTTCATGCATCTCTTTTGAAAATAACAATGACTGTCGGGTATGAGACCCTATGATATACTACTTGTTTATCAGTAGGACCTTACAACTGATAATTATTTATGCTTATGTGTTATTGATATGATATACATGTTGTTATTGTGTGTGAATCCATATATTGGTATCTCACCCTTACATCTTCAGATGAATTCCAAGACGCAGCTGGAACATTCGGGGATCCATTCCCTGACGTTTGAGTATTCGGAGGAGCGTGACGTACGAGAAGTCACAGTGTTTTAGTAGTAAGACCAGCTATAGGATATGTCGTATTCTATTTTGAACAACAGTTAGTTAATTACTCTGGCTACTGACAGCCATGACTGTTTTGAATGGCCGTATGTATAAGGCCTAAGTATTCTATTATGGTATTTTATTATGTATACTCTGCTTGACGTGATTTACATGCGTGTTTATGTAATGTTGATGTATGGTAAGCTAAGTTAGGGAAAAAATTTTATCACAGATTTTCACAATAAGTTAAATACTTAGAAAATTTTATTTTTCGAAAGTAACCAGCACAATTAATTAAAGTTTATTTTCCGCAATGGGTAACCACGTGGTGCCCCATAAGGGGGTGTCACACCTATTGTCATCCCTACCTTTTGTGGACACTTTATGTCCCAGAATAATGCATTCTTGCACCATGAATTGACATTTTTCCCATTTTTGCACCAAATTAGTATCCCTGCATCTTTGCAACACCAAATTCAAATTCTGCAAGCAGTTATCATAATAAGATCCAAACACGGAAAAATCATCCATAAAAATCTCAATGCAATTTTCAATCAAATCTGAAAAGATAGCCATCATGCATCTCTGGAACGTGGTGGAGGCATTACATAGACCAAAGGACATCCTTTTATATGCAAAAGTACCGTATGGGCAAGTGAAAGTGGTTTTTTCTTGATCTTTTAAAGCCACAAGTATTTGCACATAACGGGAATACCCATCTAAACAACAACAATATTCATGCCCCGCCAACTTTTCAAGAATTTGATCAATAAAGGGTAAAGGAAAATGGTCATTCCTAATGGCTTCAATTAATTTTCTAAAATCAATGCACATACGTCACCCCGTGGTTTTCGTTACTACTATCAATTATTGGTTATCGTTTTCCATGAAAATTGTTCCTCCCTTTTTAGGAACACATTGAACCGGACTTACCCACTTACTATCAGAGATAGGATAGATGATACCAGCATCAAGAAGTTTGATTACTTATTTCTTCACAACCTCCTTCATGTTTGGATTGAGCCGGTGGTAAAGTAGGGCCCGTTGCTCAAATTCATCCTCCATGTAAATTCTATGAGTACATATGGAGGGACTGATGCCATTAATATCATGAATCGTCCACCCAAAAGCTTCCTTGTTGTCCCTCAACACCTTCAAAAGTTGTTCCTCCATGGTTTCCATCAAAGCAGCAGAAATAATGACTGGTAGAGATGAAGGAGGTTTTAAGAAAGCATATTTAAGATTAGATGGGAGGGGCTTTAATTCAAGTTCAGGAGGCTCTTCAATCGAAGGTTTGGGCTTTGGGGCGTTGTCCCTCTCTAACTTTTCAAACATATGATGCTTCCAACTTCCTGCCTAGCGAGCTTGGAGGAACATCAAGGCTTCCTCTTCTTTACTATCTGCCATAACATTTGGGTCTTGCAGAGTAAGAATCTTTTTCAAGCAAGTCCTTTATCCTGAAATCAGAGAAACTGTTAGACACAACTATATCAGTGGTATCAATATCTTGAATGAAATTATAGGAAGCAAAAGATGAAGGATTTCTAAGAGAATTAAAGACTCTAAAAACAACTTCTTCATCACCAAGCCGCAGAGTTAACCTTCCTTGTTGGACATCAATTGAAGTCTTTCCTATGGCTAAGAAAGGTCGCCCCAAAATAATTGGAACTTCCTCATCTTCCTCCATGTCTAACACAACGAAGTCAACATGATAGATGAATTTGTCAACCTTGACTAAAATATCCTCTACCACACCACGTGCATGGGCAATGGATCTATTTGTTAACTGTAAAGAGATGTTGGTAGGCTGAGGTTCCTGCATGCCAAGTTTTCTAAAGACAGACAAAGGCATTAAATTTATACTGGAACCCAAATCACATAATGTTTTTTCAAAGTAAGAATTACCAATAGAGCAAGGGATTGTCAAACTGCACGGATCTTTCAATTTAGTTGAAAGTTTCTTAAGAACAATAGAAGAGCATTCCTCATTTAATTTTACCACTTCAAAACCCTCTAGTTTCTTTTTATTAGAAATTATTTCTTTCAAAAATTTTGCAAATTTGGGCATTTGAGCAATAGCTTCAGCAAAGGGAATATTGATATGCATATTTTAAATATTTCTAAAAATTTAGCAATCTGCTTATCTTGATGCTCATTTTTCAATCTATGAGGGTAGGGGATGTTTACCTTTTTCAGGCTCGGAGTCAGTCTTACCTCCTTTTTCTGTTGCTGTAGTGTTCGGCTGTAAGCACGGCCATGCTTGTTGGTGCCCGACCATGTTCCCTTCAGTAGGAGCTTCCTTGCTTACGATTTCTTTGCTAAGTTATTTATTTAATTCTTTACCACTCCTGAGAGTGATAACCTTGGCTTGCTCCTTTGGTTTTGCTTCGGTCTGAGCAGGTGGTGCACCTTGCACTATTTGAGTCATCAACATTGCAAGGGTAGTCAATTGTGCTTCCAAGGCTTGAAAGTTACTGGCAGATTTCTTCTTGAGCTCTGTTATGGTGTCTTCTTGTCTCGGGCCTTGATTCTGCCAGTAGGGTGGTCTGAAGATACGTTGACTGTTCTGCTGATCTCCCCAAGGAAAGTTGGGTTGGCTCCTCCAACTAGAATGAGCATATGGAAAAGAATTATTCTGACTCCAATTGGCATTGCCCACATAATTTGCTTCCTCAATCGGTGGGGTAAAGTAACTACCCCACTTACAATCTTTGCTTTCATGACCAGTCAATTTCTAGTGTTTACAAAAGGGTGGAGGCACAAATGTAATGGTTTGAGTCATGATTTGTGCTTGTGCCTACATCAATGTTTCTACTTGTTTTGAAAGTGCATCCATCTTGGTCTCCATTTTTGTGATGACAACTACTTCATATATTCTGACTAGCTTCTTGTTGACTTAACTATTGCTGAGCGATCACTGGTAGTGATTGGCTTCCATCTCCTGGAATAAGGCTTGGGCCTCCTCAGGTGTCTTCTTCAAAATTGAGCCCCCACAGGCAGCGTCTATACTGGACCTATTTTGTTGTGAAAGTCCATTATAGAACATCTGCAGCACCATGGGAACTGTGAAACCATGATGTGGACACCTTCTGATTGAATCCTGATATCGCTCTCATGCCTCATAAAGAGATTTCTGGTCATATTGCACACAGTTTGGAATATCAGCGCTAAATTTAGCAGATTTAGAAGGTGGAAAGTACCTAGACAAAAATTGGCGTGTTAACTGGTCTCGGGTAGTGTTAGAACCAGATGGCAAAGAGGAAAGCCACTAATTCGCCTTGTCGGATAAAGAGAATGGGACCAGTCTGAGTCTGATAGCATCTATTGAGGCTACATTGTACTTGATGAGATATGTGATCCTGAGGAACTTCTTCAGATGGCAGTTGGGGTCTTCAGTTGGTAACCCCCCAAATAGTCCAGAGTTTTGGACCATAGAGACCAAAGCAAGCTTGATCTCAGAGTTGTTGGCATCCATCGCAGGGTTGGTGATGCTATCCGTCATCTTAGCAGAGAAGGTAAAGTAATCCAGCAAAGTCATTCTTTCCCCCATGGTGTTCTCCTCTCTTGCATGCCTTCGCAACCTGTGAAAATTTCTTTCAACTTCCCTGTCAAAATATAGTTCAGGCGCATGAGAACGCGTTAGCATACAAGGAGAGAAAAATAAATATCTAAAGTAAATAGAATTTCTTCCTTCTAATATCACAAAAATCACAAAACACCACAAAGTAATCCCCAGCAACAGCACCAAACACTTGTTGCGTTGTGAACACACTTAAGGGTAGTGTAACATGTCGCAGAAGTAATATAGAATGGAACTCTAGATATCGTGTGACGCTTGAGGCTGACAAGGGCGGGGAGTGATCGTCGGTGCTTGAGGCACGAACAAGGAGCGGCTCCTGGCAGGCCTCCAGGCAAAGGGACACATGAATGAACTAGATTCACATCGGAATGAGAGGGATCTTGAGGCTATGCAGGTATGGGATTGTACAGTTGAAGGAAGACTTATAAGAATTGATTGCTACTACCTATATCAACAAGATGCATCTTCTTTTCGGGAGCCTAGAACATAAGAACTTCATAGTTAAGCGTGCTTGACTTGGAGCACTTGTGGGATGGGTGAGCTACCGAGAAGTTTTCCAGAAAGCGTGTGAGTGAGGACAAAGCACGCTAAAAAGACCCATGTTGGTTTGTGGGGACAGTTGGCAATCCTGAAAGCAATTCGAGCCGTTACAAATGGTATCAGAGCGGACCTCTCCCAGTACGATGTGGTTCGGGGACGAACCAAGCGGAAGCTAGTGGGCATGTGACACCTGAGGCTGACGAGGGCAGGTAGTGATCGTCGGTGCTTGAGGCACGGACAAGGAGCGACTCCTAGCAGGCTTCTAGGCAAAGGGACACATGAATGAACTGGATTCACATCAGAATGGGAGGGATCTTGAGGCTGTTCAGGTATGGGACTGTATAGTTGAAGGAAGGCTTATAAGAATTGATTGGTACTACCTATATCAACAAGATGCATCTTCTTTTCAGGAGTCCAGAATATAATAACTCCATAGTTAAGTGTGCTTGACTTGGAGCACGTGTGGGATGGGTGACCTTCTAGGAAGTTTTCCAGAAAGCGTGTGAGTGAGGACAAAACACGCTGAAAAGACCCGTGTTGGTTTATGAGGATAGTCGGCAATCCTAAAAGCAGTCCGGGCCATTACAAATGGTATCAGAGCGGACCTCTCCCACTATGATGTGGTTTGGGGATGAACCACACGGAAACTAGTGGGCATGTGACGCCTAAGGCTCACGAGGGCGGGGAATGATCACCAGTGCTTGAGGCACGGACAAGGAGCGGCTCCTGGCAGGCTTCTAGGCAAAGAGAAACATGAATGAACCAGACTCACATCGGAATGAGAGGTATCCTGAGGCTGTGCAGGTATGAGACTGTACAGTTGAAGGAAGGCTTATAAGAATTGATTGGTACTACCTATATCAACAAGATGCATCTTCATTTAGGGAGCCCAGAACGCCATAGTTAAGCTTGCTTGACTTGGAGCACGTGTGGGATGGGAGACCTTCTGGGAAGTTTTCCAGAAAGTGAGTGAGTGAGGACAAATCACGCTGAAAAGATCCGTGTCGGTTTGTTGGGACAGTCGGCAATACTAAAAGCAGTCGGGGCCGTTACAAATAATATCAAAGCGGACCTCTCCCCGTACGATGTGGTTCGGGGATGAACAAAGCGGAAGCTGGTGGGCATGTGACGCCTGAGGCTGACGAGGGCAGGGAGTGATCGCCGGTGCTTGAGGCATGGACAATGAGCAGATCCTGCTAGGTTTCTAGGCAAAGGGACACATGAATGAACCAAATTCACATCGGAATGAGAGGGATCTTGAGGCTGTGCAGGTATGGGATTGTATAGTTGAAGGAAGGCTTATAAGAATTGATTGGTACTACCTATATCAACAAGATGCATCTTCTTTTCGGGAGCCCAGAACATAAGAACTCCGTAGTTAAGCGTGCTTGACTTGGAGCACTTGTGGGATGGGTGACCTTCTGGGAAGTTTTCCAGAAAGCGTGTGAGTGAGGACAAAGCACGCTGAAAAAACCAGTGTTGGTTTGTGGGGATAGTCGGCATTCCTAAAAGCAGTCCGGGCCGTTACATATCGTACCCAAGAGATTAATTATGATATGCAAGTGATAAAGTAAGTACTAAAATAGAGGAATCATTGTGCTATTTAGACTATTGGAATACTAATAACAATAAGATAATGATGTAGCAGTAGTAAAAGAGAAATAAAAAGAGTTTAAGAAATCAAGACTAATAGAGCCTAGAGTCGTGGTATCACTTGTACTTTCGATACCCCCAAATCCTAGTTCTATTCAATTTCGCAGTTGTTTTCGAATATTAATCACTCTACGAATACTATTAATTATTTGTCAGATAATCAATAATCTTTTCCCTAGATGAACCCAATGTTTGTCAGACAAAGTTTAGATGATAAGAAAGCATAAAGAACAAAGAGGATGAATAACTGAAAGGAGTAAATCATGTTTGGTCATGCTATAATTTAAATCCCGGTTATCCTATAGATCTATCAATTTAATTGGGCTTGATAGCCAAAATATCAATCAATTGATTATGAGCATACAAAGGGTGTGCAATCCTAGTATTGGATGAAGAGCAATAAAATAACACTATTCAAATCGCAACTTTGAAACCAAATAGAATTTGAAATAAAACTAAGACATAGAAAAAAAGGTTTCTACTAATATAAGACCCACCACAACTCTAGTGGTGAATTTAACTGCCCATATTAATAGATAAAACCAAAGTCAACAAAGGGAAACGCATCCTGAAGAGTCAGAAGAAGAAGTGTCTTCAACTTAACCCCCAGGTGCAAATCCTATTCTAGAAATCTAAACTACTAAAAGCTATAAACTATAAGAAATTATAAGATTAAGAGATGTCTAAAGGATTGGATAGATGTATAGTGGTACAGAGGGCCTCTCTTTATAGGAAAATGTGAGAACAAGGCCCAAAATTAGGTCTTTTGCGCAGCCAACACGGGCGTGCTCATCAGTTAGCACAGTCATGCTCTTTATTAAGTCAGGTCGTGCTCATTTTTGCACGGGCATACCAACTTCATAAAACAACGATGTAGTGCATAGGCATCAGCACAGACGTGCTCATCTTTCTGCATGGCCGTGCTCTTCATTTTGTAAGGTCGTGCTTGCTTCAGTCAAGCCTTGCTTCTCTGAGTCAGACCTTGCTTCACTTTGGCAGGGTCGTGCTTCAATTTGGCACGGTCGTGGTTCACTTTGGCACGGCCTTGCTTCGCTTTGGCATAGACATTTTGGTGTTTGGCACGGCTGTGCTTCATCTTCAGACATCAGATTTAAGTAATTTTTATAAGGCTTTGTTTGGATGGTTGAGTTGGAGTGCTTGCATGGGCGTGCTTGATGAACATAGATTTGACATAATAATTAACCCTTATATTTAGTGTTTTAGACATCATTTGTGCTTAATTGTTGGGTTTTAGATGCATTTCATGACTTTGGGCATAAATCAAGCCTAATTGCATTTTTGGCATAACTGGCACATTGACACTGATTCTGTATTTTAAGCATAACGTTGGCTGTAGATACTAAAAAATTATGATTCTAATTTTGTACGAAATCTAAGAAACCTACAACTTCCTTGAAGTTATCGAGATCTAATTCATATGATAAAGTGGTCAAATCTGGGCTAAAAGTGAGACCAGAGGTGCTGTTGCGTGAGTTTGCATAGAGAACAGTGTTTGGGCCATAACTTGAGTTGTAGAGGTCGGCTGAACCTGAAACCAAGACCAATTTGAAGAAGACGCATTTGGCTACATCTTTCATGAATTTGCTTTGGAATATCAGCCTCGGATCCTGGAGTATCTTGCAGTATTTTGGGCCTAACTTTCTCATTAGAGGTCCAATTGGGGCATTTTTTGTGGCCAGTTGAAGCTGGGCCAAAGGGGACACGTTTGAAATTATTAGATTTGTCATTTAATGAGTTTTAGTGTAACACCCTTTCCAGGGGCATCACATAACGAATATTTTTAAAAAAAACTATAAGACCGAAAAATGGGTTATTTAAAATTATTTAAGAAAGATGGGGTAAATTTTTCCTTTTCACAAAACATAATTATAAAGGTTGTAAGCGTTTATGCATGTAAGGTAAATAGAAAAATTTCATAATATAAGGTCATAAGTTCATAAAGGATTTACATTTAAACCGAACCTGACTACATAAAGTAAACAGAAAGATATAGACTCAACATAAAGAATTGGAGGCGCAGCTCTTAAGCATAAGGTACTTGGAGACGCAGCTCACAAAATATAAAAGAAAAGTACAAACACTCTGACACCCTACACTTGACGACAATAGACTACACGGGAAGACATCCCTCAAATCAACCGCTGAATGCTTCCTCTGACTTCTCCTTTACGAAAAGACAAGCGAGGGATAGGAAGGCATAGATAGATCACCTCCCTCCTAATATCCTCACTTCTTTCCTTCCAACCAGGACCTATCAAACGAGGCCTAACAGGAACCCTAGAAGGGACTACTACTGGTATTCTTACAGAAGATGTCACAAGAGTTGCCTCAAACGCAACTCTACCAACAAGCAGCCTATCCTCAAGAGAGGGAGGAGGCACTGAAAGCATCGGTGGGAAATCCCATCTAGCATTCTACTTACGACTACAACCCTGACAACAGACAACATGAAGACAAGCGGTGAAGTTGATAAGAACCTTTGCATTGCGACCCTTAACGATGGTGAGTGCGACTCTTCACATGTACATTGCTAGAAGCCCCTCACGACTAGATGTCCAAACGACGTAACCACTAGGAAACTCAGTAGAGAGATGCATTTGTAGCGTTGGGTGAAGTCTCGATAACACGACCTTCTCGGGAGACCACCAGAGAAGCACACAACGATGCAATACAAAGTAATGAGGTGAGATTCCCATTCATCAACACAACAGATGGCAGAAGTAAAACAGTACGACACACAAGACAACAAAATACTAGTCATGCGTATCATACATCTTAATATCTCATATTATTCAATCAATAGCATAAGACATCATCAACATAGGATAATAATGTATAACATGTAAATGTATCGATCAATAGTCATGCAATGCAATGCGATGTACATGACTCAATGCCATAATGCCACAAGGGTAAAACTCTGACCCATACTCCATGGAGCTAACAAACGTCGGAGAGAGTGAATGGGAAGACATATTCCGTGTACACCAGCCATGGGTAAGATGCTACAATATTCGTAACGTGCACGTATCTGGCTTTTACGGAAACACTCTACACCAAACATGAAAAGTACGGCATCTAGTCGAGGATATCAGTGTATAGCTTGGAGTCGCCATGACACAGAAGAGCTACCAACTGGTCACATGTCCGCCTTTCCAACCCTGATACCTCTTAGACTATTTAAAACGTCACCGTAGAATTCGCACCCGTATCAAGGTGTAACCTCAACTCCCAAGTTCAAGGCCTTTCAGACTCATGCAACATAATGCCAATGCTTACACAAAGCAGATGCGATAAAATGTCTATCCACCAGATAAACCTCGTGATTCCACGGGAATCTTCTCATATAGGTCTTTCACTATTAAAGTGTTTTATAACGTTTATCCATTGGATAAATTCAAGATTCACTAAGGTTCTCTTCCTTAAGAACTTCATACATTTTAAGTGTTTGAAACTTTCATCCCCTAGATAAATCTCGTGATCCCTCCGGGATCGAGCCATCACAAGTCATGCAAACCAAGAATGATGTCCAATTTAAGACCGAATTGATTTTTGATGAAATTTTATTTTCATTAGTGATGAACACGTCTACTTGTTTTAGCTGTATTTTACGCTACAGATCTCAAATTAATGCATTCTTTGGTGCATTAGAAAGCTAAGGAAATTATCTATGAATATTATGCCAATCCTCTTGACCAGATTCGGCTTCTATCATAGTGAAAAACGGTCTGGAAGTTTAAGACGAATTCTCGGACAAAATTTTTCTTGTATTTTGGGCTTCCTATTATGTTTCTTTTAGATTTTGTTATTTTGTAAGTGATAAGTATAGAGTGTCTTTAATGTTCCGAATTCCTAGAGTTTCTTTTGGTTCAATTTAATTAGCCACTTAGTGGAATGGTTAATGCTTTCATTAGCCACTTAGTAGAATAGTTATTTCTTTTATGAGGGGTTTTTGTCACTTTATGGTGACCTTTTGATTGCATCCTTCATGCAACCCCTCCACTATATATATTCGAATATGATGAATGAAAATACAACTTGGATGTTGAATTTGGATTAATTCCATTTGTGAGAATTGTTTCTATTTGGTTCTTCATTGAGCCAACCCTTTGATCTTATCAAGAGTCCAAGATTCTTGTGGTGATCCTCACCTTGGCTTATCAATTCCCCTTGGAATTGTGGCGCCTACCTTCCATTCCTTATCTTGGCCATTCTTTTGTATTCTTCTTCTTCGAATTTTGATTGTCACTCAAGGATAGATCCGAATTTTTATATGTTCCTTTCTAGGATCATATCAACAAGACTATACAGTTAGGCGATGTTCTCGGGCCCGACTCACTGCCCGTCATCGAACTACTGTTCCAAACCAAAACGTTTCATGTTTGTGTTCGTGTCTTATGATATATTTCTCAAGTCCTAAATGTCTTATGAAGAAGGATTGAGAGTCCTCTAGTTAAGTCTTAGATCCTTTCTAAGTTAGAGGGTACTTGCCTTTCAAGTAATGAAATACATCTTGATTCATTAAGTCTTATGAATCGATTGATGAGTGAATCATCAATGGTGTAACATATGGTCTTGTTCCACCACACATTACACTTTCTTATCTCTTTCTTTCACTCTAAGTCAATTATTTGACTTAGGGTTTTAACTTAGGAAAATCCTTATTAGTTGAGTACAAAACTCTTTTGTCTTTCTATTTGCCAATATCTCTTTACAAAAAACATCCTTTAACTTTATGAAACCCCATCACAAGTGTATTAAATACTTAGGATGGCTTAAAAGATTTTCCTTTTCAAATACCTCACTTTGTTCAAAAATTCAATTTGATTGTACCATTGCTTTTGTTAAAAAAGGATGAGTGTATAAACTCTTTGTAAAGAAGCGAGTACATAACTCCTTTGTTTTAACTAAGAAGAGGAATCTTCTTAAGTCCAAATTACTTTTATCTCGAAATCATTTATATTTAAACTTGAAAATAGATATTGCATTGAAATTAAAGGAGAAACTCAAGGTTGTTTGTTATTGAGAACATTTGATTCATTAATTTTCAAAACATCATTTGATTTACTTAGGACATAACTTAAGATTAAAATACATTTGACTTGTCTTAAGAATCTCTTGAATGAATATAAGGTTGTGTTTCATTCAAATAATGTTTCTTTGTTTTGTTTTGGTTCATCGTTCATTGTTTTGTGTTTCATTCAAATAATGTCTCTTGGAAATCCTTTTTTTTTTTTTGTTTATGCTTTGGCCGAATCCTATACTAGGTTTAATGTGAAGATTTTGATTCATCAACATCCATCATGAGCAAGATTAATCATTAATGCATCAAAATGAATAACAACATGACATCTAATTCTAAAAATCAACACAAAACCCGTATTCACAATTTTCAGCATTTCAAGCATCAACTTGTGACAAACATTTGATTGACCAAACGAACTCGGATTTGAGCAAATGAGAACTCATATGAAATCTTAGGATGTATAATTTTTGGATATAAAATTTATTTTCACAAAAAGTAACCGAGATAGTACAGTTTCACAATATAAGTCACTGTAGTCAGAATCCAAGACAGAAATTTATGCTTAGATTGAAACAAGTTTTCAAGGGTCAAATCTTCCTGAAACCACACGAAATTTCTGCTCAAAATGAAGAACAAGATGTCTAGTTTAAGGATCAAAAACATTTTTTGAAATCCAAGTTCTAGGTTGAGAGAAAAACCGAAATGACTCACACAAGGTTAGATCGGAAAACACATTTTCACAAACTCTTTTCAACAAAAAGATGGAGGAACCCTAGGTTTGGGTTTTCCAACACCTAAAAGCAATTTTAAACCTTTCAAACACATCAATGAACACAAATCAAGCAATAAATAATTATTACAACATTGTTCTCATAGAGAACCAAATAGACAGAGTGGCAAAACCCTTGGTTTAGGGTTTTCCCCAAACCAAACCCATAAACCATTTTCACCACCACCAATGTGGTGTGATGTGGTTCACTCCTCCATTACCTTAATGAAGATCTTTAGGATGAGCAAACTCCAAACACCAAGAAATAAGAGATGGCTGAAACTATGTTAGCCAAAAACATCATGGTTTTAAACATTGTTTTTCAAAATCATGAAATAAAAGAAGTTGTTTCATGATTTAAAGTAAGGAAATGAAGAAGAATGAAGATCAAGCCTTACCCAAGGAAGAACACTTTGAAGATCAAGATGGTGTTATTTGAAGGTCAAGAACAAAGTTGCTCCAAAGAGAAAACTTTCTTCATCAAGGATGTCTAGGAGGTCAAGACTAGATGATCTATGGTTTAAGAATCAAGAAGAGAAATTTGGATAGTAATTTTCTAGAGAGGGCCGAATGTGAGAGTGCATTAAAGATAAGAGAGAAAATGAAATGCTCACAAACAAAGGAAGCTTTGATCTTAGGAATGAAAAATGAAAAGTGTTTCCTAGTGTTAAAACAACACTTGGCCGTGAAGGCCTATTGATTTTGGTTCCAAAATTAATCACATTTCCATGACATATGATGTGATTAAGTGTAAGAAAAAGAATGGCTTATATTGATCCAAGTACAACACTTGTTGATCATAGGATTTGTGACACCCCATCCCGGTGTCACTTTTTGTAACCCAAATTACCATACCCGTTGTTAAGTAAAAACTTTTTCGAAAATAACTCCATAGAATAGTTGTGGAAATCTGATACCAAAGGAAAAATTTTAACAACCAGAGGAAACAAAATGAAACTCATTATATATAAAATAATTCAAGTTTCGCCATTAGGCATACATACTTCCAATCTCTAAATACACAACACTCATAGTCACAGCCGGAAGACTGGACTTACACATTTATAAATCCTAAGAGTTGGTCTAATGAAAGATCTCTAAGGACAAAAGGACGTACTACCTAGTATACGTCGTACCAATGAGACTGGGTCTCGTCTTCAACAATCCACACCTCTTCGTCGTCAACCTCAAGTAGCTCAAGCTACAGGGCTCCGAAGTAACCCAGAGGACTGTTGATAAACATCTGTACACGTATCCAAAAACACAACAGGGTGTCCAACATGTACAGGCAAGGGTAACAAACCAATATATGGTACTACACCTACTCCTAACCGACCTTCCAAAGATCAAATCGTTTTCTTGCTCGTCCATGTGACACCCACTACCCCGCATATAATAAAATATAAATAAAATCATACATGTCTTTTAAAAATATAACAATTAAAATAAAAACATATTCTTAAGGGTAATGTGCATCACATCATCTATAACGTAAAACATAGGAATCTGAAATAATCAAAATCCTTTAAAAACGAACTGCGAAAAACATAAATAATAACGTAACCCAAATCCCGATGTCACATATCAGAGCTGGTATACATATACCGATAATACATCGGAATAAAACCAAATAACATGAATCATAAATCCTAACTACTGAGAGAGATCTCCTCGGGATCACTCCTCGTCAGCATGCTCACCCTCCTCTGCATATACCACAACATATGCACAAGAATAACAAAGAGAGGGGTAAGAAACACAATCATGAATATATGTAAACGGAATGGAATAGTAATTAAGATGGCATACAACATACATCAATCAACACAGGTATAATCAATATATATCAAGGATGCATGTCAATGCGAATGCAACATCACTACTCCGTATGCATGTGGCCAACAACTCTAACTCTGGAAAGACGATTAGGAGTACATGTCCGGTTATCAACGTGGATGATATGCCAGACCATGGGCCATACCCGAACACTCTCACTAATCCTGATAACGTATAGTGGCTAGTCAGGGTACTCAAGCTTATTCTTTAGGTCACTCCGACAATAGGTAGCTAGCCCATGTCACCTGGAACTTCCATACCCAACGTACCCGCAAGGCCGGGATAACACCCATCATGGCCTCCACTATCGCGATTCATCGTTTGCTTTCCACCCAACATATCGACGTCAACGTATGATGCATGCTATGCTCAACAACATGCAAACACATGTCCAACCATCCACCATCAACACCATTACATGGCTACCAACTTTGACCAACAAGCATCAAAGATGATTTAACAACATCAAACTTGACCAATAAGCATCAAGAATGATTTAACCAACAACTTCGGTAACAGTACGTCGTTACCAGTAACATCATCGTCTTATTAGTTGTCCTCTTTGTTAAGTCTTAACTTAACATTATCTTTGTTAAGTATTATACTTAATCTTTATTATCTAAACCTCAATTCATATTTTATTAAGATTATAACTTAATCCTAATATTTAAACCTCAAGTCATATAGTTATTAACATTCTTTTCTATATTATCAACTCTGAATTATGACCTCACAGTCGTTTTCTCATTACCTTAATCATTATCCCTTCACAACAGAATCTGGGTGAGAAACCCAGATTCGCTAGGCGAAACGTGGCTCGCGAGGCGAGCCCGAGAGCTTCCTACACAGGTTCTCAGATTCGCTAGGCGATTCCTGGCTCGCGAGGCGAGCCCGAGAGCTCCTAAACAGGTTCCCAGATTCGCTAGGCGAATCCTGACTCGCGAGGCGAGCCCGAGAGCCCCAATATTTAGTTCTCTCATTCGCCTCGCGGATTACAATCCGCTAGGCGAATCACGTCAGACCACGAATGGTCTCTCTGTCTCGCCTCGCGAATGGATATTCGCCAGGCGAATCATGACAGATGTGGGAATCTTAAGAATTTCTCTAAGTTATCCCTATGCCTATCATCCCATCTCTCAAGAATCATCCCTATGGGTTTCCAAAACTAATCCAATATTATCAATCTCACCTCTCATAACAACTCATTCATTATGGGGTGCCAAACGTCCCTAAGCTATGTTCTTTCACTAATCCTATTTTCTTCATCGTAACGCACATCATCATCAAGTCATCATTATCAATTCACATCATACAATCTCATCAATGCATAACGTATGTATGTACATATCATTCATCGTTTTCAATCATATCATCAATACAACACCAACAATCATGGTCATAACACCATAAGCATATATATATATATATATATATATATATATATATACACACATAATATTCACATAGGCACAATATTAGCATATACATATCATACACATAATTACACTCATAGCATATACATAGGCATTTACAATGCATATAGACAAACATATAGGGGTCATGGGTTAACCCCTTCATCTTAACCTATCCCAAAACCCACATACTCATGATCTATTTCTTCCCCCCATACCTGGTATGACGATCACTACGAACAAAGGAAGGAAAAGGTTCGGAAAAGGTTGCGTCTACACGAATGCTCAATCTTACGACGCTTGACTTCACGATCACAGCCCCAAAAGGTTCAAGAGCAGCAACTGGGAAGAGGGCTTGTGATGGCAGTGATACTCTTCAAGCGAAAGAGATGAAGAACGATGAACAATGGTGCAATCTCCTTCAGGGATCCTTGGAAAGGGTTTAGAAATCCTTGTTTGGAGAGGAAGAGGCAGTTTCTGGGAGTTTTTCGACTTAGAAGGTAGGTTTAGGTCGAGTCTTAGGGTATAAATATGAGTTAGGGTCATTATGGGCTGATTAGAAGCCCAAAAACACGATTCTGGTGCGCGCAGATTCGCGAGGCGAGTAGCCTTTCGCGAGGCGAACCAGAGAGCTGTAAAAATCTGGCTGTCAGGTTCGCGAGGCGAATGTATCCTCGCGACGTGAAACTTTAGAAGCCGAATTTGGCCTGAACACCTGAAATACGACTTGTAGATAATTCTCTAAGCTTTCCAACGCATCCAAGATCACCTCAATCGGATGTCGAGAACTCAAGATATGAACAAAACCGTAAAACATGTTTCTTGGACTTGAATGCATTGATCATTCCTTAAGGCTAAACTACCCCAACTATGAACTTGGACATCAAGAACAATCATAAACAACATATATACAACATATACAAGCAAATATTAACACATATAAGCATAGTGTAAAAAAAACAGGGTGTTTCAATTCCGCCCCCTTATAAAAATTTCGTCCTCGAAATTTCTACTCACCTTGAGTAAACATATGCGGATATGACTCCTTCCTCTTGCTCTCCAACTCCCAAGTAACACTTTCTTCTGTAGCTCCACTCCAAACGACCTTGACCAAGGGGATTTCCTTCCCTATCAGTTGCTTGACCCTTCGATCTTCAACCCGAAGCGGTAACACCTCGAAAGTCAAGTTATCCTTTAGTGGAATGATATCGGGTACTATCACATGGCTTGGATCATGAACATACTTTCGAAGTTGAGACACATGAAACACATTATGAAGATTTGACAAGAACGGGGGTAAAGCTATCTGGTAGGCGACTTCACCGACTCTTTTTAGAATTTGGTAAGGGCCAATGAATCTAGGAGTAAGTTTCCTTGCTTTCATTACTCTGCCAACCCCAGTTGTTGGAGTAACTCGCAAGAACACATGATCCCCCTCCTGGAATTCGAGAGTTTTTCTTCTCTTATCATGGTAACTCTTTTGCCTACTCTGTGCCACTCTCATCTTTTCTTGTATCATCCTCACTTTCTCTGTAGTCTCTTGCACTACCTCAGGTCCTAACACAACATTCTCTACAGGCTCATTCCAACACAAAGGTGTCCTACACCTCCTACCATACAAGGCCTCATAAGGTGCCATCCCAATACTAGAATGGAAGCTATTGTTGTAGGTAAACTCTATAAGGGGTAAAAACTTATCCCAACTACTAGACTGCTCTAGTACACACGCCCTCAACAAGTCCTCTAAGGATTGGATTGTCCTCTCAGACTGACCATCGGTCTGTGGGTGATAAGCTGAACTCAATCTAAGCTTAGTTCCTAAGGCCTCATGCAAACTATTCCAAAATCTAGAGGTAAATCTAGGATCTCTGTCTGAAACTATGCTAGACGGTACCCCATGCAATCTAACTATTTCTCTGATATACAACCCAGTCAACTTCTCTAATGGATATTCCATGTTCATAGGGATGAAATGGGCAGATTTGGTTAACCTGTCCACTACAACCCATATGGCATCACAACCAGCTGGAGTCTTAGGGAGTCCAGACACAAAATCCATAGAGATACTATCCCACTTCCACTCAGGAATACTCAAAGGTTGCAACTTACCCGAAGGTTTCTGGTGCTCTATCTTAACCTTCTGACACACTAAGCAAGCATACACAAACTCAGCTACATCCTTTTTCATCCTAGGCCACCAAAACATCTGTTTCAGATCCTGATACATCTTTGTGGCTCCTGGGTGAACACTCAAACCACTCCTATGTCCTTCCTCTAGGATCAACTTCCTGAGCTCTGGAATATCAGGTATACAAACCCTATCTTGGAACCTCAAAATTCCATTCGTCCCTTCCTTAAAACTAAGGTTTCTACCCTGAGCAATCAACTCTCTCTGGTCTAAAAGGTATACATCTATCTTGTGCCCTTCTCTAATCTGATCCATCAAACTGCTAGTAATTTTCAACATTCCTAGTCTAATGCTCTTAGGGGTAACTTCCCAAGCTAAACACAAATCTCTAAACTCCTCTATCAACTCCATCTCTCTAACCATCAAGGCTGAAATATGTAAGGTTTTTCTACTCAAAGCATCAGCCACTAAATTGGCCTTACCTGGGTGGTAACTCAACTCAAACTCATAATCTTTAAGAAATTCCATCCACCTACGCTGTCTCATATTCAGCTCCTTTTGGTCAAATAGGTATTTCAAACTCTTATGATCACTAAAGACCTCAAATCTAGCTCCATAAAGATTATGCCTCCAAATCTTCAATGCAAACACTACGGCTCCCAACTCCAAGTCATGGGTAGGATAATTCTTCTCATGGGTCTTAAGCTGCCTAGAAGCATAAGCTACTACCTGACCATTCTGCATCAACACACCACCTAAACCTTGCTTGGAAGCATCACAGTACACCACAAAAGGTTCACTAGGATTGGGCAACACTAACACAGGTGCAGTGGTCAACCTATTCTTCAACTCCTGAAAACTTTCCTCACACTTAGAGTCCCACACAAAGATCTGACCTTTCTTAGTAAGGCGGGTCATAGGCAAAGCTATCTTAGAGAATCCTTCTATAAACCTCCTATAGTAACCGGCTAAACCCAAGAAACTCCTAACCTCGGTCACTGACTTAGGTGCTTCCCATTGGAGCACGGTTTCTACCTTAGATGGGTCTACGGCTATTCCTCCTTTAGAGATGATGTGTCCTAAGAAACTCACCTCCTCTAACCAGAACTCACACTTAGACAACTTGGCATACAACTGTTTTTCCTTAAGGGTCTTCAAGACCATCCTCAAGTGTTCCTCATGTTCTTCCCTGGTCTTAGCGTATACTAGGATATCATCTATGAAAACAACTACAAACCTATCCAAGTATGGATGAAAGATCTTGTTCATGTAGTCCATGAACACAGCAGGGGCATTAGTCACACCAAAAGGCATAACTAGGTACTCATAATGGCCATAGCGTGTTCTGAACGCAGTCTTCGGAATGTCCTCAGACTTGACCCGAATTTGATGGTAACCTGATCTCAAATCTATCTTAGAAAACACACAGGCTCCTATCAGTTGGTCTATAAAGTCATCAATCCTAGGGAGTGAGTATCTATTCTTAAGGGTCACCTTGTCCAGTTGTCAATAATTGACACACAACTTCATGCTACCATCTTTCTTCTTGTAACACATCACCAAGAATGACATTCTAGGAGGATAATATTGATCGGCATCTAAAGTCATACATACACTTAGGCAACAATAAAACAGGTTAAGGTTCACTATCAATGGTTCGGACAGCTCCTTGCCACGACCCCATTGTCCTCTCGCTCAGCGATCTTAACCAATTCAAAATTGGTTAAATCCTACTAGAGAATTTTTTTTTTTTTAACAAAAGGCATAATAAAACAGTCACACAAGTTCAAAACATTTCTGCAGAGTACACAGAAGAGACATAACAGACACATACCCCGGCCTGTAGGACAGACCGGCTCTGATACCACTAAATGTGACACCCACTACCCCGCATATAATAAAATATAAATAAAATCATACATGTCTTTTAAAAATATAACAATTAAAATAAAAACATATTCTCAAGGGTAATGTGCATCACATCATCTATAACGTAAAACATAGGAATCTGAAATAATCAAAATCCTTTAAAAACGAACTGCGGAAAACATAAATAATAACGTAACCCAAATCTCGATGTCACATATCAGAGCTGGTATACATATACCGATAATACATCGGAATAAAACCAAATAACATGAATCATAAATCCTAACTACTGAGAGAGATCTCCTCGGGATCACTCCTCGTCAGCATGCTCACCCTCCTCTGCATATACCACAACATATGCACAAGAATAACAAAGAGAGGGGTAAGAAACACAATCATGAATATATGTAAACGGAATGGAATAGTAATTAAGATGGCATACAACATACATCAATCAACACAGGTATAATCAATATATATCAAGGATGCATGTCAATGCGAATGCAACATCACTACTCCGTATGCATGTGGCCAACAACTCTAACTCTGGAAAGACGATTAGGAGTACATGTCCGGTTATCAACGTGGATGATATGCCAGACCATGGGCCATCCCCGAACACTCTCACTAATCCTGATAACGTATAGTGGCTAGTCAGGGTACTCAAGCTTATTCTTTAGGTCACTCCGACAATAGGTAGCTAGCCCATGTCACCTGAAACTTCCATACCCAACGTACCCGCAAGGCCGGGATAACACCCATCGTGGCCTCCACTATCGCGATTCATCGTTTGCTTTCCACCCAACATATCGACGTCAACGTATGATGCATGCTATGCTCAACAACATGCAAACACATGTCCAACCATCCACCATCAACACCATTACATGGCTACCAACTTTGACCAACAAGCATCAAAGATGATTTAACAACATCAAACTTGACCAATAAGCATCAAGAATGATTTAACCAACAACTTCGGTAACAGTACGTCGTTACCAGTAACATCATCGTCTTATTAATTGTCCTCTTTGTTAAGTCTTAACTTAACATTATCTTTGTTAAGTATTATACTTAATCTTTATTATCTAAACCTCAATTCATATTTTATTAAGATTATAACTTAATCCTAATATTTAAACCTCAAGTCATATAGTTATTAACGTTCTTTTCTATATTATCAACTCTGAATTATGACCCCACAGTCGTTTTCTCATTACCTTAATCATTATCCCTTCACAACAGAATCTGGGTGAGAAACCCAGATTCGCTAGGCAAAACGTGGCTCGCGAGGCGAGCCCGAGAGCTTCCTACACAGGTTCTCAGATTCGCTAGGCGATTCCTGGCTCGCGAGGCGAGCCCGAGAGCTCCTAAACAGGTTCTCAGATTCGCTAGGCGAATCCTGGCTCGCGAGGCGAGCCCGAGAGCTCCTAAACAGGTTCCCAGATTCGCTAGGCGAATCCTGACTCGCGAGGCGAGCCCGAGAGCCCCAATATTTGGTTCTCTCATTCGCCTCGCGGATTACAATTCGCTAGGCGAATCACGTCAGACCATGAATGGTCTCTCTGTCTCGCCTCGCGAATGGATATTCGCCAGGCGAATCATGACAGATGTGGGAATCTTAAGAATTTCTCTAAGTTATCCCTATGCCTATCATCCCATCTCTCAAGAACCATCCCTATGGGTTTCCAAAACTAATCCAATATTATCAATCTCACCTCTCATAACAACTCATTCATTATGGGGTGCCAAACGTCCCTAAGCTATGTTCTTTCACTAATCCTATTTTCTTCATCGTAACACACATCATCATCAAGTCATCATTATCAATTCACATCATACAATCTCATCAATGCATAACGTATGTATGTACATATCATTCATCGTTTTCAATCATATCATCAATACAACACCAACAATCATGGTCATAACACCATAAGCATATATATATATATATATATATATATATATATATATATATATACACACATAATATTCACATAGGCACAATCTTAGCATATACATATCATACACATAATTACACTCATAGCATATACATAGGCATTTACAATGCATATAGACAAACATATAGGGGTCATGGGTTAACCCCTTCATCTTAACCTATCCCAAAACCCACATACTCATGATCTATTTCTTCCCCCCATACCTGGTATGACGATCACCACGAACAAAGGAAGGAAAAGGTTCGGAAAAGGTTGCGTCTACACGAATGCTCAATCTTACGACGCTTGACTTCACGATCACAGCCCCAAAAGGTTCAAGAGCAGCAACTGGGAAGAGGGCTTGTGATGGCAGTGATACTCTTCAAGCGAAAGAGATGAAGAACGATGAACAATGGTGCAATCTCCTTCAGGGATCCTTGGAAAGGGTTTAGAAATCCTTGTTTGCAGAGGAAGAGGCAGTTTCTGGGAGTTTTTCGACTTAGAAGGTAGGTTTAGGTCAAGTCTTAGGTTATAAATATGAGTTAGGGTCATTGTGGGCTGATTAGAAGCCCAAAAACACGATTCTGGTGCGCGCAGATTCGCGAGGCGAGTAGCCTTTCGCGAGGCGAACCAGAGAGCTGTAAAAATCTGGCTGTCAGGTTCGCGAGGCGAATGTATCCTCGCGACGCGAAACTTTAGAAGCCGAATTTGGCCTGAACACCTGAAATACGACTTGTAGATAATTCTCTAAGCCTTCCAACGCATCCAAGATCACCTCAATCGGATATCTAGAACTCAAGATATGAACAAAGCCGTAAAACATGTTTCTTGGACTTGAATGCATTGATCATTCCTTAAGGCTAAACTACCCCAACTATAAACTTGGACATCAAGAACAATCATAAACAACATATATACAACATATACAAGCAAATATTAACACATATAAGCATAGTGTAAAAAAAAAACAGGGTGTTTCAGTCCACTTGAGTTGAGGGTAATCAGTTGAACTTGGTCTCTACTTGGTCCTTGAAGATTAAGGGAGGAAATTTCCAACAAGGAAACTTTCTCGGTCTTATTCTCATAAGAAAGTATATAGAAGAATTTCACCACTCTGAAACGAATACAGGAATATCCAATATGTAAAAATATTCTTCAGTAGGTTCGTGAGTGTAAAAATGCATAGCTAATACCTGTTTACAATCATGACTCTAATAAAGTCCCTTCTTTCACAATAATATTCCAATGGATTAGAGAATCAAAAGATAAACAGTCTGGCCAAAAATCAGACTGGATCACATTTACCAAAATTAAAAGTGATTAGACTAAGTCTCATCAAGAAACTTCCAGTATCAAGAATTTGTCTGTGTTATAACTTAAGAAATAGTCATAACAGATCTTTCAACGAAATGATATGAAAATGTCCAGACCAATGGATATTATTAACCAATCTACTCAAGTGTCTAATACACCGAGAATTATGTAAGAGTGTGAGTGCATACGCATGTTTGGGATTGCATGCCCTAAGAATTTCACTACCACCCAATCAGAACTCATACTTAAGTAACTTCACGACAACTCTTCTTGCGCAGGGTTCATAACACTTGATGCAGAGTTTTTTCATGCTCCTTGTGACTTCTTAGAGTAAACGAGAACATCGCCGATGATGATGATTTTATCGAGAAACGGACGAAAATTCCATCTCATATAGTCTAATCCGTCTAGCTCTGTAAAGGATATTCTACACATAGCGATGGAGGTCTGACTGAATCTAGAAACTAGATCAATTAAAAACTCAATATCCTTTGCAACCATAACCTTGGAACATTCTCAGAAAATCCTCCTGAAAAATATTCCACGACAGGCACCTCAATTAAATGTCTGACACAATCCCAAAAGGATAAACGACGTTTGTAACACCCCGATTTTTCACTACTTTAATATCGATAATATGTGTAAGAAAGTTTATATTTTATTGAAGGTTTTAGAAAATGAAATAAAATAAACTAAGACCATATTCACACTCTACGCTATCATAAAAAGCTACGGTTAAATTTTGGGCTGAAAACTCAGATGGAGCCCGGTCTGCGTTTTTTCATTGACAGTGTGATTTGACTGCTCAGGAAACCTAATTTTGACCTGTGAACAAAATAGTTAGGCTTAGAATCGAATTTCCTACATTTTCGTTAAATTTGAAAAAATAGGTTCCTACGCCTTATTCGGGCGAAATCTCCAATTAGGTGAAGAACGGAGTTGAATACGGATTTACTGAAACTCGCTAACCGATAATCTGGAAGTCACATCAAGTCACATCACATGGGAAAGCGTGCCAGTGTCATGATAACGTTTAAAAATATCTGAACTCGAAAAGACCAAAATGCCCTTACGTGACCAACTTTTGGACACTTTTGTCCCACCATTCCCACGCATAAGGTCAGCTCCAAGAGGGCTTCAACCATTTCTTTCTTCACTTCATCTTCTTCCTTGGTTTTTCTTCCATTTTCCTTAAGAGAAAGCTTGAGTTTTGTGAAGAAAAAGTGTGATTCTTTTCCATTCTTCACAATTCAAGAGGTAAGATCACTTCTTTTATCCTTAAACCTCATGAATCTCTTCCTATTTCATGATTGAAATGCTTGATTATATGAGTTCCAACTTCATGAGCCAAACTTCAAAAATTTCTAGAAAATTGTAGAAAAATCCTTTTAAAGTGAAACCAATTTCTTTAAGCTAGGTTCATCATCTTCTACCACTATCCAAGAGTATGAGATCAGACATTAAGCCTAGCCTATTTTATTGGAAGTGGCCAACCCTCAAAAAAATGGGGAAAAAGTGAGTTTCTTCGATTTTTGTTCTATGACACTTCACTCTATCCTTTCCTTTCCTATGATCATTGAATCCAAGTGATTGGAAAACCAAATCAATTCCTAGCCATTTTTCTTCTTGATGACCGAGACCTAGAGTGTGATGAACCATGGCTTGGGTTTCAATTTTTTGAGTAATAGGACTTGAGCTAGTGTTAAGTATGCTTAATAATCCTTCATCCACAAGATTGGAACCAAAGGAGACCACTAGCCTATTTTTTCAAGGCCGAACCTTAGATGTATTAGGGGGAACAAATTTATGTTATTAATGTTGTTATTTTGTATTGATTGTGTTGAGAATTGAATTGTGATTGGTTGTTCTAGGCGACGCGAAGGAAAACGGAACCGGAACCGAAAACTGTTCGGGAGCTAACTTAGGACCCTAAAGTGGTAAAGGGAGGTATTTCATAATAAGTTTGGTAGCCTCATGATGATTGGTTGTTAGATGTGTTGTTGGTGTTTTGATTGGTGCTTTGATGATTATTATGTGTTGTGTATGTACTTGATTTACTTGATGAAGTATATACTTGGATATTTGAATATGAATTGTGGCATTGATGGGTTGGATGAGATATAAATATATATATTTATATTTATATCCTAGATTGGTTAAGAGCATAGCATTGGCTATCGCTCGATAAAGAAGATTAAAGTGTTTAAAAACCAAAATCAAAGTTTGAAAACGTATTTTCAAGTCAAAGAAAGCTCTTGAGAAATGTTTTATTCTATCAAGGAATAACACTTATTTTTGATAATGTTAGATCCTTTTAAAAGAAAAAAAAAAGTTGTTCAAGGAAAGTTCACTTAAAATGAAATTTCTTTTAGAAAACGTTTTTAAAAGAGACGGAATCTTTAGAAAAAACAGATTTGCAAAGAAAAAGAGTTTTCCCTGGAAAATAATTTTCTCGGAGGAAAATTTTTTTGTTCATAACAAAGAAGTTGAGTTTTGTTTTCCAAAAACTGTTTTGTGAAAGTAAGACTCGAGAGAAAAGCGGTGATTTCCCTTTCACCTTAAGAAGTATGCAAACCTAGTGATCGAGACGTCGGGGTAGTGTTTTGTGAGTTGAGCACTTGGACTTCGTGTCCTATGTTTTGAATGAATGGGCTAAATGTCCTTTAAAACGGGCCGTGAGCTATATGTCTCGACAAGAAAGAATGAACGAAAAAGAAAATAGAAACTTTCTGTGTACATACATATGAAACGGCAGACGTGCCATTTGAACTGACCTACAATCCAAGTGGTTGAGAATATGAGCCAGTTAAGACCATTAGGTCTATAGGGGCATCTTATGTTCGAGACTCAACAAGTGGCCGGAGGCGTTGTAACCTCGTGCCGTGGTAATCGGTTGCCAAGCACGGATGAACTCGATCAGAGACTGGACTATTCATGATATGGTTGAGACGTGACACCCCTGAACAATTGGAGTTCGGGCCTAAATTGAGAGGCCGACTCATAAGAACAATTGTGTTATGGGAGTATTCGCGACCTATCGCTCGATGAAGGGAAGTTAGGAATCTCCGAAGAACATGCATTAGAAAGAGGATATTGGAGCCTCCTTTATTATTATAACTCATGATAGTGTCTGAGATATTTTGTTGTATGAATATCTGTTAATGTAACTGTATTTATATGTGAATGTATATGCTGTTTGTGGCTTGTGCGGCTATCGTGATAAACTTGTAAAATGAGTATCTCACCTTTGCCTGTATATGTTGGACACTCTGTTGTGTTTTTGGATACATGTACAGATGATGTCCAGAGTTCCCCGCAGACAAGGGAGGACTCGGATGGTGGAGTCTTTTGAAGATGAAGAGAAGGAGGATCCCTCCGAATTCCTCCGAGAATCGGAGCTGACTTTGGGGATTTCCCTAATGACTACTTTTAGCCCGACCAGCATTAGAGTCTAGTTTCTTTTTGGAGCAGTGTTATCTTATCTGCTATTTTTATATTGACTTAATGGTTTTGAGGTCTATAAACTGTAATGATAGACTAGAACTTCTAGTACTAGGTAAACTCTATTTCTAGAAAACTTATATGCTCGGGCATTATTGACCTGATGCTTATTTTCGTTATGGATGTTTATAATTGATATGTGTTATGCGGTTTATCCCACCTGTCCTATGTTTGGATTATTATATGTGCGAAGAAAAGTTTTAAATCCTCATTTTCGAACATAATTATTACTTAAAGTATTTTCTCAAAGCGACCAGCGTTTTTATTTGATTATGTTTTCCGCATCGAGTTTGAGACGTAGCACCGAGCGGGTGTTACAACGTGTCAACATGAATACAAGTACCATTCACTAAACATGAGTTCTTACAAGGCCTCAGCCTGATTAGAACCGAACAAAACATACATACTTGTGTGCCAACACACATTGTTTCGACAAGAAACAATTCAACGAGATCCGACACTCTTGGAGAAATAAAACTAACTTTAGAAGCTTATCATTAACCTTTTGCTCGTCCATCAGCTATCGGCAAAAGTCATTCCGTCTTCTACTTACATGCTAGTCCATCATTATCCACTACTAATCCTTCACTAAAGACTTACTTCCATTCTTACTTCTAAGCATTGCTTTAGTGGTCGAGTACTTAAGTTAACTCCCATGATTAAGTCAAACACTTAAACTAATTCTTATTCCATTACTACATGTCTCGACCTCATCAAAAAAATTTGATGCACTTTAAATCCCAATACGCTCACTTAAGAATTCTAATATCTATGTGAAAATCCAAAATTGATATCAAACTTAGTCCAAGTCCTCGAAATTTAGAAGTATCAAAATAAAGAGTCAACCATATCCTTAGATAGTGGTTGTTGTAAGCGAGTCCAAACTTATCTGTCCTACTTATCTACACCGGTCACTGTCTAACGAGACAATACTCCCATCTCTATAGGATCCATTGTGATTCTGCCCCCTGCTGATACCAGTTTTAAGGACACTCATTCTATAGCCAAAGTTCATACTTCCATTTTTTTTGACTCAGTCTCTGATCATTCGTAACCTTCGGAAAAGTTCTACCTAGGTATTATACGTACTCTTCACCATCACTAGCATGGATCACCAGTCTACCTATAACGTGTAACCTTCAATTTTTCCTAATGGAAACAAATGTCTTATCTATCAAATCCACAAACAGCGAAGGCTCTAATCATTTCTTAAAAATACTATCAGCAGAAATTTCATGCTATACCATACTTCCATTGCTCTACCGGAACCCCATTCCAGTCTCTCAATTCTATTAGCGAACATGTCGTTATCTTGCCATCCCTTTGGTCACTTACTAGCCACCTATGAATCCACTTTAAAAGCTTTTGGTATTCCTCTACTTGTCTAAGGCACACTCATTCCACCGGCAGACTTTCACAACCACTGAACTTCCTTTACCTACAAGTGAATCATTACTTACTTGATAGCGAAGAGCCTAACATCCTTGACTCTTAAAGTAACGGTCATATTTAACCTATTAATTGGAAACGACTAAGGGGTTGCCTCAAAGCTTACCCTAGATGTCACCTCTTAACAACTCGGATAACTCTTCTATAAAAGTCTTAACACATCTTAATCCTCGGATCCAACCAATCCAATTGGTTGTATTCCACAAGGAACAAGTCATAACAGACTGTTCTTACACCCACTGACTTCTATCCAAACAAAACACAGAGTAAACACAGCAAAAACATAATTAATAAATCCATAACCTAGATCCCAAAAGACATCGACCAGCTCTGATACCACTAATGAAACACCCCATCCCGGTGTCACTTTTTGTAACCCAAATTACCATACCCTTTGTTTAGTAAAAAAAATTTCAGAAATAACTCCATAGAGTAGTTGCGAAAATCTGATACCAAAGAAAAAATTTTAACAACCAGAGGAAACAAAATGAACGTCATTATATATAAAATAATTCAAGTTTCGCCATTAGGCATACATACTTCCAATCTCTAAATACACAACACTCATAGTCACAGCCGGAAGACTGGACTTACACATTTATAAATCCTAAGAGCTGGTCTAATGAAGATCTCTAAGGACAAAAGGATGTACTACCTAGTATACGTCGTACCAATGAGACTGGGTCTCGTCTTCAACAATCCACACCTCTTCGTCATCAACCTCAAGCAGCTCAAGCTACAGGGTTCCGAACTAACCCAGAGGACTGTTGATAAACATCTGTACACGTATCCAAAAACACAACCCGGTGTCCAACATGTACAGGCAAGGGTAAGAAACTAATATATGGATTTAAACACGATAACTATATGTGGAACACACCAACAACGCATAAGCATATATAATCATGTTGCATAAGAATCTACTATATAAACAAGTAGTTTATCATAGGGTTTCATACCCGGCAGTCATCGTCATTTATAAAACTGCATAACACTTCAACGATCAACGTCTATTTCTTTACTTAATCTTCGGAGATCACAACACAGTATAAATGAGTTGATCAAACTCGATTGCCAAAAAGGCAACCCGTTATTAAAACCATTGCACATTGTCCAACACAAGGCATAGGTGATCACCGTTTATGGTTTTCATTGTCCATCAAGGCACAATGATATACACCGTCTTGAATATCCTGACCACCAAGATATCCAGATTAAACAATAAGCACGTCTGCCAATATGAATGCATGAGAAAACCTTTGTTTTCGTAAGTTTTTGTGTTTCGTATAATTATTCCCTTGTTGAAGCCCAAGGCTATCAACCACTACAACTTTTAGACGCTTAGGTCTTTTCAACATTTAATTAAAAAGAACACATAGTCCAACAGCTCAATCATAAAACCTTATACCGATGCACCAGCCTCGGGTTTTGGATTCTAGAGCATACAAATTGTCCACAAGTTTACAGGACCACAATAAATAGCATGGATCCTCGATCCATGTGTTCTGCAGAACACTAGAACCCCGACGTCTCGGTTTCTAGGTTCACGTTTCAACGTTTTACATCGTTTTCGTTTTGTGAAACACAAATCCAAAACAAAATCGCCGCAATTGATCCAAGTTGTCGGAATTAACACCGTTGCGTAAAACTCATTTATAGAAAATCTTTTCCATTTAAAATCCATTTATAAAACCATCAAATCATCAATAAATTCATTTTCCTCTAAAAGACTTTTCCACAGCTTCAGGTATTGAAAGAAAGTCGTTTGAGACTAAATTGATGTCCACATAAATACTACTATTTTCGAAAACCCTTCAGTAAATATTTTTGGAATTAACCTTCGTTTAGCGTTTTAAAAATAACATTCTAAGTTAAAATTGACTTTTTCTCTTAAATTAATTTTCTCAACATAACCATTAAATTGTTTTTGAAAACTAACTTTGTCTACTAATCTCTTCATTTTACTTCAGGATCCTTTTCGTAAAAACTAGTATCATTAAAATCTCTCAATGAAGTATTTGACGTTTCTTATAAACTTTTAAGGCTTTTATCTCGTTCATTAATTGAGCACTGACCATTGTTAGGCTTCTCAATCAACAATCAACATCAACAACATTGCCACATCAACATTATAGCAGATAATACAGTTTATAACGTGTATTAAAATACTATAACACATCACTGCAGATAATCACTTAAAAGCAAATAATCAACAACAGATAGAATAACAGTTGAAAATAACTCAAATAATCCTAACGCAGATTAAATCAGACCATAGAGACGACTCCTAGATAACATATAGTTATCGTGAAATCCCTCAGGCAAATTCCCCTTACCTCTTGAAGGTAAATCTCTGGATTCGTGTCATCCAATTGATCCGCAAATCTCCCGATCAATTTCCCGCCACACTCACCAACAACCACCTTCACACAAACAACTCAAATTTTTAACAAAAACATCAATACAATTCCTTTTCTCCTAGGACTAGGTTCGGCCATCAAGGCTTAAAATTAGCTAGGGATGCCTAGAAATTCCTAACTCTTGGATGGATGATCCTTAGGCATACCTAGTACTAAAACAAGCTTCATCATTCAAAAACTTGAAGCAAAACTCATGATTTCTCAATAGTTAGGTTTCGGCCAAAGCTTATAAAAATAGGGAGGAAATTTCTTTTGTGTTCAAGCTTCTAGATACTCAATCTATACATCATAGAGGGTTCATAGAAATTGGTTTCATGATCATAGGATTTTTCTACAATTTTCTAGAGATTTATGAAGTTTAAGGTTTAAACTTGAACATAGTTGAAAAAACAAGATTTCAAGGAAGAACAAGAAGCTTAAGAGATCAAGGAAGAGTTCATACCTCTTGGATGATGAAGATGTGCAAAGATTCAAGCTTTTCCTTCATAATTTGTTCTAAGTTTCACTTTGAGAAAGTGAGAAAATGAAGAAGTTTTGAAGAAGATGAGAAGAAATGGGTGAATGGCTTGAAATGGGAGCTCTTAGGCGTGAAGGAGGTGAGGGACAAGGGTGTCCAACTTGGTTAATTTTAAGGGTAAAAGATTAATTTCACATAGGGACAAAATTGGAATTTCAACAAAAGGCTAAGGACGTAAACGTCAAAATGACATGAAAATATCTAGATATTTTTAGAAAGGTAATGATGACGGGTGGTGAGTCACAGGGTCAAAAATGTAATTTCAAAAATCTCGAGCCGCAAAAGAGTCATTTTACGTAGGAACGAAATGGACATTTCACCAAAGGTTGAGGGACATAATTGTCCTACTTCCACTAACTCATCATTACCTTGGTGAGTCACCCACATGACTCACCTAGGTGAGTTGTCCTTGAAAAGGACTTGAGGTTTATCCGTTAGCAGATTCCGGTAATCCCGTATTCGGCTCTGTTGTTCACCCGATTTAGGTTTTACGCCCGAATAACGTATAACGAATTATTTATTTTGAAAATTTTCAAAATAACCAATATCATTGAAAATTTGATTTAAAACCTAACTCTTTCGTTCTCGAGTCAAAATTAGGTTTTCTGATCAGTAAAATCTTACTGTCAGTGAAAACGCAGACCGGGTTTCGTCTGAATTTTCAACTCAAAATTTAATCGTAGCTCCCTACGATACCTTAGAGTATGAATATGACTTCGGTTTAGTCAAAATCATTTTCCAAATATCGAATAAAATATAAGTTTATTTATATTCATTTCCAACCTTAGAAAGCAGCGAAAATCGGGGTGTTACAGGATTAAAAAAGGCACGATTAACCATAAGTAGGTTAACTTGCTTTCTCCATAAAAGGAAATGTTGATAGATTATTAACCAAGAGTCATAGGAATTTAATCCATTGGTTAAAGCAACGAAAAGGTGATGGATGGTTGACATAAAGGGGACAATGTCTCGGGAAGCATGAAAGGCAGTCATGAACTACACCCGGCTCCGGGCCAGAATAACTTCCACGGCCTTGGCACGCAGCCCAAGGTAAAGCGATCCAGATTAAAATAATAATATTTGTACCGGTTCCGACTCAAAACAGCACACTGGGTTCAAAACAACATTTTATGATTATTAAGCTCATAATTGAAATTCAAATATGAATTTACCATTATTAACTATTATTATGATTATGATCAATCAAATTGTATTTCCAGTCAAGTTATTCACACAAACAGTTAAAAGGCAGACATAGGATTTTTGGGATGTTACATTTAGCACTCATAAACAGTGGAACACAACAGTAGCACGAAATTAGGATTTGAGAGAGCTTTTCTCTCTTTCCTCTTCTTGCTTCTTCTAGGTTTTTAGTTTTTGTTCATTTTTGTTTTTATGGGTTGTTACTCCACACCCAGGGAGGACTAAACTCTCTTAATCAATCCTTGGATGTAGACATTATTGAGGTTTGATTTATGAAACCTTGCTCTATTTTGTATATTCATATTGAATTTTGTTTTTCATTGTTTTGTCCTATTTGATTCTTGATTCTAATTTTATTTGCTTAAATGAAATTGAGTCTTGAATGTATGTGTCAGTGGCTTCATTAGCTCATTTTTAAAGAGAGTAGACATAATTTGGATGTTGCATTGAAGGTGTTTGATGCTATGTCTAGCTTGGTTTAATTTCGGTTTTCAAGTTTAATCTTAGTTTGATGGTTGCTTAACTCATTTTTCCTTGCCGTATCTTCATTCTAGAAGTGTTTCTAGTAGAGAAATTGTGAATTATGGTGAGGCTTCTTGCTATAGTTTGAAACCAAGGATGAAATTAACATGATGTTCGTTTATGGTTAAGGATTGATCAAACTCGATAGTTGTTGAACCCTTTGGATTGGTTGTTTTTAAACCGTTGTTTCTAGTTTTAATAGCTTCTACTTTGTCTCAATTTCGCTTATAAACTTGAACCCTCCCCCCAACCTTTTATTTTGCTTGCCTATTTGATTGGATTGCTAAGATGGTCGTTGGGAAAGGATTCGGGTCAACACCCTTGCTACTAGTAAGGATTTAATTCGGTTTTATTAATTTTGGTGGGTTCGGCACCTGGCAAAATTTTGGTGCCATTGCCGAAGACCATTCTTAGTTGTTTAATCATATTAGGTTTTGTTTATACTAATTTATAACCTTTTTGTTCACTATTTTGTTGTTTAGCTTAGTTTTCCTATTTTTCTAGTATTTTTCAGGTTTTAGGTGGCTGAATTGGTATCGAACTGTGGAGTTTGGAGCTGAAACTTGGTTTCCAAAGGTTTGTGGCCATTTTGAGCAAGATGATCTTTTACGATCAGTCATTCAAATTTTAGCCAAATTCATTCATCTGGTATGAGTTTTGGACTTCTCAAGACTTATCGGTAATTAAAAGTTTGTTTTTCTTAGCTCCTATCAATCAGAGTTTTGGTATACCCCTTGGAAAAAATTTAATAATCAAAACCTAGTAGGTAATCCCCCTGGTTTGGCCAAATTCTATCATTTAGACTACTTTTTCAATTATTTTTGTTTTTACTCTGCTCCATAATTAATTAGAATAGTATAGTTTTTTTTCTATGGTGGTCCCATATTTTTTTCAAATCATTTGATGTGTTTTTCAATTTTTATAGTTTACCGGGTAGTGTAGAATTGTATGTTTTTGTTGGTTTGCAGTTTTTAGTCCTTATTGAGTAGGTGCAACTGTTTGAGCTTAATTGTGGTGAGTTAAGCTTACATGATGATGCTTTGAGCTTATATGTTAGTGTCTTGAGCTTACATAGATTGCACATTGTGATTGCTGCACATTATGCTTGCCTATTATGATTTTGATTCTTGCTGCTCTCCATGGATAATTACATGCAACATCACATGCCTAATATTTATTATGATCCATCATGCATATATTATCCTGATTTTGGAATGAGTGCTATTGGAGTTGATTACGTTAGTGATCCCAATCATGGTTTAATTGGTGCTTCTGTCTCTGGTTTTGTTAATTCAAGTGTGTCTGCACCAATGGATGATTATTTTGCTCATAGCACTTTGACAAATTTTGCCACATATAATCAATCATCATGCATAAGTTATGCAGAGAATGAGGCTGAACCATCATGTACATATTATTCTGACTTCCTTGCTCATTATGAGTCTAATTGTGGTTTTGGCATTACTGGAGTAAATGAGGCGCCATTTTCCTATTTTGGCCAACGTAACGAGTATGGTAGTTTGGACAAGTTAGCTTCTTTAGTGCATCAGCTAAAAATGAGTCAGCAAAAATTCATCCAACAGCCATCCACAAATGAGGAAATGAATGAGGCAACGAATGAGAAAATGATTTGGCTTCCTTACCAGCTAGATCCCACACCAGCCCAACCCAGTTTGGAGGAATTGGTGCAACAAGTGGCAGAACACACTCAGATGACAAAAGAACGTCTACAAAATTTGGGAACTCAAGTTAGCCATCTTACTTCCACCTTGATTGCATTGCAATCACAACATCTCCTTGAAGAGCATTCGGATTCACACATAGACACTCTTAACAATACTTCTTATGAACATAATTTTGATAATATTGTTGAGAATACTATTGTTGAGAACACTTTTATTGATGAACTTTTTGTTGAATTTCCGGATATTCATGCTTTTCCTGATTCTGTTTGTTTTACTTCCTGTGTTGATTGTAATGGTTCTGTTTTGTGTGCAGCGTGTGTTGAAATTTCATTCTTTTTGGGGTATGAGGAGCAAGGTTGCATGTGGAACATGAGAGACATGAGGTTGAGGACCCTGTTCAAACAACAAATACAGAAAATGAGGATCATGTGAACAAGCTACCCATAGAAAGCATCCCCATAAAAGATGTTGATCAAGTCATGATGGATGTTGCAAGAAATGAAGATTTTTCACAAGAAGCACCTAAAACACTTCCCTCTTATGTGCAACCATCCGAAATGGAGCTGCAACCACTAAGGCTTTTGTGGTTGATGAAGATTAGCTCAAGCAATTTGGAGAAGAGCAAGCATGGAAGAGCAAGCACTCACTCCATGACACCTGCTGCACTACATTCTATAAGGTTGTTTCTCCCCCTTTCTATTTTATTTTTCTTGTCCTCTGTCTGAATGAATTTATATTGATTCTTGATTTTCACATGTTCTAGCTTGAGGACAATGTAGATTTCAAGTGTGGGGGAGATATATTGTGTCTTGATGTTTTTAAATTGTGTTGCCCTAAATTTTGTTGGCATATTTTTATTTTGTTGTTTATGTTATTTTTCTGTTTTTAAAATGAAGTGTAAAAAATTTCGTTGTTTTTGTTTTGTTTTTTTATTTTTTTTTTGCCTTGAATAATGTGTTTTGAATAAATCTGTTTACTGTTTCTGCTGTTTATTTACTGTTTTCCATTTCTACTATTTTCTGTTTTACTGTTTTGATGTTTTATTTTGTTGTTTCTATTTTCTGTTTTTGTTGTTTATTGTTTACTATTTCTGTTTTTTGTTTTCTGTTTCTGTTATTTGTTACTGTTTCTATTTCTGTTTTCTGCTATTTACTGTTTTGGCTATTTTTTTGCTGTTTTTCTGCTGGTTGCTGTTTTCGCTGTTTTACCACTGTTTTTGACGTTATTTTGTTGTTTTTAGTGTTATTTTGCTGTTTTGGAAAAGAAAAAAAAATAGAATAAATGGCTTTTTCTTTCCACTTGGAGTTTTTAGAGTTGTGAGAGTTGTGGGTTTGAATCAATTGAAGTGAAAAGAGTCTTGACATAAGTGATTAAATTATCTTTCTTTTTTATTTTGAAAGTTTGGTGATGAATATTGAATTGATAAATTGAGTTTGATAGAAACATATAACTTGTGAGATTTTTGAGCCTATACACTCTCTTCATTCTTGGGTGCATTTTCCTTCATGGATTTTGTTGCTCTAGAACTTGCTTTGATTCTTTTTTAAGCTACATTGTGCATGCACATATTAAGATGACGAAGACATTTTTGTTCTCTTTTAGCCACTTAACCAAATAGCCAACCTTGCATGTTTTTCCATTGATATACCCCATGGGGCCTTTTTGAACATTTTTTTGTTTTTGAGCTTATTACAAGACTTAAAGTGAAAAACCATGTCTCTACCTTACCTTAGGGAATAGGGGAACATTGGGAAGCTTTTGAACAAGTGTGAGGGAAGTTGATTTTTGTTATGCAAGTATTGAAGAAAAAAAAAGAAAAGAAAAGAGAAAAAAAAAAGTTACAAAGAAAAAAAAAATGTACAGTTGTACTTGTCTTAAAGAAAAAGAAAAAGAAAAAGAAAGAAAAAAAGAAGAAATGAGAAGGAAAAGAAAAATAAACAAAGGGGAGAAAGGAGTTTGAAAAGAGAGTTGATAGGTGCTTTTGGGTGAATTTGGTTCTGTGATTTTGTTGCCAATGTTCCTCCATTCTCTTTGGTTCTAACTTGCCATATTCATTCCATTTCATTCCTTTACCTTGACCACGTTACATCCTCGAATAAAGTCCTTTTGATTTTTGTGTGCATGTGCATGGGTGGTTGAGATTGAGAAGATAAGCAAGCTTATGGTAGTGCCAATTTTCATGGATTGAATTGAGAGAAACACTTAACTTTTAAACACTTGAGGGATTGAAAGTATGTCATGTCATTCTTAATTTATCCTTTTTAATGGGGTTTGCTGTAACATCCCAGTTTTTCGAAAACCATAATTGAGATAGATGGCCTAGATTGAGTGTTTATATGTTTGTTGATAATTATTATCATGGCTTAAAAGTGTTTAGAGAATAGGATTAAGGTAGGGATGAATTGGATGAGAGAAGGATGAAGGACAAAGGATCAAGAGCAGAACGCTCAAGCGTGGATGATGAGAACGCTCAAGCATGCTAACGCTCTAGCGTGGAGAGTTTGGACGCTCAAGCTTGGACCTTCTGACCAGTTGACTGGCAGTGATGGGACGTAAAGTGACATGTGTCAGTTACGCGTCGTGGTTGGCACGTGATGGGAGGTGCCTTGACGGTGAGGAAACGTCAACGCTCAAGCGTGGGAGAAGCCAACACTTAAGCGCTGGAATGCTAAAGCGTGGATAGTTCCAACGCTAAAGCCTGGGCAGTAGAATCTTTGCCTATATATACTTCATCATTTTCACCGAGGGAGAGTTTACAAAAACTCAACTTTTACAAAGAGAGTGTGAGAGAAGGTGCAGATACAGTTCCAAGCTTCAATTCAAGTTCGTGATTCGTTCGTTAATCCGATTTCAGTTCCGATCGTGTTTTCGTGATTAGCGCGACTACTACTCATTTCTACCGGTTTGCTTTTGTGATTCGACGAGGGTAAGCCAAGCTTCCGTATCTACCTATATTATACTATACAATGTTCTCTTTTGGTTTAAGCTTATTTTCACGGTTTTAGCTTCGTATTAGAGTTAATGCTATAGTCTACGTGTCATTTCCATGATTAGGGCAAGTTTGGAAGTTGCGTGTGGAACCCTTTTGGAGCAAGTGACTGCGGCTGTGAAGGCAAGAAGGGGAGCAAGGAGTGCTCATTGTGTTCGTGATTATCACCACATTTGCTATCAGGTGGGGAGAAGGAGACATACGTCGAGGAGGCAAGAGTAGTTCATATAGTTGTTTCGTACGTTTTGTGTGTGCAGGGGAACCCTAAACCCTACGTGAGGTTGAGCCCTAGCAAAGTACCTAAAACCTAGGTTTAGTTTACTTTGGGCTATCACCGTTATATTTGATACCCTAAGTTAGCAGATTTGTGATGCATGATAATATGTGCTATGTGTTGATATATGCGTACCTGCTATTTATGATATTTGATATTTGCAAGAGATCCATGATGTGTTGCTGATAATGGCATGTTGGTATGTATGTTGTTTACTGTTCTATGGAGCATGTTGATAATTGATAAGTTGTTGCATTAGGTTTGGAAATGTGTGTATGTATGAGGTTCAGAGGTTTAGTATGATTTGGGCTTTGATCCCATTGTGGACATTTGAGCTGATAGTTAAGATTTGAGGTCATGGTTGGAGCGTGGAGCTCGTAAGGTTATGATGGGAGCTTGGAGCTCATATGTTACAGTGGAGCTTGGAGCTCATATGGTTACCTTTGGAGCTTGGAGCTCATGTTGCTAAGAGCAAGTTGGCATGTGTTGTGATATCAGCTAAAGAGATATGGATGACATGCATAGCATATGCATTTGATGCCAAGTGACGAGCCATATGTTGTGAAGCATACGAGGTTGGTGCACCGAGTGTGGGTACGAAAAACGGAAGGGTAGGTCTACGTGATCTTGGGGATATACTAGACACAGGCGTACCCACATGAGACCGGTGGCAGTCCTGGGCACGTCCTACTATCCCGACTGGACCCAGAGTCTTTCCAGTTGCCGGTGGATCTTCCGAGGAGGCCCAGTTAACCCTCTTTGTCTGGGACAGTTGAGCAGTGATGCACTCTTATGGGTCACAGTGAACGGAACGGATTACTGGAACGAACCAACTTGTTGTCTGATATGCGGACTTGATGTTGCCCTTAGTAGGGTGTTTAGTACCGGCCGGTATGCGTAGAAAGAGTATGTGTACATCTAGCTAAGGAACGACCGTAGTACCGTGATCTTGAGAGATGGTTGTGTTTGCTATATGTTCTACATTGCATCATCCCTGTCATTGATGTGTCATGATGTGTTGTATATCTTATCTCCCTATTCTTCTTTGTATGTGTATGTTCGGTTTTGCGAAGAGACGACGAGGTAGCGGAGGACCAGGATGGACCCGAGACTTCACCCGTTTATCATGGGGGCACTGCGGATGCCGGTGCTAGGGGACAGTCTACCATGATGAGAAGGGATGGCAGGTGGACCCCTCGACCTTTTTGGCCGTCTACACCGGACCTGTCAGCTTGATCTTCTGGAGCGGCACACCACCGTATGTGGAAATCATAGGACCTTATCGCGTGTACTAGTTTCTTCCCTTCCTTTGGATGTGGCACCCATTGAGGCAGAGAGAGCGAGACTACTTGTGGGTGGCACCCCAATCCTCTGTAGTATCTAGCAGGAGAGGCTTTGTCCACAGAGGTCAGCGCAGGCATACAGAGCGGTACCTGAGGGCAGCTCAGAGGCATAGGATTGTTGTGTCGAGTTCCTCATCCCAGTATAAGCCTATGCAGGTTTATAGGTGCACTCATAAAGAGGGACAGGGTAGCTCAGGGCATCCTCACCACTAAGAGTGAGAGCCAGCCAGTGCATCTCTAGGATTATGTAAAAAGGCTTTTGATGTACTTGAGAGTGGGCTGGGGAGAGTGCTAGTGAGCTTTGAGAGTTTCCTTTTTTGGAGGTCCTTAGATGTACCTTGTTTAGGTGTTCAGTTTCTTTATGTACTTGGTCTGTATCTATATAGCCCTACTGATAGGGCCACCATTTATACTTTAGTACTACTTGTATATACGCATGCTTTGGTTTATCCTGCTATGTTTACTCTGATGTCGCGCGCTTTTATATTGAATGCAGGTTATCGTTGGTTTTCATAAGTGCGTAATCGCTAAGCATAGTTAACAGTATGAGAGATTTCTAAAATAATGGGATTTCCTCGAGTGGAACTTGGGGACATCACATTAAGGTGGTATCAGAGTAGTTTGGTCCTATCTGGACTGTGGAAGTCAGGGACCAAGACTATGGGGTATTAGGAAGTTGAACTGGCAAAGTTTGTCGTCTCTACAAGAGAGTACAATTATGTCTAAAGGGGTAGAATGAATGTGATCGATTATTGTGATGATTGTGCGAATGATAAGTAGATGTATGTATTCATGTTGCTTATCATGTTTGAACTCTGAGCTAACGGTTACTTGAATCAGGAACCAATGGCTCGACGTAGAGGTAGAAGCAGAGGTAGGATCGGACCCAATGGAGGTCAAGATGTTGAAGCTTCACATATAGGAAACGGAGCTGAATCGCTAGAAACTCTCAGAACTATGAGGGATATGGCTGCTGCTATGCTACAGGAAGCGCAACAGAATGCCCAACTCATCCAGTTAACCCGTGAGAATCAACAACAATAGCAACAACAGCGGAATGTTAGGAATGAGAATGCTGGTTTAGATGCCTTCATGAGGCAACATTCCCCTCAGTTCAATGGGGATTACAATCCTGTGGGGGCAGAGTTATGGATTCAAGAGTTGGAAAAGATCTTCGCAACGACACAGTGATCAGAAGTTCAAAAAGTTTCTTATGCTTCTTTCATGTTGGTGGGAGGAGCAGAGATGTGGTGGAAAGGGGAGCAGAGGTTGTTTGAAGCTAAAGGAAGAGCCGTGACTTGGGGGTTGTTCCGAAAGTGTTTCCTAGAGAAGTATTTTCCTCGGATGACCAGGAGGGAAAAAGACAAGGAGTTCTAGAGTTTGAAGCAAGGCAACATGATAATCGGGGAATATGCAGCAAGGTTCGAGGCGCTGCTCAAATTCTCAAAGTTTTATCAGTGGTATCCGAAAGAGGAATGGATGTGCCGCAGGTTCGAGGATGGTCTGAAGTATGAGATTCAAAAGGCTATAGTGCCGTTGGGGATTACTATATTCCCTAACATGCAGGATCGGTGTTCGGCAATTGAGAACATCAAAAGGAGAAGAGAGCTGGCAACAAGGAGCGGAGTACCTATCCGCAGTGACCAAAGAGGTAGAGGTAAAAGGTTTCAGAGTAGTAGATGACCTTATTAGAGGCCAAGTACAACTCAGGGGTTGCAAGGTTGTTTCAAATGTGAGGGACCACATATGGCTCGAGACTGCAGAATCCAAGTGCCCGTGAGGACCATGACTTGTTATACATGTGGAAGACAAGGACACATGGCAAGGCCATGCAGGCAAGGGAATGCACAACCGTCTGGTGTGACTGGACAGGCTGCGAGACCACAAGCCATGGGAAGAGTGTTTGCCATGAGGGGAGTTGAATCCTATCGATGCCCAGATCTGATTCAAGGTAAGTGTTTAATTTCAGGCAAGCTCTTATTTGTGTTGTTTGATCCGGGGGCTACTCATTCATTTATTTCTATCGAGTGCATGGATCATTTGGGGTTACTATATCATTGGTTGATTTTAAACCGTTGTTTCTAGTTTTAATAGCTTCTGCTTTGTTTCATTTTCGCATATAAACTTGCAAACCCCCCACCCTAAACATTTTATTTTGCTTGCCTATTTGATTGGATTGCTAAGATGGTTGTTGGGAAACGATTCGGGTCAACACCCTTGCTACTAGTAAGGTTTTAATTCGGCTTTATTAATTTTGGTGGTTTCGGCACCCGTCAAAATTTTGGCGCCGTTGCCGGGGACCATTCTTAGTTGTTTAATCATATTATGTTCTCTTTATACTAATTTCTAACCTTTTTGTTCACTATTTTGTTGTTTAGATTAGTTTTCCTATTTTTCTAGTATTTTTTAGGTTTTAGGTGGCTGAATTGGCACCCGTCAGTGTTCATGCCTGGCATGCCATGCTCGAACTCAGAACTTCAGTATTCTCTTCATTTTTGCTCAAAAACCTTCGTCTTTCATCATATGTTCATCAAACTGCCTCTAAACATCAATTCTATCAAAACTTAAGTAAAAAGGGTGAAATACAATAATAACTATCATGAAATGCATCAAAATTCAACCCAAATACCCTCTTTAAAATGCACAAAATTGAGGTTTATCACTATCCAAACACGCCCTTACAAAAAGTCTCAAGTTGACCTATGAAGAAAGACCATGGTCATGTCAGGAAGAAGCACGCCCGTGCTGAAAGGAAGCACACCCTTACTCAGTGAAGCATGGTTGTACATAGAAGCATGCACGCCCGTGTTGGATGAAGAACGGTCGTGCTCAATCCCATGCACTAATGATGCTGATTTACGTACTCTACATGCCCGTACTGAAATGAGCACGACCACGTATGAAGGAAGCACGGTCATGCTTGAGTGGAGCACGCCCGTGTTGGCGGCGCTGACAGACTTATTTTAGGGATTTTCTCCTATTTTTCCTATATATAGAGGTCCTCCATACCATTCTCTTCATCTCTTATCTCTCAGTAGTTTTTAGCTTTTAGTAGTTTGTTTTCTTTGAGATTTACAGAGTAGGATTAGCGCTTAGAGGTTAAGTTTGAGACTTTTCTTCTCCTTCTTAATTCTTCGAGAAGCGTTTTCCATTGTTGATTTTGGTTTTATCTATGTAAATGGGTAGCTAATTTCATCACTAGAGTTGTGATGAATCTTGTATTAGTAGAAACCCTTTTTTCTATGTCTTAGTTTTAATTCTAATTCTATCTAATTTCAAGGTTGCAATTTGAATATTGTTATTCTATTGTTCTTCATTCTATGCTAGGACTGCACACCCTATGCATGCTTATAATCAATTGGTTGATCAGCGACCGTACTACAAATAATTGGTATACCTAAAGGATAAACCGGGTGTAACAGCCCCCTGGGGCATTCCATAAAGAACACATGCGAAATTAAATTTAAAAGAGAATTGCTGGTTGCTTTCGGAAAAAGGATAATTTACTTTAAGTTGGAAAACTCGGGTGTAAAAATTTTCGGCATAATGCTTCAGGAAAGTAATACATACATCACAATAATAAAATCTCATTATACTTAACCACACACATAAACTGGGTTTATTCACAAACCCTAAACCATCACATAAAAGTTTTCCTGAGATTGTTTTTCATACAGAAGTCCCAAACTATACAGAGGTTTTCAAAACCACATATACCGACTTTTTCAAATTAAACATTTAAAATCCTAAGAGCTGGTTTGATAAAAGAACTCTACGGACAATAGAGCCCACTACCTAGTATACATCGTATCAATAAGACTGGGCCTCGTAGTCGACAGTCCACACATCTTCATCGTCGACATCAAGAAACGCAAGTTACAGGGTCCTGAAGTGACCCAAATGACCATTGAGAAGCATCTATACACGTATCCAAAAGCACAACAGGGTGTTCAACATGTACAGGCAAGGGTGACTAACGAATATATGGATTTAAACATGATAACTACATGCACGACACACAAAACATCATGTGAACATATGTAGTATCAACACAGCACAACAGCAGTAGTAACACAATACAACACACCAGGTAACAACATATCCAACATGCATATCATAAGTTGCATTATATTATATTAATCAATTAGCAGCATAAGACATCTTTGAAAGCAGAAAAATGATGTATAATAAGTAAAAGTAATCATCAACAGCCATGCAATGCAATGTAATGTACATGACTCAATGCCATATGCCACAAGGGTAAAACTCTGACCCCTATTCCATGCAGCTAAAAAATCGTCGGAGAGAGTGAATTAGAGGACATGTTCCGGTTATTGCCAGCCATGAGCAAGATGCTATAACATTCGTAACATGCACATATTTGGCTTTACGGAAACATTCTCGACCAAACATGAAAAGTACGACATCTAGTCGAGGATATCAATGTATTGCTCGGATTCACCACGACACAGAAGAGCTACCAATTGGTCACATGTCGGCCCTTCCAACCCTGATACCTCCAAGACTATTTAAAACGTCACCGTAAGATTCGCACCAGCTTCTAGGTGTAAGCTCAAATCCTAGGCTCAAGGCCTTACAAACTCATGCAATGAAATGCCAATGCTTACACAAAGCGGATGCGATAAATTAATATCTATCCACCGGATAAACCTCAAGGTTCACTAAGATTCTCTTCCTTAGGAACTATACGCATCTTTGTATTTCAAAACTGGATAAATCTCATGATCCCTTTGGAACGATCCAGACTGCTTTCAGAATTGCCGACTGTCCCCACAAACCAACACGGGTCTTTTCAACGTGCTTTGTCCTCACTCACACGCTTTCTAGCAAACTTCCCAGAAGGTCACCCATCCTACAAGTGCTCCAAGTCAAGCACGCTTAACTATGGAGTTCTTATGTTCTAGGCTTCCGAAAAGAAGATGAATCTTGTTGGTATAAGTAGTACCAATCAATTCTTACAAGCCTTCCTTCAATTGTATAGTCCCATACCTGCACAGCCTCGGGATCTCTTTCGTTCCAGTCATCACAAGACTGAAACAATTGAACGATTTTTCTTGGATCCGGACCACCGGTCCATCATCGAACTATTGTTTCAAAACCCAAAACGTTTTATGTTTGTGTTTATGTCTTATGAATTAGATCTCAAGTCCTAAGTATTATGAAGAAGGATTGAGAAACCTCTTAGATAAGTCTTTGATCCTTTCTAAGATATTAACTCCTTGAGTTTCAAGTAAAGAAATAAGTATTGATTCACTTAAGTCTTATGAAGTCATTGATGAACTAAGTCATCAATGGTTTAGTGCATGGTCTTGTTCCATCATATACTATACTTAATTATCTCTTTGTTTCAACTCTAAGTTAATTACTTTAACTTAGGTTTTTACGCGTAAAACTTTACGATTTAGAGTTGAAAACCCTCTTTGTAAACCAAAACCTTTCTAATTGAAAACACATCGATTTGAAAGAACTTTGCTACTTGATTAAGGTAAAGTACCTTAACTATTTTAAAAAGGCTTTTCCTTACTAGCTTAGTGTAAAACCATGTTCTAAGTTAGTGTAAGGAAATATAATCTCATCTAATCTTCTAACTATGATTCATTTTAATTCCAACTTAAGGACAAGGTCCTCTTTGTATTTGAAAAGAAAAATGTTATCTTAGTTCTTTTTTTTTTTTTTTAAAGAATGGTATGCAAAAGCATCACTATAAAGTAAGACATCCAAACTAGATTGGCACCTCAAGCTTTATCAATCATTTGCAGCATACCAAATTTTATAAGAGAAAAGAATAAAAAAATACTAAGGCATAGGCGGGGGCATAAACCAAACCCATGAAAGAACAAATTAGCAAAATCTATACATAGGCAGACCCCACCTATTGTGGAAAAAATCATGCCTTATAAAATTTGGAATCAAATTCCACCAACTATAGCACTTAGAGGCTACTCCATGAGTTGCAAGTGTATCTGCACAACCATTACCTTCCCTATAAATGTGGGAGACTTTAAAGGTCATCTTATTAACCATTTCAAGGCAATTTTTCCATTTGGTTCTCACATTCCATAGGACAATATCCGGAAAAGAGAAGGCTTGCACTACGAGTAAGGAGTCACATTCAAGCCACAACTTCCTCCAACCTTTTCTAAAAGCAGTTTCGATAGCTGCAGTGGCTGCAAACAGCTCAGCATTAAAGGCATCAGAGATTCCATAGAAGTCAGAGAAACATCCAAGGACTGCCCCAGACTTGTCTCTAAATATGACACCTCCACCTACTGGACCAGGACATCCTAAGGCTGAACCATTTGTATTTGCCTTTGTCCAGCCACTTGGGGGGCAATCCAGTGATCTGGAATGAATTCGGGAGCTTTTCCAGGTTTACAAGTGACTTTAAAAAGCCTAAGGATTGTCAATTCATTGCTGAGAGTATAGGAGTGCTTAGGTGAAAGATTCCCTGTAAGAAAGGAGGAGGCAATCACCATACTAATTGCTGCTCTAATGGAAACCTTTCTATTGTCAAACCTAAGCTTATTCCTACTAAACCAAATCACCTAGAGAGTGTTGATAATGGCTGCTGCAATGATGTCTATGAGCCGTGGGCTCCAGTTTCTGTTACAGATGCTAAGAATGGAACTAGCCGAAGGAGCATCATCAATATTACAATGAATGGAATTACCAAGCCAATCCTATAAGCTTCTGGCACAACTGCATTGAGAAAATAGATGCTCAGAGGTCTCAGCATGCTGATAACAAAGGCTACAAATTGAGACTAAAGTGCAGCCTCTCTGCTGTAGCTGTTCATCAGTAGGAAGTTTGTTAAATATCAATCTCCAGGCTACAAAGGACTTAGAAGGAGGAATATTTTGATTCCAAATGATCTTGTGCCAATCAACTTGAGGCTTGGGAGGATTAAAAAAGGATAGAGCATCCTTGTGAGAAAGCTCACCAAAGGATGACTCCTTCCAAATCAAATGATCCCTAGCTGGATAAACAGGAACAGGAATATGAGATAAGCTAATTCCAGCATTGTCCAGCTTTTGAAGCAGCTCCACAGGGATGATCCATTTACCATCTATCAAAAAATTAGCTACTGAAGTAGATAAAGAGCTATGCAATTCTGCTGGGATGTTTATAACTTCAGTTAATGGCTTAGAAGCCTAATTATGAAGCCAAGAGTTTATGTCCTTGCCATCCCCAATCAACCAAATGGAATTAGAAGAAACATTTTGCATCTGACTCTTGATCCTTTGCCAAAGAGAAGATTTTACCTGGCTGAAGGATGGCTTAGAGTGATGGATAAACCTTCTCCTAAGAAACGCTGCCCATTCCTTGTCAGAAATCATCAATTCCCAGGAAAGCTTAAGTAATGCAACTTTATTCAAAGCTCTAAGAGAGTTGATACCCAGGCCACCTTCCTTAAAGGGAGAGCACAATCTAGACCAAGACACAGTGACCATTTTCCTAGTGGAGATGTACCCACTCCAGACAAAGGTTCTGATGCACCTGTCAAGATTCTTTATGAGGGATGTAGGCCAAGCATAGACTTGAAAGCTATATAGAAGCATGCTTTGGATAACCGATTTCACAAGCTCAACCCTTCTTATGATGGATAAGAGACTACCTTTCCAAGAAGCAAGCCTAGACAAAATTTTATTGGCTAATGGCTGCAAAAGAACCTTAGAAGGTTTGCCTTTAAAAATAGGGACTCCAGGGTATGTAACTGGGAAACAGCCAGCAGAGAATCTAAGGGAATTAGAAATTTGAGCAACTTTGCTAGGGGAGGCAGATCCCATATAAAATTTACATTTGCTGAAGTTGAAGTACTGTCCCGAAGCTTTGCCGTACTCATCAAGAAGATTGGTCAAGAGCTGCAAATTTCTTTTGGAACCATTGCAGAACACTAAGACATCATCAGCATACAGAACATGAGTTGGAAATAGTAGGTGATTAGGGCCAGAGACAATTTTAAATAAACCAGCATCAACTAAGTATGCTATGCCTCTACTTAGTACATCTTCTACCAGACAAAATAAGAGAGGGGAGAGAGGATCTCCCTGCCGCACACCCCTCTTACATTCAAAGAAGCCAACAGGTTCGATATAAGCTTAGCTGAGTTTAATATAAGCTTAATCCAATTGCAAAATCTGCTATTGAAACCAAAAGCATCTAAGACCTTTATAATAAAGTTCCAATCCAAAGTATAAAATGCTTTCTTAATGTCAAGTTTGAGGGCAAGATTTCCACCAAAAGCTTTATGATTTAGCAGATTGATCACCTTAGAAGCAGTGCAAATGCATTCCTGGATATGTCTCTCCCTAACAAAGCCTTTTTGTTGCTTAGAAATAATTCTAGGAGCAATGTTGGCTTGCCTATCCGCAAGCACTTTGGTTATGATTTTAAATTGGAAGTTGGCTAGAGCAATTGTCCGAAAGTCATCAATTTTATCAGCTCCTTTAAACTTCGGAATAAGCACAACTAAATTAGAGTTCAAATTAGGAAGCATCCAGCCCTGAATAAAAAACTGAGAAACAACCTTGCAAACATCAGAACCAATGATATTCCAAAAGCTCTGATAGAAGCATCCCCCAAAACCATCAGGACTCAGGGCACCATCACCATTCATAGCAAAAATTGCATTTTTTTAATTTCCAAATCAGTAGGGATACTGGACAACTGGTCATTATCCTCATTGGAGATGGATTTTGGGATCACTCTGGAGATCAATTCATTGTCTTCGTAATCATTCAATGAAGCATAAAGAGAAGAATAATAATCAATGACATGCTACTCTATGTCAGATTGATCTTGCAAAATATCATCACCTCTCCTAAGCATGGACATTGATTTAGAAGATTGCCTAATCTTAGTCAATCTGTGAAAAAAGCCAGTATTTCTGTCACCTTTGCAGTGCCAATCCACTTTGGACTTCTCCCTCCAGAATTCTTCCTCAAAGTTTAGAGCTTGATGAAGCTCAACTTGAGCAATGGTTTCTTGCTGGATTAAATCATCTGAAGCACCAAAAGAATCAATAACCTACTGAATTTTTTCCACTGCAGCTAAAGCATTTTTGACCCTATGGTAAATGTTACCAAAGACATTAGTATTCCAATCCTTCAAGGCAGCTTTGACTTCTTTAAGCTTTTGAGAAAGAACAAACATGGGGCAACCATGGATTGGAGAGTTCCAAACATCTTGAATCAGCCATTTACAATCATGATGACTAATCCACATTTTATGAAACTTAAAAGAGGAAGGAAAGGTCTTGCTACCTATGCTAGCAGAAAGCAGAAGAGGGAAGTGATCTGACTTACTCCTAGCTAAGGTGCAGCAGCTAATAGAGGACCAGAAATTTAACCAAGTATCATTACATAAGCTTCTATCCAATCTCCTTTCAGTTAAAGCAACTCTAGATCTGTCATTACTCCAAGTGAACTGAGAACCTCTAGTCATCATATGCGTCAAATTACCAATGGTTGTGAAAGCTCTAAAATCCTTACAAGAGATTCTTAGAGGTAAAGAGGAGCCTCTGACTTCTTGAGAGCCCAAAACAGCGTTAAAGTCACCAATTATACACCATGGACCCAGATTTGCAGCCTGCAGATCATTTATATCATTCTGCAGTCTTCTTCTCCTCAAATAGGTTGTGCTAGCATACACCACACCAATGAACATTGACTGAGAATCTAGAGTAATTGAAAAAAATACTTGCTGGAAAGTATTAGAGATAACAGAAGGAGTAAAAGCACTACTACAAAAACCCCATCAATTAGGAAGAAAGGAGTTTCTGTCATTCATAAAAAATAATTGCATATATATTTGTCTCCAAAATGTTGCTGGAACATCATTAATTGAAATCCAAGGTTCAGAAATGAAAAGAAAATCAGGTCTGTTGATAGAACACAATTTCTTCAAAACTGATCTGGTTTCAGTATTACCAAAACCTCTACAATTCCAGTACATAATCTTCATTAAGCAAATAAATGTTGACCACCCCTTTGGGCATTACCTTTTACATTCTTAGTCACCTTTGCTTTCTTTCTAGCTTTCTTCTTGCTAGACTTAGAAACCGCTACCTGAAAATTAGAATCTGAGTTTTGATTATCTGAATCTGAGTCATCATTCAAGTATTTGTTAGCTGACTTAGGAGATTTTGAAGGATTCATTTCTGTATTCACTATCTTGATGAGATTATGATCTGGCTCAGCACTGTCTTTCTTGTTAGGGTCATCATCATCATTTGCTGGCTCCGCATCCCAGAAAGATCCCACCAGTCTCATGTCTTGTGCCACAATTGGATTCTCCACCTAAGTAATTGGGACCACTTCAGCTACAGTTTGATTTCCAAGGACTGGCAAGGCAGGAGAAGAATTGATAATTCCTAAATCTGAATTGAAAGAAACGGCAACCACATCAGCAGGGGAGGCATTTCTTGAATCGAACAGATTAATATCCGCCACGACATGAGGAGAACTATCAATAGAAGCTTGAGAATTTTGAACCAAAGTGTCAGATGACCTTGAACCAATAGGGCCAAAATTTTCATTCTCTTGGATGCCTGTTGTTAAAGCATTACTGATCCTTAAAGCTTGATCTGCAATCTGAGTATGAATAGGGGCATGGATTAGTCTATCCGTTTCTATAATTATTTCAACCACATAAGGAACATTGTTTTGAAGTAGATTATCCTTATTAATTGGAGGATTTGGAATACATTCAACCAGCACATTCTCAACCAGATTCTTTTCTACATGATGATTATCAACATCTTGTTCAGGGAAAGGGACAGAGTGACTTGTCCCAGCAAAGCATTCCAGCTGAGGCCTTTTTTCTATGACCACCTCCTTTCCCTTATTTGCAGGGACAGTGGCCAATTGATTTTGCTGAGATATCAAATTCTCCTCAGCTGGATTATCTTTATTGAAATTTGAATTACTGGAGACATCAATCTGAATATTAGTTTGCTATTTTGCTTTTGGAACATACTTGAAAGTCGATTTCTTGGGAGCCAAGAAACGATTATTATCTTCTGTGTCACCTCTTCCTACTGAATTCTTTATACAATCCTGCAAGGAATGTCCTATGATGCCATAGAATGAATAAAATGCTGGCAACCTCTCGTACTCAATATAAACAGGGAAGGCAAAATCTTCCCTTTCCACTAGTATTTTTTCACACAGGTTTGATGCCAAGTCTAGGTCCACCAAAACTCTTGCAAAGTGGCCAAGAGACTTGTTAATTGTCGCATCATCCAAAGATAAGGGGACACCAACTCCTCTAGCTATAGTAAACAAGATCTTGGTTCTCCGATACTCTTGGGGAAGGCCAAAAATCCTTATCCAGCATTGTGCATTTGTTTGCTTCACTAAATTCGGACTGAAATCGAGGGTCCAAGAGAAGAGTCTCAAGATTCCCGGTTCGAGATTCCATGAACAACTAGACCATACTTTCCTTAGATCTTCAATGGAGGAGAAGGAGAATTCGAAAAAACCTTTACCAATAGGGGTCAACCTCCAATTTCCGAGCGGCTTCCATAGTTTCATTAACTTGCATCGCAGGTCATTGAACGTGATGGGATTATCTCCTTTAGACAGCAGCAACCTTCCATGAAGGTGATTCTTGCAACTTTCCAATCTGGCAAGGGATTCCTCTTCTGGAATCTTGACCCAAAGATCATCTCCTTTCTTGCACGGGGATGGCAATTGACTTAATGGGATATCACATGCATTATTCAGGGCTTGGGCAAAGGTCTTCTTTTGAGGGAAAGAAGTAATATATGAGGGGACGAAGAAGAGAAGAATAAGAGGCAAGACAGCTCCATGGGATGATTGGAGCGGCCATGGTAGTCATGCAACAAGGTTTACGTGAACATAAACCCTAGCAGCTGTCATCCATTTTTGCTCTCAACTTTAATGAAACCACTTCATTATTTCTCTTTTTGGAACACTTTCTATCTTAGTTCTAAGATAAAAGTAATATCTCCTTAAAAACTATGTTAACTTTCATGAAATCACTTCATCATTTTTATTTTTAAAACACTTAGTTGATTAGTTGGACTATGGCTAAAGTAAAAGACATTTTCACCTTAGTAAAAACACTTGGATGTTGAAACTTTATTTGATCTTTGGATCAAAACCACTTATTGTTTTTCTTTGAAACATAAGTTATTAAAACACTTTCTTGCTTTCAAAAACTTTGAATGCTCAAGAACAACTCATGTTCTTCCTTTTCTTTTTAACTAAGGCCAAATGCTCCCTTAATGGGATGTGAAGATTTTGCTTCACCAATTTGATAAGTCATAGCTCAAAATGCTCATAATATAATGATGAACAACAATCATGCATTATCCAATCATAATCAAGCATAAAAATCCTTACTTCATCTAGAGATCAAAGTATGGTTTTCAACATACATGAAAACATTTTCCATCCAAGCATACATCATCATAAACATATGCTAAAGCATACTAAAGCATAGACCATTATTACAATCACAACGAAGCTCAAACAAAGCTACACAAATCAATCACGGATAACATATAGTTATCGGAAAATCCCTCAGGCAAACTCCCCTTACCCGTTGAAGTTATCCTCCGAGCAAAAGTCGTTCAATTGGCTCGCGAATTCTCCCGATTCCTCGTTCGATTACTCAACCACTACACCACATAATCAATCCAAACATCAATATTACACAACACAAATATTCCTATTCCTACCCATATAGGATTCGGCCATGGAGCTACAAAAATAGCTAGAGATGTCCAAAAATTCTCATCTTTTGGATTCCATCCTTACTAGGTGTGGGAAGGCTAGATCAAAGCCTATTACACCAAAACTTGAACCAAAACCCCATCCACCAACACATGGAGGTTTCGGCCCAAAAAACCCATATGAGCTAGGAAGCTCATTTGGTTTCCAACTCTTGGATCCATGATCCTCAAGTACACACAACACTAGATTAAGTTACATTACTCAAAAATTTGAAGTAAAACTCTTGCTTTTTCAACATATAGATTTCGGCCACTTTAAGAAGAATTGGCTAGAAAACTTAGTTGATTTCATGCTCTTAGATAATGAAAGAGAATGATGAAACTAACTCATAGAAATTGATTTGGTATTAAAAGGATTTTTCTACACTTTTCTATGAATTTTCAAAGTTATGAATCAAAACTTGGATCTTCATGAATCGAGAGATTCAAGAGATGAAATATAGAGATTAAGAGATGGAGATTGAAGTTACTACCTCCTAAATGATGAAGCTTAAGAGAAAAGAAACTTGATTTCACAAAGAACTTCAACTTTTCAAGATCAAAACATGACTTTGGTTGAAGAACTCATGAAGAACTTGAAGAACAAGGGAGAGAAGAGAGGAGAGAGAGAGAGATGGCCGAATGGCCTAGTGAGAGAGTGAGTGAGATATTTATTTTGTATCAATGGCAAACTTGTAATTAACCAAAGCACAATTTGATAATTTCCTTAAAAGACCAGGGGCATAATTGTCACTTCCCCTATAAATATCTAGATATTTTATAAATGTAATGATGAGATTGGTGAGTCACAGGGTCAAAAGGGTCATTTCATAAATTCCCAAGGGCAAAAGAGTCATTTTGCCTAGGGAGAGAATTGGAATTAAAACAAAAGGTCAAGGACATTTCGATCTTTTCGCGTCCAGATATTTTCTAAACGTCATCATTACAGTCATGAGTTATGGCACACCTTCCTAGGTGATGTGACTTCAACCTTATCCGTAGCGGGTCACTGAAATCCTGTATTTAGCTCCGTTGTTCACCTGATTTTGGTTTTACGCCCGAATAACGTACGACGACTTATTTATTTTGAAAATTTTCAAAATAACCAATATCGTTGGAAATAAAATATAAAACCTAACTGTTTCGTTCACAGGTCAAAATTAGGTTTTCTGATCAATAAAATCTTACTGTCAGTGAAAACGCAGACCGGGCTCCGTCCGAACTTTTAACCCAAAATTTCACCATAGCTTCCTACGATAGCGTAGAGCGTGACTATGGTCTTAGATTATTTTATTTCATTCTCTAAACCCTTCAATAAAATACAAACACATAAATACTGTTTAATTAGAAAATCGGAGTGTTACACGGGGTTTAAATTATTGCATGACCAAACATGATTTATTCCTTTCAATCATTCAACCTCTTTGCTCTTTATACTTTCTAATCATTTAAGCACTTTGCCTGACAAACATTGGGTTTATCTGAGGAAAAGAATATTATTTTCCTGATAAACAGTTAATAGTTTTAGTAGAGAGATTGATATTCAGAAAGCAACTGCGAAATTGAATAGAACTCGAATTTGTGGGGTATCGAATGTACAAATGAAAACACGACTTTAGGCTTCACACTCTTGATTTCAAAACCGTTTTTCTCTTTTATTCATCATTTCACTATTGCTTACATCACAATTTTCTCGTTCTTTTGATTGGTCTAAATAGCATAAGGATTTCTCTATTCCTGTACTCACATGAGTATTACTCATTAATCCCTTGGGTTCGATATCTAGACTTCTGTCCTATATTACTCTTGCGAGAGGGTGCACATGCCCTTAAGTGTGTTCAGAACACAACATACCTCCTCCTCCACAACTCCCTTTCAATCACCAATCCCTCAGCCCTCACCAGAAATTCCTCCCACTCAACCTGCACCATCCTTAAACACTAAACCCATCCCACCTTCTCCACCCCAAACACAAATCTCTGAACCCACACCTACATCATACTCCTCACCTATCCACTTATCTTCGACTGAACATAAAGGATTTAGTGATGAGCAACCCTCTTCCCCATCAGCACAGGTCCCTGATGAGACAACCCCATATAAATATGAAATCATCCCATTGGCTGCAGAACGTTCTCAACGCTCTGATACCACCAAAATGAGACGACCCTCCTTTCTCAAGAGGATAATCCCATTAGTCCCAAACTCCTATGATTATTAACTATGCCTAACCGTATTAAAGTGATAACGTGGTATTCAAAGCAACGTCACGAAAACAAAACGATAAACAATCATGGCAAGCATAGAAAACCATCAGAGTAAAGCGCAAACAACGATGATATATATATATATACATGAAAAACATGCATGGAGTAGCCCCATCAGTAGGGCACTGTACATACATATACAAACTGTATAAGCAAAAACTGAAAAGAACGAAAATACATCAAATAGCAAAAAAAAAACCCTTGCAGCTCACCAGCATAACCCGTCCGGTACATGAAAAGCTCTCAACTCACAATCTAAGATGCACTGGCAGGCTCCCACCACCAGTGGTGAGGATAAGGATGGCAATACGGACCATACCCGTTAAGTACCCGCAAAAAATACACATGATGGGTAGGATAAATACCCGCTTTATGGGTATGGGTATGGGTCCGGGTCTGGGTAATTACCCGCAAACAAAAGAGGGTATGGGTGCGGGTATAGGTCTGGTACCCACCCCGTCCTGCACCCGCATATATAAATATATATTTATTTATTTATATTAATACATATAAATATAATTAAATATCAAATTTTAAGAATAAAATTATAACCTAGCGTTTCTAAACTATTTTTCCCTTTCAGACTTAATCACTAAACAGCAACTCAGCAACATCTTCACTAAGCAGCAACTATTTTTTCGATGTTTTATTTAGTTTAATATTTTGGTTTCTAATGTTTCATTAGTAGATTTGAAAAATATTTGGATGATTTTTTAATTGAGTTAAAATATTCTTTGTGTTATTTTTTTTGCTTTTTCTTAGTTAGAGTACGGGTATTGGATGTGGGTATAGATACTTAGGTATCCAGAGGGTATGGGTAAGGGTACTTAAGTTATTACCCACGCAGGTCCCAGACCGGGTAAGGGTATTTTTTCAAACGCGGGTATGGGGACGGGTACTATAGTATTTTACCCAGACCCTACCCATTGCCATCCCTAGGTGAGGATGCCCTGAACTACCCTAGCCCTCGCCATGAGTACGCTTATACCTCACCAAAGGCTCATACTCCGACGAAGAGCTGGACACAACCACCCTACGCCTACGATAGGTCTTCAAGTACTGCTCGGTCCTCCGACGCTGACCTCGGTAGACGTAGCCTCTCCTACTGGTCACCTGCGAAGACGCTGGCTCAACCCAGGTGTAGTCCCGCTTATGACGCCTCGATGGTAGCCATATGCGGGGAAAGGGTAAGAACTGCATAACTCTGAAGGGTCTTATAATGTCCTCCCTGTTCGATGCCCCTCCTCAGAACAATATGCTCACCCGTGCAGTGTAGACCGTTAAATAGGGATGACAATTTAGACCCTACCCGCGGGATATCCGCAAAAAATACCCACCATGGGTAGGGTAAATACCTGCTTTATGGGTATGGATCCGGGTATACGTAATTACCCGCAAAATTGAATGGGTATGAATGCGGGTATGGGTACTCTAGTACCCATCCGCCCTGCACCCGTATATATATATATATATATATATATATATATATATATATATATATATATATATATATATATATATATATATATATATATTTAATTATAATTAAATATAAATTTTTAAGAATATAATTAATCTAAAAGTACCAAACCTAGATAGTTCATTATATTTAGATGTTTTTTTAGTTAAATACTTTGGTTTTAATCAGTAAATTTGAAAGATCTTTGGATGATTTTTTAATTAAGTTATAATGATCTTTTTGTTATTTATTGATTTTTCTTAGTTAAAGTGTGGGTAACGGGTACGGGTATGGATACTTAGGTACCCAGAGGGTATGAGTACGGGCACTAAAGTTGTTATCCATGCGGGTATGGGTATGGGTACGGATATTTTTTTCAAGCGCGGGTATGGGGACGGGGACGGGTACTATAGTACCCTACCCAAACCGTAACCACTGTCATCCCTACCGTTAGAGAGGTCGAGGGGTCCACGTGCCACTCCCGATCATCATGATAGATGATCTCAATTAGGCCCAACACCAGCAACCTCGATGCCGATGTGATGTAAGGGTGCGCCCTCGGGTCCATCAGCTGACTCCGCGTCTTTATACGAATCGAGAACCAAACAGATATGCAAAAAGCAGTATGGAGATAAGAAATACAGCGCATAGCAATGTCGGAAATAACAGCAGTGGTGCAGTAAGCAAGTATCATATAGCAAGTAGCAGGTACAAGTATAACAGTTACTGCACTCAAACATACGTCTCCCAAGACAACACATGCAACAAGCATTCATCTCCATGAGTCTCACACTCAGATCAATCCTCTAGAACGGGATACTAATCCCATGCAGCATGTCTGCTGAAAACTCCCAAAGCTGATTCCACACCCGAACAAGTCCACACCGGAACAGGTTCTGTGTCGGAACGGAGTTAGTTTGTCCAAGAAATTGAATCGCTCGTCGTGACCAATAAGCGTGCATCCCCCTTCCACACCAGAATCGGGGTATCTCGGTTGCCTTGGAACATTAGCTTGGAACATGGAAAGCTCTAGGATTAGTCGGGCAAACCAGACTGGATCGCGCGTCACGACAGGATAGGAGCTACCTCATCCGTCACTGTAAACTATTCCCGAGACCGGCAACATCCCCAAGGTCACTCACTTGATCGCCCCGTCTACTTTCCATACCCGCACTCAGGTACAACTAACCTCGTATGACGCTGGCAGCCCATACTACCTATCATACGGCCTCGCCACTTGCCAGCTGATGATATGCAACAAACATCCTCAACGGGCTTGATATCGGATCTCACGCCTAAACGCTCAATCAGAAACAGCATGATGCCACTGCATCCACACGGCCACAGCCTCGATGCCATGCGTCCACGAGCCACAGCTCAAACATCACGGCCACAACCTTAAGAAATTAGCATCACAGCAATGGCACCGTCCACGGTATCAACCCGATAACAACACGGCATACAGCCAAACTTAACTCTACGGCATTCCGCCACCATACAACAAATACCACAACAACATAATAGCAACAACAATAACATTAACAATAGCACATAGCAGCATATCGCATACACCAAGTAGCATATAGTCATTTAAACAGATAGCAACAACAGAAATCAACATCATAGCAGTCATACGAAGAAGATCATCCTCAATCAATAGTTCGCTAACCTAGGGTTTCCAAACTTAACTGTGATAACCCAAAGTAAGCTAAACCTAAGGATTAGGTACTTTATCGGGGCTCAACTACAAGTAGGGTTAGGGCTTCCCTACACATTGCAAAAACTACTCTTACCATCCCGATGGCAGCAAGACTCTTTCTCCCCACCTGAACTGTTGGGGTAAGCCCTAGTGGCCAATCTATTTTGAATAGATAATCATTTGTATCATGACTTTGATCATATGTTTGATATGTGTATAAGGCATTTATTTATTATGTTATAATTGATGATCATATTTATAGCATAATAAAGTCCTTAGAATAGGTAATTCATTTAATGGAACGTCAAATATGACTTGACCGTTAGATGCCATTAAATTATAAAACACTATTCTTAAATATCCATAGTCAATTATTATTATTAATAAGGACAATAATAATACATTGAGATTATTATGTGAGTGTACTGATGACCACATCTCACGGATCATACATATAAGATGTCAAGTCTTCACATAGGCATAAATATTAGTGGAATATTTATACTCGAGTGACCCGCTATGAGAACGCTTCATAATAGTTATGTAAGTGTCATAAGTGATTCTCATGGTGACCATAGAGAAGCAATCTTTCGACTTGAAGTCACTACGATTCCTAACATATGTAGTTGTAGGCTTTAATACTATTAAACGTTGTCTGTAACAGGACAACTATAAAGATAGTTATTGGGCCTGTAATGAAACATGTTGAGGAATGTGAGTGATGTAGATAGCATTCGTCCCTCCTACATAATAGGGGTAATGTCTATAGGCCTCATAATAGTATGCGACGTAGAAATGCATGGTCATGCTAAGGTGGACAATATGAGATATTTGGCCCACATGATCGTACGTCAATTACTAGATCAAAAAATAAACAATTGAACTTAACAAGGATGATACATTTATGCCTTATGTTCAATTAAGACATTGAGATAAAAGGACGTTGACTGCACATTATATATGGTTTCAATATGGTTTTATTGTATCACCAATATTCTAATTAATTGGGTAGCAATGATGTATTGCTAGATGCTGTTCATTGTTTATAATATTAATTAATTATTAATATAATTAATAATAATTAATATTATAGCCAATTAATTGAGAACATATATGATCACACGCATAGAGCAAATGTTCAGGGAATTAATTTAATTGATTAATTAAATATGATTTAATTAATAATTAAACATTGGGCCTGTAGCGTACAGTAGCCCAACTGGGTTAGGTTAAGTGAGTGACAGCTATTCGTAAGCTGTGCACGTCACTTAAGGGACATATCACATAGAGCACTCATAACGGCCGCTGTTCACCCTTGACCGGCGCACCCTCTTTTCTCTCTCGGTGTGTCGCGCCTCTCCCAATCCTGATAACTAGCACTACGCTATCTCTAACGTTGGTTTGCTCGTGTGCACTGAGTAGAGGTATTGCTACTTTGCAATACTGGTGATAGAGAAGCTTTTCCTTATGGTGGTTATGACTGGAGAGTTATGGTATCTTACGATCCGAGATTTGTTAACCATTGGATTGGGCTGAAATTCGAAAACAGGTTCATGACATGTAGTTCTACCATCTTCACCGTTCAGTTTTTTGATACGATGTCTGGAGCGAAAGTTATGTGCATCGCAAGTAACAGCATTTTTGTCTAACCGGTGTGGTTGGCGCGCTCACAGCGTTCGTGGTAAAGCTATGCTTCAAGAGGTAAATACAATATCCTTGTGATTCATGTGCGATATGTTGTTCTTTAGTAAAGGGGTTTTTCCGCTCAAGAGGTTTTTATGAATTGTTTTTAAGAAAATTATCCATCTTGAAACCCCAACAGTGATATCAGAGCGTTTGGTCGTAGTTTGTCATGCATCCTAGGATTGTTTGCCATTGTATGGTAACATGTTTATTGCTTTTAAATATGATTCGTATGTTTAAAAGCATGTTTGTATGATTTGTTTGTGATATAAATCTCTTTGAACATGTTTTGTGTCCTTGATTTGGCTCTTGACATAAACAAGGATTCGCTTCTGGAATCCTGTTGCGCCGTTTGGCACGGCCGTGCTCCCTGTAGCACGGCCATGCACGTTTGAATTAGCGTTAGTGAACGCGTAGCACAGCCGTGCGTCATTTAGTACGACCGTGCCACTTTCAAACAACGTCAACGAACATTGAGCACGGTCGTGCTCTTATCAGTATCTGTTTGGCACCACCGTGCTGATGAACAGAATTTGATTTTGTCCCATTTTGCATATTTATAAATTGTTTATTAAATGTGCGGTATATGGTTATAGCCCTAGTTTTGGTGTTTAATTTTATTTTGTAAATACGGCCTGCGTGTCGTAAATTATTGTATTTATTTTATAAATATGACATGTGTGTCGTGACTTTTACTTTATTTATTTTCTTTTAAATTTTGTAAATTGCTCGGTTGACATGGAGGCAACACCAAATCATGACGCCAGTGGGAGGAACTTTGGAAGTTTGCTCGAGGGTCAAAGATTATAATAATTAGTTTTAATTATTTCACATTAGGAAGCCATAATCATAATACATTTTATATGTCTTGTATGTTTATGTATGTAATGTATGAAATGTATGAGATGTATGATTTAAATTTGAAATTTAAATTGTATAATAGCATGTATGTCATTGTATGCTTAATATGTTTTGAATGTATGTAAGCTAGTATGTCATGTATGCTATGAGAGACGTTTATATGATAAGCAAGCCAGTGAGATCACTTAATTATTAAATTCCCTCAATAAATTAAGTTATTAAATATCTCCTGATGCATGGCACTCATCAAGGGCAAAATCATATAAGTGTGGGTCATGCTATAGCTGAGCACCTTAATATATTCCGGTGAGACGCGAAAGGTGAAATAACCTTCTGCCAACCATTAGGTTGAACTTAACTAAGTATATTCAATAGGATTGAAACGGCTTAGAGGCATGAGGTTGGGCATTAATCCATATGATGGATTAGAATAAGGAGTTATTCAGCCTGGTCCAAGAATTACACTGGATGTAATTGTAAAGGAGGTTCATACCTAAATAGCTGCGTTCTGGACGATCAGCCACAACTGACTCGGAACGAGGTAAAATATGGATCTTAGTCCCACTAGAAAATCTTTCAATGGGATTTTCCGAGTCAATGATGAGAGTCATTGATTTAAGTAAAATAGTGGGAGCGTATTTAATAAATGACCTATTAAATATGTTTTAATCATGAGACTTATATTCTGTATGTTTCTGTATTAAATAACCACGGCTGCAAACACAAATTTTATTTTATTGTTACGATACATCCTTAAGAAGGATGAGTTATCTAGAATTAATTTTCTGAATTGGTACAAATATTGAGGATTGTCCTCAAGTATGAGAAAAGAACTGTATATTCTCAAGCAATTAATTATCAAGCAATTTGTTGCTACTGCCATAAGGGTCGAAAGGGATGCTTAATAGAAGCATCAAGTCGATGCCATTGGTGTACGACATCTCATGCTTGCAATCATAGAGATTTGTGATATGATCATGCACCTTATGATGCTCTAACAAGAGCTAGCAAGGTATAAGAGGTACTAAAAAGAGTACAAAGACAAGAAAGGAAGTATGACTTCCTGTTCAAGCATATTTGTTATAAAAGTCAACATATATACTCCAACATTATGGGTATTGGATACCGCATATGGATCTCACATTAATGTGAAGGATCAAAAGGAGTAGGACATTGACTAAAAGGTGAAGGTCTACCCTAAGAGTGGAAATGAAGCAGAAGTTACTACATTGATTATAGGAGTTTGAATTTACCATTAGATAAAGTTCTACTCTATGAGTTGAAATGGAGCAAAAGTTGCTATATTAACTATAAGAGTTTGAATTTGCCTTATGGGCATTAATGGAAGTAAATAACTATTATTTTATTCCAATTGATAATAGAAACATCATTCCTCTATCTTGTATAGATAAGAAAGAATTTTAAGTTGCAATAAATGGACAATTGTTGTTCCATTTATTCAACTGATGTCTTCTATGTTTGTATTCTTATGAGATATGGACTTTGTGTTCTTGATCTCGATATGCCCATCTATAACATAAATGCGAATAGGGTTAAACCAAGTGATTTGGACCCTCTATGTCTTTAGCAATATCTTTACACCATATAAGTAAGAAACACATTTCCAAGCTCCACTAATTTGGTCTCTTGGACTCATTTAATTATGAATTGCTTGAGGTCTGCGAATCTTACTTGTTTGGAAAGATGAGTAAGCTCCATTCACTAGTAAGGTGAAAGGGCTGGTAATATTTTGATATGATACATTGTGATGTATGAGGGCCTCTAAACAAGTTTGCTAGAAGACAAGTTTTCATACTTCGTCTCGTTTATTGATAGCTTCAGTAAAGATGGATTTGTGTATGACACAAGTCAGAAATCTTTGAAATGTTCAAAGAATTCAAGAACGAAGTGGAGAACTAATTTAGGAAAAGTATTAAGATCATGCGATCAGATCGTGGTGCTAAGTACTTAAGTCAACTGTTTGATGACTATCTGAAGGAGTATGAAATTATATCTCAACTCACTCCTCCTGGAACACCATAATGGAATGGTGTGTCCGAGAGGAGAAATCATACCTTGTTGGATATGGTACGATCTATGATGAGTCAATCAGACTTCTCTAACTCTTTCAGGGGATATGTTTTATATACAACAGCTTTCACACCTAATTGTGTTCCATCTAAGACAGCTGAAAGACACCATATGAGATATGGACTGGTATGCGACCAATCATGTCTTTCATTAAGATTTGAGGTGGCAAGTTTATTGAAGCATTTAGTCTCAGATAAACTTTGACCCAAGTCTGACAAATGTATCTTTGTGGGGTGTCCTAAGGAAACAAACAGACGCTATTTCTACAACATCTTCGAGGACAAAATGTTTGTCGCTAGGACTGGAGTGTTCCTTGAGAAAGAACACATTTCCAAGGGAGACAATGGGAGGAATGTAGAACTTGGATAAATCCAAGAACCACAGAGTACTGACCAGCCTGCAATGGAACAAAAACCGGTTCCACAAGATGTTGTGGTCCAACCACCAATTCAAGTAACACAAGACTCATGTAGGTCAAATAGGACATGTCATCGACCTGAGAGATATGGAATAATCCTAACTCAAGAAGGTAATGAACCGCTCATGGATCATGATGAGCTTGTGACTTACCAGGATGCCGTCGTTGGCCTAGAATTTGAGAAGTGGCTAAGAGCCATGGGATCCAAAATAGAATCCATGTACACCAACCAGGTATGGACCTTGGTTGAGTCACCTGAAAAGGGGTGAAAGCCATAAGGTGCAAGTGGGTCTTCAACAAGAAGACTACCATGGATGGGAAGGTGAATAGCTTCAAGGCGCGACTGATTGCGAAAGTTTTCAAGCAAATTCATAGTATGCCTATAATGAGACCTTTTGTCTAGTTGCATTGATTCAGATCCCGCTTGCTATTGCTTCATAGTATGACTATGAGATCTAGCAAATGAATGTCAAAACAGCATTCCTTGACAGGAATCTTCTCGAGGATGTGTACATGACACAACCTGAGAGTTTTGTCTATTCAGAGAATGCTGGAAAGGTTTCGCAAGTTGCAAACATCCATTTATGAATTAAAGCAAATTCCAGAAGTTGGAATCTTTGTTTTGATGTAAAATGTAAGACAATTTGGATCCATCAGAGAACAAGGATGGACCTTGTGTGTACAAGAAGGTTAGTGGGAGCATAATTATTTTTTCTCGTATTGTATGTGGATGACATACTACTCATCGGAAACAATATTCCTACACCACAAAATGTGAAAACATGGTTAAGGAATTATTTTTCAATGAAGGACTTAGGCGAAACGTCCTATGTATTAGAAATCAGGATCTGTGGAGATAGATCGCTGAATTTGTTAGGCCTTAGTCAAAGGTAGATAAATTGACAAAGTGCTTGGGCGTTTTAAATATGCATGATTCCAAAAGGGTATCTTGTCTGTGTCACGTTGCATATACATGTCCAAGGGATAGTCCCTGTTACATCAGATGTAGAGGGAACACATGAAAAAGATTCTATATGCTTCGGCAGTTGAATCTGTTATGTATGCCATGATATGTACTCGAAGAGATGTCTTGTATGCTTCGAGCATGATGAGAAGGTATCAATCCAATCCCAATGAAGGTCACTGGACCGAAGTCAAGAATATCCTTAAGTACTTGAGAAGATCTAAGGATTCATTCTTGATCCGAAATGGTGAGGAAGAGCTCGTTGTAAGAGGTTACACTGATACTAGCTTCCAAACTGTTAAAGATAATTTAGATCGCAGTCTAATTTTGTGTTTTACCTTAATGGTGGCACTGTGAGTTTGAAAAGGTTTTAAGCTTGAGACAGTTGCTCATTTTATTATAGGGGCCGAGTATATAGTTGCCTTAAATACAGATTTAGAGGCAGGTTGGATCAGGAAGTTCATTTATGAAGTAATCGTAGTTTCTAACTTTGCGAAATCCATTGATCTCGTTGCGATGATGATGGAGTAATCGGGTAAGCTAAGGAAACATGATCTCACCAGTGATCTGAACATACACTTAGGTGCTTCCATCTCATCCGATAGATGATCGATACTGAAGATGTGAAGATGTGCAGAATGACAACACTGAACAATCCACTATTGGAGTCTATTGCTCAGTGGTAGCATGACACTCACACTAGACCGATGGGTATTATATTAATGCCCGATTGGATCTAGTGCTAGTGGGTGACTGTTGGGGTAAGCCCTAGTTGCCAATCTATTTTGAATAGATAATCATTTGTATCATGACTTTGATCATATATTTGATATATGTATAAGGCATTTATTTATTATGTTATATTTGATGATCATATTTATAGCATAATAAAGTCCTTAGAATAGGTAGTTCATTTAATGGAACGTCAAGTATGACTTGGCCGTGAGATGCCATTAAATTATAGAACACTATTCTTAAATATCCATAGTCAAATATTATTATTAATAAGGATAATAATAATACATTGAGACTATTATGTAAGTGTACTGATGACCACATCTCACGGGTCATAGATATAAGATGTCAAGTCTTCACATAGGTATAAATATTCGTGACCCGTTATGAGAACGTTGTATAATAGTTATATAAGTGTCATATGCGATTCTCATGGTGACTATAGTGAAGCAGTTCTTCGAATTGAAGTCATTATGATTCCTAACATATGTAGTTGTAGGCTTTAATACTATTAAACGTTGTCAATAAAAGGACAATTATAAAGATAGTTATTAGGCCTGCAATGAAACACGTTGAGGAATGTGAGTGATATAGATAGGATTTGTCCCTCCTACATAACAGGGGTAATGTCTATAGGCCTCTTGATGGTATGCGACGTAGAGATGCATGGCCATACTAAGGTGGACAATATTAGATATTGGGTCCACATGATCGTACGTCAATTACTAGATCAAGAAATAAATAATTGAACTTAACAAGGATGACACATTTATGCCTTGTGTTCAATTAAGACATTGAGACAAAAGGACATTGACTGTACATTATATATGGTTTCAATATGGTTTTATTGTATCACCAATATTCTAATTAATTCGGTAGCAATGATGTATTGCTAGATGCCGTTCATTGTTTATAATATTAATTAATTATTAATATTAATAATAATTAATATTATTGCCAATTAATTGATAGCCTATAGGGTCACACGTATAAAGCAAATGTTCAAGGAATTAATTTAATTGATTAATTAAATATGATTTAATTACTAATTAAACAATGGGCCTGTAGCGTACAGTAGCCTAACTGAGTTAGGTTAAGTGAGTGACAACTATTAGTAAGTTGTGCACGTCACTTAAGGGACATATAACACCGAGCACTCATAACGGTTGCTGTTCACCCTTGACAGGCGCGCCCTCTTTTCTCTCTCTATGTGTCGCGCCTCTCCCAATTCTAATAGCTAGCACTATGCTATCTCTGACATTGGTTTGCTCGCATGGACTGAGTAGAGGTATTGCTACTTTGCAATACTGGTGATAGAGAAGCCTTTTCTTATGGTGGTAATGACTGGAAAGTTATCATAATCTAGCAATCCGAGATTTTTTAACCGTTGGATCGGGCTGAAATTTGGATAGAAGGTTCGTGACATGCAGTTCTACATTTGTACCGTTCAGTTTTTCGATACGATGTCTGGAGCGAAAGTTATGAGCATCGCAAGTAGCAGTGTTTTTGGCTAACCGGTGTGGTTGGCGCGCTCACAGTGTTCGTGGTAAAGCTATGCTTCAAGAGGTAAACACAATATCCTTGTGATTCACGTGCAATGTGGTCCTTTTGTAAAGGGGTTTTTTCCGCTCAAGAGGTTTTTGAAAATTGTTTTAAAAATTATCCCTCTTGAAACCCCTACATGAACAACTGGCGTGAATCTCGATATGATCACCGGCAAATCCTCCCACGCAGCAACGAACTCCAAGAACAGCTCCAAGCTCCTCCAACAGCCGCGGTTCCCAACTTCAAACCTCGAGCAATCAGGAGCACAAACTTTGCTCTAATCACGAGCACAACACGTATGCAATAGTGTTAGCCCTAGGGCAAACTCAAAGATCGAAGAAGAAAGGTAAAGGCTCGAAGAACCACAAAGAACACGTGGTAGGGATTCGAGCTTACCATTGGCGAATCGAGAAACGGATCCGTCAAAGTCGTAGAAGACTTCGCTGCGATCACAACCGTGTAGTCGGAATTGCGTTCTGGTACTTCGGTTGCCTCGAAACTAAGTTTTCTCACTCAAGAACTCTGTTTCTCTCTCTAAACTCTCTGGAATAGCTCTGGAGTCTCCAAATTTTCATGGAAGAAATGAGGCAGAAAGGAAACTCCACAAACTTGAGCTGATGAGAACGCTAAAACGTGGACAATCAGCACGCTTGAGCGTGGAACCTCGTCCACTCCGCCGTCGCCCCGGCCTGACATGTGTCGCACACGCGTCAGAAGGCACACCAGCTGGCAAACGCTTGAGGGTGCAACATGCCAACGCTCGAGTGTTGGCATGTTAGGGCGTGCTCCCTTCCCACGCTTGAGCATGAGGCTTAACTAGGGAGAGCCTTTCCAAAGCTCTTTCCAAATTTCTGACTTTTACAGTTTCTCGTTTAACACCTTAGGCACCTCCAACCTTATTCAATCCTATTCCTAAGCTTCCAAGTAGGTCTTAAACTAGCACATAACAATTCATACAAGCACCCAAAGCCCAACTCGATTAGAGTTACAAAAAATCGAGATGTTACACCTGAAACCTTGTAACATCCTAAAAAATAAAATAAATAGAGATTATAATATGAGGATTATTATAGAGTTTTTGGGAGGTTTAGAATATATGTTTTAAGCCCTTGAAGTAAATAAAAGTGATTAAAAATAATTAAAAGTGGTTAAGAGTGATTTTCTAAGGGAAATTCACTTCCTGGCGCATGAGCACGCTCGTGCTCAATATCAGCATGCCCGTGCTCATATGTGCGTCCTGACTCGTTTGAGTACGCCCTTACTTGGACGAGCACAGCCGTGCTAATTGTTTGGCACGCCCGTGCCGATAAAACACGGTCTGAGCTGCGCCATGCTAATTAATAGCATGCTCGTGTCGGAAATTATGTAAACTTTGACGCTGATTGGCACGGCCGTGCCAATCGAGAGCACGCCCATGCTCTATGTCAGGATGCGTTAAAAATAGGTTTAAAAATAGGGAACTAGTGCAACACTATATATATACCATCTTACAACACCCTAGTGCGGCTAAAAACCCTTTTTGCACCCTAAAACACCTTAGTAATGGCTGTGGAGCATCCTCATGCTTAGGAGAAGGGGTGGCAACAAACAATAAGTTTGGAAGGAGAACAACAACAACAACAACAACAACAACAACAACAACAAGAAGAGATAGAAGAAGAAGGAGAAGGAGAGGGAGATTCATGTTTAAGGAAGGTGACATCTAGGATTCGCCATGAGGTACGCTTGGAGATTCTTGGAGGTCTTCAAGAGGTGAGTAGAAATACTCTTTCTCACCCTTTCCATGGTGCAAATTATCTTAGGGTTGGGTTATGCTTTCAAAAATATGTTTTTGGAAAATAATCCTATGTTTGGTCAAGTCTTGATTTTTCAGATTTGGGGGTTTTACTTCTAAGATGTTTCTGTTGTCAATTAAATGTTTATTATTGAGATTGGTGCTATGATATATATGATACATACGTGATTTGGTTGAATTGATATGCTATATATGCACTATTTGATGATATTTGTGATATTGGCATGATTCAATAACTGTTAATATGTTGAATGTTGTTTGCTGCAATACCGCCTATGATAGGAGTATCTATAGTAACATTGCCAATGATTTAGGGTGTCGAAATATGAAATACCGCCATGATGGGGTATCGAAAGTAATATCGCCACACGTTGGGATGTCGAAATAAGTAATAGCACCAATATACAATGGTTGGTATCGAAAGGAGTAATGTCACTGAAGAGAAGGTGACATCGAAATACCTTCATGAGTAAGGTAGGCAATGAGACGTCATTATGTGCAGTTTGAAAGTTATATGACATATGAGGATATTTGAGATTATTTGATATATGGGATCTTGTCATACTTGATTTATGATGTGTTAATGATGAATGTTTGCTGTCAATAATAATAATAATAATAATAATTATTATTATTATTATTATTATTATTATTATTATTATTTTACGATATATTATTTTGAAAATAGCGGGTATCATGGACAGTTTTTCCGGTTACCGCACCGGCTGAGAACAATGTTTTTGCGAAAACCTTCTAGACTGTATTTCTATTCATTGGGATTTTATATCTTATTAGTAGTATTGTTTTCAGAGCCTGAGGACGTCCCTGTTGAGCAGCCAGACGTTTTGAAGACCATCTCTTTAGTTTTAGAGCTTGGTTAGTATTGTATGGCTTATGTCAGGAGGACCTTTATTATCTTTTAGTTATTTTCTTATGCGAGATGTTATAGACGCCCTGTTTTGAGGTTTTGAAACTTATTATTTTGTTGCGGTTTTTGAATTGATGTAAACAATTATTTTGGATTAATATTATATTAAGCATTTATTCAGTATATATTTTAGAAAAATTTTATTTACCTTGTTTTATATAAATTATTAATTTGGGTTACTAATGTAACGAAGGGCGTTACAAACCTCACCTTCCCCAACTCCACTGCTACTACTTCCTTGGTACTTCGTGCAACAACTGTACCTGCGGACGAAGCTCAGACTCCTTCTGAGATTCCAGTAGTTGCAGAGCATGAAGAGGATCTCGAGGCTATGACTGAAGCCTTTGGTCAAGCTTCCCTTCATGTCCCCGAGTCTGCTGAAGAACACTATGCTGAGTCCACTGGATTTCAAACAGATGTAAGATTTGAAGAATTTGGTGGGTTTGAAGATCAAGCAGATGCAAGCTCGGTCCAACATACAGTAGAGGTTGATCTTGACCAAGCTTTTTAAGATCACACAGTTGAACTTCATCTGGATGATTAAGATGAAGAGCTCAATGATCAAAGGAATAATGGGGTCCTTACTCCTGAAGCCCACCATGCTCAAGTTGAAGTTCCTCCTCCTTTGCCACAAGGACTTACATAGGAAATGGTTGATTACTTAGTGGACAGGGTCTTCGAGATAGTAACTCAAGCCATGAATCGAAGGATGGAATAGTTCTTGGATTTCTTTCATCAAGCCTTCCCTCATATTCCCCCTCCACCTTCTCCTTCGTCCTGAGTCTTTATTCTCTTTCTTTTAGATTAGACTGACTATGATGTGTTTCCTCCCTTTCCTTTTTGTCTAATGACAAACAGGGGGAGAAGTTAGAAATTTTGAATTGGAATGAAAACCTTTATTAATTATAATCTTTATGAATTATGAAGTTGTTTATCCCATTAATTTTGTGCACGTTTGATTTAAATACTTTATGCTTTATAAAGAACTTGTCTTATGCTATGATTGTAATTCTTGCGTAATATGTTTCGTCTGAAAAACACCCTTTTATGTTATGCATAATCTTAGGGGGAGCCTTTGCTCAACAGAAAACCTTTTTCAAACAAAATTTTAATAATGTTTATCATCATAAAAAAAGAGGAGATTGTTAGAACCAAAGCAGTGATGGTCTATGACCCCTAAAAGTTTTAATGATTAACAAAATTATTAAGTGTTTAGGAAAATTGGTTTAAGTCCAGTGATCACTGACTCATAAGATCAAAAGTCTTTTTCTTTTCTTTGACTATAGATGGACTCATAAAAAGGCACTCAGTTTCAGCGTCCATTGAGCCAAATGATAAGTAAGAATCAGACTGGACTGAAAGTTTTGAATTGCTCAAGCGTCCAATGGACAAAATATGGTATCAACAGAGATATGTCTATAGATGACAAGTGTTGCGTCCAACAGTTCTCTAGACTTGTCCTTTATTCTTTTGAAGAATGATTTCTATGCATCCCGAAGACAAAAGTCTACTTTATTCATTGTGTCCGATATTATTATATTGTTTGTGCGTCCACCAACTTTGTAACATCCCGATTTTCTTAATCTTTTAATTAATCAGTAATTAAGTAATTGTATTTTATTTGAGGGTCTAGAAACTTTAATAAATTATTCCGAGGCCATAGTCACACCCTACGCCATCGTAGGAGACTATGGTTAAGTTTTGGGCCAAAAACTCAAACGGAGCCCGATCTATGTTTTTTCGGATGATAGTGTTTTTCTACTATCATGACCTCATTTTGACTAACGGTAAGAACCATTAGTCTTAGAATTCAATCCTCTACCTTTTTGCTAAAATATGTCCTGATGTCCAAAAATATAAATAATATTTTATATTCGGACCGATAATCAATCGGGTAGACGATTCGAGCCGTCTTAGGATTTTTCGAGAACCTTGAGCCAATAATTTTTATACCAGGGCTATTTTAAATTATTTGGGGACTCCTATCAGTGTCTTGAGGTGAATTGACCAAATTGCCCTTGGTTAGTTTTTACTAGCTACCTTTTATTACTTTTACCTATTTTCTTAAGTGTTAAGTTTCCTAAATAAATATCCCATTCTCTCACACTCCCACCCTCATTTCTTCGACCAAGCCCCCCTCCTGACCCAAACCTCTTCTTCTTCTTTCTTTTCTCTTCAGTCTCTTCTTTTCTTCTTTCCTTCTTTCTCACCATTGAAGCTCATTTTTGGAGCTTTTAACCTTGAGATTTTGTGAAGCAATCTTCACCAAATTTGAAGAAGATCATCATAGGAGATAGCTAGTTCTCTCTATCTCCCTCAATCTCTCATTTTTCTCCTCTATATTTCATGATTAGAAATGTTAGGGTTTTTATCCCTAAATCTTTAAAAATCCATGATAAAATTGTAGGAAAGTCATTTTGATACCAAACCAATATCTATGACCTAGGTTCATGACACACTTGCATGATCCAAGAGATTAGAGCCAAGAAATCTCTCTAGCTATTTTTTTGAGAGAGAGGCCGAAACCCCCTATTGTGTAGGATAGGGTTTTTGGTTGGTTTTTTATGTTTTGAGTTGATATCTAGGGTTATCACATTTAGTTAGAGTGATATCCAAGAAATGAGGATTTTTGGAGCTCCCTAGCTATTTTTCATGTTTTTCATTCAATAGGGCCGAACCTTAGGATTAATGCAGTAGGAGAAATCTTTACTTTTTGAGCTACTGCCTTCATTGATTATGTTTAGGGATATCTAAGGATCATTGATCCAAAAGTTAGGAATTGTTCGACATCCCTAGCCTAATTAATTTAGCTAATCCTAAGGAATTAGGGAGTTTTTGATTTAACTATATTGATTTCTGGTTGTGTTTGTTGTATAGACTCGGACAGGATTCGAACATCCGACAGCGCACCCGACTGACAGCTGCGGAGTCGTAGCCGGAGCTGCACTTTGAAATCACTAAGGTGGGGAGAAAAAACTAATATCGTCGGGAAGGCAAGCTTAGTATAGAATATATATATTTGTGTAGGGGAACCCTTAAACCCTACTAGAGGTTGAGCCCTGGATAAAGTGCCTAGACCCTAGGTGTAGGTACTTTTGGGTTATCACCGCTAAGTTGATATTATGAATGATGAGACTGATTGAGGTTGATTGTGTTGAATTATTTAATTGATTACCTGTTGATTTTGTTTTGGTGAACTGTCTGTTTGATGAATTATTGCCTGAATTTATGATGATAACTGTACTGGAAAGATCTTCTGTTGCGATGTTTATTGTGATTGGTTGGTTGAGTGTTGATGAGAGTATGGTGAGCGATGATATTGTTCGGGTTGATATCGTTGTGGTCCCGACCGTGGAGCCGTGGCTCGTAGACGCAAGGCATCGTGATGCTGATGTGATGTTGATGATGATGTGATGTTGATGTTGAAGTTGATGTGATGCGATGTGTCGTGGTCGTGGACGAGTGTTTAGGCGTGAGGTTCCGATATTAACCTGTGATGGATGTTTGTTGCATTTTCATAACATTTCATACAACAGTATTTGGTCCTAAAGGGGGATGTCCAATTGGGGACGTTACGTAAAATCCCGAGGCGGAATATGATGTGATGTGATGTGATGTAATCCCGACGGAGATGTCCAATTGGGGACGCGATGTATCGGCCGACATGCATATAGGGAAGACAACATATACATAGGGACTAGTATCCCTCCTATAGGCTTATTCGAGAGAACGATGTTTGAGATGATTGTGATGAGTGACTTAAGATATGGATGAGGTTGTGTTATAGATGTTATCCGTGTTGTGTGATGTATATATATATGCTGTACTGATGCCCTTCTCCCATATTGATGAATTATGTTTCTTATCTCCCGCTATTTTCTGTATGTGTTGCCTTTATTTAATGGAAAGACCACGAGGAGGAACCAGTTGCTGAAGAGCTGGAGGACATTCCTTACGAGCCTGACGCTGGAGGACGTGCCGCAGACCCTAGCCTCGAGAGGTTGGGCAATGATCGTGGCTAGCCGGAGAGCTGTCTCTTGGCTTAGTTATGTATTTTGATTTCAGTCTGTACTAATATATACTATGTAGTACTTTATTATTGTAGCCCTACTGATGGGGCAATGCTGTATGTAATATATTTCTTTATATTTAAAGCTGTGTACTCTGAAGCGTAACGTGCCGTTTATTGTTTTGCTTCCGTGCTAAATTTTTCGCTTCGCTTCGTTTTAATAAGGCGCGCTAACGTTTATTATGCTATTAAGATTAGTTAATATCTTAGGTTCTACTGATGGGACGGCAGGTCGTCTCAAATTTTGTCTTGCAGTTGGACAAAAAGTGTATTTTAGCCAACTTTTTTGGTGCCAGTTGGACAAGTCATGTGGCAAAACGCTTGTCACTTAGGCATGTTTCGTTAGTTTTCTGACGAGAATTAGATGGAGGGGCGACAATTGCAATGTTAAAAAAATGTGAGGACTAAAATAGTTATAAAAAAATTAGGGGGATAAATTTCATCAAAATGAAAAACTAGAGGCATGAAAAGTACATTTTAGCCTAAATTATATGTGATATTTTTTGGGCCAGTTAGAGGGAGTTACGAACCAAAACATGGGTTGCTTCTAAAACGCACCCTCAAAAATCAGGTGCACCTATGCTCCTTGAAGGTGCATCGTTGATTTTGAGGTAGATTTGATGGATGGTTGAGATCGCTACCGGTAACCCATCAAACGAGTTTTGCTAGTAATTGCATTACAGTCCTTGTCCCTTCCCACTCACCTCATCATCGCCACTCCACCCGCTGCCACCAATCCACGGCACCTGCGTTCGCCACCGTGCCGTTCTCCACCCAGAACACTGCACCTTCTTGTGCCCACCACCGCGACTTTCCCCCACCAGAAAACCCGTAATTTTCGTGACCGTATCAGACCTCCATGCAACCATCAGAAAAACCAGATCCGCGGAGTCCCAAAGCCACCACCTTTGCTCACTCTCCGGCGCCTCTGACCACCACTGCTAGTCACCTTGCACCACCACGAACCAGTTCTATCATCTTTCTTGGTCCATATCTGTCATCTTTGTTGATTTACATCAGTTCCTGGGTTTCCTGGTTACTTGGATCTAGCGAGTGGTGGTGTGCATGACTTGGGCATCGCAACTGAAGATCTTGGGTCACCATGACTCACTCTGGTTGAAGCTCTTCATAACAATCTCTGCCATCGAAACCGAGGCTGTTCGACAATCTTGCGAACCCCTACTCCCACTGCCAGCCTTTAACCCCTAACCTCGAAGAGGGATTTGATGGTGTGGAGCGGTGGTGGTGAGTGTTGGTGGGTAGATGCGGTGGTGGTGGACACGGATGAGTTCGCCAGAGGAGAAGGATGACTTGCCGGAGAACAAGGAGTTACAGCGGTGGCTTGGGCCTCTTTACAATTATCATTATTTTTGGGTTAAAATTATAAATAAAAAAACTGGAGGGTTTATTAATTTTTACTTGATGACCTTCAAAATCACTTGGTACATAATGCACCATAACTCGAGTGTGCATTGTAGAATCACTCACAAAACATGATTCTTGCTGGAGATACTCTAAACAGCTTTTAACATGAAAACATATCTGCCGAAACCGTGATCCAAAGGATATTATAGGCCCAATTCACAATTTTGTTGGATGAGTTTGCGTCATTCTTTTTAGCTTTGCTAATAAATCTACTCTTCACTTCACTTCTTTTCTCCCATGATTACTGCGTCGCTACCAGCCCGTTTCATCCACTCTTTCTCTTGGTCAGTATATAATAGAAATTCATTTCACTTGGCTACCTATTATCTTTAAACGTACTAGCTTGGACCAATTCTCTCTTTGCATTTTACCCACTAAGTTCTCCTACGAATTTTGCATTCTCATTTTTCATTCTGTATATATTTTTTTTCTCCGTGTGGCTAGTTTACTCTATTTTTTTTTTTTAATTTTTTATATTAAAAGCGGTTTCTGGTTATTGTTAAATTATTTATTATTTATAGGCATGAGTTAGAATTATGATCCATGATTGTGTTGCTGACTTACTTGTAGAGCTAAGGAAGTTGTGAGTTTTGGTTTGGAAGATTTTTAGGAAATAGGGTTGTGTTTAAAGAACCCAAAAACACAAAAACAGTGAAGAATAAATGGTATGTGAACATGTTTACAATCGTATCATCCTAATGTGTTCCTCTTTTTTAATGGTAAAAATTTTGAGTTGTCTTTTGTTTTGTTGGCCTTTGATTTTATGTGAGTTATAGTTATGTACTTATATTGGAAGCATGATTAGCTTGTTATGGGTATGTGTTTCATCTCAAGTCCTTTCAGTGTTCCTAAGGTTGACATCTTGGTGTCTGAACTTTTAAAGTTTTTTTCCTTTTTCTCTTTTTTCAAATTTGAATTTCTTTTAGATACAATGTAGAGGTGATATAACGATGGTTTGCCAAAGGGCTGAAGAACATATTGTGTCAGAAGGGAAACGAAAAAAGAAGAGGAAGAAGGAAGTTTCCATTCCTCAACCTGCTTGCTCATGGGTGTATTTTAGGTAATTTTTTAGTTTCTTAGAAGTGGAAATAACTTTGTTGTGCAATTTCTTTTTCTGATTTTGTTAGCTACATATTAATGTTTAAATTTATTACTACAGTAAGGAGTTTATCAAAGAGTATATTGCTTCCCATCCTGAGTCATCTGGCCTTGAAGCTGTGAGCCCCTTTATTGACTTTTAGAACTTCCAGGTTTGTACTTTTTTGTAGGTGAGAAACTGTTTATGACACTAATTTAAGTAGCAATTTTTCTTTCTGCAGGCAACCAAAGCTGCATCAGATATGCTTGGAAGTTGATGAGTCTTGAAGAGAAAGAAAAATATACTCGGCACGCACGTGAAGTGTGGGATGGCTACTTGAGTTCAGGTGCTGCCCCTGGCCCCAAGCCAAGGAAACAGGTAAATTCTAAGCACCTGGGTAATGGTTGAGTAGTTTATTCATTTCCATGGTTAATTGATCTTGAAATTGAAGATCAAATAATGCAGACCAAACTGGTAACAAGATGCTCTCCTGGCCGCTTATTCAATGTGTTACAGCGCCTCACACCTGAGCAAAAGGATGCTGTTAAGACCATGGGATTTAGCAGCCTCCTTGGCCTTAGATGCCGAACACTTCGTCGCCGCTTGTGTCTTTGGTTATTGGAGAGGTTTGACACCACAAATTGCAGCTTGGAGATCTGCAATGAGCATATCCTATTAACTCCAAAAGATGTGGAGATAGTAGTGGGATTATCTGCTAGTGGGAAAGAAGTGGTGAACTCAGGTTCCGAAGAATTGATTTCAGATTTACGTAACAGTTACAATGCAACAAATCATGGAATTTCAGTGCGACTTCTAGAGGAGCGGTTGGCATCTGTAGAGGCTGGAGATGAATTTAAGAGATCCTTTGTTCTCTATGTGCTGGGAAACGCTTCTGTCCCCAACAGCTAGGCTGGATGTTAGCCCATCATTCCTCCATTTTTTGACAAATATGGATCTTGTCCATCAGTACAACTGGGGTAAATTCTTGCTTGACAGGCTGGTTCGAGAGTTATCACGCTTCCATCAAGGGAAGCAAAGAGCTGTTGGTGGTTGTCTCTTGTTTCTACAGGTAAAATATTTTCCCAGCATCTTCTATTTAACTTGTTAATAATTTTTAATTTCTGAACTTCTGTTTCTTTTTCAGCTTTTCTACTACCAGAGTATATCTCTTGGAGGATCTTCTGCTTTAGTTCCAACTATTGTTCCATATTTGTTTTCTTGGGGAGAGGAGGAGATTGCCGAGAGAGAAAAACGAGAAAAGGAACTTGTTGGCTACGGTTTTGGGGAGGTAGATGATGACATGCAATTTACTTTACTCTGAGGGTTCATTTGTTTTAGGCTTAATTGCACTTTTAGTCCCTCGGGTATCACGATTGTTTGATTTTGGTCCCCCGGGTTTTAATTGCGCCAATTGGGTCCTCAAAGTATTACGATTGTGCAATTTTGGTCCCCCATATTTCAATTGCACCAATTGGGTCCCCCACATATCATGATTGTACAATTTTGGTCCTTCAAGTATCACGATTATGCAACTTTTAACATCAATAGCCTACGAAGCACATGCACGACTGATGTGATACTTAATGAGACTAGCTTGGCAGCTTACATGTCATTCTTATGTGATACTTAATGATGTGCATTTGACCATTAAATTATGTAAGATGTCAATGATGTCTTAAAAGAATGTCTCGTAAACTGTCAAGTTGACTTCACTAAGTGTCAAATCAGTCCCACGTGTCCTACATAGGCTACTGACGTTAAAAATTGCACTGTTGTGATACTTGGGGGACCAAAATTGAACAATCGTGATACCTAGGGGATCCAATTCGCATAATTGAAAACTGGGGGACCAAAATTGCACAACCGTGATACTTGGGGGATCCAACTGGCGCAATTAAAACCTGGGGGACCAAAATCGAACAATCGTGATATCTGAGGGATCAAAAGTGCAATTAAGCCTTTGTTTTATGAAAAATTTGTTATTTTCCTATTTTTAGCTCCAACAACAACAAAAGTCTTTTCCCACTAGTTGAGGTCAATTACATGGATCAAACGAAGCCATTGTGTTGTCATAAACCAAGTTCCCAGAAAGGCCATTTAGATAGATGTCCTGTTTTGGTTCCATGACCAGAAATATTTTCTTAATGGTAATATAAACCGTTCAAGGAGAGGAAAATGACTTGCCTTTCTTCCCACCACTTTTTTAATGAAATTTAATATGATTGTAAAAGTATTTTCAGTGGAAAACAGTCTCTTCAAGTCCTTTTTTTTCAATTGAAAGCATTTCATTGGAAAGTGTGTTATTTTTAATTCGATTGCTTTTTCTCAGAAAATGATATGCCATCTTACGATTTTCTAGTGGTAAGATTTATGTCAGTAAATGCCTTTGAACGATCCTCAACTTGCTTTATCTCATTGAAATAATATGTTTTCTGCATTGAATGACAGAAATTGTGGAAAAAGTTTTTTCCAACAGGTTGTTTTTTGTAGAACAGATGTAGCCATAAAGGATGGGATGTGCTAGAGCAAATCAAACACTAAAATCCCAAGAGAATGTATGATGTATCGTTTTCTCAAAATAATTTCTCTTAGAATTTGGACTTGGGCCTAACTCAACCCCCCAAAACTGGCTTGTAAGGTGAGGACTGTTCAAGCCTTATAAACACTAGTTAGGCCATATTTCTAGGTGATGTGGGATCACACCCAACACAATGAAGGTATTGGAAGCTACAATGAAGGTAGCTCAAAGTTGCCGCAATTAAAGCGGCTAGGGGCGGGCCGCAATTAAAGCGGCTTTCCAACACCCCCTTACGTCCACGGCTATGCACCTGGAGCATGGACGATGTGGGCAACCCAACAACGGATCTAGGATAGACTCTGATACCATCTTATAATTTGGGCTTGGGCCTAACTCAAACCCACAAAACCAGCTTGTAAGATGAGGACTGCCCAAGTCGTATAAGCATTACTTAGGCCATATCTCTAGGCGATGGGGTATTAAATACATCCCTCACACCCAGCACAATGAAGGTGCTGGAGGCTGCAACGAAGGCAGCTCAAAGTTGCCGCAATTAAGGCGGTTAGGGCGGACCGCAATTAAGGCAGCTTTCCAGCAATTTCTTTTCAAGATGTTACAAATAATTCAAATGATGAAAGTGCTTTCTATGAAACAAATTTTTGATTTTCCAGGATCATATTAGTTTGATATTTTTTGTTAAACAAGTGGATCCTAAATTTGTGCAGATATTAAGGCATGCTTTTACTCTGCAGGTAATACGCAAGAAGAAATGCCATTGTATGGAGCTGTCAGAGTACTGGGATCAACTAGATGGCCCACCAATCAGAATGGAAAGCACTAGGATTGGGCATAGTCCTCTGCTTGAACCAGAATCAGACGAGGTGATAATGCCATTGCCATTCTTTATTTCTAGCCTCATGGCATGTCCATTAGTGCATGTCCAGGGGAACTCTTATATATCTAAATGTTTCTATAATTATGAATACAAAATCTTTACTTTTCTTTTAATGAAGGAAAAAAAAACCAATGGATAGGTGAGTTTCTTTCCAACTCTGTAATGACTGCAAGTGAAGGAACAATTGGGATAAGGCAGTTTTAAAAGGTTTACAAGTTTGATTGAAATAAAATATGATTGACCATGAGAGGTGTTCTCTTTAAAATGGGATGGCTATGGATTTTGATGGAATTTTTTTTTGTTATTTTGGACACCTCTTACATGAAACAACTTATGAAGGTGACCCTTGCTCTGACCCATCATCAAGCTAATGGTCTTCGTTCTCTTTGCTTGGTTATGATTGGTTACGAACTAGTGATTTTGTTGTGCTATAAGACTCACTAGTTGCTAACTAGTTAATGATTGGATCGTTAGAAGGCTGTCCATTTGCATTTTAGCTGATGTAAGTTATGGTCGTTATAACATGGCCATTATGGTCTGCACATTCAACATGCTTTATTTCAGAAAGCTTTAAAAAATAATCCTGTAACCAAGGAAGAAGTGTGACAATTGATGAACAAAGGAATAACTTTGCATTGGAAGCTGCTTTATGTTATAAAATTTCTCTTTTTGTACCCTTCTTCCTTTAAGGGAACTATTGTAATTTAAATTTTTGGTAACAGCATGCTTATGGCCTTATGCTGAGTTGACATAAGTTTATCAGAGTGAGAGTCATAACGTGACTTGTAATAAGTAATAACTAATAAGAATGGTTTTCACGTGGCATTAGTTAGCCATGAGATTTTCTTTTCGTTTTATGCTCTTCTTTGGTGGTTTAAGGTTGAGTTTGTCCTAAGATTTACATTAGGAATTTTATTTCTTTAAATAGCTTGTTGCTGTCGATTTTTGTTTCTGTTCTTCATTATCACTATGTCAATCCTAAAGCAGCATATGTTACTAATCTGATTGCAGTGAGAAGTAATCAGTGAGAAAGCATTTAGGGGCTTGAATTTTATAGCTCTGAAAACATTATCTTTTCCTATCTGTGATAGATTGCCCTTGATCTGGTTGAATTTGTTTCTAAGTGAATGATGGAGCTTTCCAGGAGCTATTGGTGGAAGCTCCATTTCCATACTCTTCTGAGACCTATGTATTTGTCTGGGGGCATGTAATTCGGGTGTGCAGGCATCCAGGCACGTTGGATGTGTGCACATGCATGTTTTGATTATGAAATCTGCAGCTTGAGAATGACATGTTTGCCTTCTCAAAAACTAAATTGTTTCTACGGAGGGCATCCTCGGTTTTCCCAGAACTACATTTCTGGTGTGTGGAGATGTGGATTTAGTAGTTGAATCAATCAAAGCTCCTTGCCGAAACAGAGAATATAGTTGCTATGAAACTTTGGATTACATGACCAGTAATGACCATGAAGTGACATGCATCTATTCTCCATGTGCCTGCCCACTTCAAGACTGCAACTACGTTGGGTGTTTTGAACAGTTGGCATTGCATTTCAGCAGTAAACACTGGGATTCTGTAAGACGATTCAAATATAGTCATCCATTGGCTATCTCTTTGCAGATGGATGAACAATTCCTTGTTCTCCAGGCAGAAGAAGATGGTGTTCTCTTTCTCCTCAACATGGGCACAGAAACTAATGGGAATACAGTGATGATAACCTGTATTGGTCCAAGCTCATCAAAAGAGAGGTTTATTTATGATATAGTGTCACGTAGAGGTAGCAGCTCTCTCAGATTAAAGTCAGTAGCTGAGAATTTTCCTGGTCGAATGGAGAATTTTCCTCTAGCAGATTTTCTTTTGATTCCTTTCCATTTCCTTGGTTCTTCTGGGAGGCTCAACCTAGATATTTGTATATGGAGTTCTACAAAACATAGTGCTGATTGCTCGTGATTTGTCACCTGTAGATTAATAATTTCTTTATTAAATGAGAATGATTTCAACTGGCATTAATTTATAAGAATTTTCTGGTTTTCTTTGGAATGAACCCTTGATCAATAACCAAAAGAAAAGGTGGAGACACGTAATTACAAGTGATGATTCTTGTTCTGTCTCAATATTTGTGGCTTCTATTATGCAGGTAATACATACCACCCACTCACCCTATTATCTTATTGTTACATCGTCTTTACCCTTCTTAAAATTTCTAGTACTATAGTATCTTTTACAATTGGCAAAATCTATGATTCTAATTTAGTTTGTATAATTTATACAACTTGCTGTTACTGTATCTACAACTTACTGCAACTAAATTACACTATTTAAATTTATTCTTGTGTATATTTTTAGATGGACAACTTATAGAGACAAAAAATATAATTAGTGTACAGAACTGTTGGATGGTATTTAACTTGTTCAAAAAGTTAAGTATAATGGTGCTGAAATGAGATGTGAAATTTTGTTCCTCTGACTTTTTTATTTATCGAATTACTCTATTATTATTTGATACTTGAACTAGTAACAGGCTAATGCCAAGTGGAAAACTAGTAGATCCACTAAAACAAGGCAAAAACTAAGGCGTGTGTTATTTGATTTCATGTGAATTTATGAAGTGTTTTCGTAACCTTATAAACCTAAAAATGAATGTAATTATACAGAAATGGTTTTTTATTTTATATCTAACAGTATCCCTTGTAGTATATTGGTTTCGCTATCCAATAATGTTCGAGAACAATTTGTTTACTGAAGTACTCAATTAAAACTTTTGATTTGGGGTGTCTTAGGTACATTTGCCCCATGTGGGCAGTTTCATGTCTTGCCTATGCTGTTCAAATAGTTGATAAACATGCAGTTTAGGCCATTAGCCCAAAGATTCCACTTCCCCTGAGAATGTGTTGACCTGAAACTATGTGCATGTGGACTAGAAAAGAATATCGGTCCCTGCTTGGTATGATGAGTTTGGCAGAAAGCTTAATCTTGAAGTGTAAAGACATCAACTGATGGCTCTTACAACATCTTAGTAACCTCCATCAGAAGAAGTCTTAAAAAGTTGTGGTTGCAGCACTGAAAGATGATAAATTAGCTGCTGCTGGAGTTGCTGGAATTTCTAATTGTATTTACATATTTTCCTGCACTTTAGGTTTTCTTGTAATTTATTTTGTTGAATAATGTAAATTTTACATATACTTAGTATATTATGTGCAAATACTGATTTCTTGATTTAATCAAGACTCTTATTTGCGGTTTTTCCATTTCCACAGTTGTTAATAAATTCTGGAGTTCAATAATGAGATAAAGTAATATTTAAGAGAGAATGTCAAGAGATCATACAACTCGGGAAGGAAATGCTTCTGGGACCTTACCAAAGACCTCAAAAGAGTTTTCAAGGACATGAGACTTTGGATTGGGGCGTGGAACTTGCAAGCCAGAAGTTGTAATTGTAACGATTAGCTCAGCAGGGAGCAAACTGCGTCCTGCATTTCTTTGTTTTCTGGCTGCTGATATTCCTAATTTCGTGCCAAATTTTCAGGTGAGAGTAGAAAAGGAGAGGGGCACAAGCTGTTTGGAACTTTGGGTAATGTTATATCTACAAGACTACAACAAATCCATACAACTTTTCGGACAACTTCCTTTTTATGACGCAAAGTACAAGTACTTCGCTCTGATATCAAAATCAAAGATGTCCGCAAGTTATCAAGAATAGATGTTCATGAAACATTTTCCAAGCTGTTTAAATTTGCTTCTAAATTCCAAATTTCCAATTTATTTATTATTTTTTCTAAGGCATTTCAAGTAATAAACAAACTTTGTTGTTTCATTTACTGTCTTAATTGGCTATTTCCATGAGATAACAATTCAAAGTGTGACAAATGATTGTTGTAAAAGAATGTATAGTACTAAAACAAATTGAATGGCAGCTGCCAGCAGAAGAAACTGCATTTTGTTTCTTCAGATAGTGAATAAGATGCCAAATGACAGACACTTCAAATAATTCTGATGCAGGAGTTCCACTAAAAATTGGGAACAAAGATGCCAACATAGCCAACCCCCACGACGAAGAAGGCAATAGATTGGAGGAAAAGATATATGAAGTAGTGGTTCCTCCCAAAGGTAAGATCATAGCATCCGCAGAAAAACAGGTAGGCCCCCACACCAAGTTCTAGGAAATGAAATCTGTTAATCATCAACAAACAAGCAGAAAAGGTGAAACAGTGAATGCTAGTTATAAAAAACACATTGTTAAGTTGTAGGCAAAATGATTGCCGTCATGCAAATGCAAACACCAAATTCCAATTTTAGGGAATCAACTAATTCATGTCTATGTTCCTCATTCTATGGGAGAATAGATATAATAATTTGTAATATAGTAGGTAATTTATCGGTTACGAAAAACGGCAAGTTAACAAAATTAGACTATCCTCCTACCTCCTTGCCCAAACACTTTTTCAATAAGGATCACTTAACTAGTTAAACTTTACATTTTGGAGAGGGGAATTTTCAAGTTAGTGATTGAACACACTAATTTATTTGAGGAATATTAGTTGTTCACTCAAGCCTTTGAAATTTATTCTTGTAGTTGATTTGACTATACGCGAACAAATTATATCAAGGGGTGTGTTTGGATAAACAACTTAATTAAACGCGTATTCAATAAGCTTTTTTCAAATAAGTTAAAAATAGCTTATTTTTATAAGCTTCTCTAACAAGTGTATGAAAATAAGTTAAAAAGAACTTATAGGAAGATCATAAACTATTTTCATAAATTATTTGCATAAGTTTATTTCCGTAAGCTATTTTTATAAGCTCTTCCAAACGCATCTCAAACACCACTTGTTATGTTAAACTTTCAATAAATATAAAACGTATGGTCATGTTTGTTAAGGATTCCTTCGTTCCCTTCTTTATTGAGATCTTCAGTAAGTTTTATTTGCCTTTATTAACAATTAACCTTCCTATTCCTAGAAAGAAAAGAGAGAATATGGAGGTCATCCCCGTGATGATAACTTGAGATATTAATAGAAGAAAATTTACCTTTCACCAATCCTGATACGAGCTTTCCTAGGTGCTTTGCCACCTGATTTTGTTTTAAGAGCGTCTCCCAATTTTTCAGTAACTACCCATTCATTCACTCTCCCTGCCTCTAACAAACCAATGAGTGTTGCCTTGGTCCGATGCATTGCCATAACATTTTCAAAAGGGATCCAGAATACCAATAAGTGAAGTGACCTGCACAAGATGTGTTTGGCAAGTTACTTACAAGTGAAGATAAGAAAACCTTTTCTGCAAAACTTGGCCAAATTAAAATGCATACCTTGGAGTTGCAACAGCATTAAGGAGTGTAATGATAGAAGGTATATAAACAGCACCCCACTTGGGAACTTCCACTTCTGGAACAAAAACAGTTGCTGGCAAAACGACACAGTAGAATACAAATGTGACCACATGGGCTATGATCTTCCGGACAAAGAAAAAACTATAAATCACATATAATTTCTTCCACGTGGAGACTGTCTGCACGATATAGTAAACAAGGAATTAGAAGACAAGATGGAAAATTATAATTTGACAGATTAAAGAAAAATATGGACAATAAAGATAAAGGAATACAAGGAAAGTGATACCTTGTTTCTTATGATTTCCATTGCCATTTTCCTGAAGAGATTAGCTGGGCCACATGACCATCGGTGCTGCTGATTACGGTAGGCTTTGAAGGTACTTGGCAATTCATTTTTCACCTAAATTTAGATAAATTGTTAAAATAAAAAAAAATCAGTATAGGAAAAACAAACCAAAATACTAGAAACTTTATATACAACTGTAATAACTGTTTGCACAATCTTATTTTCTAAACAATTTTTTGAAGAAACTCCGAAGTATGTCTACTTCGTAGTCTACAATTTTCTAAACTCCTTGAACAGGACTTCTAAACCCATGTCCTATTTTTCATCTCAAATAGGGGGAACAAAATGCATCATCAGGTGACATAACAAGGTTTAAAAACCCAAGATCCTTGTATAGGAAAAAAAGGGTCCAGCTAGTAATAGATTGGCCTATAGTTTGGTAATGCCATTCTATTGGTTCTAAGAATGGACTTGTAAAGCGTTATGAGTGGTCACCCTTAGGCATAGCTCAAGTTTAAAGGACTCAGATCAGGTTTATGTTGTATGTTGTGGTGATATTTCAAAAGTGGGAAGTCCCATATTGCCTAGTCCTACAAGTGTTTAAAAGTTTATAAGTAACTTAGTGCTTTGGACTTCAAAGAAGCTAGTGAGAGGAATGGACTTGTGTGTAAATAAATTGGTTAGTTAATGTAGTGCAAATCATATAACTTGTCCCCTATGTGCACAATAATGAGGCCTTATAATTTTTTGATCCAATTTTAATTAAATTAATGTTTTGCTAAACAGTTGTTTTGAGCAGTTAAAATTTTGACTTGGTCTTACATGATTTTCGAATACATTTTAAATGTGCTCAACTAATTTATTTGATCTTATCGTTTTTTTTTTAAAAAAAATGAATTTACTCCTTCAGCTTACCGAATACATTAATTGGTCCCCTGGTTTTATGTCCACTAACACCATCTGATCCTATCCTTTTTTTAAAAACGTTCGAACTTTAAATATTTAAAATGGCCTATCAGTTTTCATAACTTAATCTTATCTGACTTAGTGCATTTACATTATCTCGAAAATACTTCCTGGGTTCATACGCTGCCTGTTATTCTTTCTTATTGCTGTTCTGTTACCTCGGTTACAAAATTGGGAGGAGCTTGTTGTATATTGGGGGGTTTGCGCACCACGTGTATAAACCCTTGAGGGCAGTGTGATTCCACACGCCTCAAGCTATTTTGATTTGTTCGTGACTTTCATATTGGTTACTGTGTTCGTGCTGCGTTGAAGATCAATTTTAACAACAGTTTATACCATGTAAAAACAAGGGACATGCCCTACATATAAGCAAGGTTATACATGATAGACTGTGTATTGATAAAAGGACTTCTGTTTGTATATGACTCTAACTCACTTTATCCTAATGGTTCCTGTCAAAAGAATCTTCAAGCCATGCAATTAAATTGAGTGTGATTCAATGATACCTTAAGGTCACTAAGATACACAAATTTCCAGCCTTTGAGACCGGATCGGACAGCCAGGTCCATATCTTCAACTGTTGTGCGGTCCTTCCATCCGCCAGCATCATTTAGTGCTGAAATTCTCCAAACACCAGCTGTGCCTGCACCATATATCTATATGACTAGTTTTACCTAAAGCAATATATCTGTGCAGTTTACATTTTATTAAATCTGTCAAGCATTATTAGGGGAATGATTTACCATTGAAACCAAAGAAGGCATAGGTTGAGGACCCGACTTCCTGCTCCACAAGAAAATGGTAGTCCAATGACATCTCTTGCATTCTTGTCATTAAGCATTCATCAGCATTAACTACAATAAACAAGGAATGCTACTGTTACACCGTTCCAAATGCATCTACTAAAATCTATATTGTGACAAATTTATGACACACGAAGTGAAATGATTTCTTTTGTTAGATTTTTATAGCCTAGACATTGGTGTCAGTCCTATTTTTTCTTTGATTGTTTTAAACTGATTATTTTGCTAATATTTCGTTAATTGACTTTTATTCTACATGAGTAATCAGACACTTAGAAAATGAGGAAATTATCTGATCTATCCTGAAGTTTGACTTAATTACATTTGATACCTCTCTTATTTTTGAAATTACAACAATTTTCCTTGAGGTTTATGTTATTACTACTTTTAACCCCTAGAGGATAATAATTGAGATTATAGTAACCCCCTTAAGGGTAGGTAAGGTTAACCTTTTAAATAAAAGACATCAATGTAATTAAGTCAAAATTTAAGGAAAGTTAGGATACTTTTCTATAACAAAAAAAGGCGGAGGGAGAGGAGGGCCTTGGAATGCCACGGTCCCCCTCAACCCCATATATATATATATATATATATATATATATATATATATATATATATATATATATATATATGCCCAACAAGGGTAGTCCAAATGCGGCCCACCCACTAGCTGAAGTGCTCCTGTGTGAAGGCTGGGTGGGTAGTGTTGTTGAAGGTTGGACAAGAGATTGGTTGGCCAAAGGGTGCTCTGTTCGGCTACCGGTCTGGATCCTCTCCTGATATCGCTTAACTTCACTCGCTTATTCCTAGATCCACCATGTTGTATGTTCAATTGAGGGAGATGAGAGCATATGGAATGAGGGCAAAGTTCTCACTTGGAGATACCTTTCAGTGTGCTTCTTCTTGGTTATTTATAGTGGGATGAGCTCTGAAGCGATCTTTGGACGATGCGGGCACAAAGCTTGAGAGGCGCAGATATGCATGTTACATTTGGCAGGTTGTCGGGGTGTCTTTGCTTTGTCAGTTCATATGCACTACCAGGAGTCGTTTCCCACTGTAGCAGTGTTGGGGGAAGCTGTAGTTTGCTCGCCAAGTACGTTCTGACTGGACGGCTTGTGTGTCAGATGACACGCTTTGTCCTTTTAGTCGAGTGTATTGGGTAGGCATCTTCCTACGTGGCCGTACCAACTTGATCCACGATCTTGTATCTTGGGCTGCGATTAATATTAAATTTGTTTCATAGTTTGCTTCTATATGTTAGGTTAATTTTTTATCGACATTTCATATTATATTTGATCTTGTCCCCATCATATTAAATTTTTGGCTCTGCACAAGTTTATTGATATAAAAAATGTCTAAGAATTTGAATCCTCTAAAGTGAACAGCTATGTAAAGTAAGTAATTTCAACTGTTTATGAGAAACTCAAAGGTTTATATTCCAACACATCCATGATTTGTTATGTATGTGCATTTAATATCAATCCTTAATTTTTTTCATCAACAGTTGATATTACTTTACTATCTAAAGTGAATTGCCCACTTTAGAGAAGCGTGATCTAATGTCTGATTAGCTTTTACAGCGAGCATGCACTACCGAGCTTGATGAAGGTTTAACATTAATGAGCAAAATTACCGAATTTCCAGCGAGCTTGGACCAGTGCAACTTCAGGATTGTGAACCAGGAATGGGATGGTGCGCCAGAGGAAGTTAGGCTCAGGTTGGAAATCAGCATCGAAGATGGCCACATAGTCACACAGTTTGACATAGCTGTGCTTCATTCCTTCTTTGAGTGCCCCAGCTTTGTACCCATTTCTGTTCTCCCTGATTTCATACTTTATGTTTATGCCTTTGCTAGCCCATCTCTGGCATTCCAACTCCACCATATTCTGTGGTGTTTTGGTCAAAATGAAACAAAATGGTTAAATGAGCACATGACAAGTAATTTGTTCATAGATATGGTTTGTGAAGGAAATGCTTCCATGCAAGTTGATTCAGATGATGAGTAAAGCCCCTAGAGAGTACAAGCTATTTTGGAGCTCCAAAATAGGCTTCTGTTGACTAAGGTAAAGAAAATAGAAATATTTAATAATGTTTAATCATTGCAAGATAAAGTAGCAAATTGTCAGTTTAACTATATATTAGTAGGGGATCATTTCAACCTTAATGATAGGGTCTGTTGAGTCATCAAGAACTTGAATAATGATTCTATCAGATGGCCATGATAGCCCACATGCAGCTCCAATTGACAATTGATACACCTGCAAGCAATGGAACAGTACCCACAAAAACCTTCACTTCAGAAAAAAAAATTATATTTCAAGAAACACTCTATTTCGTAACAGTTTTTTCTTATAAAAGAAAGTAAAAATTAAAAAAGAGGTTTTTTAAATGGGATAACTTTACAATAATACCTCTTTCTCATTGTACATTGGAATTTGCACCAGAACCATTGGGTATGCAGAGTTTCCAAGCTCAAGGTCATCCCTGAGTGGCTCCCATTTGTAATGCTTCTCTGGTCTGTGCCCAAACAACTTCACAAAAGCTATGACTACACCCATATAAACTCTCTCCACAAATAGCATAAGTGACATGGCTAGGCACAAAACCACAAGCAATTTCAGCAATGGAACAATCAGGGGTGACCTGGCTTGCTGCCAAATGAAATTCATTTGGCTTGCAATGCCATAATGCACACTTCCAAACGTTGTTATTGATGAAAGCCGATCCATCTGAGGCTTTCTTAGTTTCCTTTGGAGAGACAAAGTGCACTTAGAATGGTGACTATATAAAAGATTGTGATGGTACTATTTGTGCTTGGTTATGTAGCAAGGTATTGGTGGCTGGTTGGCTTTGCGAAAAGAACAAGATTTGTTTGTAGTTTCCACTTTTGGTCATCCATTTGATTGTTGCTTAGGAGGTACGTCAAGGCAGTAAGGGAGAGCTAGAGTGACTGAGTGGGCACTATTATTGCACTGCTAAAGATGGCTCAACTAGTTGAGCTCCATGTGCCATATTTTGCGTCAAGCAGTGTACACTCACACCAAATGGGGTAAACGTATATTGCAATGCTTTTCAAGTTCTCTCTCTGGTCTCTACTCGGTTATGATCAGTGTGTGTGTTTATGTGTGTGTGTGTGTGTGTGAGAGAGAGAGAGAGAGAGAGAGAAGAGAGAAAGCTCTATTTGTTGGTTCTTAAAGCAGGTTTTGAGGCAGAGAAGAACAATGTGTAAAGTACTCATATAATAAGAAATTGCAGTGTTTCTACCAAAGAAAAAAGAAGAAAGAAAATGCAAAGCAACTAGGATCAGATGGATTATAAGCAGCTGGCATGAAAGTTAAACCAGGAAAGAGTGTCACATTCCAGCAGCATTAGTAGCTAACAGAATACAAAACATAGAGCAGTGGTTTCTACATGCTTCTAATGAGTATTTGGCTATTTGCTATCAGCAAAGGACGAGGTTTTTTTATGTGAAAAACCATTTTCGTCCTGTCATCAATTTAAATAATTCAAAGAGTTGGCATCAATTTAATTTAAGCATAGAAGTGACATTGCCTGTTTAGTTTGTTTCTAGTTTTCTGTTTTTATAAATAATTACAACACAAATAATTATAAAATTGTTATATTGTTTTTGTTTTATTTTTTATTTTCAAAAATTTGTAAGGAAACGCGAAAAATAATTTTTTGTTTATTTTCACTATTTCCTATACAAATCTTTGGAAACAAGAAACAAGATGAAAATAATTAACAATTTTATAATTATTTATATATGTTATAATTATGTTGGAATTAAGAAATGAAAACAGGAAACTAGAAACTAACCAAACAGACCCTAATTGTCCTTCTTATATGAGCTCTGAGAAAACCATTAATAGAGCTTTTGGCTTAAGAGGGACTAAATTGATATTAGTTTTGTATAGAGAACTAAATTAATGTTTGTCTATGAAATTTTTAGTCATGAATAGTTGATTCAGAAACTCTTAAGATTTGTATTAAAAAAAAAAAACTCTTCAGATTTTAATTGTTAATGTTTTTACACACACTGAGGAAGGGGGAGGGTGAACGAGGGATTTAATTCCAGGACCTCACGTTCAACTGCAAATGTCTTTACAACTAACCTAGCTACTAGCTAGCAACTATTACTCTTTCAAATTGTTGACCTTTAGCTCATTCATGACAAGTGCATAAGTTATGTTTGAATCCTGATTCACCCCCTACCCTAAATATATAGGTGCTGTCTAGCTCAATTGATAAATTCTTTTAACGTTGGGGATGTGAAATGGATTCTACACGTGACTTTTGAAACTCATTTTTCTATGATTGATACAAAATTGATATCAATTTTATTTGAAAGACCAAAATCATGTCACGTATACCTTTGGGGGAATAAAATGAGTATTTACTTTTCTTTTTTATAATTAAAGAATTAACTTAAGTGTACTAATGGGTAAAATTATCAAATTAAGTGTACCAGCCAAGTTATTTTACTTAAGTTACTCAACTTGTTTAGCAATCTTGGTTGAGTGCTTTTGGGAGGCAAAAACTTCCAACTTATCGGATTTGATTTTAGTAATTGGGTTTCCGGACATATCCAAGTCCAAAGGATGATGTGGCTGATTTATAGAAGGTAAGTGCTAAACCAGACAAGAGCAACCAACGAATAAAAAAGAAAGCATTAAAGTAGACCCTGTGCTACAATGTGTATCCAATGGGACAAACAGTTAGGCATTCTTACTAGGATTATACTGCGCTTTATAGACTGTTTAGATTTTATGCACGCCTCTAGTGTTTTAATTTTAAGAATCCTGACTCACTATATCTAATTCTAATCCTATATTTTCTCTCCTGCAGGATAACTCCATGAAGTTTTTTTTTTTTTTGATGAACCACCGTAATTAGGATTTTTGGCTCTTCAGTGACATCTTGGGGTATCCCCACCAGTTTCGTTCCTTTGGATCGGCTATAAAACTAATCCTCGGTTGACTGTTTAAAACAGGGAATTAACCCTTGATTTTCGCAAACTCTCAACTAGAGTGTCACCATCAGGATTCGAACTTCCATCCTCCTCCTTATGGGGTCGAAATGCTTATCATTTTTTTTTTGAAAATTATTTTCATTTTCAAATTTTTAAAATTTTGAAAACATGTTTGTTTTGATCACCTATTTTCTATTTTCATTTCCTATTTTCAAAAATTTTAAAAAAATAATGAAAACAACTTTTTTTTTGTTTTCAGATTTGGACACAATACAAGAAATGTTTTCAAACATATCAAATGTATTTTCAAACCCATTTTCTATTTTCATTAAATATGAAAATAGAAAATAACCAAACCAAACATTCCTAAGTTTGTCGATATATGTTAAAGCTGGAATGAGTCTTTGAAAAAAAAAAAGGCAGGATACAGAGTAATAATACTTTCACCCCTATTTTTGACGCCTCTTTTTATATCTACTTTATAGCTATTGATTATCTATCAATTATTGTTTCTAAAGAAAAGGTCTATTATAAAATAAGTTTATAAATTGGTGCGGAAAAAAAAAATGAAAGTATCATTTTTAAAAATGTAGACCCTTGTATCCACTCACAATCTGCAAAATCTAACAACCAAGAAAAGAAAAGACCATAGTTTTGATGTATTATATGACTACTCTAAAGTCTAAATCCAATAATAATAACAATCATAACCATAAGTAAGAGCCACTTGAAAATATTATTTTTTTTCACTCATAGACTATGTATCATGGTTCCTCTCTCTCTCTCTTATTTTATTTATATTTCTTACTTTATTATACTGTATTTCACATAAGTCATCAACACCGTAGGTTTGATTGTTTGATTGGAACTGTTGACCATCACCATTGGAAAGAGATTCCAAGTTGGGGTGATTATGTTTTCTTTTTAAAACATATCAATTTGGTTATAATCCATTATGTATATGAATATTAAAATTTTGCATTGGGATTTTCAGGAACTGAACTACAACTATGGAACCATAATTGGTCAAACAGCTTCCCATAGTGAGGCTTAACATCACTAAAAGCATGAATTCAAAATTTGAAACACTAAACCATATAACTCCATGTAACTATCATCATTAGAATTGAAAAGGTCTACAAAGATATGAGTCTATATATTTTTGGCTTAATTGAACTTTAGTCCCTCAACTTTTTAATTATGTGATTTTGGTCCCTCAAATATTTTAATTGCACTTTTAGTCCCTCAACTCTTCAATTGTGCGATTTTGGTCCCTAAAAAAATTTAATCACACTTTTCATCCCTCAATTTTATGAAATTATGCAAAATTAGTCATTCTAAAGATCAAAATAAAGGCTTTAATTGCACAATTTAAAAAATTAAGGGATGAAAAATGTAATTAAAATTTTTGAGGGATCAAAATTGCACCATTGAAAAAGTTGAGGGACGAAAAGTGCAATTAAAATTTTTTAATGGTCAAAATCACACAATTGAAACAGTTGAGGGACAAAAAATGCAATTAAGCCTATATTTTTAAACATGTTTTGTATCAGTGGCGGACCAATGTTGGATTCAGGGTGTGCAGATGCACCCACTAAGTTTTATAAACTTACTATTAATATCTTGAGTTAGATATATTTTGACCCCCTAATTTATATATTTGTACCAATTGTCTAGAACCTCAATATATTGAGAGAGATGTGTTTAATAACATTGACAATGAGCTGTCATTCAACGATTTTAAAACATAAAATCACCTAGAGAACAATCTAAGGTATGCAATTTAATTGATTAAATATATTAAAATGAGAAGGGATCGATTTATACCGTTATAAGTTATTTTTCGCTTACACTTCATTGATTTTATTTTCATCTAAAAGTGTAAAATATTAAAATCACAATTATTGTTGATCAAATAAAATTAACAACTGGGATTGAGTGTAAGTAAAAATGACATACACCAATGTAAATCAATCCATCCTCCATTAGAAGTTTATGATTTATCATTTATGTCTTTATCTTCATATGTATGATGATAATTGTTATTAATCTTTTTTGAAATAGATTGCCCCCACTGACTCAGGGCCTTACATTCGCCACTGTTTTGTATAATGTTACTGATATGTTGGTTTGGACCATTGATGACTATTTAAAGTTATCTTTATTGATAAGGATATTTTATACTTTGAGGTTGTGGGGTCATTTCAAATTACATGTTGAGACGACCCGCCGTCCTATTAAAGAACCTAAGATATTAACTAGCCTTAAACCTTATTATAAACGTTAGAGTGCTTTATTAAGAAGAAGCGGAGCGGAAAGATTAAAAACGTAAACAAGGTTATGCCAAAACACACATACATCAGAGTAACGCAGTTCAAACATAAAGGATACATACATGCATCGGTTGCCCCGTCAGTAGGGCTACAGTAGTAATGTATTCATGCAGAGTATATCGGTACAGACTAAGCAAAATACATCAAAAGACAAAGAGAAAACTCTCAGACTAACAGCGCTCACCACCCAACCTCTCGAGGCTTGAGTTCGTGGCTCGTCCACCGGCATCAAGCTCGTAAGGAGTGTTATCCAACTCCTTAGCAACTAGTTCCTCCACAGGGTCTTCCCATAAAATAAAAGAAATACACAGAGAAGAAATACAGGGAGATAATAAACATTCATCATCAAATCATCAAACATGGGAGATGGACAATAGTACAACATATATATATATATATATATATATATATATATATATATATATATATATATACACACACACAACACATTGAAAACATACAACACATCAACAACCATCTCTCGAGTCATACAGCACAACCATCTCAAAAGTCATTCTCTTAGATCAAACCTCTACGAGGGATATTAATCCCTATATGCATGTCGGCCGATTTCATCACGTCCCCAGTTGGACATCCCCGTCGAGATTAATAACATCACGTCCCCAATTGGACATACTCGTAAGGATCAATAACATCACGTCCCCAATTGGACATCCTGCCTCGGGATCGGTGGTACACATCTCGCTCCCATTTGGGCATCCCCCATTGGGATCAAATATGCTATGATATGCAATGCTATGATATGCAACAAACATCCATCACAGGTTGACATCAGAACCTCACACCTAAGCACTCGGCCACAGCCACGATGCATTGCGTCCACATCGACATCAACATCAATATCAACATCAACATCACGACGCCTTGCGTCCATGAGTCACAGCTTCATGGTTAGTACCACAACAGTATCAATATGAACAACATCACAGTCTCACCATACTCTCATCAACAATCATCCGGTCAATCACAAAAATAAAATATCACAACAATAAGTATGCCAATATATATATATATATCATCACGTTGAAAGATAAACAAATAATCATGTAGGCAGTTCAACATAACAGATCAACAGATAATCACATAGGCAGTTCAACATATCGGATAAACAGATAATCACATAGGCAGTTCAACATATCAACCTCAACAATCACATCATCTAGCCTAGAGTATCATCTTAGCGGTGATAGCCCAAAGGTACCTACACCTAAGGTCCAGTTACTTTGTCCAAGGCTCAACCTCTAGTAGGTTTTAAGGTTCCCCTACACATATGTACATTCTATACTATGCTTACCTTCCCGATGATAACAGTTCTTTCTCCCCACCTGAACAGTCTCCTGCGTGCTTTCCCATGCAACAATGAATGCGGGTCCGCAACTAACAACCGTACATGCTTCCCAACGAGCACAACATTCAGCTCTAAACCACTGCCAAAGATACCCTTAGTACGTACGTTGGGCCAACAATCGCCCCGAGCACACATACGAAGAGCAGTGAATGAAGGACCACAGGAACTCAGCCACAAAAATTTTAAGGAGAAATACTCACCAAACAGGGCTCTCACGCAGCCTCAAGCCCAAAGCATGGCTCTCGTGCGACTCCTCGATCGATCAATAATGTAGAAACACCCGTCAAAGCCTGAAACGCACCGAAACGATGTCGGGATCAAGAACGAGAAAGAAATGGAATTGAATGACTAAATGAAGGTAAATGTTCACACCGACTTACCTTGAAGATACTCACATAGAAAGGTAGCAGTGTAAAGGTGTCACAGCTACGAACCCGAATACGCGATTGGTTTCAAATTCCGATGACCGGAACCACCTTAACCCAAGCTTCAAAGTTTCAAGGATGTATTTTTGGGAGTGAAATTCCTTGTGGGGGAGAGTATTTATAGGCATGGGAGAGAAGGGATAAAGAGGTCCAAAGTTGTTCATTTTAGGGGTAAAATAGTCATTTTACCTAGGGACAAAATTGGAATTTAAACAAAAGACTAGGGACATAATTGTCCCACCATCTCCAAAGTCACAAAAAATCTAGATATTTTGTTAGAAGTAATGGTGATGGTGATGAGTTATGCGGCATAAACGTAATTCCATCAGTTCCTAGGGATAAAACGGTCTTTTCTCACCCTAAATATCGTGGATTAGAATTCTAATGATGACGTGGTGAGTCATGGTGGTGACTCACCGTCTAACTCACCATGCTCAGGTGACTCGTGTCCCTCATCTGGTGTCCGATTTTGTCCCTGCACGTCCGTTCTCGACTCCGTCGATTTTCCCATTTAGATTGTATGCCCGAATAAAACATAAGAACTTATTTATTTTGAAAATTTTCAAAATTGTCAATATTGTTGGAAATGAGATACAAAACCTAATTGTTTCATTCAAGAGTCAAAATTAAGTTTTCTGATCAGTAAAATCTTACTGTCAATGAAAACGCAAATCGGGTTCCGAATGAATTTTCAATCCAAAATTTAATCGTAGCTCTCTACGATAATGTAGAGTATAAATATTACCTTGGTTTGTTCAAAATCATTTTTTAAGTCTCAGATAAAATATAAATTTATTTATATAAATTACTGATCTTAGAAGCAGTAAAAAATCGGGATGTTACACATGTACTATTGAGAATGGGAATTCAAATTGATTACTCATTATCTGCCTACTGGTTTATGTTCTTTCCTCTACATAATGATTTTAAATCTGTGAAAAAAAATTGCATGTTATTTCTCACTTGGTTTCCTATTCCATAATTATCGTAGAGAGAATAGAATTATTGCTATCAAAATAATCTTTTTGATTTTAAATGAAAGTTAAAGGAAAGTCCAAGGGTTATCAATGTATTTTGAACTAGGTCATTGGTTAAATATGGGGTGCTTCTATGGTGTACCTTATTAAAATTGGTTGCATCCATGCATTTTAAGATTAAACAACCTGCACCGTCCACGTGTCATGTTACCCTGCCTTTACAGTACCCTCACGTACACGTGAATATGGTTGTCTCACGTAAATCTATCAAAGGCTGCAGCACCTTCTCTTTCTGTACGTCAAAGGCATCTCCTCTGCTGGTCCGCTGGTACCATCTAAGTACATATTATTTACTTAATTTATTTATATCTCACATTTGTTTATATATTAATACTTAAATCTAGGAACACAGCATGAATCAAAAAAATTAGAGTTAAAATAAAGAATTTAATCGATATATATTATTATTATAAAATTATTTTATATTATCAATAGATTATAAATTATCATATCATTAATAAATATTTTATTCTTATAATAATTATTTTAAGAATCACAAATAAAATAATTTTTAATTAATTGACAGTATAAAAAATATTACATCGATAATATATCAAAATTAAATTCTAAAATAAATGAAGTATAGAAATTAAACATATAGTATTTTAAAACTGAAAAATAGACCTGAGTTTAGTTTTGATATATTATTAGTGTAAAAATTTTACATCGTTAATCAATGACAAAAAATCTTACACGTGACTTTTAAGATAGTCAAGAAAAAAGTTAAATATTTTTAATGATATATCAATTCATGATTGATTGATAAAAAACTTTATATTTTATATATTAATAATATATACTAATTAAATTCTAGATTTATATATATTTTAAAAATTTTAAGAATTTCTGAGACTTTTTATTCTAGGTTGTGAGATTACTGTAGTTGCCAGCCATCTTTCTTTTCCAAACAACGTTACGTGTTGTCATTTCCCCGAGACAACCATATTCCTGTGCACGCCAGTGTACTATAAAGGCACTGTAACATAATAAGTGGACAGTGCAAATTACTTTAATCATAAGGTGCATGGGTGCATCATAGAAGCACCCTTGAATCTATACAACTGAAAGGATGATGAAGTTATAGATTATAAAGGAATTCGATTTAACAATCAAAGAAAAAATTCATCAAGACTTCAATTTAAGATTAGTGCAAGCAAAACAAAGAAGATTAAGAGTAAAGAACTTCATAACAAATAAAAGTCAAGATAGTTGAGACAAATAATTTAACTTGCGAGGAGTTCCGAGTGGTTAATATATATAATATGGGAATTTTTTTTGGGTACAAGTCGGAAAAATAAAAACAATTAACCTCTCCTAAGGAGAGTTCCTAGAGAATCAGAAGAAAGAAGGGAAATCAATCCCCCTGGAGGGGACAAAAGCACGTCTAGAGGAGATGTTCACCTATTACCATTCTTAGCCAGATAATTCGCATAAACTTTAGCTTTACGGAATACATGCACAACTTGCAATTCCCAATTCCATCCCAATATCTGTCGAACATCGTCAATAACTGACCCATAAATATGGAAGTCTTCCAATCCCACAGTAACCAGCCTAATAGCTGTAACGTTTTAGGCAGATTACCAAATTGACGATTGTCCTAGCAAATCAACACAGTTTTTTTCAGCATGCTTTGTCCTCATTCACATGCTTCCTAGGAAAACTTCTCAGGAGTTCACTCATCCTAGAATAACTCCAAGTCAAGCACGCTTAATTAACCATGGAGTTTTTAAGTAACGGGCTTCCGAAAAGCCAATGCATCTTGTTGGTATAAGTAGTAATATCAATTCCTTTAAGCCTTCTTAACCTATGCAGTTTCATACCTGCATAGTCTCAGCATCCTCTCGTTCTGGTGCGAAATCTAATCATTCATGTGTCCCTCCGCTTAGAAGCATGTTAAGAGCTGCTTCTTGTCCGTGCTTCATCTTTTGCACTGGCGATCACTCAGCACCCTCTTTAGCCTCGGGTGTCACATGCCCACCAACTTCCGCTTGATTCATCCCCGAACCATATAACACCCCGTTTTTTTTAAAAAAGCTTTTTGATTTTAATTAATCAGTATTTGTATATTTGTATTTTATTAAAGGGTCTAGAGAGTGAAATAAATTAATCCAAGACCATAGTCACGCTCTACGCTATCGTAGGAAGCTATGGTTAAATTTTGGTCAAAGACTCAGACGGAGTCCGGTCAGCGTTTTACACTGACAGTATGATTTTACTGCTCAGACGACCTAATTTTGACTCTTGAACGAAACAAATAGGTTTTAAATAAAATTGCGAACAATATCGACGATTTTGAAAAATTTCAAAATATATAAGTTCTTACGACTTTCTTGAGCAAAATGGTAAATTGCGTAAGTAACGGAGCTAAAAACGGATGAACATGAAGTCACATCGCCTAGGAAGGCGTGCCTGTGACTCACTACTGTCATCATTGCTTTTCCGAAAATATCTAGATATTTATGACGTTAGAAAATATCTGAACGCGAAAAGACCAAAATGTCCCTGGTCTTTTTCCTAAAGGACGTATACGTCCCTAAAATATCTAAAAGAGTGACCTCGCCCCTCTTTCCCTCTCTTCAATTTCAAGCCCTTTCTTTCTCTCTCTCTCTCCTCCATTCTCTTCTTCTTCTTCTTCTTCTTCTTCTTCCTCCTCCAATTTCTCTTTTTCCTCCATAACTTCAACTCCATTTTTCTCAAGCTTCCACAAGGTTTTTCAAGAAATTTTGTGAAGCAAAGTTGATCATCTCATCCTCCTCTATCACCTAAGAGGTATAGATTTCATCCTTGAGCTCTCAATCTTCATTTTTCTTCATTAAAAGTTCATAGTTCAAGTTTATGCTTCAAACTTCAAAAATCCATAGAAAATTGTAGAAAATCCTTTTAATACCAAACCAATTTCTATGAGCTAGATTCTTTACCCTCTTTCATAATCCAAGAGCTTGTAAGCAAAAGATCTCTCTGGCTCATATGGGTATAAAAGGGCCGAATCCTATGTGTGGGTAAAGCTTGAGTTTTTTATTCCATTTTTGAGTAAAAAGACTTACTCTAGTGTTGTGTATACTTAAGGATCATTGATCCAAGAGTTAGGAATTTTTAGTCATCTCTAGGCTATTTTAAAAATAGGGGCCGAACCTAGCTTGTATGTGAGCTATGAGTTTTGCTTCAAGTTTTTGTGTAAAAAGACTTACCCTAGTGTTGTGCATACTTGAGGATCATTCATCCAAGAGTTGGTAGAATTTCAACATCCCTAGCCTATTTAATTAAATAGGGGCAGCAGCCTAGTCCTAAGGTTAGGGGAGTTTTTGATTTAACTGTATTAATTTTCTGGTTGTGTTTTGTGGTATAGAATCGGACAAGACTCGGACGTTCGACCGCGCACCCGATTGACTGTTGCGAAGCCGCATCCGGAGTCACCCGGGAACATCACTAAGGTGGGGAGAAAGAACCGATATCGTCGGGAAGGAAACTTAGTATAGAGTATATATATATATATGTGTGTAGGGGAACCCTTAAACCCTACTAGAGGTTGAGTCCTGGATAAAGTGTCTGGACCCTAGGTGTAGGTACTTTTGGGCTATCACCACTAAGTTAATGATATAGATGATGTGATTGATTGAGGTTGGTGTGTTGATCTGTTTATTTGATTATCTGTTGGTTTATTTTGTTGATGTGACTTTATGATGATATCTGTACTGGTGGAATTACTATTGTAATATTCTGTTGTGATTTGACTGGTTGAGTGTTGATGAGAGTATGGTGAGTGATGATGTTGTTCGGGTTCATACCGTTGTGGTCCCAACCAGGGAGCTGTGGCTCGTAGGCGCAAGGCGTCGTGATGCTGATGTTGATGTGATGCGATGTGTCGTGGTCGTGGTCGAGTGCGTAAGCGTGAGGTACCGGTATCAACCTGTGATGGATGTTTGTTGGATAGCATATCATTTCATACCACAACATTTTTGTCCCAAAAGGGGATGTCCAACTGAGGACGTGATACTTTAAATCCCGAGGCGAGATGTCCAATGGGGGACGTAATGTGATGTGATGTTATCCCGACGGGGATGTCCAATTGGGGACGTGATGTATCGGCCGACATGCATATAGGGAAGTCAGCATATACATAGGGACTAGTATCCCTCTTATAAGATTATCAGAGAGAATGACTTTTGAGATGGTTGTGATGTATGACTTAAGAGATGGGTGATATTGTGTTGTATATTTCAAATGTGTGTGTGTGTAATGCATGTATATATATGCTGTACTGATGCCTCTCTCCCATATTGATGATATATGTTTCTTATCTCCTGTATTTTTCTGTATGCGTTACTTTTATTTTATGGGAAGACCCCAAGGAGGAACCAGTTGCTGAGGAGCTAGACGACATTCCTTACTAGCCTGACGCCGGATGACGTGCCACGGACTCTAGCCTCGAGAGGTCGGGCAATGATCGTGGTTAGCTGAAGAGTTGTCTCTCGGCTTATTTTCGTACTTTCATTTTGGGTTGTATTAATATACTCTGTATGTATTACTTTAATATTGTAGCCCTACTGATGGGGCAAGTGATGTATGTGATATATTTATTTATATTTTAAAGCTATGAACTCTGAAGCGTTGCGTGCCATATATTCTTTTCCTTCCGCGCTCAATTTTCTTCCTCGCTTCGTATTAATAAGGCGCGCTAACGATTATAATGCGATTAAGGTTAGTTAATATCTTAGGTTCTCTAATAGACAGTGGGTCATCTAAAACCACACCATACTGGGAGAGGTCTCGCTTTGATACCATCTGTAACGTCCTAGGCTGCTTACCAAATTGACGAATGTCCTTACAAACCAACACGGTTCTTTTCAGCATGCTTTGTCCTCACTCACATGCTTCCTAAGAAAACTTCCTAGGAGGTCACTCATCCCAGAATTGCTTCAAATCAAGCACGCTTAATTAACCATGGAGTTCTTAAGTGATGGGCTCCCAGAAAGAAGATGCATCTTGTTGGTATCGGTAGTACCAATCAATTCCTTTAAGCCTTCCTCATCTATGCAATCTCATACCTGCACAGAGTCAGGATCCCTCGCGTTCTGGTGCTAAATCGATTCGTTCACATGTCCCTCCGCCTAGAAGCCTGTCAGGAGCCGCTCCTTGTTCGTGCTTCATCTTTTGTATCGACGATCACTCCCCGCCCTCGTCATCCTCGGGTTTCACAACAGCTTCCAAGCAATCACTCTCACAAATGACACTATGGTAGCCCTTCTGCCAAGCAAACCTTAGGCCATGTTGGATAGCCTTAAGCTCTGCCAAAAGAATTAGAGATGTTCCAATCAAGCCCTTGAAACCTATTATCCAAGCTCCTTCTTCATCCAGCAGCAACCCCCAAACCCAGCAGGCCTAGGATTGCCCATCGAACTCCCATCCACGTTGAATTTCACCTTACCCTGAAGAGGAACCGTCCATCCTATCATCAGTGGTTGTGATGCAGCACTAGTCGACATTGTACCAAAAGAAACCTTACACTCCTCTGCAGTTTGGTTGATTTTCTGCAAAATTTTCGAGTCTGTCTATAGCACCATATCTAGTACCGCCTTATTCCTTCTAACCCACAACCACCACAAAGCTGAAAAGAAGAGTATTGCAGTATCTTTTTTTCACAAAGTCCAATAGCCATTGTCGCGGGCTATCTGCAACGAAGCGAACATTCGCAACAAAACCAAGAGCGAGCCGGATCCTCCATGCACTACTACAGTCACATAAGCAATGGAATATGGTCTCTGGTGCAACATGACAATGCTGGCGCACAGAGGTCATAGTCAAACTGCTAGGAGAACGTAGAGCATTCTTTGGGAGAGCCTCATGGCAAATTAGCCAGACTAGAAAATGACATTTCTCAATTGTTGGAATATGCAAAATTCAAAGCCAAGTAGTGTGCAAGTCCATGTTTCTATACCTCTGTAACAACCATGCATACCTTGTTTTTGCCTCATATTGTCCTGATAGTTGTGCTCCCCAAACAAAGGGTCCTCCACATGATCATTTAGTTCTATAGTACGACCATAAATTCTATTACTAACCTCTTGTCAGAGAATAGTTTATAGGTCTTCAATATGCCATCTTCCATCCCTCCACACATCCCTAACACGCAGATTGGAACCAGATATATGTACCATGTCAATCATCTTACAAAATCTCCCATCATCCAACCACCTATCAAACCAGAAATAGACCTCCCCCTTCCTAATTCTAAACGTATAACATCTGCAAGTAAGGCTAGAGCTTTCGAGATAGACCTCCATGTATAGGAGTTTACGGTGGACTGATCTAAGAGATTACGCCTATGGAAGATATTTACTCAATAATACCTTCGTCCAGAGCTTGTCCTTATGGTGCAGGAGGTTCCAAATGAGTTTCCCAAGAAGAGCAACATTGGATAATTGTGCCTCCCTAATCCTAAGTCCACCATGGGCTCTAGGACAAGTAATAATATTCCAATTTAAAAGGGGTAAACCTCTACTGTTCTCATGGTTCCTTCAAACAAATTGATGTACTGCTTTATCTAGACCATCACAAACTACCTTAGGGATCCACATGGTCTGCATGACATGGATAGGTAGTGAGGTCAAGACCGAATTCGCTAGAGCAACTCGGCTAACCTTGTTTAATAACTTCCCCTTCCACGAAGCAAGACGAGATATTAGTTTTTCCACCAACAAATGGAAATAATCTCTCTTCGCGTTGCCTTGTAATAAAGGATAGCCTAGGTATTTGCCTAGATTGGTAGTGAACCGAATAGATGAGATGCTAGTAATTTGTTCTTGTTTTGCTCGAGCAATCTTAGCCGGCGTTACGGCTCTAGACTTCTTGTAGTTAACTTTAAGGCCTGAAGCAGCATAAAAAGCTTCTAAAGTATTCATGATAAGTCGAACTTGGGATTGTTTAGCTTTAGCAAATAGGAGGACATGATCAACGAAGACAAGATGTGAAATGTCAGGACCATTTTTGGACACTTGACTGGGAGCCAATCTTTAGTTTTCACCTTCTTCATGATAGACATACCCAACTTTTGCATGCACAAAACAAGAAATACGGGGACATGGGATCACTTTGTCTAAGTCCCCTAGTTGGTTGAAAACTCTCAAGCCTTTCACCATTCCACAGAATAGCAAGAGAGATTGAAGATACACATAACATGATGAGGTCGACGATACAGTTAGGAAACCCAAACTCATGAAGAGTAACTTGCAAGTAGTCCCAACTCATGTTATCATATGCCTTCTCTAGATCAATCTTAAACACCATAGATCCTTCCTTGCTTTGAGAGCGGTGCATGTAATGGACGATCACCTGAGCTACAATAGCATTATCCAAAGTGCCTCTCCCTGGAATGAAACTACTCTGAAGAGGACTCACCAAATCCTGGAGAAAGGGTCGTAATCTATTAACTAAGACTTTAGTGATCAACTTGTACACAACGTTGTAGAGGCTAATAAGTCTAAACGGATTTAGCTTTGTAGGTTGGTCAATCTTAGAAATGACCACCAAGTGTTTCATCAATTCTATTATCAAAGGGCCCATCCTCAAACATAATCTTTAGAAGCTACCAAACCTCATCACCTATGATATCCCAATAGGTTTTAAAGAAAAAGAGCTGAAAAAAAAATCAGGAGCAAAGGCTTTGTATGAGAAATATTAAGTAGTACGAAATACAATATCGTACCATTGCACGAAATGTGTTGGAATTATTTGCCTTTTTATCTTGTTTTCCAACACATTGATTTCTGTTTAACTTGTATTTTAATTGGTTAAAATATTATATTTGCTTTGTCTGTCTTTGCTTTGAGAGTAATGTGAGAAATTTGGTTGTGTAAAAAAAAAATGAAGTTGAACACACTTTATATAGATTTTTTTTTTATTAAAATATTAAAATGTTTTTTTAACGGAACAATTGTATACTTTTTTATTCCAAAATATTTAAAGCTGGCCCCACTATATCAAATAAGTAGTGGTGCTCATACAAGCGTCCTAGCTTGATAAGCGCCTCATCTCTAACGCTCTCCAATGGTGGGTGCTTATAAGCTCTGGTTCTTAATAGACAAGAACCCAAATTCTTGAGCCCATTGGAGATCGACTTAGACTTTAAGTTTGGGGAACTTAATCAAAATCATACTTTTCAACAATAAAATAATCCACTCCTATATATTAAATCTTATATTCCTATATACCTTTTTCGTATTTGTAAAAACAAAAAAACGATGCAATGAATCCTAAAATTAAAGAACATGGTAGGCTAGCAACATTTTTTGTTTTTTGGTAATCATGACATAGGTATGAAGTATCCACCACCGTTAGCAGTGACTAATCTCCGTCGGGGAACTTGTTGGGTAAACAAGGTGGGTTCTCCCCTCCCAACCAGGTTTTCTCCATACACAAGAGCCGGGATTCGAACCCCTAACCACTTGCTTAAGGTGCCCGAATCCCTTACCACTCGGATCAACCACATGTTAGTTTTTATTAGTTTTATTAAGGGTCTGTTTGGGTAAATGGCTTAATTAAGCGCTTATAGGATAAACACTTATCATATACGAGCTTATGTATAAGCTATTTTTATAATCAAAGAGAAAATATAGTCTAACTGTTTTCATACAAATGATAAAATGTTTTTATAAGTTATCCTGGGGAGCTTATCAAAATAAGCTGAAAACAGCTTATGGACATGTCATAAACTGTTTCCATAATCTCTCCCAAACACTCTGACAAATGCTTGTGTCAGTAGATAAGCCCAAATAAACTGTTTATAAGTCAATCCAAACAAACCCAATAAACATATCATAGGCTCCTATTTGAACTTATAGCAAATATGAAAGAAACCTACTGAAAAATAAATGGCAACCCATCTAAATATATATAGCCTTTTCTCGATATATATATATATATATATATATATATATATATATATATATATATATATATATGAACTCTACAAGCCAGAAGGCAGATTCTTCCTGCATTCTGACTATGTCATCAAGACAGTAGAGAAAAATATTACAATCAACCCAGAAAGTGAAGAATTCCATCTTCTCTCAATGGACACAATAAAAAATCATAAACAAAAATACAGATACCTACACATTGGATGTGTTCAAGTAGCTGTTAAACCTTTAATCCGAGAAGGATTAAACGCTTCAATCTTAATGTGCTTACGCGATATTAGGCATAATAAATTTGAGGATTCTCTCTTAGGAACAGTTGAAACTAGCCTAAGTCAGGGTCCAATCTAGTTCAATTGTTATCCAAATAGAACTCTAAGTTTACAAGATAGAAATATCTTGGATTCTTTGTTCTTAAACATCAAGATCTGTGGTTTAGACATGAAACACGGATCTATCCCAGCGACTTTACTTTACAGGATTCAGTACAAAATAATGAATTCTTGTAATTCTAAAGTCCTCAAAACAAAAACAAATGGAGAAACAACTTTGTTTCTCACTGACGTTACGAAGGCCAATATTATTGTGCCAAAAACAATCCTCTGGAAAGACGTAGTCTTACCAGAAAGATGGATTCTGGATAAAGCTATCCCAGCTTTGCCTAGGAAATCATCAAACTTTAATCAAATTGTTCAATCTCAATCAGGGCAAGTAGAATTAGTCTTTGATAGGAGAAATTCTTTTAGCTCCTTTAGAACACCAAGTATTAGATCTGAAATCTTCAGATCTGTACCATCAAGGCAATCTTTTTCAGCCTTATCCCAATCTTCGAATCAAACCATTAATTTACAGGGATTAGATACATCATCTAGCATCCCTGTCTCCAACCTATTCCTCTATTAATGCGTCTTTTAATGATGAATTATAAGACCCATTTTGATAAGGAATCCCTAAGAAAGAGCTTTTACTCTGAGGAATGGAAACCTCAACGAGAGTGGTTCTTTCAACATTACAAGGGAACAAAACGAAAAAATATTCAAGATGAATATTAAACCTTTCTTAACAATGTTAAGGAACAAATTCAATTCTTTGACTGGTTTCATGTTTATCTGGTCAAACATAACATTGATTATCCTTGGAAAGTAACATTGACTGAGGACAAGTCAACAAATGTCATTACTGTTTGGCATTTAAAAAATGGTGAGTTGGTCAAGACAGAGCTACCCCCAAATAGCTCTTTCCAACTCCCAGGAATAAAAAATCCTAAGGATAATACAACTCCAATCATAGCTTCTCCTTTCAAAACCAAAGATGTGAATGAACCCGTTTCACGTCAAGATATCCAAAAATTGATGGAACAATCCAATTATACAAATAAGTATCTTCAAGTTTTAGGTACTCGGATTAAGTCTGAAGTATCTGCTTCACCATCCTCTTCAGGAACCAAAAGTGAAGTAGAAAAACCTTTGGATAAACCTTTATTCAAACCCTTCTAGGTTACTAGGAAGTTTAAAGAAAGTTTAAAGCTTCTTCGTAATACAGAAGTCAAAACTGAACCAATCGTAGATCCTATCAAAAAGGTTGATAAGGAACTACAAAATATTGCGGTGCCAGAATCACCACAAGATTCTGGACAGCAAACTCAAGCTCCTTATGGACTAAGGAGTAAGGGACCAACTATCAATGTTATTGATGAAGCTAGCTCAGATCGGGAATCTGTGGCTTCTTTGTCAAGAACAAAAGAAACAAACAAACCTCCTCTCAATCTCCGGTTTTCTCCAAACCATGGAAAAAATCTACAAAGCTTTATTATCCAAGAGCAACTCCCCTAGATTTGCTCTTAGAAGAGAAACCTCCAACCTTCAAAAGCTTCAATGCCAATAATATCTATGAATGGAACATAGATGGATTATCAAAATACCAAATTATGACCACATTGCAACATATGACAATGATGGCTATAGCTTATCAAGCGGCAAATGATGCCACTGAAGAAGTGATCTATAATATCCTCGCAGCAGGGTTTACTAGTCAATTAAAAGGATGGTGGGATTATTCTTTCACGGAAGAGCAGAAAGAGAGAGTCTTTACTGCTATCAAAACCCAAGCTGATGGAACACCTATCACAAGTGATGGTGAATTCATCCCTGATGCTGTTGCAACCTTAATCTTTTCCATTGCTGAGCATTTTATTGGTAATGCCTCAGTTTGGAGAGATAAATCAGCAGAATTGCTATCCAATCTTAAGTATAGATCCTTATCAGACTTTAGGTGGTATAGAGATACCTTCCTAACTAGGGTTTACACCAGAGAAGACTGTCAGGATCGTTTATGGAAATAAAAGTTTGTCACAGGTCTTCCTACTGCTCAAGGAGACATTGTTAGAGATGAACTCAAAACCCATGCCCCTGATGGTAAAATCCCTTATCAACAATTAACCTATGGCCAACTCATTGCAGTTATCCAGAAAATAGGTACGAGATTTTGTCAAGAAGATAGAGTCCGTAGTCAAATCCAAAAGGAAAAGGCAGCAAAGAAGGATTTAGGATCATTCTGCCAACAATTTGGAATGCCCCCTTGTCCAAAAGATAAACCAAAATCCTCCCACAAACACCATCAATCTCATCAAACCAACAAAGTCCATAAGCCAAAGTATACCAAGTATACTAGGTACAAAAGGAATACTCCTCCTAGAAAACTCAAGCAAGAGTTTAAATCTAAACCTGCAATTGATATTGCAATTCCAAAGAAATCAACCATTTGCTATAGTTGTGGTAAGCCAGACCATATTAGCAAATATTGTAGGCTTAAAAATAAAATTAAAGCCTTAAATCTCGAACCAACAGTTGAGGAACAACTGAACAATCTCCTTATAGAATTAGATGAGTCAGATGGATCAAATGGTGATTCTTCTGAAAATCTCAATCATATTGTAGAAGATGACATTGGAAGTCGAGATTCTGATTCAATTTCTGAAATTAATGTCTTAACTAAGGATCAAGATCTCCTTTTTGAAGTCATTAATGCCATTCCTGATCACGATGAAAGGAAAAGGTACTTTGAAAGGTTCTCTGCTTCTATGAAGAAGGAACCTAAGGCTAAAGGAAAAGCCATCATCAAAGACCAATTTGATTTCAAAATAATCCTCAAACGTTTAGAATCAAAACAACTAAAGCCTGTAACGATTCAAGATCTCCAGGAAGAGATCAAGAATCTTAAACAAGAAATCAAAGAGATAAAGCAAGAACAAGCTGTTCATAAGCTAATTTTATCTCAACTTGACAATCAATCCTCTGAACCCCCTTCAGATGATGAAAATCTATCTGAACCCAATCTCGAGAAAAGTGTTAGTCATCATTCGGATAATGAAGGCAATAACACTGACAAAGATCAAGAATTTCTGAATCTTATTAATCAACTGAGAATTCAAAAGTTCTATATTAAGATTAGAATTATCATTGATGATTTTATTCTTAATACTACAACCCTTTTTGATACTGGTGCTGATTCAAATTGCATTTTAGAAGGATTAATTCCTACTAAATATTTTGAAAAAACATCCGAGATATTGAGTATAGCTAATGGCTCAAAACTTAGGATAAATTTCAAACTATCCCAAGCCATTATTGAAAATCATGGTCTTAAGGTAGAAATCCCGTTTTTACTTGTTAAAAATCTCAAAAATGAAGTGATTCTAGGAACACCGTTCATAAAATCACTCTTTCCTTTAACAATCACTAATGAAGGAATTTCTACTCAATATCTGGGTAAGAAGATAACTTTCTCCTTCATTCGCAAACCTTTGGTGAGAAACCTAAACTTTCTTCACCATAAGCAAAATCAAGTCAATTTCTTAAAAGAAGTTTCTTTTAAAAGTATTGATTTAAAGCTTAATCAGACTGATATCAAAAAGAGGATCCAAGACCTTCTTAATGATATCCACAATTCTATCTGTTCTGATCTGCCAAATGCATTTTGGAATATGAACAAGGTTTCACTGATAGGAAAATCCCTACCAAAGCTCGTCCCATTCAAATGAATCATGAGTTACTCCAATTTTTCCAAAAAGAGATTAATGATCTCTTGCAAAAAGGATTAATTCGTCAAAGCAAGTCCCGATGGTCTTGTGCTGCTTTTTATGTCAATAAGCAAGCTGAAATTGAGCGTGGAACTCCTCGCTTAGTTATCAATTACAAACCTTTCAATCAGGCACTTAAGTGGATTAGGTATCCAATTCCTAATAAAAAAGATTTACTTAGTCGCTTAAACAACTCAAAAATATTTTCCAAATTCGATATGAAATCCGGATATTGGCAAATAGAAGTCAAAGATAGTGATCACTACAAGACAGCTTTCACTCTCCCTTTTGGGCAATACGAATGGAATGCACTGCCCTTTGGTCTCAAAAATGCTCCTTTAGAATTTCAAAAAATTATGAATGACATTTTCAATCCTTATTCAAGCTTTACCATTGTCTATATTGATGATGTTTTAGTCTTTTGTCAATCCATTAACCAGCATTTCAAACATCTTAGGATTTTTGTAGGAATCATTAAGAAAAATGGTCTAGCTGTGTCAAAACCAAAAATTTGTTTATTTCAAACAAAACTTAGGTTTCTTGGTCATAACATTTATCAAGGAACTATAACTCCTATCCATAGAGCCATAGAGTTTGCGGATAAATTTCCCAATCAGATTATTGATAAAACCCAATTACAGAGATTCTTAGGATGTCTCAATTATGTAAAGGATTTTATCCCAAATATTAGTACTCTTATTAAGCCTTTACATGATAGGCTTAAGAAAGAACCTCCTCCTTGGACAGATAAACATACCCATGTATTCCAAACCATCAAAGCCAAGGTAAAGGATCTTCCATGCCTTTATCTTTCCAATCCATCCGCCTTCAAAATAGTTGAAACTGATGCTTCTGACATTGGTTATGGTGGGATTTTAAAGCAAAGAATTTTAGAAAAAGAGCATATTATTGCATATATTTTAAAACACTGGAATTCTGCACAATTGAAATATTTAACTGTTAAAAAAGAAATTTTAGCAATTGTTTTGTGCATCTCAAAGTTTCAATCTGATTTACTTAATCAAAATTTTTTGGTTAGAGTAGATTGCAAATCTGCAAAAGACATTTTGCAAAAAGACGTTAAAAATCTTGCATCAAAACAAATTTTTGCCAGATGGCAGGCAATATTAAGTGCTTTTGATTTTGATATTGAATTTATCAAAGGCTCTTCAAATTCTCTTCCTGACTACCTTACTCGTGAATATTTACAGGGAAAGTAGTAGCCAGCTTCCAGCGGCAGAAATGCCAGACTCCTCCTCTTCCTTTGTAAAGGGGAAGACCAAGGCCAAAGAGAAGGCCACCAAAAAGGCCAAAGGCCCATTAGTCCTTTCGGGACTATCAAAACCAAAATGCCACGATGCGTCAAAACAATCCGGGTCATCCACCCAGTTTGGGTCTTCAACCCAGAAACCACCAAAAGTTGGGTCATCCACCCAACAGCCAACCAAAGCCCAAGTGGCTCAATCTTCCCAAACAGCCAAACAATCCAAAAAGGATTATGGCATCCCTATCCAGACCCTACAGGCCTTCCAAGACCAAGGTCTGACCTGTCTTCCAAAAGGAGCCTGGAAGCGAAGGCTTGAAGGTGATCCGGACTTTCAAGAAACCAATCTTGCCAAAATCATTCATGATTTAGCAACCACCCCAATCCAAATCCAAACGGTTAAACCTGATAAAACCATATCAGTTAAAACCACCAAAAGAGCAACACCTCATTATGTTGCTAAAAATCAATTTCAAAATGTTCTTCAAATGGAACCCAGTTATTGGGATAAGAATCCTAACAATGTTCCTGCAAAAGTCTTTCCTTATGGCTTTCACTATAAGCCCAATCATGTTATAAAAACATGACAATATTATGAGTTTATTTTGGTTGATACCGATTCAGTTGCGATTAAACATTATCGTGACACGAAGGATCAAACAAAATACACCCATTCCACTTTTCAGATTCTTAAGGTTCTCACACCTGAACAATTTGGAAAGAATCCAAACAACGTTAAAAAATTCTCCCAACTTTTTGACCCTTGTGGTTATAATTATTGGGGTTATGAAACTGCTTGGACCAACACGTTTTGGTACCAAAATAGTTCAAACAAACATTCTTGGTTAATCTATTTCAAGAGAAATACCAAGTACAATTTCCCTGAATGGTTCGTCCAATGGTGGCAATTCTTCGGACTAAGCAAGACAATCTTGCCCCCAGAAGTTACTGAGGGTTTCCAAATTTTCAAAGAATATTATGAGCCATCAGTTAGCAACTTCCCTACTAGCTTAATATTCTTCTCAAATTTTGCATTGTCATGGATCTTCAGTTGGCAATACAAATACCAACCAAAAGAGAGTTTCCCTGACAACTACCCAATCTTATCAAGAGCTTCGTTTGTGAAGTGGTGGGCAGAATTTGATTACTCTGCTGCTACCTCAGAAAATATCAAACTTTGGATGCAACAACACCCGAAATGGATGAAAGCTGCAAATCCAGAGACTTGTGAGTTCTTGAATCAGGAATCAAAGGCAATAGTTGCCCTGGCTGCCTTAACAAACAGAGACAGCTTCACAAAAAATTTAGAACTCATTGTCAAATTGGCACGAGAAGAAGCCCAAGCACATGAAGCTCAAGCCTCTTCTTCAAAACAAGATCTTCCTCCTTCAGAAGACGAAGATCAAGAAAATTCCCAAGACTCAGACTCATTCTATCAGAATGAAGATGATTGCTTCGGATAGACACTACTGTTCATCTGTCTGATGATGAATAGTGGTACTATTCAATAGTCTGAAGACTATTCATCTGTCTGAAGACCCAATCATTGTTGGCCCAACACTGTTCTGCCGACACTACAGTTCCAGCCAAGATACCGGTACTGTTCATTAATTATTGTAATAGTATAGGTCATGATACCGGTACTGTTGTAATAATAATTTTCAATTTCTATTTATAGAGTGGCTGCGTCCCTCTTCAATTCATTTGAAGTTTTAAAGAGATATTAGAGAGAGAACCTAGAGAGAGACTCTCTGAGAAGTGAGCCTCCTCCCTCTTCCATCTTCTCCCTTCTCTTCTTCTTCGTTTTCTAATCTTGTAACTTGTTTTATTTTCAATAAAACACCAATCTTTCCTCATTTACATGCATTAATTGCATCTTCTCTTCTTCCTCTATCTGTCCTGGTGAGGCTCTGCCTCTGCTCTAGTTTCTTTTTCTTTTCTTTTACATGTTTTAAAATTATTGCATTTTTGTTTTAATTATGTAAATCAGTTTAAATTTCTGCTTTCCATTATCCTGCTCCCTTCCTCCCTTTTAATTCAGTAACCCCTTTCATACTCTGGTATCAGTATGTATGTATATATATATATATATATATATATATATATATATGAGAAATAGGAATAATAGGTGTGAACCATATTTGCTTGAATAATAATGGACCAGGTTTATTTTGAATTCCTACTTGGGTTAAGTAATGAGATTTGAAAATTGGGTCAGGTTATTAGAAATTTAAAAGGGTGTTACTTTTTACATCACAAATTTTTTTAATACACCACAATTTTTTTGGAAAAAATATGCATATTCTTAAAATACCTTTGTAACTTCTACCAAGTTTGTCACGTACCCTAATTTTTTAAAAAAAAATTACTTCATACCGGAACTTTAACTCCGGTATATATATATATATATATCTTTAGAATACCGAAATCTTAATTCCAATATGTATTTTATTACCGGTATCTATATATGTAACCAGCAGGCGACAGATGAGGACAAGTGAAGCAAGGAGGAGCCAGCAACCAGCTAACAGAGGAAGAAGACAAATAATGATCCTCTTCCATTTATTTTAGGCTGCAACCCACAAATAGAAGAGGATGACGATCAACTATGTTTTTTAAAAAAAAAATATAATTAAAACAAAATCTAAAATTTGTTAGAATCAAAGTGGTTATGGTCCAAATAATCCCTTAAGTTTTGATGCTAACAAAGGGCTAATTTTAGAGGAACAAAGATTTCTTATGGACTAACATTTTATATTAAGTGTGCAGAATAAAACTTAATTGAGTCCAAAGACTTTATCTCGTCCAACCTTTGAACGTGGTTTATGTATTACTCAGACTGGATGGTAATAAATAAAACCATGAGTCCAAAGACTCTATCGGTTACTTTTCTAATAGCTAGTCCAATAGTGCTTTTATATTTTAAGAGCGAATACCTTGTAAAAGTATTTGAATTTATCATTCCTTGTAAAAGGCTTATATCCTTGGGACAAAACATTCTTTGTAATATTCGTTCAAATGTAAAGCGTAAGCCAGAATGTCTCTGTCACTAAAGAAGTTGACCTTCTTCTTTTGAAAAAACAAAATATAACTTTCGTTCTATATAGAGGATATGTTAGCACCACTTTTAGCTATCATCCTGATAGTCTATCCTGCTGATCAGAAAATTCAGAAGCTATCGGACTCAACGGATCAAATGCATTCAATGTTCATCAGAACGGATCCTTTTCCATCCGTTGAAGACTGAAGTTTATTCAAAGACAAGGCTATATATACCTCCATCCCTTGAAGATGCAAGGTGACTGAACTTGAGCAAAAATACAAGTGAAGCAATACTCAGTGATTCAAAATCTTTCAAGAGAAACAAGCAAACATATGCTCAAGCAATCAAAGAGAAAATCTCAAGCTTGAAAAGCTAGCAAAGCTACTCTGATCCTCATTTTCATATCACTCTCTGTATAGAGTTTTTTAAGAGTCTAAGCTTTAGTATAATTCTCACATTTAGTGAGTTAGTAGAACAAACTCTTTTCAAAACCTTAGTTTGGTTGAGCCTGAAGAGGCTTGTCTGTAAAGAATACTTAGAGAACCTGAAGAGGTTGAGAATACTGCCTGAAGAGGTGTTGAATACTTTGTAACAAAGGGTTTTTGTTATAGTGAATAAAGCTCTCAGATAGAGAGGACTGGACGTAGCTCTTTGGTGAAGAGTGAACCAGGATAATATCTCGGTGTTCTTTTCTCTCCCTTACCCTTACTTCAGTTTATTTTCTAACTAACTAACTGGGATTGAATATATTTTTTCTTACGCTGTTTTCTTATCTTATTCAAACTAAGTTAGCGTCCAACTTGGTGTTTGGAAGAACTCTCTTTGCTTTTAATCGATTTAGCGTCCAACCTTACGAAAATTATTATCTGCTTACGAAAAGATTTTAAAATCTTCAGAAATACAATTCAACCCCCTTCTTATGTTTCAAACAAGTTCCTTCAATTGGTATCAGAGCTCAGCCTCTGAGATGAGCACTTTGCTGTGTAGAGGAAAAGATCCTACTGCAGATATGTCTGGACCAGGTATGCCAAGCAGGAGTCAACCAGTTATGGAAGGTACTTCCATGACCAGACCGCTGTTCTTCAATGGTACTCACTACCTGTACTGGAAGGAGAGATTCAAAGGTTTCATCCTTAGTACAAACTCAGCTCTCTGGGCCAGAATCACAAACGATCCCTAATGTTTGTCTCAACTCTGACAGGACAGACAAAGTAGAGGACGACTGACTGACACTGAACGGGCTAGAATGGAACAGAATCATAAAGCAAGATATGCTTTAATGTGTGCTCTCAGCCCTGACGAATTTCAGAAGATTCATTCATGTGAATCAGCCAAACAAATATGGGACACCTTGTCTAATCTCCATGAGGGGACAACCAAGGTGAAGGACTCTAAAATCATCATGCTGGTTGGCCAGTATGAAATGTTCACCATGGCTGAAGGAGAGTCCATCCTAGACATGATGGGTCGCTTTCAGACGATCATCAACAATCTGAAATCCCATGGAAAGGTCTACACTACCAAGGAGAATGTCACCAAGATTCTTAGGAGCCTGCCTGAGAAGTGGAGACCTCTTGTCATTACAATCACCCAGGCCAAAGATCTTTCTACTTTGACTCTGGATGATCTTGTCGGGACGCTTCAAGTTCATGAGCAGGAGCTTGATCTTGACAATCCTGGAAAGAAGAACAAAGGATTGCCCTAAAAACTCGTAAGTCCAACAACTCAAAAGCTTTAAAAGCTGATGAGTCCAGTGATGAAGCTGACCAGTCTGATGATGATGTATCAGATGATGGCGAGCTATCCTTTATCTCCAGAATGATTCAGAATATATGGAGAAAGAAAAATGGAATGAAAAGGAGGCCATTCTAAAAGAAAAGCTTCAAGGATCGTGCTGAACCCAAGGATAAACCGCTGGTCTATTTTGAATGCAACAAACCAGGACACTCCAAAGCCGATTGCCCTACGCTAAAGGACAAGAAGAAGTTCTTCAAAAAGAAGAAAAAGAACTTCATGGCAACTTGGGAGGACTTAAACTCTTCTGAAGAAGAAGAAAAAGAAGAAGGAGAAGAAGAAGAAACAAATGAAGAGGCTAACTTATGCCTTTGGTCCAATGAACAAGATGAAGACTCTTCGGACGATGAACAACTTGTTGTTCCCGGAGAAAGAATTCAGGAGTCTACCTCTGAAGGAGGATGGAATGTTCCACCCATCTTCAAGGGAACAGACTATCCTTGTTGGAAATCAATTTTCCAAATATACGTCCAAGCTCAAGACTATGAGTTGTGGAATGTCTTCACTAATGGAGATTATCGTCCAACGATTACCCTTGAGGACGGATCAACATCGTCCAAACATGAAGCAGACTGGACGAGTGATGATATCAGATGGTGTTCTCAAAATTCTCATGCTAACTGGTGTCTTGTTAATGCCCTTGATCGTCCAAGACTGGACATGGTCTCGCGGTTCCAAATAGCTAAGGAGAAGCTGGACGCTTTGGAACATCGGTTCAGACCAAGGAGCCCGTCTACCTCAAATCTCTGTCTGATGGTCAAAAGCTCTTCGGATGCTGAATCAAAAGATGACGAGGTATCTGTTTCTAACTCTCTTGAAGAGGCATATGATGAACTGCTAAATGATTCTTCTCTATTACATCATCAATACATCATGCTTAAGAGAAAACTGTCAAAAGTGAATAAAGAGTTGGAAGAGTCCAACAAACTAAATAAGCAGCTTGTTGAAGAGAATAATAAGCTTAAAGCTAAGAATGTCAGTCTAACTGACAAACTCACCTCTGAGTCCAGTGAACCCCATGATGTAACTAGACTGAAACAAGAGGTATCTTATCTCACCAAAAGCGTATCTAAGCTTGTTGGAGGATCAGAGAAGCTAGACCTGATATTGAGGTACTCTAGATCATCTTATGATAAGTCTGGCCTAGGCTATGACTTTGAGAAACAAAGTGCGTCTCAGAAAATATTAGGGTCCAACAAACATCACAAGGCTTTTCATTCCTATGGAATGCAAAAACAAAATAAATTCCATGCATCCAGAACTTACTGTAAGATTTGTGGAAAGAGTGGTCACACCTCTTCAAAATGCATTTACAAGAATAAAAACAAAATGCATGGACGAAGACCACCAACTGACCCAAAAGGACCCAAGTCCATCTGGGTACCTAAGAATATGATAATACCTGTTGCAGATCTGCTTAGCAACACAAAAAAGACCCCAGTCTTGGTACTTGGACAGTGGTTGCTCACGTCACATGACGGGAGAAAAGTGTATGTTCCAAGAAATCCGTGAGAAGACTGGTGGATGGGTCACCTTTGGAGGCAACCAGAAGGGAAATATAGTAGGAATAGGTAAGATTGGTAAGCATCCTCTTCCCTCTATTGATAATGTTCTTCTGGTTAAAGGATTAAAACACAACTTGCTTAGCATAAGTCAATTATGTGACAGTGGGTCTGATGTTTCCTTCAATAAAGGTGAATGTATGGTCAAGAACCCTGATGGGTCGATCTGATTCACTGCCAAAAGTCAAAATAATCTGTAAACTCAAAGTGTATCATATCTAGTGTCTGTTGAAGATGAGTGATGGATCTGGCACAAAAGACTTGGTCATGCAAGTATGAGATTAATCTCTAGACAAAACAAGCATAACCTCGTAAGAGGTTTACCAAAGATTGTGTTTAGATCAGACGCTCTCTGTGACGCATGTCAAAAAGGAAAACAAGTTAAGAACTCTTTTAAGTCCAAGAACATTGTTAGTACTTCTAGACCACTAGAATTGTTGCATCTTGATTTGTTTGGTCCAACAAGGACTGGTTCTGTCAGTGGTAAGAAATATGGACTTGTCATAGTAGACGACTATACTAGATGGACATGTGTTAAGTTCCTTGCTCACAAGGATGAGTCTATCAAGGTCTTCTCTATATTCTGTAAGCGAGTCCAGAATGAAAAAAGCATATTCATCAGCGCGATCAGAAGTGATCATGGAGGCGAATTTGAAAATGAGCTTTTCCAAAGGTTCTGTGATGAAAGTGGTATTCATCACAATTTATTTGCCCCTAGAACATCACAACAGAATGGTGTTGTTGAGAGAAAGAACCGATCTCTTCAAGAGATGGCTAGGGCGATGCTCAGTGATAATTCTGTCCCTAAGCACTTTTGGGCTGAAGCTGTAAATACTGCCTGCTACATTTAAAATAGAATATACATAAGACCAATCTGGAATAAGATTCCTTCTGATTGTGAAAAGGACGCAAACCCAACATTTCTTATTTCCACCCCTTCGAATGTCAATGCTTTATTTTAAATACTAAGGATCAACTAGGAAAGTTTGATGCCAAAGTAGATAATGGAACATTGTTAGGATACTTTAAAACGTCCAAAGCTTTTAGAGTCTATAACTATAGAACTTTGATTGTTGAAGAATCCATCCATGTTAAGTTTGATGACAAACAGCCTGATAAGAGATTATCAGAGCCAGATGATTCATTTGCAGATATGAATCTGAATGATTCAGATGCTCGTCCAACAACCAACAAAGACGAGGCATCAAACGCTACGCAGGACGCATCATCATCTCAGCAAGCTGTAAACACCCCTCGTTCGTGGCAATTCAAGACTTATCATCCTGAGGATCAAATCATTGGCAAACCTAATGATAGCGTCCGGACAAGGTCAACCTTCAGAGAGCAAGCTGACTCAGCTTTCATCTCTGAGATGGAACCAAAGTCTGTGGACGAAGCCTTACTGGATGAGTGATGGATCCTCGCTATGCAAGAGGAGCTCAACCAGTTTCAACGAAGTGACATTTGGACGCTGGTCTCCTTGACTAAGGATAAGTCTGTCATTGGAACCAAGTGGGTTTATCGCAACAAGCTGGACGAAGATGGCAAAGTTGTAAGGAATAAAGCAAGGTTAGTTGCTCAAGGCTACTCACAAGAGGAAGGTATTGACTATACTGAAACCTTTGCTCCAGCAGCTAGATTAGAAGCTATACGCATCTTAATCTCATATGCTGCACATCATAACATCATGCTTTATCAAATGGATGTAAAAAGTGCATTCCTAAATGATGTAATTAATGAAGAAGTATATGTTATTCAACCACCTGGTTTTGAGATCAAAACCGTCCTGAGCATGTATATAAGCTTAAGAAAGCTTTATATGGACTCAAACAAGCTCCTAGAGCTTGGTATGAGAGACTCAACACTTTCATAATGGAGAATGGTTTCTCAATAGGAAAAGTAGACACAACTCTGTTTAGAAAAATAAATAAAAAGGAATTTATTGTTGCTCAAATTTACGTTGATGATATTATATTTGGTGCAACTGATGAATCTCTTTGCCAAGAGTTTTCTGACTTAATGCAAAGGGAATTTGAAATGAGCATGATGGGAGAACTAAAATTCTTCCTCGGACTTCAAGTAAAGCAAACTTCAGACGGAGTATACATTCGTCAGACGAAGTACACAAAGGAGCTTCTGAAACGCTTCAGGTTTGATGATTGTAAACCTATGAATACACCAATGCATCCAACGTCCGTTCTAAACAAATATGATTAAGATAAAAAGGTAGACCAAAAGGTATATAGAGGTATGATTGGTTCCCTCTTATATCTAACTGCGTCCAGACTTGATATCATGTTTAGTGTTTGCTTATGTGCTCGTTTTCAATTCGATCCAAGAGAGTCTCATCTCTCAGCAGTAAAAAGAATCTTTAGATATCTAAAAGGTTCTACTAATCTGGGTATTTTGTATAAGAAATTTGATGAATACAGATTAGTTGGATTCTGTGATGCTGACTATGCTGGAGACAGAATTGAAAGAAAAAACACAAGTGGCGGGTGTCACTTCATTGGTGCTAATCTTGTCTCATGGTCAAGCAAAAGGCAAAGCACAATTGCTCTATCAACTGCTGAAGCTGAGTACATTGCTGCTGCCAGTTGCTTTGGATCAAACATCAGTTGGAAGACTACAACATATTTGTAAGCAACATCCCTATCATGTGTGATAACACTGCTGCTATTAACTTGTCAAAGAACCCCGTACTGCATTCTAGAGCAAAGCATATAGAAATAAAGCACCATTTTATTAGAGACTATGTGCAAAAGGACAATAGATATTCAATTTGTTGATACTGACCATCAATGGGCAGATATCTTCACTAAACCATTAGCCGAAGATAGGTTCATATTTATAAGAAAATATCTGAACATGCATTTCATTGATTGACTGAGAGTCCAATGCATGCGTCCAATATTTGCATTACGTCCAATATATGCTCGTCCATTGTACATTCTGTTTGCTCGTCTAATGCATTAATGGAACTCAATCTTTGTCGAATGATCTATTATCTCATATTCCCTTAACTGAGTCAGTTTTTCTTTTCTTTGTTTGCCAAAAATGCTTTTTACGGTTTCAAAGTCTGAACGTGTGTCAGGCATTTAATGCACGTCGTTTCGCTCTCTCTTTAAAAATACGAAAAGTTTTCGTTCTCTCTTCTCCTCTCTTTAAAACCTAAGTCTTGTTAAAAATCAAACCTTTACAAAAGTTTTCATCTTTCTTCTTTCATCTTCAAAAAGGAAAACTCTTTCTGAAAAAACCTTGTTCTCAAAGACCTCTTCTCTGAAACTATGGCAACCTCTTCTACTGCTGCTTCTAAGAGTAAAGGAAAAACCTTTAATACTCAGACTGCTGATATCTTGGTCGAGTTCAAATTTAATCTACAATTCCTGGCTAATAATGGGATTGATATTTTCTCTAACATCCATGCTGCTGGATGGTCAAGCTTCTTCGAAGGTTCTCCGGTAATCTACCCTACGCTAGTTAGGGAGTTTTGGACAAACCCTACTATCTCTGCAAGGGAGATTCGCAACCAAGTGCTTGATACTGAAGTAATAGTATCTGAAGCAACCATTTCAAATGCGATTGGATGCGCTCAATCTGGAATAACTGTTGAGGATAACTGGGAGGAAGAAATTGGTGATGCTTCCACCACCAGAGATTGTCTGTTGAAGAACTCGGGTGACAAGCTCATAGCCTCAAAGATGACTGACAAGGCTAGGATTCTTCACCAAATTCTGAACAAGTCAATCCTTCACAAGTCTAGGTCGAAGGATAATGTATCAAAGGCTCACCAATTCTGTCTGGTTCATTTGATATTGGAGAGGCAGATAAGCCTTCCCATCATCTCTTTTCTTTCTTCAAGTATGCCACTGAAGGCTCTAGGGAGAATACTTCGATCATCTATGCTGCTCTTCTCTCAAAAATCTTCGAGAGGTATATGGTCTACGATGACCTCAAGAACTTGGCTCCAGAAAGAAAAGTCAAATACTACGATGGTCATGGTATTGAACGATCGCATCAGCCTGAGTTTAGCAGGCAAAGGTTGGTGATGATGCAGTTGGACTGCCTCAAAAAGTCCAAACCTGAAGGGAAACAAAAAGGAGCTCAGACGCAAGATTCAGAAGAAGCGTCTGAACAACGAGTCACTGTTGGACGCTCAACTGAACTAGCTCGTCCAACAGGTAGAAATCCTCCTTCTCTAAAGCTCACCGTCCAACCATCCAAAAAAAGGAAGCTGATTCTAGCTCCCATTGATGAGGACGAAGAGGACGATTTGCCCATCTCCAGGGTAGTCAAAGGTCCAAGATTGGAGACCTCGTCCGTTGCACCCCTGCCTAAACCTATTTCAACAAGGGCAAGGTCTACTCGAGCAAAGGCAAAAGGTAATACTGAACCTATCTCTAGTTCAGTTATTACTTCTTCCGTTGTCCAATCTTCTGAGATTGAGGACTTGACCATTGATCCTTCCTTACCATCCTCACCCACTGCCTTACCACAAACACAAACCCTAACCTCACCAAATGAACCCGAAGACTGGTTCACACCATGGGGAGATCACCCCTTCCAACCTTATGGTGCTCCCTACCCCAGAAGGATTTTTCGCAAAAGAAAATATAGATGCATCCCAGGAATGAACCACAGTAACAAATGCTTAATTTGGGCTGAGGTCAAATGCAACTTTCTTGTTCTATTCCTTGAACACTCATCCCCCAGTACTGAACCTCACCCCAAAAGCCCTCTTCCACTACCTGAATATGAATATGAACAACCACCCACACCACCCACCTCTGGACCACCCCCTGAACATGGCTACTACCCCATCCCTCACACATCAACTGAACGTCTGGCCACTGAGATGTACACAGCTCTTGGACCCTTGGTTGTCTGCCTTGAGAAAAAAACGTTTCCTCCAAGAAAAGTCTATCCCAACCTCATCAAGGACAGGGCATTCCAATGGTGCCACTACAATGTAAAAAGGCACGTAGCTCTTCGTAATGAAGACAAGAAAGGCTACAAAACTGAGTACGAAAGGAGAGCAAGGACATTTGGTCTAACCAACTACATCCTTGATCCTAATCTGACATTCATTCCAAGCTATCCAATAGCATGGAAGGAGTACTCTGATGTTTGTGACTTTCTTCCTTATTATGCCGTGCGCAAGGAGTGTGACATGTCTCGGGAAGCTAAGATTCATCACAACCTTCCAATGAAGTTTTGGTCAAGGTCTTCCGGCACAAGAGTAGGAGTTGTTCCTCCTTGAGCTTGTCGAAGGATTCCTATTCTGGATCCCAACAAGAATAAGGACCTTCGCAAAAGGCTTGAGACGTGGACGCTGTCTTACAGAAATGCCTTTGATCCCTTGTTTTGGAAGAAACCTCGAGATGACTTTGGGGTTCTAGCAAGCATTTGGAAGAAGGACCCCAGATTCAGATATGACCCAGATGCTAAGGTCTACTGGGAAAACCACATCTGGAGATGCTCTCAAGAAGCATCATCATCTGGACTATCAATTGAGGAGAAAGAAGAGATTCACGTCTACCCAAGACAATATCGAATCTATGAGGCTGACTTCATGATCATAGACGATATCTTTAGGATACCTCTTTATCCTAGAGATGTGTTGCCTTCACCTGCTCCCAGATGGAGAGAAAACAAGTATGATGATGCTGAGATCATACTTGAAGTGATGCCTCCTCCTTCTTCTCCTCCTAAGCCGGCTATTTCTGAAGAAACTGGGGACACCAAGATCGTTTATGAGGACCCCTCTTATGAAAATCTTGTTGAGAAAGTGGAACAAGTTGCAGACTCAGCCTCGTCTAAGTCTCAACCTATCCCTCTCTTAGTGGTCCATCTTGTTGATCCATCTCCTTCTCAAGCTCTCAATGCAGTTCTTGATCAAAGAGATATGGACACAACCAGGGCCACAGCTGAGAGCTCCGCCTCGGTTATTCCTCCTGAGTTTCAAGAGTTCGTCCAACGGTCCATAGAAGTCAAAAATGCGGTGCTCCTTTAGCAAATTGCAGCTATGTTTAAAGATTACCTTCCAAAACCTCCTCCTCCTCCTCCTTCTTAAAATTGTTTTATTTGTTTGTTTTCAAATATACTGACTATGATGTGTTTCTCACTCTTTTGTCTGATGACAAAAAGGGGGAGAAAATGGATTGATTGATTTAATATCTTGCTTTTATAACATGTCTGGCTTTCCATGCTTAAATGCTTATATCTGTCTTATATGATTTAAATGTTTAGATGCTTTAAATGATTAGAATGTTTGTCTTAGGGGGAGCCTTTCAGCTCTCTAGGACTCCTTGTTCAATCAAATTAGTATGTTTTGTCATCATCAAAAAGGGGGAGATTGTTGGAACCAAAGTGGTTATGGTCCAAATAATCCCTTAAGTTGTGATGCTAACAAAGGGCTAATTTAAGAGGAACAAAGATTTCTTATGGACTAACGTTTTATATTAAGTGTGCAGGACAAAACTTAATTGAGTCCAAAGACTTTATCTCGTCCAACCTTTGAACGTGGTTTACGTCTTACTCAGACTGTACGGTAATAAATAGAACCATGAGTCCAAAGACTCTTTCGGTTACTTTTGTAATAGCTAGTCCAATAGTGCTTTTATATTTTAAGCGCGAATGCCTTGTAAAAGTATTTGAATTTATTATTCCCTGTAAAAGGCTTATATCCTTGGCACAAAACATTCTTTGTAAGATTCGTTCCAATGTAAAGCGTAAGCCAGAATGTCTCTTTCACTAAAGAAGTTGACCTTCTTCTTTTGAAAAAACAAAAGGCAATTTTCGTTCTACACAGAGGATATGTCAGCACCACTTTTAGCTATCATCCTGATAGTCTATCCTGCTGATCAGAAACTTCAGAAGCTATCAGACTCAACGGATGAAATGCATTCAATTAATGCTCATCAGAACGGATCCTTTTCCATTCGTTGAAGACTGAAGTTTGTTCAAAGACAAGGCTATATATACCTCAATCCCTTGAAGATGCAAGGTGACCGAACTTGAGCAAAAATACAAGTGAAGCAATACTCAGCGATTCAAAATCTTTCAAGAGAAACAAGCAAACATCTGCTCAAGCAATCAAAGAGAAAATCTCAAGCTTGCAAAGCTAGCAAAGCTACTCTGATCCTCATTTTCATATCACTCTCTGTATCGAGTTTTTTAAGAGTCTAAGCTTTAGTTTCGAATTCTCACATTTAGTGAGTTATTAGAACAAACTTTTTTCAAAACCTTAGTTTGGTTGAGCCTGAAGAGGTTTGTCTGTAAAAGAATACTTAGAGAACCTGATGAGATTGAGAATACTGCCTGAAGAGGTGTTGAATACTTTGTAACAAAGGGTTTTTGTTATAATGGATAAAACTCTCAAATAGGGAGGACTAGACGCAGCTTTATGGTGAAGAGTGAACCAGAATAGTATCCCGGTGTTCTTTTCTCTCCCTTACCCTTACTTTAGTTTATTTTCTAACTAACTAACTGGGATTAAATTGCTTTTTCTTATGCTGTTTTCTTATCTTATTCAAACTAAGTTAGCGTCCAACTTGGTGTTTGGAAGAGCTCTCTTTGCTTTTAATCGTTTTAGCGTCAAAACTTGCGAAAATTATTATTTGCTTACGAAAAGATTTTAAAATCTTCAGACACATAATTCAACCCCCCTTCTTGTATTTCAAACAGGTTCCTTCAAAATTTTCCATGTTATTCGTCATATTTCTTACCTGCATCCTTCGTACTATATAGTGGTTCTGTTTGTTCTAACTTACCAAGCATGGATAAAGTTTCATCAGAATGCCCATACCCTAGATGCTTCTTTTGTGTTATTCTTTCCACTATATCGGAATTATATTTCCGGTACAATCCACTTTTCTTTTATAGTGTACCGGAAGTTAATTTTTCGGTATGGTCGACGGGGCTATCGGAACTTTATTTCCGGTAGTATAAAATAAAGCTGCCGGAAGTTTATTTCCGGAAGGTTACGAAAATTCATGCGGATATATGAAGGTGAGGGAAAGAGACACTGGCGGTATTTTGAGGGTATTAAATTTTTAAAAAAAATTGTGGTGTAAAAAGTAACACTCATTTAAAATTGAAGATTATGATATGGCATTTACTTTTCTCACCTCTTCATTTGTTTTCACAACCCTCATTACTTCTATTATTTGAATTTGAACATCAAAATATGGACACCGTATATGATATCATATCTCTTTATTTTTATCTCTCACTTATTATTTATCTTCTTTATATACACGCATTTAAAAAATATATCAACAAAAGCAAAAAAACATTATATGTTGTTCCTATTTGGATGTTCAAAAATCATTTTTGATTTTATAAATATCCTTATTTCTTCAGGCTCAAATAGAAATTATAATTTCCCTGTAAAGAATCATCAACATATGGTTAGTCCAAGTGATAATGAGCTCAAACCCCTTAAGCAAGTGATCAGAGGTTCGATCTCTGACTCTTGCGTACAGAGAAAACTTGGTTGAAAGAGGTCAACTCTTAAATGTTTTTCAGTACTTCGAGGAATTAGTCTCTATAATTACGTGTAGAAAATATCCTAATAAACAAAAAAAAAAAATATCAAAAAATTTTCAGCATTTGGTGAGCGTCTATCTGTCATATCTCAGTACCATTACGGAAACTAACTGCTTAATCTGGCTTTTCTCTTCCTCCCAAGCCGTAACCTTTTCTTGGAGGATCTTAAGGTGGCACTCCAGCACTGACATCTTTTTAGTGTCCAGATTCTTCTTCAAATATCGAATAATGATGGTCTACTAGAGTCTTCCCCAGGGAGCTTTCACGCTTTATCATTCTTAGCATCAGGAAGTAGATGCTCCTGAGATCCTATAGTTGATTTGTGTAAAAAGTATGTGCCGGGATTAATTTACTTTCTGGTATGACAGAATAATATATTTCTTATTAAAGTGTGATTAATTTATATTAGATCTGGAGTCTTCCCCAGGGAGCTATCACATTTCAAAGATTCAATTTTGGTTTAGTATTGATTAATAAAATGTTTTTAAATCTTGTGTGAGGCAACTCATTACATAGCTATCACGTTTTATTGCAACAAGGAAACTTCATTGTAAGATTGATAAAATTGCAGCCGTTCTTGAAAGTTGAAACTAACCGCCTAGATGCTAAGAGTGCTCTTTACCAAGCAACTATAAAGCAAGGGGGGAGAGGTTTGATGGGAGGTGGGAGAAGGAATTGTGGGAAGGGGGAGGGTTTCCTAAGCGTAAGAGCATTTATGAGATTGAGTTAAGAAAATGGGGGATGGGTGGAAAAAGCATACGGGAAGGTGAGAAAGGCAAATGGTGTATAATACGTTAGGAAATGAGTGTGGGTTATGTAACATCCGATTTTTCAAACTCTCAAATACTAATTAATCAGTATTTATATGTTTGTATTTTATTGAAGGGTGTAGAGAGAGAAATGAAATAATCCGAGACCATATTCATGCTCAACGCTATCGTACGAAGTTACGATTAAATTTTGAGCTGAAAATTCAGATGGAGTCCGATCTACGTTTTTACACTGTCAGTAAGATTTTACTGATCCAGAGACCTTAGATTGACCCATGAACGAGACAGTAAGTCTTAGGATTCGATTCTCTACGTTTTGGTTAAATTTCAAAAAAATCACTTTCTGACATTTTTTTCGAGCGAAATCCTCAATCGGGTGACGAAAGGAGCCGTATACGGACTTACCGGGACCCGCTAACGGATAATCTCGATGTCACATCATGTCAAATCACTTGGGCAAGCATGCCAGAGTTGTTATGACTTTCGGAAATATCTGGACGCAAAATGACCAAAATACCTCTAACCTTTTCTTTAATGACATTTTGGTCCTTGGACGAAAAGACCAAATGCCCTTAAGTGAATTAATTTAAGGCAGTTCAGTCCCCCGCCCCCCATTTCTCACGCCCTAAACCAGCCTAAAGAGAGCTCCAAGACTTAATCTTCTTCCTTGAGAGAAAACCTCCATTCCCTTACAGAAAAAGCTTGAAATCCTTGAAGAAAAGTTTGAATCCTTGATCAATCTTCATCATTCTTTAGGTAAGATCACTTCTATGATCTCTAAGCTTTATGAATCTCTTCCTATTTCAAGTTTGAAATCTTGATTTCATAGTTTTCAAGTTTATGATCCAAAACATAAAAAATTCATAGGAAATTGTAGAAAATTCCTTTTAATGTGAAACCAATTTCTTTGAGCTAGCTTCATCAGTCTCTACCTAAACCCAAGAGCATATGATCCAACTCTCATCCTAGCCTATTCTTCTAAAAGTGGGCGAACCCTAGGAAGATGGATGAGTAGTGATTTTGTTCAACTTCTTGATTTCTAACTCTTGATTCCATCCTTACCTTTCCTATTATCTTTGAATCCAAGTGATGGAAAACCAAATCAATCCCTAGCCATGTTTTCCTCCTTATGGCCGAGACCTTCAATTAGTAGAACCTTGAGCTTTGTTGCAAATTTTTGGGTATTAGGACTTGTATTAGTGTTAACTAAGCTTATGAACTAACCATCCAAAAGTTTGGAACCAAATGTGATCCCTGACCCTTTTTACCATTTATGGCCGAACCTTGGACCTTTTGGGGGAGGGAAAATTCATGTTTTGATTTTGTTTCTTTTTTTGTTGTTAATTGTTAATGAATGAATTGGTTGTGTGTTTTTGGTTGTTGTTGGATACTCGGACGAGGAATCGGGAGAATTCGTGGACAGATCGGGTGACTTTACCTTCGAAGGATGACTTCAAGAGGTAAGGGGAGATTAATTCCAATAAGTTTGATAGCTTCATGAGTTTTGTTGGATGATTGTAACCATAATGTGAAGTTGATGATTGTCCTTGTTGATGCATTATGTAACCTATATGCTTGTTTGGTGCTTTGAAGATATGTTATATGTTGTGTATGTACTTGATTTATTTTATGAAGTATATGCTTGGATGTTTGAAATATGAGGTGTGGCATTGATGCCTTGAATGAGATAATATTGAATTGAGATTATATATATATATATATATATATATATCCTGGACTGGTTAAGAGCATAGCATTGGCTATAGCTCAATAATGAAGATTAAGCTAAGTAAAAGTCTTAATAAAAAATTTGGAAATGTTTTGATTTGAAGAGTGAAAAGCTTCTAAGCTAAATGTTATAATGGCCAATTTTATTAAAAAATCACTAAGTTAAGAACCCAAGACGATTTCGAATAAGGCTTAAGAAATTGAGAGTTAGTGAGGAAAATTGTAACACCCCGATTTTCCTAATTCCTTTAATTAATCAGTATTTAAGCAATTGTATTTTATTTGAGGGTCTATAAAATTAAATAAATTATTCCGAGGCCATAGTCACACTCTAAGCCATCGTAGGAGGTTATGGTTAAGTTTTGGGCCGAAAACTCAAATGAAGCCTGATCTATGTTTTTTTGGATGATAGTATTTTTATACTATCAAGACCCCATTTTGACTAACGGTCAGAACCATTTATCTTAAAATTCAATCCTTTACCTTTTTGCTAAAATATGTCCTGACGTCTAAAAGTATAAATAATATTTTATATTCGGGTCGAAAATCGATTGGGTAAACGATTCAAGCTGTCTTTGGGTTTTTCGAGAACCTTAAACCAATGATTTTCATACTAGGGCTATGTTAAATCATTTGGGGAATCCTACCAGTGTCGTGAGGATTTTCGAAATGTCGGGACGTGAATTGACCAAATTGCCCTTGCTTAATTTTTGTTACTAATTACCTTTTACCATTCTTTTTACTATGACTTAAGCCTTAAGTCTACCAATTAAATACCCTATTATTCACCCTCATTCTCTCATTTTTTCGGCAGAACAGCCCCCCTTCAACCCATCTTCTTCCTTTTCTCTTCTTTCTCTTTTCTTTCTCATCATTTTCCTCCATTTTTGGAGCTTAAATCCTTAAGATTTTGTGAGGCAATCTTCACCAAACTTGAAGTAGATCATCATAGGAGATAGAATATCATCTCTATCTCTCTTAATCTCCCATTTATCTCCCCAAAATTTCATGAGTAGAGGAGTTAGGGTTTTTATCCTTAAATCTTCAAAAATCTATCAAAAATTGAAGAAAAATCATTTTGATACCAAACCAATTTCTATGGCCTAGGTTCATGACCTATTTGCATGATCCAAGAGATTAGAGCCAAGAAATCTCTCTAGCTGTTTTTTTTAAGGGAGAGGCCGAAACCCCCTTTAGTGCGGGGTAGGGTTTTTGGTTGGTTTTTGATATTTTGAGTTGATATCTAGGGTTATCACACTTAGTTAGGGTGTTATACAAGAAATGAGAATTTTTGGAGCTCCCTAGCTATTTTTCATATTTTTCATTCAATAGGACCGAACCCTAGGGGTAGTGCAGTAGGAGAAATCTTTATTTTTTTGAGCTAATGTCTTCATTGATTATGTTTAGGGATACCTAAGGATCATACATCCAAGTGTTAGGAATTTTTAGACTTCCCTAGCCTAATTAATTAAATAGGGGCAGTAGCTAATCCTAAGTAATTAGGGAGTTTTTGATTTAATTTTATTAATTTCTGGTTGTGTTCTGTTGTATAGAATCGGACAGGACTCGAACATCCGACAGCGCACCCGACTGACAGTTGTGGAGTCGTAGCCGGAGCTATATATATATATATATATATATATATCTGTGTAGGGGAACCCTTAAATCCTACTAGAGGTTGACCCCTGGATAAAATGCCTGTACCCTGGGTATAGGTACTTTTGGGCTATCACCACTAAGTTGATATCATGGATGATAAAATTGATTGAGGTTGATGTGTTGATTTGTTTAATTGATTATCTGGTTACCTATTGTGTTAAATTGTTGGAGTGATTTACTATTATCTGGCTTTATAATGATATCTGCACTGGATGAATTACTATTGTAATGTTATTGTGATTTGACTGGTGGTTGAGTGTTGAAGAGAGTATGGTGAGTGATGATGTTCAGGTTAATATCGTTGTTGTCCCGACCGTAGAGCTGTGGCTCGTAGACGCAAGGCATCGTGATGCTGATGTGATGTTGATGATGATGTGATGTTGATGATTGATGTTGATGTTGATATTGATATGATGCGATGTGTCGTGGTCGTAGACGAGTGCTTAAGCGTGAGGTCCCGATATCAACCTGCGATGTATGTTTGTTGTATTTTCATATCATTTCATACTATTGCATTTGGTCCCAAAGGGGGATGTCCAATTGGGAATGTTACTTAAAATCCCGAGGCGGGATGTGATGTGATGTAATCCCGACAGGGATGTCAATTGGGGACGTGATGTATCGGCCGACATGCATATAGGGAAGTCAGCATATACATAGGGACTAGTATCCCTCTTATAGGCTTATTTGAGAGAATGATGTTTGAGATGATTGTGATGGGTGACTTAAGAGATGGATGAGGTATATATATATGCTGTACTGATGCCCCTCTCCCATATTTGATTATATATGTTTCTTATCTCCCGCTATTTTCTTTATGTGTTGCCTTCATTTTATGGGAAGACATCGAGGAGAAACCAGTGGTTGAGGAGCTGGATGGCATTCCTTGCGAGCCTGACGTCGGAGGATGTGCCACGGACCTTAGCCTCGAGAGGACGGGCAATGATCGTGGTTAGCCGGAGAGTTGTCTCTCGGCCAACTTTTCATGCTTTTATTTTGGTTTTGTATTAAAATACTCGTATGCTTTACTTTATACTGTAGCCCTACTGATGGGGCAATGATGTATGTGATATATTTCTTTATATTTAAAGCTGTGTACTCTGAAGCGTTGCGTGCCGAGTATTTGATTGCTTCCGCGCCTAATTTTCCGCTTCGCTTCGTATTTATAAGACGTGCTAACGTTTATTATGCGATTAACATTAGTTAATATCTTAGGTTCTACTGATGGGATGGCGGGTCGTCTCAAAAATAGTGAAAAGTCGCTTTATCATTATTTTCTAAACATGTTGCACCATGAAAGAGAAAATTGAAAAATATTTAGTTTGTTAAGAAAGATCCTTCTGAAAGTATTTCATGTTCCGAAAACGAAAATGTCTTTTCATGAAAGTTTGCTCCGATAACAATCTTTAGAAAAATAATTTAAACGAGGGAACCTTTAGAAAAGGCTTTTAAAACGAAAATCCTTTGAAAATGCATCTTTAGAACTTGAGCCTTGAGAATGTTTTGTAAAAAGAAGTTTTTGTGGAAAATACGTTTTAGAGCGAAAACGAGTTTTGAATTTTACCAAAGAGAACCTGAGTTTTGTTTTTGAGTTTTGAACTAAGAAAAAGAATTTGATGAAATTGGTGATTACCCTTCACGCATGTGAAGCACATGAACCTAGGGACCGAGACGTCGGGTTAGAGTTCTGTGACATGAACGGACTTTGTGTCCTATATGCGAGTCTAGTGTCCACGATGTCGGCCTAGTACAGTGTGGATTGAGCACTTGGACTACGTGTTCTGTGTTTTGAAAAAGAACGGACTTAGTGTCCTATGTGAGTCTAGTGTCCGCGATGTCGGCCTAATACTTCATGGATTAAGAACTTGGACTACATGTCCTGAAATTTGAATTGAACGGGCTATATGTCCTTCAAATGAGTCATGAGCCATGTGCCTGGACAGAAAAAGAAAGAATGATCGAAAAGAAAGAATGAACGAAAGGAAAGAATAGAAAACCTCCTGCATACATGCATGAGTCGGCCGACGTGCCATACGAACCGAGCTACAATCCAAGTGGTTGAGAATTGAGCTAGTTAAGACCACTAGATCTATAGGGGCATTCTGTGTTCGAAACTCGACAAGTGGCCGGAGGCCTCGTGACCCCGTGCCGTGGTAAATCGGCTACCCAACACGAATGAACTCAATCAGAGACTGAACTATTCATGATATGGTTATGACGTGGTACCCCGGAACAATTGGAGATCGGACCTAAATTGAGAGGCCGACTCACGAGAACAATTGTGTTATGGGTGTATTCGCGGCCTATCGCTCGAGGAAGGGAAGTTAGGAATCTCCGAAGTACATGAATTAGAGAGTTGAATTGAAGTCTCATACATTCAATTGACTTATTTTGATGAATGAGTATGATATTTGAAAGTGAAATTATCTCATTATAATATTATGATTGAATATTAATGTTTTATCGCATGACTATGTTGATGCATTATTTGTATGCTGCTTTACTTGTGTGGCTATTACGATAAACTTGTGAACGAGTATCTCACCCTTGCCTGTACATGTTGGACACCCTGTTGTGTTTTTTGAACACATGTACAGATATTTTCCAACAGTCCTCTGGGTCACTGCGGGACCATGTAGCTGAGTTCCTTGGTGTCAACGACGAAGACGAGTGGACTGTCGAAGATGAGGCCCAGTATTATTTGGGCGATGCATGCTAGGTAGTATATTTACTTTTCTTAGAGTTTTGTTGGACCTGCTCTTAGGATTTTGATTTAAAATCAGGTCCTTTCATCATGACTCGGTATGATGTGTAACAAGAAATTGAAATGATGTATGCCATAAGGCGAAGTTGAATGAGTGATATAAATGATGAGTTGAATTGTTTCTCTATTGTTGTTTAAATTTTAAATTGGTATAAGATTTTCCGCAACTAGTCTAATGAGTGTTTTCGAAAAGGTTTTAATTAACCGAAAAAGAGATTTTGGGTTACGAACTGTGACACCTCTAGGGGGTGTTACAATAGTGGTATCAGAGTTGGTCGATGTCTTTTGGGATCTAGGTTATGGATTCATGATGTTTTTGCTGTGTTTACTCTATGTTTTGTTTTGATAGAGAGCAGTAAGAGTAAGAACAGTCTATGATGACTTGTTTCTTTTGAAATACAACCAATTGGATTGGTTGGATGCGATGTTTGAGTTGCGTTAAGACTTTTATGAGAAAAGTTATCCGAGTTATTAAGAGGTGAAATCTAAGGTAAGCTTTGAGACAAATCCTTAGTCAGTTCTAGCAAATAGGCTTGAATATGATCTTTACTTTATGAGTCAAGGATGTTAGACTCTTAGTTATCAAGTGAGTGAAGCCTCCTTGGTACGTAAAGGAAGTTTGAATGTTGGGAAGTTTGCCGAAGGAACAAGCGTGCCTTAGGCAAGCAGAAGAATACCAAAAAGTTTTTGCCAAAGGAATTGCAAGATATGTACTCTATTAGAGTTGAGAGACTGGAACGGAATTCCGGTAAAGCAATAAAAGTATGGTACTGTGTGAAGTTTCTTCTGATAGTATTTTCAGAAACAATTGGAGCCTTCGCTGTTGTGAATTTGATTGATAGGATATTTGCCCCGTTAGGACAAATGAAAGGCTACACCTTATGGGCGGGCTTGTGATCCATGTTGTTGATGGTGAAGGATTCGTATAATACCTAAGTATAACTTTTCGAAGTTGCGAGTGATCAGAGACTGAGTGAACCAGAATTGAAGTATGAATTTTGACTATAGAATGAGTATCCTTAGGACTGGTATCAGTAGAGGAAAGAATCACAATAAAATCCTATATAGATAGGAGTATTGTCTTGTTAATAGAACTTAAGACAGTGACCGACAGAGATAAGTAAGTCAGATGAGTTTAGATTCGTTTGTAGCGACCACTATCTGAGGATATGGTTGGTTCCTTGTTTTGATACTTTCAAATTCGAGGACTTGGACTAAATTTGATATTAAGTTTGGATTTTCACTCAGATATTGGAACTCTTAAGTGAGCTTAGTGGGATTTAGAGTGCATTAGAGCTTGTTGATAAGATCATGGGAAGTAGTACCGGAATGAGGATTAGTTTAAGTGTTTGACAAATGAGGAAAGTGAACTTAAGTGTTTGATCACTAAAGTAATACTTAGAAGTAAGAGTGGAAGTAAGTCTTGAGTGAAGGTTTGATACTAGAGAATGACGGACTAACAAGTCAGTAAAAGAGGGAATGACTTTCCCGATAGTTGATGGATAAGCAAAGGACGAATGATAAGTTTAAGGAGTTAATTTTATTTCTCCAAGAGAGTAAGACCATGTTGAAATTGTTTCCTTAACGAAACAATGTGTGTTTTCACACAAGGGTGTGTGTTTTCTTAGGTTCTGATCGGGTAAGGCCTGATGCGAACTCACGTTTAGGGAAAGGTACGTGTATTCATGTTGACACGTCGTCGTTCTTTTGGGCGAGGTGCTTGTCTGGGGAGATTTTCAGGATAAATTTTCTGAGGATATTCTGAGTTTGCGTTGTAGAGAATGTTGAGTTTTCGATTGATCTAGTTTCTAGCCTCAATCAGATCTCCATCGCTAGTGTAGAATATCACCTACAAAGCTGGCTGGATTGGACTACACGAAATGGAATTTCGTTTGGTTCCTGTGAAATTCGTCATCATCGTCGAATGTTTTTGTTTACTCTAGGAGTCATGAAGAACATGAGGAGACTCTGCATCATGTGTTACGGGCCCTATGCAAGGAGAGTGTTCATGAAGTCACTTAAGTACGGGTTGGACTCGATGACGGCAAAATTCTTAGGGTATGCTATCCCGAACGAGCTTTTGTACTCACATTCCCATGTATTAGACATTTGGGTGAATTGGTTAATAGTAACCTCTGGCCTGGACTTTTTATGTCATCCCATTGAAATATTTGTTACGACTATTTCTTGAGTTGTAAGACGGACAAATTCTTGATACCAGAAGTTTCTTGATGAGACTTAGTCGAATCACTTTTACTTTTGTTAAATGTGATCCAGTCTGATTTTTGGCCAGACTGTTTATCTTTTGAATCATTGATCTGTTCGAAGGTTCCTATGAAAGAAGGGACTTTATTGGAGTCATGGTTGTAAACATGTATTAGCTATGCATTTTTACACTCACGAACCTATTGAAGAATCTTTTCGCATACTGGATATTCCTGTATTCGTTTCTGAGTAGTAAAATCCTTCTATATACTTTCCTATAAAAATAAGACCAAGAAAATTTCTTCTGTTGAAGATTTCTTTTGTTGAAAGATTTCTTTCCTTAATCTTCAAGAGCCGAGTAACGCCTAGGTTCAACTGATTGCCCTCAAGTGGACGAGCAAGAAAACGTGTCGATCTTTGAAGGACTGGTTGGGAGTAAGTGTAGTAATCTAACTACGAACATCCTGTCAGCAGGATAGCCGAGAAGTGATGGGAGTTTTGTTAAGGTATGGTGTGGTGGATAAGATGTGGAACCTAAGGATTAAGAAGATCCTGTCCAATTTTAAGTCGCGAAATTTCGAGGACGAAATTTTTTTTAGAGGGGTAGTAATGTAACACCCTGATTTTTCAAACTCTCCAATACTAATTAATCAGTATTTATATGTTTGTATTTTATTGAGGGGTCTAGAGAGGGAAATAAAATAATTCGAGACCATATTCATGCTCAACGCTATCGTATGAAGTTACGATTAAATTTTGAGCTGAAAACTCAGACGAAGTCCGGTCTGCATTATTACACTGTCAGTAAGATTTTACTGCTCCAGAGACCTCAAATTGACCCATGAACGAGACAGTAATTCTTGGGATTCGATTCTCTACGTTTTGGTTCAATTTCAAAAAAATCACTTCCTGGCCTTTTTTTCGAGCGAAATCCTCAATCGGGTGACGAACGGAGCCGCATATGGACTTACCGGGACCCGCTAACGGACAATCTCGACTTGGGAAAGCATGTCAGAGTCGTCATGACGTTCGGAAATATCTGGATGCGAAATGACCAAAATATCCCTAACCTTTTCTTTAATGACATTTTGGTCGTTGGAGGAAAAGACCAAAATGCCCTTAAGTGAATTAATTTAAGGCAGTTCAACCCCCCGCCCCCATTTCTCACGCCCCAAACCAGCCCAAAGAGAGCTCCAAGACTTCATTTTCTACCTTGAGAGAAAACCTCCTTTTCCTTAGAGAAAAAGCTTGAAATCCTTGAAGAAAGCTTGAATCCTTGATCAATCTTCATCATTCTTTAGGTAAGCTCGCTTCTATGATCTCTAAGCTTCATGAATCTCTTCCTATTTCAAGTTTGAAATCTTGATTTCATAGTTTTCAAGTTTATGATCCAAAACTTCAAAAATTCGTAGGAAATTATAGAAAAATCCTTTTAATGGGAAACTAATTTCTTTGAGCTAGCTTCATCATCCTCTACCTAAACCCAATAGCATATGATCCAACTCTCATCCTAGCCTATTCTTCTAAAAGTGGCCGAACTCTAGGAAGATGGATGAATAGTGATTTTGTTCAACTTTTTGATTTCTAACTCTTGATTCCATCTTTACCTTTCCTATTGTCTTTGAATTCAAGTGATGGAAACCCAAATCAATCCCTAGCCATGTTTTCCTCCTTATGGCCGAGACCTTCAATTAGTAGAACCTTGAGCTTTGTTGCAAAATTTTGGGTATTAGGACTTGTATTAGTGTTAACCAAGCTTATGAACCAACCATCTAAACGTTTGGAACCAAATGTGATCCCTAACCCTTTTTACCATTTGTGGCCGAACCTTGGACCTTTTGGGGGAGGGAAAATTAATGTTTTGATTTTTTTCTTTTTGTTTTGTTAATTGTTAATGAATGAATTGGTTGTGTGTTTGTTGTTGTTGTCGGATACTCGGACGAGGAATCGGGAGAATTTATGGACAGATCGGGTGACTTTACCTTCGGAGGATGACTTCAAGAGGTAAGGGGAGATTAACTCCAATAAGTTTGATAGCATCATGAGTTTTGTTGGATGATTGTAACCATAATGTGAAGTTGATGATTGTCCTTGTTGATGCATTATGTAACCTATATGCTTGTTTGGTGCTTTGAAGATATGTTATATGTTGTGTATGTACTTGATTTTTTTTATGAAGTATATGCTTTGGATGTTTGAAATATGAGGTGTGGCATTGATGCCTTGGATAAGATAATATTGAATTGAGATTTGATGTATATATATATATATATATATATATATATATATATATATATATATATTCTGGACTGGTTAAGAGCATAGCATTGACTATAGCTCAATAATGAGGATTAAGTTAACTAAAAGTCCTAATAAAAAATTTGGAAATGTTTTGATTTGAAGAATGAAAAGCTTCTAAGCTAAATGTTATAATGGCCAATTTTATTAAAAAACCACTAAGTTAAGAACCCTTGACGATTTCAAATAAGACTTAAGGAATTGAGAGTTATTGAGGAAAATAGTGAAAAGTCGCTTTATCATTATTTTCTGAACATGTTGCACAATGAAAGAGAAAATTGAAAAATATTTAGTTTGTTAAGAAAGATCCTTCTGAAAGTATTTGATGTTCTGAAAACGAAAATGTCTCTTCATGAAAGTTTGCTCCGATAACAATCTTTAGAAAAATGTTTTAAAACGAGTGAACCTTTAGAAAAGGCTTTTAAAGCCAAAATCTTTTGAAAATGCATCTTTAGAACTTGAGGCATGAGAATGTTTTGTAAAGAGAAGTTTTTGTGGAAAATACGTTTTAAAGTGAAAACGAGTTTTGATTTATACGAAAGAGAACCTGAGTTTTCTTTTTGAGTTTTGAACTACGAAAATGACTTTGATGAAACTGGTGATTACCCCTTCACGCATGTGAAGCACATGAACCTAGGGACCGAGACGTCGGGCTAGAGTTCTGTGCCATGAACGGACTTTGTGTCCTATATGTGAGTCTAGTGTCCGCGTCGTCGGTCTAGTATATCGTGGATTGAGCACTCGGACTACGTGTCCTGTGTTTTGAAAAAGAACGGACTTAGTGTCCTATGCGAGTTTAGTGTCCGCGACGTTGGCCTAGTACTTCGTGGATTAAGAACTTGGACTACATGTCCTGAAATTTGAATTGAACAGGCTATATGTCCTTCAAATGCGTCATGAGCCATGTGCCTTGACAGAAAAAGAAAGAATGATCGAAAAGAAAGAATGATCGAAAAGAAAGAATGAACGAAAAGAAAGAATAGAAAACGTCCTGCATGCATGCATAAGTCGGTCGACTTGCCATAAGAACAGAGCTACAATCCAAGTGGTTGAGAATTGAGCCAGTTAAGACCACTAGGTCTAAGGGCATTCTGTGTTTGAAACTCCACAAGTGGTCGGAGGCCACGCGACCCCGTGCTGTGGTAAATCGGCTACCCAACACGAATGAACTCAATCAGAGACTCGACTATTCATGATATGATTATGACGTGGTACCCCGGAACAATTGGAGATCGGACATAAATTGAGAGGCCGACTCCCGAGAACAATTGTGTTATGAGTGTATTCGCGGCCTATCGCTCGAGGAAGGGAAGTTAGGAATCTCCGAAGTACATGAATTAGAGAGTCAAATTGAAGTCTCATGCATTCAATTGACTTATTTTGATGAATGAGTATGATATTTGAAAGTGAAATTATCTCATTATAATATTATGATTGAATATTGACGTTTTATCGCATGACTAAGTTGATGCACTGTTTGTATGCTTCTTTACTTGTTTGGCTATTATGATAAACTTGTGAACGAGTATCTCACCCTTGCCTGTACATTTTGGACATCCTGTTTTGTTTTTTGAACACATGTACAGATATTTTCCAGCGGTCCTCTGGGTCACCGCGGGACCCTGTAGCTGAGTTTCTTGGGGTCAATGACGAAGACAAGTGGACTGTCGAAGACGAGACTTGGTATTATTTGGGCGATGCATGCTAGGTAGTATGTTTACTGTTCTTAGGGTTTTGTTAGACCATCTCTTAGGATTTTGATTTAAAGTCAGGTCCTTTGACCATGACTCGGTATGATGTGTAATAAGAAATTGAAATGATGTATGCCATAAGGCGAAGTTGAATGAGTGATATAAATGATGAGTTGAATTATTTCTCTATTGTTTTTAAAATTTTAAATTGGTATCAGATTTTTCGCAACTAGTCTAATGAGTATTTTCGAAAAGGTTTTAATTAACTGAAAAGAGATTTTGGGTTACGAACTGTGACACTTCGAGGGGGTGTTACCGGCTCCATTCATAGTTTGGCCATGACCCAAGATAGCGACAACTAGAGTTGGCGTGAAGCGTGATTGGAATATTTTATTTTGGTCGAAATATATTTTTGGTCTCCTTAGATGACGCTTGTTTTCAATTTAGTATCTCTCTCTCTCTCTCTATATATATATACATATATATGTATATATATATATATATATATATATATGGCATATGATCAAATGACACCAGGTGTTAAACTAATATTTGACACTAAATCCTATCCGTTTATCTGTATTTGATCTGAAAGTATATATTTACTCACTTAAATCCTCACGTGATCTTATGTTTATTGTTTTGCTCTCTCATTTTTGCTACTGTTTCTCAGTTTTGCTCTGGCGCTGTTATTCCTTCCATGCGTTCATTCTTATAATCCTTATTTTTGCTTCCGCGTTTGCTCTCATGCACCTCTCCCACTCACGTCTCACCTCGGCCCCCCCCAAATCCAATTCCGCCATTCACAAGACTTCACTGCCGCAGAACATCGAGACAGGGACATGCCGACACAAATCCTTGCCATTTTCCATCACAACAGAAACGCCAACGTTGCTGTCTGCCAAACATCATTGCCACAGAACACTGAAGGCAGCCACACGCCAATGCAAATACTCGCCATATTCCATCACAACAGAAACGCCAACGTCGCTGTCTGCCAGACATCATTGCCGCAGATCGCCGCAAATCAAAGCTGCTGATAGTCGCACAGTGACGAAAATCCTCGCTATCTTCCATCACAGTAGAGTTACTCTACATTGGATCTAAGCCTCACCATCACAAATCCTCGCCATCTTCAATCAAAGCAGAAACAAGAGCACATCTCAACTTTGGAGCCAAGTCTGTGTTGGCTGGTCTTCAACTTGGGAGGACGAAAACTTCTGCTAACAAGAAGCTTTTGGCTTCCTTCAACAGAACTTTCCTTCTCCGTTGTTGTAAGTTGAATTGTCACAAATATATTTTCTTATTTGAAGGCTTACAGTGTGATGGAGAATACAACACCAATTGTTAAAGAAGAGAATTATAACACAAAGGTATTATTTATTAATTCTTTTATTTTATTTGTCTTATGTCTTTGATATAGTTCTAATAAAATTCTGCAACTATTTTATAAAATTTTGGCTTTGAAGACTTGTATAATGTTGTGCCTTTTATTTTTATTTTTTACATATAGTACATTAAGAGTTCCCATAGCAATGAAAAAAGAAGCTCATAGAATGCTTTAGAACAAGATGCTAATGTCCATGAGCATCATAACCTTTCTCCTCGTATTGGATTGGAATTTGACTCCTTTGAAGATGTTAAAAACTTCTACAAAGCATTTGCTGTAACACCCCTATTTTCACGCCTTCTAAGACCAGTAAACTATATAAATGAGTTTATATTTTTATCTGTGTTTTAGAAAATGATTTTGGAAAAACTAAAATCATATTCATGACCTATGTGATCGTAAGAAGCTACGGTTAAATTTTGGGTCGAAAACTCAGACGGAGCCCAGTTTGCGTTTTCACTGATAGTAGTATTTTACTACTATAAAGACCTAATTTTGACTTGTGAACGAGGCAGTTAGCCTTAGAATTTAATTCTCTACAATTTTGCTAAAATCAGTTCTTAACGTCAAAAATTGAAAATAAGCGAAAACTTGAACCGCGAGACGATTGGAGCTATAGATGGATTTAACGGGGCTCGCTAACAGATAAACTCAGTGTCACATCAAGTCACATCACATTGGGAAGCGTGCCAGTGTCATGATGATTTTCAAAATATCTGGATGCGAAATGACCAAAATGCCCTTGGTCTTTTAAGGAAATTACCATTTGGTCCTTAAGGAAAAGACCAAACTACCATTAATGAAAATTTAAGGACATCTTTGCCCTCTTCTTCCTCCCATTTTCGAGCAGCCCCTTTATCTCCTTCTTTCTCACTTTGTTCTTCATTTTCTCTCTTTGTTCTTCACCATTTTCTTCGTTTTGAGCTTGAAACTGGAAGGATTTTTGGTGAAATCAAGTTCTTTTCATAAGAATCAAGGAGGTATTACCTCTCTCCTAGCTCTCCTAATCTCTCTATTCATCTCTTAGATTTCTTGATTCATGGAGGTTAGGTTTTTGGTTCATGATCTTAAAAAATTCATAAGAAATTGTAGAAAAATCCTTTTAATGTCAAACCACTTTCTTAGTGCTAGGTTCATTACTCTCTCTCATAATCCAAGAGCTTAGAGCCAAGGCATCCCTCTAGCTCATATGGGTATTTTGGCCGAACCTACCCCTTTGGGTGTGTAGAGTTTTGATTGAAATTTTGGTATTCTAAGCTTTGATTTCATCTTGCCACACTTAGTTAGTATAGAATCCAAGATATGAGAATTTTGGGAGAACCCTAGCCCTATTTTCTAGCCTATGGCCGAACCTAGGGTGAATAGTGTAGGAGGAGATTTTGTGATTTAATGTTAATGCATTGTGGATTTGTATGTGTTTAGTGATCGTCGGGTAATCGGGCGAGGGATCAGACGACGTTCGGATCAATCGGGAGATTTATAGCTTTTTGGGAACTCCAAGAGGTAAGGAGAGATAACCTGAGGAATTCAATTTCCGACGGCTGTATACTGTTTGTGATGTGTGTTTGGTGGAAATTTGTGTAGTGGTGTGTAATATTAATTGTTTTGTGGAGTGGTTTATTTATTGCTTAATTATATGTGCTTATGCTTGTTTTTACTTTACTATATGTGATTGCATTTTATTATACTTGCTGTGGTGATTATTGTGTTAAAGGACCTAATATTGGTTAGGATCCAAAATCATGTAATGTTAAAAGCTTCAATAAGCTTGGAAAGTTGGATAAGAAAATAAAAAGATTTAAGTTTGAAGGTTTTTGGAAATAAAAAGGAAACAAATGGCTTTATAGAATAAAGGAGAATAAAAAGATTTACTTTATTAAGGATAAGTTAACTTGAAGGGTAAAATGGAGAAAGATTGACTTTAATTGAGAAAAACAAGGTTTTGAGGTGAAAAGTATGTTTTAGAGACATGGGTAGTTTTTAAAGTGATAAAGGTAACCATTTCAAGCAAAAGTGCTTTTGGAATCATCGTTTCAAAATAAATTCTTTTATCCAAGAAAAAAGGATTTTACGAACCGTATTTCAAGGTTTTATGTTTTACCGAAATCCTTCGATAAGGAAAAAGGTGGTTTTTAACCATGTGACATTTTGTTTTGGAAAACCGATCCTGAAGGCTTTGTGTATAAGTTTTGGAGAATTGGATTTTAGTTTTGAGTTTTCAAAAGAGAAATGTGGTTTTTGGTTTGGAACCTAGAAATCGAAAGGTCGGGGTTCTAGCGTTCTACAGAGCACGTGGATCTAGGATCTGTGTTAGTATGTTGGTCCTGTAAGCTAGAGGACATTCTTTTTGGTCTTAGGGGCTTAAGGACGTGTTTGAGCTTTAGAGTCCAAAATCCGAAACTAGTGAATCGGTTAGGGATTTTTGGGTTTGAGCTGTGTGAACTGCGTGTCCTTTTTGAGTTTTGGACTGAGTGTCCAGCTTTTGAGAAAATGTTGAAAAGACGTGAGAGTCTAAAAGATGTAGTGATCGATAGCTTTGAGCTTTAAAGAGGGAATAATTATACGACACAGAAAAACATACGAAAACAAAAGATTTTTTTATGCATTTGTTTCTGGCAGACGTGCCATGGGATAGAGGACCTTGAGGATAGAGAACCCTATGATGACTTTAAGTCATTGTATGTCGTTGCAGCTTGATGGGCAATGAAAAATCCATATAATGTGAAGCATTGCACCCTACGTTGGTCAGTGTGATATGGTGATAAAATCCATATAATGTGAAGCATTACACCCTATGTTGGTCAGTGTGATATGGTGATAAAATCCATCTAATGTGAAGCATTTGTACAGTGTGATATGATAATCAAATCCATGTAAAGTGAAGCGCTATGCCTTGTGTGGATAGTGTGATATGGTACTGAGATCCATGTAATGTGAAGCGTTATGCCTGGATTGGACAACGTGACATGGTAAATAAATCCATATAATGTGAAGCATTATGCCTGGATTGGACAACGTGATATGGTAATGAAAGCTATATAATGTGAAGCATTGTACCCTGTGTTGGTCAGTGTGATATGGTGAATACTGTGTGCCTTGATTGGCATTTGAGCTTGATCAACTCATCCATTTGGTGTTGGGATTTCTGGAAATTAAGAATTTAGTGGTAGAGGAAGTATATGGAAGTGTCATGCATATGTTTTAAAAATGACGCTGACTGTTGGGTATGAGACCCTGGATTTATCTGTGTTGGCATGATATTTTGTGTTGTGTCTATCGTGTTTAATAACTGTGTTTGATATACCTATATGCATCTGCTGTTTGTGTTTTGGATATGCAGTAGTTGTACTTTGAGTTCATATATTGGTGTCTCACCTATGCCTGTACGTGTTGGACACCCTGTTGTGTTTTTGGATACACGTACAGATGTTTGTTAGCAGTCCTCTGGATCGTTCTGGAACCCTATGGCTTGAGTACTGGAAGTTGACCAGGAAGAGGTGTGGATTAGTGACGACGAGACTTTGTCCCTTTGGTATGACTGATGTCGGGGTAGTGCACTCTGTTACCTGTAGACTTCTTTTGTCAGACCAGCTTAGGTTTATTTTGAGGTAGATACTTTTGGGGCTAGTATGTTATCGGCTCCTGATGGCCGTGTTGGTTGACCTATGTATTTTAATGCATGATGTTCAAATATATATATATATATATATATTTGTGAGTTATGATGATGTTGCCTTGGGCATTTGTTAATCATGTTGTAAGAAGAAATAAATTTTCTGACGATTTTCAGGACTTAATGAGATATAAGAACTGAGTAAAGAAAACTTTTTTCCAAAAGTAAACCAGCAAATCTTTTATCTCGTGTCTGCAACACCCTTTCCCGAGTGCCACATTCCCGAACGTTTATAGGGCCGAAAATATTTCTTAATGCGGAAAATACGGTTTTCTTTTTTTTTTTCTTTTCACAAGATGCAATGGAAAGGTCATAATACTAATAAACGAACTTAGGTTCGCCATGCATTTCTAGAACATACCACAGAACAGAAACAGAAATGGAAATGTCAAGATTATTATATACAGACATAGGTCTAATGTATAACTAATACAATAAGAAATACAGACATAGGTCGTAGCTCCCAAAAGTACTACAAAAACGACATAGTCTGGCCGACAACAAAACTAGACCACAAAAAGAAGGTCCTCCTCTGGCTCAAAGGAACTACTGGACTGAACCATCATCACGTCCATCTGTTCAAACAGCAACAGCAAGTACCAACAGAAAACATACAGATATGGGTGAGATTCCCGTTCATCAACACAGCAAAACAGCAATAGTAAAAACGGGATGACTCACCGGGTAACCACGTACCCAACATGCTTACAAGAATTCTCAATGTCAAACATATTAAGCAGTTGACAGCATAATATCATGTTAAGCAGTTAACATCATAAAATAAGGTATTCTTAAACAGTACAACGATGTATAACAGTAAATGTAAACATCAATAGCCATGCAATGCAATGCAATGTATATGACTCAATGTCAATGTCACTGGGTACTACTCTGACCCCTACTCCATGGAGCTAACAAAACAGTCGGAGAGAGTGAATGGGAGGACATGTTCCGTGCGCGCCAGCCTTGGGCAAGATGCTACAACATTCGTAACGTGCATGTATCTGGCTTTTACGGAAACACTCTCAACCAAACATGAAAAGTACGGCATCTAGTAGAGGATATCAGTGTATTGCACGGATTCGCCACGACACAGAAGAGCTACCAACTGGTCACATGTCAAACCTTCCAACCCTGATACCTCCCAAAAGACCATTGAAGATCGTCACCGTAAGATTCGCACCCGCATCAAGGTGTAAGCTCAACTCCTAGGCTCAAGGCCTTACAACTATGCAAATGAAATGCTAATGCTTACACAAAGCAGATGCGATCAAGCAATGTCTATCCCCCGGATAAACCTCAAAGTCTATTAAGGTTCTCTTCCTTAGGAACTATACGCGTCTTTTGAAAGCATAACCTTTATCCACCGGATAAATCTCGTGATTCCTCCGGGATCGAGTCATCACAAGACTGAAACAATTGAACGACTGAGCGGGGTCCGAATCACCGGTCCGTCATCGAACTACTGTCTCAAAACCCAAAACATTTGTAAACCAGAACAACTTCTCAATTGAAAACTCATTTGATTTGAAACAATCTTTGAAACACTTACTTGCTCTATTTTTTTGCATTTTCTGAACATGTAATTCGCTTAGCGAAATTTCATTCGCTTAGCGAAATTGAAACAAGAATGCCTCTTTTGGAACTCCTCTGGATCGCTCGGCGAGTCATAAATCGCGTAGCGAATGGTATTGTATTCGCGTAGCGAATATGAATTCGCTTAGCGCAATTTCAGACGGTTAAACCTCTGTAAACGCGAAATGTATTGTATTCGCTTAGCGAATATGAATTCGCTTAGCGAAAGTTCAGACGGTTAAACCTCTTTGTAAACGCCTCTGGATCGCTCGGCGAAACAGAATTCGTGTAGCGAAATGCATTGTATTCGCGTAGCGAAAATAATTTCGCTTAGCGAAATGGAGGCGGTTATACCTCCTTTGGAGACTTCTCTGGGTCGCTCAGCGAGACGTAATTCGCGTAGCGAAACTCGTTTGATTGGCTTAGCGAATATGAATTCGCTTAGCGAAAGTGAGGCAGTGATGCCCAACTTAGGCTTTCCCCTGTTTCCGCGTAGCGAGAGAAAATTCGCTTAGCGAAATGGTTGCCATAAACAAGACATCAACCTTAGGGAACCATTTTGATTCTCTTCATGAAACCACTTCTTTTCTCATTTTGAGTCCCTTGATTAACTATATGGACTAAGGATAAGGTATAAAATATGTTTCACTTTGGTGAAAGCACTTTGAGCTTTAATTTCCATTCAAAGACACTTAGGGTTTTCTTTGAAAAACACAAGTTATTGAAAACACTTTCTTTACATCAAAACTTGACTTAATCAAGATCTACTCATGTTCTTCCTTTTCTCAAAGCCATGGCTAAAAGCCAACTAGGAATCAATGTGAAGTTTTACTCCATCAACCAAACAAAATATGGCTCACAATACTTACACAATCATGATAACCATAATACACATTACTACATCATACTCAAACATCCAAGTCCATCACACATTATGGTCTCATAATCAACAATAAAAGTCCATACTTGACCTAGTGATCAAAGTAGGTTTTTCAACATACATGAAAATGATTTTCATCAATCATATCATCATCAACTTATGCTAAAGCACACTACAACATACTCAAGCATAAACACATCATAACAATCTTGTTCTCCAAGAGAACTTAACAAAACTTAACACATAAAAGTGAACCCAAACTAAAGGGTTTCACCCACACATAAATTTAAACAACCATTCTCACTACCACCATCTTGGTGTGATGAGGTTCTTCTCCCCATACCTCTTGATGAGCAGATTCCCGGATCAAAGTCGGTTGATCGGTTTCTGAACTTCCTGATAATCGTCAACAACTACACAACACAACAATTCAACATTAAACAACAATCAAAGCCAAACTCAACTATTACAACAAAGAGGGTTTCGGCCACCCTAGGTTAAAAAGGTTAGGAATTGGTTTTGGTTTTCCATTTCATGGATTCAAAAGCATTAGGAAAGCTAAGGATGAAATCAAGTGTTAAAAATCAAAACTTGATGAAAACACTATTCATCATCTTCCAAAAGGGTTCGGCCAAAAATGCTTTTTGAGCTATGATGAGAGTTGAATCATAAGCTCTTAGGTTTAGGTAGAGATTGATGATGTGAGTTCAAAGAACTTGGTCTTACCTCAAAAGGATTTTTCTACAATTTCCTATGGATTTTCAAAGTTTTGGATCTAAGAAATTCTTTTCATGAAAATGAAGATTGATCTTGAAATAAAGAAAGATTCAAGAAGCTAAGAAATCATAGAAGTGATCTTACCTTGAAATGAAGAAAGATTGCTCAAGAAATCAAGTGAATCCAACAAAAACTCAAGCTTTTCTAGGTGAAAATGGAGTTTTCTCTCAAGAACAACTATGGAACTCTATGGTGTGAGGGGCTGTGCGAAAATGATGAAGTGAGGGGCTGAGTTCAGCCTCTTAAAAGTTCACTTAAGGATAAAAAGGTCATTTGCCAAAAGGGTATAATGGTAAAAGTGTAAAAGACTAAGGTTAGGGGCATTTTGGTCATTTTACGTCCAGATATTTCCGAACGTCATGACGACTCTGGCATACTCTCCCAAGTGTCCTGGGATGATGTGATATCAAGATTATCTTTTGGCGAGTCCCGGTAAATCCATATGTGGCTCCGTTCGTCACCCGATTGAGGATTCCGCTCAAACGAAGGTCAGGAAGTTATTTTTCTGAAATTTTTACGAAATTTAACCAAAACGTAGATAATCGAATTCTAAGACTTACTGTCTCGTTCACGGGTCCATCTGAGGTCTTCTGAGCAGCAAAATCAAACTGTCAGTGTAAAAACGCAGACCGGACTCCGTTTGAGTTTTCGACTCAAAACTTAATCGTAGCTTCCTACGATATCGTCGAGCATGACTGTGGTCTCGGAATATTTTATTTCTATTCCTAAGACCTCGAATAAAATAAAGACATTAAAATACTAAAGAATTAGAAAGCGTGAAAATCGGGGCGTTACATTCCTACCCCTCTTAAAAGAATTTCGTCCTCGAAATTATACGTACCTCTTAAAACAAACTCGGATACTGTTGTTGCATGTCCTTCTCTCTTTCCCAGGTAGCATCACCTGTAGTCTCGTTCCAGATAACTTTGACCAAAGCTATCTCCTTCCTTCGCAGTTTCTTTATCCTCCTGTCCTGGATCTTAACCGGCAATGTCTCATAGGTTAGGTTATCCTTCAGCTGTACTGAATCAGACTCTATGACGTGACTAGGATCAGGAATATACTTCCGCAATTGCGAAACATGAAAAACATTATGAAGGTTGGATAGAAAAGGCGGTAAAGCTATTTGGTAAGCTACTGGACCTATCCGACGAAGAATTTGATAAGGTCCAATGAATTTTGGAGTGAGTTTTCTGGACTTCAGGACCCTGCCCACCCTAGTCATCGGAGTGACTCTCAAAAACACATGATCCCCTTCCTCGAACTCAAGTGGCCTACGTCTTTTATCCGCATAACTCTTCTGTCGGCTCTGAGTCGTCCTCATCTTTTCTTGAATCAGTTTCACCTTCTCGGTCGTTTGTTGCACTAGTTCAGGTCCTAATGAAGCACTTTCTCCATCTTGGTACCAACATAAAGGTGTTCTGCAACGTCGTCCGTATAAAGCTTCGTAGGGTGCCATCCCTATACTCGAATGATAACTGTTGTTGTAGGTAAACTCTATCAACGGTAGGAAATTCTCCCAACTTCCGGCATGTTCCAACACACACGCCCTCAACAGATCCTCTAAAGACTGAATCGTCCTTTCCGATTGTCCATCAGTTTGAGGATGGTAAGCCGAACTTAATCGTAACTTCGTTCCTAAAGCTTCATGTAAACTTTGCCAAAATCGCGAAGTAAAACGCGGGTCTCTATCCGATATGATGCTTGAAGGTACTCCATGCAGTCTCACAATCTCACTGATATAAATCTGAGTAAGCTTTTCCATAGAATACTTGAGATTAATCGGTAGAAAATGAGCTGATTTCGTAAGCCTATCAATTATAACCCAAATGGAATCGTATCCTTTAGGTGTCCTTGGCAAACACGTCACGAAATCCATTGCTATGCCGTCCCATTTCCACTCTGGGATATCCAACGGAAGTAACATTCCAGCTGGCCTCTGATGTTCAACCTTTGCTTTCTGACACACCAAGCAAGATGCCACATAATCAGCTACATCTCTTTTCATCCCTTGCCACCAAAACAACCGCTTCAGGTCTTGGTACATCTTGGTTGACCCTGGATGCATACTCAACTTGCTTCTATGAGCTTCGTCCAGAATTAACCTTCTTATCTCTGGGTTGTTTGGCACACAAACCCGTTCTCCTCGTCTTAGGATTCCATCTGTTCCTTCTTTGTATTCCGACGTCATCCTTTTCTTTAGGTTCCTTCGCTCTTTCTCCAGATACTGGTTGTATACTTGTTTCTCCCGGATCTGATCCATCAGATCACAAGATACTGTAACCATACCTACACATAGTCTCCCTGGCATACTAACCACGGACAGATGCATATCTCTGAACTTTTCCAACAGCTCGTGTTCCTTAACCATCATGGCAGACACATGTAACACTTTTCTACTCAGGGCATCCGCAACCACATTAGCTTTTCCCGGATGATACTGTAACTGGAAATCATAGTCCTTCAAAAATTCCAGCCACCGTCTTTGTCTCATGTTGAGCTCTTTCTGATCAAACAGATACTTCAAGCTCTTATGGTCACTGAAGACATTAAACGTCGAACCATACAAGTAGTGCCTATAAATCTTCAACGCAAAGACTACCGCTGCTAACTCCAGATCATGAGTTGGGTAGTTCTTCTCGTGCACTTTCAACTGTCTCGAGGCATACGCTACCACCTTCCGATTCTGCATCAGAACACAGCCTAAACCTTGGTATGAAGCATCACAGTACACTTCAAAAGATTCGCTTGGATCTGGCAATATCAACACTGGTGATGTAGTTAGCCTCTTTTTCAACTCTTGAAAACTCTGCTCACAGGCTTCAGTCCATTCAAACGCTTTGTCCTTCCTCGTCAATTGGGTAAGAGGTCCTACAATCTTAGAGAATCCCTCAATGAACCTCCGATAATACCCAGCCAAACCCACAAAACTGCGTATTTCAGTCACTGTGGTTGGTCTTTCCCACTCAAGAACTGCTTCAACCTTCGACGGATCTACAGCAATTCCTTCCCTTGAAATTACATGACCCAAAAACTGCACTTCGTCGAGCCAAAACTCACACTTGGACAGTTTTGCATACAGCTGTTTCTCTTTCAGAACTTGAAGAACCACACTAAGATGTTCAGCATGTTCTTCCTGGTCTCGCGAATAGATAAGTATGTCATCTATGAAGACAACGACAAACTGATCTAGGTATGGACGAAAGATCCTATTCATATAGTCCATGAATATAGCTGGAGCATTCGTCACACCAAACGGCATCACAAGATACTCATAGTGCCCATAGCGTGTTCGAAACGCTGTCTTCGGTATATCTTCTGCCTTCACACGAATCTGGTGATAACCCGATCGCAAATCAATCTTGGAGAAAACTGCCGCTCCCCTCAACTGATCCATCAAGTCATCTATCCTCGGAAGTGGATACTTGTTCTTAATAGTAACTTTATTCAACTGGCGATAATCCACACATAACCGAGATGTTCCATCTTTCTTTTTCACCAACAGCACAGGTGCTCCCCACGGTGACACACTGGGTCTAACAAACTGCTTCCCCAATAAGTCTACCAACTGTTCCTTCAACGTTTCCAACTCAGCAGGTGCCATACGATACGGTGCCATAGACACTGGTCCTGTTCCTGGCACAAGATCGATTGCAAACTCGATGTCCCGAACTGGCGGTAAACCTGGTACGTCTTCAGGAAAGACTTCCGGAAACTCATTCACGACAGGTATGCGCTCTAAGACTAGCTCGCTCTTGACCTCCAAAGAAGATAGTAACATGTATCCCTGAGCTCCTTCTCTCAAAGAAGCGTTTACTTGGTTGGCAGTCAAAAATCCAGAATTCTCACAACTAGGGAAAACTAAGGTTTTATTTGCACAGTCCAACAGGATATGATTAGAAGACAACCAATCCATTCCTAAGATTACATCCATTTGCGAGAGAGGCAAACAGATCAAATCAATCAAAAACCTTCTATCTTTAACAGAAATAGAACAATTCAAACAAACTTTAGCAGTTACAACAGGCTTTGCAGTAGGCGTAGAAATTACCAAATCAAAAGGTAAAGAAGACACAGGTAATCCCAACAGATTCACACAGTCATAGGCAATAAAAGAATGCGTTGCGCCTGAATCAAATAGTACAGTTAAGGTTTCACCTCCCATGACACACTGACCTTGGATCAAGTCTTCATTCTGAGAAGCTTCAGCACCACCCATAGTGTAGACTCTGCCCTTCATCTTAGGCCTTGCAGCTTGGACATTGTTAACAGAATGTTCCAACTTCGGTTGCATGCATTCACGTGAGATGTGTCCCGGCTTCCCACACTTGAAGCAAATAATCCCTTTGATCGAACAATCTCTAGTGATGTGATTGCTCTTCCCACACTTCATGCACTTGGTTGGGGCGTTTCCAGACTGACTGAAACTCCCACTGCTTCCTCCAACAGAACGTTGTTGTCGATCTTGTTGCTTTGCATAGGGCTTCCATCGAGATTTGTTGTCTCGACCACCGCTTCCTCTCTGGAACTTGCTCGGTCCAGAACTCTGTACCCGCTTGTCCTTAGGCTCCAAACTCTCGATCAAACGACACTTTTCCATTAACCTCGGAAAAACAGAAATTTCCAATGGAACTACAACTCTCTTCAAGTCGATCCTTAGACCTCCTTCGAATTTTCTGCACTTCCACTCCTCTCTTGGGTTGTCCAGAAAGTAATTTGAGAACTTTGCTAGACTTTCAAACTTAGCCCCGTATTCAGCTACGGTCATTCCCCCCTGTCTCAGCTGGAGGAACTCCATCTCTTTCTCGTGCCTTGCACTCGCAGGAAAATACTTCTCCAGGAATTTTCCCTTAAAAGCATTCCAGTCAACAGCTTGTTGGTCATGCACCAGCATCTGACGGGCTCCTTCCCACCAGTATTCAGCATCCTCCACCAGCATATAGGTTGCATAGACAACCTTGTCATTCTCAGTACATCTCATCGCTCCAAAGATCTTCTCCAGCGTTTGGATCCAGCGTTCAGCCAACTCAGGATTGAATTCACCTTTGAATTGAGGTGGATTCCGACGAAGAAATTCGTCCAGTCCTCTACCTCCAGCAGCTCGTTCATCACGTTGAGCCATAGCAGCAGCCATGTCCCGTATGGCATTCACAGCAGCAGTCAGGTTTTGAGCAGCCATTGCTACCTTCAAAACCAGAACTATCAAACACAAGAACCACAACAAAACTAAAGCAAACAACAGAGAATCACACAGAGAACACAACACAACCAAGACAGACCATAACCTACAACCCCAAAAAGACTCGGCCAGCTCTGATACCAAACAATGCAACACCCTTTCCCGAGTGCCACATTCCCGAACGTTTATAGGGCCGAAAATATTTCTTAATGCGGAAAATACGGTTTTCTTTTTTTTTTTTTCTTTTCACAAAATGCAATGGAAAGGTCATAATACTAATAAACGAACTTAGGTTCGCCATGCATTTCTAGAACATACCACAGAACAGAAACAGAAATGGAAACGTCAACATTATTATATACAGACATAGGTCTAATGTATAACTAATACAATAAGAAATACAGACATAGGTCGTAGCTCCCAAAAGTACTACAAAAACGACATAGTCTGGCCGACAACAAAACTAGACCACAAAAAGAAGGTCCTCCTCTGGCTCAAAGGAACTACTGGACTGAACCATCATCACGTCCATCTGTTCAAACAGCAACAACAAGTACCAACAGAAAACATACAGATATGGGTGAGATTCCCGTTCATCAACACAGCAAAACAGCAATAGTAAAAACGGGACGACTCACCGGGTAACCACGTACCCAACATGCTTACAAGAATTCTCAATGTCAAACATATTAAGCAGTTGACAGCATAATATCATGTTAAGCAGTTAACATCATAAAATAAGGTATTCTTAAACAGTACAACGATGTATAACAGTAAATGTAAACATCAATAGCCATGCAATGCAATGCAATGTATATGACTCAATGTCAATGTCACTGGGTACTACTCTGACCCCTACTCCATGGAGCTAACAAAACAGTCGGAGAGAGTGAATGGGAGGACATGTTCCGTGCGCGCCAGCCTTGGGCAAGATGCTACAACATTCGTAACGTGCACGTATCTGGCTTTTACGGAAACACTCTCAACCAAACATGAAAAGTACGGCATCTAGTAGAGGATATCAGTGTATTGCACGGATTCGCCACGACACAGAAGAGCTACCAACTGGTCACATGTCAGCCCTTCCAACCCTGATACCTCCCAAAAGACCATTGAAGATCGTCACCGTAAGATTCGCACCCGCATCAAGGTGTAAGCTCAACTCCTAGGCTCAAGGCCTTACAACTATACAAATGAAATGCCAATGCTTACACAAAGCAGATGCGATCAAGCAATGTCTATCCCCCGGATAAACCTCAAAGTCTACTAAGGTTCTCTTCCTTAGGAACTATACGCGTCTTTTGAAAGCATAACCTTTATCCACCGGATAAATCTCGTGATTCCTCCGGGATCGAGTCATCACAAGACTGAAACAATTGAACGACTGAGCGGGGTCCGAATCACCGGTCCGTCATCGAACTACTGTCTCAAAACCCAAAACATTTGTAAACCAGAACAACTTCTCAATTGAAAACTCATTTGATTTGAAACAATCTTTGAAACACTTACATGCTCTATTTTTTTGCATTTTCTGAACATGTAATTCGCTTAGCGAAATTTCGTTCGCTTAGCGAAATTGAAACAAGAATGCCTCTTTTGGAACTCCTCTGGATCGCTCGGCGAGTCATAAATCGCGTAGCGAATGGTATTGTATTCGCGTAGCGAATATGAATTCGCTTAGCGCAATTTCAGACGGTTAAACCTCTGTAAACGCGAAATGTATTGTATTCGCTTAGCGAATATGAATTCGCTTAGCGAAAGTTCAGACGGTTAAACCTCTTTGTAAACGCCTCTGGATCGCTCGGCGAAACAGAATTCGTGTAGCGAAATGCATTGTATTCGCGTAGCGAAAATAATTTCGCTTAGCGAAATGGAGGCGGTTATACCTCCTTTGGAGACTTCTCTGGGTCGCTCAGCGAGATGTAATTCGCGTAGCGAAACTCGTTTGATTGGCTTAGCGAATATGAATTCGCTTAGCGAAAGTGAGGCAGTGATGCCCAACTTAGACTTTCCCCTGTTTCCGCGTAGCGAGAGAAAATTCGCTTAGCGAAATGGTTGCCATAAACAAGACATCAACCTTAGGGAACCATTTTGATTCTCTTCATGAAACCACTTCTTTTCTCATTTTGAGTCCCTTGATTAACTATATGGACTAAGGATAAGGTATAAAATATGTTTCACTTTGGTGAAAGCACTTTGAGCTTTAATTTCCATTCAAAGACACTTAGGGTTTTCTTTGAAAAACACAAGTTATTGAAAACACTTTCTTTACATCAAAACTTGACTTAATCAAGATCTACTCATGTTCTTCCTTTTCTCAAAGCCATGGCTAAAAGCCAACTAGGAATCAATGTGAAGTTTTACTCCATCAACCAAACAAAATATGGCTCACAATACTTACACAATCATGATAACCATAATACACATTACTACATCATACTCAAACATCCAAGTCCATCACACATTATGGTCTCATAATCAACAATAAAAGTCCATACTTGACCTAGTGATCAAAGTAGGTTTTTCAACATACATGAAAATGATTTTCATCAATCATATCATCATCAACTTATGCTAAAGCACACTACAACATACTCAAGCATAAACACATCATAACAATCTTGTTCTCCAAGAGAACTTAACAAAACTTAACACATAAAAGTGAACCCAAACTAAAGGGTTTCACCCACACATAAATTTAAACAACCATTCTCACTACCACCATCTTGGTGTGATGAGGTTCTTCTCCCCATACCTCTTGATGAGCAGATTCCCGGATCAAAGTCGGTTGATCGGTTTCTGAACTTCCTGATAATCGTCAACAACTACACAACACAACAATTCAACATTAAACAACAATCAAAGCCAAACTCAACTATTACAACAAAGAGGGTTTCGGCCACCCTAGGTTAAAAAGGTTAGGAATTGGTTTTGGTTTTCCATTTCATGGATTCAAAAGCATTAGGAAAGCTAAGGATGAAATCAAGTGTTAAAAATCAAAACTTGATGAAAACACTATTCATCATCTTCCAAAAGGGTTCGGCCAAAAATGCTTTTTGAGCTATGATGAGAGTTGAATCATAAGCCCTTAGGTTTAGGTAGAGATTGATGATGTGAGTTCAAAGAACTTGGTCTTACCTCAAAAGGATTTTTCTACAATTTCCTATGGATTTTCAAAGTTTTGGATCTAAGAAATTCTTTTCATGAAAATGAAGATTGATCTTGAAATAAAGAAAGATTCAAGAAGCTAAGAGATCATAGAAGTGATCTTTCCTTGAAATGAAGAAAGATTGCTCAAGAAATCAAGTGAATCCAACAAAAACTCAAGCTTTTCTAGGTGAAAATGGAGTTTTCTCTCAAGAACAACTATTGAACTCTATGGTGTGAGGGGCTGTGCGAAAATGATGAAGTGAGGGGCTGAGTTCAGCCTCTTAAAAGTTCACTTAAGGGTAAAAAGGTCATTTGCCAAAAGGGTATAATGGTAAAAGTGTAAAAGACTAAGGTTAGGGGCATTTTGGTCATTTTGCGTCCAGATATTTCCGAACGTCATGACGACTCTGGCATACTCTCCCAAGTGTCCTGGGATGATGTGATATCAAGATTATCTTTTGGCGAGTCCCGGTAAATCCATATGTGGCTCCGTTCGTCACCCGATTGAGGATTCCGCTCAAACGAAGGTCAGGAAGTTATTTTTCTGAAATTTTTACGAAATTTAACCAAAACGTAGATAATCGAATTCTAAGACTTACTGTCTCGTTCACGGGTCCATCTGAGGTCTTCTGAGCAGCAAAATCATACTGTCAGTGTAAAAACGCAGACCGGACTCCGTTTGAGTTTTCGACTCAAAACTTAATCGTAGCTTCCTACGATATCGTCGAGCATGACTGTGGTCTCGGAATATTTTATTTCTATTCCTAAGACCTCGAATAAAATAAAGACATTAAAATACTAAAGAATTAGAAAGCGTGAAAATCGGGGCGTTACAGTGTCTTTGTAGTCTTTGGGGTTACGAAAGTGACACCCAGAGGAGGGGTGTTACAAGCATTTGCCAAGGAAAAAGGCTTTGGAATTCGTACCCGTTCAACTAAGCCAAAATTTTGCATACTTTTGTGCTCTAATCCTGGTCAACGTGTAGTTAATAGAATCAGTAATGAAGAAAGCAATACAATCACGGGAAAAGGTAAGAAAAGGTGCTCAAATGCAAGAACTGATTGTAAGGCATCACTTGTTGTTTCTAAACCATGAAAGAGACGTAAATGGGCTATTATTAGTTTTAACAATGTCCATAATCATGTTATGGTTAGCCCTAAGAGTGCGAACTCTTAGGTGTCATAAAAAAAATGAGTTTTGCAGCAAAGAACCTTGTTGAAAAGTTTGATGAAGAGAGCTTACCTACTGGAAAAGTTGTTGCGACGTTTAATAATGAAGGTTCAACTTTCTCTAATAGAGATTGTTGGAATCATCTTAGAGACCTTTTGTTGCGTTGTGAACACACTAAAGGGGAGTGTACCCTGTCGAAAAAGTAATATAGGACAGAAGTCCAAATATCGTACCCAAGAGATTAATTATGTAATATTCAAGTGTCAAAGTGAGTACCGGAATGAAGAAATCGTTATGCTACTTAGACTAACCGAAATAATAATGATAATAATAATAATAATAATGTAAGAAGTAGTAAGATATGGCAAAAGAGAAATAAAGGTTTAAGAAATCAAGAGTAAGAGCCTAGAGTTGTGGTTTCACTTGTACTTTCTATAACGTCCCGATTTTCAAGATTTTTTTTTTGTTAATTAATCAGTAATTGTGTGTTTGTATTTTATTGAAGGGTCTAGAGAGTGAAATAAATTAATCCGAGAACATAGTCACGATCTACGCTATCGCAGGGAGCTATGGTTAAATTATGATCGAAAACTCAGACGGAGCTCAGTCTGCGATTTTCACTGACAGTAGTGTTTTGCTACTATTAGGACCTAATTTGGACTCGTGAACGAGACAGTTAGTCTTAGAATCATGTTTCCTATATTTTCGAAAAAGTTCATCCTAACGTTCGAAAATAAAAATAATATATTATATTCGGACTGATAATCGATCTGGGAAATGATTCTAGCCGTGTAAGGGTTTTATGAAGCCCACGAGCGGAGAATCTTCATGTCAAGGCTGTGTCAGGTCATTTAGGGACTCATACCAATGTCGTGATAATTTCATAATATCGGGACGTGAAATGACCAAATTGCCCTTGGTTCTTTTTACTAATTACCCTTTTTACCATTGCTTAACTCTTAAGTAAATACTTAAGAAAATATACCATCTCACTCATCCTCACCCACTTATTCACTCGGCACTCTCTCTCTCCCCCTCCATCTTCTTCTTCTTCTTCCTTCTTTCTTCTTCTTCCTCCATTTTCTTCTTTTCTCCATTTCTTCATCTCCATTTTTCTTCAACTTTCACAAAGTTTTTCAAGAAAGTTTGTGAAGCAAAGTTGATCCTCTCATCCTCTTCTATCATATGAGAGGTATAGATTTCACTGTTGAGCTCTCAATCTTCATTTTCTTCCATTGAAATCTATGGTTTTAAGTTTTAAGATCCAAACTTCAAAAATCTCTGGGAAATTGTAGAAAAATCATTTTAATGCCAAACTAATTTCTACAATCTAGTTTCATCCTATACTATCATAATCCAAGATCTTGAAATCAAATAAGCCCTCTAGCCTATTTATCATTTAGGGGCCGAATGTATGTAGAAAACAGGGAAAATGGGGTTTTGTTCAATGTTCTTGATTTTACCTATTTCATTCCTTAATCATGTAGTCCAAGTGATTAGGAAGGCAAATCAAACTCCCACCTATTTTTCATGGTGATGACCGAAACCCTAAGTTTTGGGTTTAAGGGGTTTTGGTTCAAATCTTTGATAATTGATCATGGATTATGTGTTAGGTATGCTTAAGGATCATTGATCCAAGAGTTTGTATAATTTCAACATCCCTAGCCTATTTAATTAAATAGGGGCATCAGCCTAGTCCTAAGGTTAGGGGAGTTTTTGATTTAACTGTATTAATTTCTGGTTGTGTTTTATGGTGTAAAATCGGACAGGATTCGAACATTTGACTGCGCAACCGACTGACTGTTGCAGAGTCTTAGCCGGAGCTGCACGTGAGAATCGTTAAGGTGGGGAGAAAGAACCGACTGTGTGTGTGTGTAAGGGAACCCTAAAACCCTACTAGAGGTTGAGCCCTGGATAAAGTTCCTGGACCCTGGGTGTAGGTACTTTTGGGCTATCACCAATTAAGTTTATAATATGGATTTTGTGATTGATTGAGGTTGATGTGAGGAATTGTTTATTTGATTATCTGTTGGTTTTATTTTTTTGAACTGTTAGTATTATTTATGGTTATCTTGCTTTATATGATATATATACTGGATGAATTGATGTTCTGATATTCTGTTGTGATTTGATTGGTGGTTGAGTGTTGATGAGAGTATGGTGAGCGATGATGTTGTTCGGGTTGATACTGTTGTGGTCCCGACCATGGAGCTGTGGCTTGTAGACGCAAGGCATCGTGATGTTGATGTTGATGTTGATATGATGTTGATATGATGCGATGTGCCGTGGTTGTGGTCGAGTGCGTAGGCGTTAGGTACCGGTATCAACTTGCGATGGATGTTTGTTGCATAGCATATCATTTCATACCACAACATTTTGTCCCAAAGGGGGATGTCCAATTGGAGACGTGCGTTACTTTAAATCCCGAGGCGGGATGTGATGTTATATGATGTGATGTGACGTAATCTCGACGGGGATGTCCAATTAGGGACGTGAGGTATCGGCCGACATGAATATAGGGAAGTCAGCATTTACATAGGGACTATTATCCCTTTTATAGGCTTATTTGAGAGAATGATGTTTGAGATGATTGTATATGTTATCTGTGTTGTGTGATGTATGTATATATATATATATATATATATATATATATATATATATATATATATATGTTGTACCGATGCCCCTCTCCCATATTTGATGATATATATTTCTTATCTTCCGCTATTTTCTACATGTGTTGCTCTTATTTTATGGGAAGACCTCGAGGAGGAACGAGTGGCTGAGTAGCTGGACGAAATTCCTCACGAGCCTGACACCGGAGGACGTGCCACGCATCCTAGCCTCGAGAGGTCGGGCAATGATCGTGGTTAGCCAGAGAGTTGTCTCTCGGCCTACTTTTCGTACTTTTATTTTGGTTTGTACTAATATACTCTTTATGTACTACTTTATACTGTATCCCTACTGATGGGGCAATGATGTATGTGATATAATTCTTATGTTTTAAAGTTGTCTACTCTGAGGCGTTGCGTGTCGTAAATTGTATTGCTTCCACGCTCAATTTTCCGCTTCGCTTCATGTTAATAATGAGTGCTAATGATCATAATGCTATTAAGGTTAGTTAATATTTTAGGTTCTACTGATGGGATGACGGGTCGTCTCATTTATTGGTATCAGAGCAGTTCGATTCAAATATCTGACTGTGAGGTTTAGGAAATGTACAACTTGATAAGTTGGATCCACATTGGATACCAACTGTGTTAGAAAAAGGGTAGAGCTTTCGATGCGCAAGTTATCGAGTGTGATAACTGTTTTGTTCGTAAGGCATACGATATACATATCGATTGATGAATATTGTATATGCTTCTGTCTGGCTCGCGAGGCGATACTAGGTTTCGTGTCGCGAGACCGAAAAACTATGAACCTATTTGGTAAAATTAGCTGTTAGCGGATAAGCTAGCTGATAGCGGATAGCTTATAGCGGATATCGGATGAGGTAGCTGATAGCGGATAGCGGATAAGCTAGCTTATTTTCTGTGAAAGTGTTTGGTAAAACTAGCAGTTGAACTAGCTGAAAAATATAAAATGACATAAATGGATATCTTCATTAATGATTTTACATAATAGAGAGGGAAGAGAATAAAGGTAGAATTAAATGAAAATAATAAGGATAAAAGTGGAAAGAAAAATGAAATGCTATAAGCTATAAGCTCAAACGCTACTTCAAGTAGAGTATGAAAAAAACGCTATAAGCTCGTGAAAAAAACGCTATAAGCTCGTGATAGATGCGCTTACCAAGCGGGACTACTTTCTCATCCGCTATAAGCTATCTGTTATAAGCTCGTTGAAGTGCCTTGCCAATTAGTCTCTATACCTTATTGATCAGGCTAGCCTTCTGGCTCGTGTGGCGAGGATAGGTTCGCGACGCGAGGCCGAGAAGCTATTCTTTACTAATCAGTCTGGCTTTCTAGCTCGCGCGGCGAGTATAGGATTGCGTCGTGAGGCCGAGGGGCTGTTCTTTACTGATCAGTCTGGCTTTCTGGATCGCGTGGCGAGTAGGGGTTTGCATCGCGAGGCCGAGGGGCTGATCTTTACTAATCATTCTGGCCTTCTGGCTCACGAGGCGAGCATCGTTTTCGTGTCGCGAGGCCGAAAGGCTGTATTTCACTGCTCAGACTGGCTTTTTGTCTCGTGGGGCGATCATAAGGTCGCGAGGCGAGTGCCTTCTTTTTGCCTTTTCCCTTGTTTTCTTCATTTTCTTTCCTAACTAACAAACTAGATATGACTTATGGATTGAAACTAACGCTTCCTTTACCAGGAAAGAATGGCCACAGGACGTGGCAGAGGAAGGGGAGCACTAGTTGGAACCGGCAGCCCCGAAAGTAGTGGGGATAGCTCGGGTATTGGGAATAGCGGAGATCAAAATGAAGCGATGACGGCCATGAGGGATTTGGCTGCTGCAATACTGCAACAAACACAGCAAAATGCTCAGTTCATGCAACGACAGGAAGAAAAGGATGCTAGACAACAACAACAACAACAACTGGCAGGAGGAGGTGAAGTGGAAAACACTGGACTGAATGCTTTCATGAAGGGGAGTCCTCCTCAATTCCATGGAGAATACAATCCAGAAGCTGCCGAGCTATAGCTGCAAGAGATCGAGAAAGTCTTCGTCTCTATCCAATGCAGAGAGGATAGGAAAGTCACTTACGCTGCCTTCATGCTAGTCGGGGCAGCTGAAGCATGGTGGAGGAACAAGCAGAGATTGATAGAGACTGAAGGAAGACTGCTGACCTGGGAAGTGCTTCGTGAGAGCTTCTTGGAGAAATATTTTCCAAGGAGTGTCCATCAAGAGAAGGAGAAAGAATTCCTGGACCTGAAGCAGGAACAGAAGTCAGTGGGAGAATATTCCTTGAGGTTTGAGGCGCTGCTGAAATTCTCCCAGTTTTACTAAATGTACCCGGATGAAGACTGGGTGTGCAGAAGGTTCAAAGACGGACTAAGACCCGAACTGAAGAGGGCTATGCTGCCATTGAGCGTCTGATCATTCCCCGAGCTAGTGGAAAAATGCACAGTACTGGAAGGACACAATCAAGAGAGAGTTACACAAACTCTAGCAACAAGCAGTGGAACAGCCAGGAACTTTGGTCAGAAAGGCCGGGGAGGAAAGTTCCAACCGAGGGCGAAACCTTACAGTCGCCCGAATCAACAACCAGCAAGTTATGGAAAGGGGAATGCCAATGCCAGCAAGGACAACCAGGGTTTTCCAAGTGGTTTCGATGCTGCGGGCCGCATCAAGTGAAGGATTGTGCTCAGGCACCAAATGTCACTTGTTTCCGTTGTGGCATGTGGGGCCACTATGCCAACGAGTGCCGGATGGGGGATCCTGGTAAGGATCAAGTTCAACAACAAGTCAGAAGAACTCAGAATACTGGGACTGGACAACAAGTTGTGGGTCAGCAGAACAGGCCGCAGACGACGGGAAGAGTGTTCGCCGTGAGAGGATCTGAAGCCTCTCAATGTCCCGATCTGATACAAGGTAAGTGCCTAGTTGCGAGGGGGCTCTTATCTGTTTTATTTGATTCAAGGGCTACACATTCCGTTATTTCTTTAGTGTATATGGATCATTTGAATTTACCTGTTTCAACCTTACCATATGATTTGACAGTTTCTACACCTACGGGTGATTTCCAGACAACCCTATTTGTCTGTTTAAAATGCCCGGTTGTCTTAGAAAATCGATCTTTTCTTGTAGACCTAATCTGTCTGCCTATGCACCAGATTGATATTATCTTAGGCATGGACTGGCTTTCGGCCAACCATGTAGTACTAGACTATTCAAATAAAACCTTCTGCTTTTTCGAGCAATCTGGATCATTGCCTGCCAGTGATGATATGTCGGGAGGTGTACCATTAGGAGAGTGCATGGTGCTATTTTATTTGGAAGCCAATGAGACTCCAAGTCTGGATGCTTTGCTGGTGGTGTGTGAGTTTCCAGATATTTTCTTGGATGATGTGCCAGGATTACCACCCAAGAGGGAGGTAGAGTTCGCAATCGATCTTATACCCGGAGCCGGACCGATTTCGATAGCACCCTATCGAATGTCCCTAACAGAGCTGAAGAAGCAATTGCACGACATGTCGCCGAAGCAGTTTATAAGGCTGAGTGTTTCGCCCTGAGGAGCACCTATGCTGTTCGTCAAGAAGAAGGATGGCAGTTCCAGGTTGTGTGTGGACTACAGACAGCTCAACAAGGTGACGATCAAGAATAAATACCCGTTGCCAAGGATTGATGATCTTATGGACCAATTGAGGGGAGCAACAGTATTTTCTAAGATTGATCTGAGATTCGGTTATCATCAGATAAGGGTGAAGGAAGATGATATAACGAAGACGGCTTTCAGGAGTTGATACGTGCACTACAAGTATCTAGTTATGCCTTTTAGGGTGACTAATGCTCCTGCAGTGTTCACGGACTATATGAATAGGATCTTCAAACCGTACCTTGATAAGTTTGACATTGTTTTTAGTGATGATATCCTTATCTACTCCATAGACAAGGAAGAGCATCAAGAGCATTTGAGGGTTGTACTTCAAGTTCTTAAGAACAGACAACTTTATGCCAAGTTGTATAAGTGCGAGTTTTGGTTGGAGGAGGTACAATTCCTTGGACATGTGATCGACAAGGATGGTATACCAATGGATTCTGCAAAAGTAGAAGCTGTGGTTAAGTGGGAAAGCACTAAGATAGTAAGCGAGATCAGAAGCTTCCTCGGGCTAGCAAGATACTACAGGAGGTTTATCGAGGGATTCTCCAAGATTGCGTTACCTCTGACGTAGTTAACGAGGAAAGGAAAAGCGTATGAATGGGCGGAAGAGTGTGAGGCTAGTTTCCAAGAGCTGAAAAGGAGGCTAACAACATCTCTGGTACTGGTCTTGCCAGATCCATCAATGTCGTTTGATGTGTACTGTGATGCATCGTATCAACGTTTGGGTTGCGTGCTGATGTAAGAGAGGAAAGTGGTAGCCTATGCTTCCAGACACCCATGACCTAGAGTTAGCTGCAATAGTGTTTTCATTGAAGATACGGAGACACTATCTCTATGGCACTAAATTCAGTGTGTTTAGCGACCATAAAAGTTTAAAGTATTTGTTCGACCAAAAGGAGTTGAACATGCGGTAGAGGAGATGGATGCAATTCATAAAAGATTATGAATTTGACCTACAATACCACCCACGAAAGGCCAACGTGGTGGCAGATGCATTGAGTCGGAAATCTTTGCATATGTCCGCTATGATGGTGAAAGAGCTGGAACTGCTAGAACAGTTCAGGAATCTGAAACTAGACGTTGAGCTATCCAGAGATAAAATAAGTTTAGGGATGGTCACTATCACTAGTGACATTCTAAACTTGATCAGGAAGAAGCAAGGAGAAGATCAGTACCTACAAGAAAAGAACCAGATGGTAGGAGAAGGAAAGATTTCAGAGTTCAAGAAAGGTACTGATGGAATCCTTAAGTATGGAGACCGGATATGCGTGCCTAAGGATAGTGAAGTTAGGAACATGATCTTGGAAGAGGCACACAAGAGTAAGCTAAGTTTTCATCCCGGATCTATATAGATGGACCAAGACCTAAAGAGAATGTTTTGGTGGCCTGGGATGAAGAAGGAAGTAGCAGAATATGTCCAATCCTGTCTGATGTGTCAAAAGACGAAGATTGAGCACCAGAAACCAGCAGGGTTATTGCAACCGCTGGACGTCCCAGAATGGAAATGGGATAGCATTGTAATTGATTTTATTTTCGGACTACCAAGGACACAAAAAAAGTGTGATACAATTTGGGTGATCGTTGACAAGCTTACGAGATGTGCCCATTTCTTGCCGATCAACCAAAGGTATCCTTTGGAAAGATTAAACCAGAGTACGTCAAGGAGGTAGTAAGATTGCATGGAGTACCTTCGAGTATAATTTCGGACAGCGATCCGAGATTTACTTTCAGTTTTTGGCAGAGTTTAAATGGTGCATTTGAAACGACGCTCAGAATGAGTTCAGCTTATCATCCGCAGATGGATGGTCAGTCTGAAAGGACAATTCAATCATCGGAGGATCTTTTAAGAGCATATGTTTTGGAAAACACAAGAAGTTGTGACGAATTCCTTCCGCTGATTGAATTCACGTACAACAATAGTTTCCACTCGAGTATTGGCATGGCACCATACGAGGCACTATATAGACGAAAGTGCAGAACACCACTCTGTTGGTATGAAACCGGGGAGAATCAGTTGATAGGACCAGAGATGGTGCAGTGAACGACAGAGCAAGTTAAGAAAATTAGGGAAAAGATGAAAGTCGCACGGGCTCAGCATAAGAGCTACAGTGACAAGAGAAGGAGACCTCTGGAGTTCTAGAAAGGCGATCATGTCTTTTTAAGAGTCACTCCAAGAACTGGAATCGGCAGGGCAATCAAATCCAAAAAGCTTACACCTAGATTCATTGGACCATTTCAATTTCTTCGCCAAATTGGTCCAGTTGCCTAATAAATTACTTTACCTCCCAACTTATCCATTATTCATAATGTATTCCATGTATCCCAACTCAGAAAATACCATCCTGATCCATCACATGTAATAGAGCCCGAATCAATCCAGGTAAGGGAGAACTTAGAATACGAAGCGTTGCCTGTACGGATTGATGACACGAGGGTGAAAGAACTCCGCGGGAAGCAGATTCCTTTAGTCGAGGTCATATGGGATGCAACAACAGAAGATGCAAGCTGGGAACGCGAAGAGGATATGCAGCAGCGATATCCTCATCTGTTCTAAGGTACGTAGAGTTTCGAGGATGAAATTCTTTTTAAGGGGGTAGTAATGTAACGCCCCGATTTTTTAGATTTTTTTTAATTAATCAGTAATTGTGTGTTTGTATTTTATTGAAGGGTCTAGAGAGTGAAATAAATTAATCCGAGACTATAGTCACGCTCTACGCTATCGTAGGGAGCTATAGTTAAAATTTGGTCGAAAACTCAGATGGAGCGTCTGCGATTTTCACTGACAGTAGTGTTTTACTACTATCAGGACCTAATTTGAGCTCGTGAACAAGACAGTTAGTTTTAGAATCACATTTCCTATATTTTCGGAAAAGTTCGTCCTGACATTCGAAAGTGAAAATTATATATTATATTCGGGCCGATAATCAATCTGGATGACGATTCAAGCCGATAAGGGTTTTATGAAGCCCACGAGCGGATAATCTTCATGTCAAGGCTGTGTTAGGTCATCTAGAGACTCATACCAGTGTCGTGATAATTTCATAATATCAGGATGCGAAATGACCAAATTGCCCTTGGTTCTTTTTACTAATTACCCTTTTTACCCTTGCTTAACTTTTAAGTAAAAACTTAAGAAAACATCCCATCTCACTCATCCTCACCCACTCATTCATTCGGCACTCTCTCTCTCTCTCTCTCCCCCTCTCCATCTTCTTCTTCCTTCTTTCTTCTTCTTCTTCCTCCATTTTCGTCTTTTCTCCATATCTTCATCTCCATTTTTCTTCAACTTCCACAAAGTTTTTCAAGACAGTTTGTTGAGCAAAGTTGATCCTCTCATTCTCCTATATCATCTAAGAGGTATATATTTCACTCTTGAGATCTCAATCTTCATTGTCTTCCATTGAAATCTATGGTTTTAAGTTTTAAGATCCAAACTTCAAAAATCTCTAGAAAATTGTAGAAAAATCATTTTAATGCCTAACCAATTTCTACAATCTAGTTTCATTCACTAATATCATAATCCAAGAGCTTGAAATCAAATAAGACCTCTAGCCTATTTATCTTTTAGGGGTCGAATGTATGTAGAAAAGGGGAAAATGGGTTTTTTTTCAATGCTCTTGATTTCACCTATTTCATTCCTTAATCATGTAATTCAAGTGATTAAGAAGCCAAATCAAACTCCCACCTATTTTTCATGGTGATGATTAAAACCCTAAGTTTTGGGTTTAAGGGGTTTTGGTTCAAATCTTTGATAATTGATCATGGATTATGTGTTAGGTATGCTTAAGGATCATTGATCCAAGAGTTTGTAGAACTTCAACATCCCTAGCCTATTTAAATAGGGGTAGCAGCCTAGCCCTAAGGTTAGGGGAGTTGTTGATTTAACTGTATTTATTTCTGGTTGTGTTTTGTGATGTAGAATTGGACAGGACTCGAACATTCGACCGCGCACTTGACTGACAGTTGCAGAGTCGTAGCCGGAGCTGCACGTGAGAATCACTAAGGTGGGGAGAAAGAACCGATATCGTCGGGAAGGCAAGCTTTAGTATAGAATATATATATATATATGTATATATATATATATATATATATATATATATATATATATATATATATATATATATATATATCTGTATGTGTGTGTGTGTGTGTAGGGAACCCTAAAACCCTACTAGAGGTTGAGCTCTAGATAAAGTACCCGGACCCTAGGTGTAGGTACTTTTGGGCTATCACCAATTAAGTTTATAATAAGGATATTGTGATTGATTAAGGTTGATGTCAGGAATTGTTTATTTGATTATCTGTTGGTTTTATTTTGTTGAACTGTTAGCGTGATTTACGGTTATCTGGCTTTATAATGATATGTATATTGGATGAATTGCTGTTGGGATTTGACTGGTGGTTGAGTGTTGGTGAGAGTATGGTGAGCAATGATGTTGTTCGGGTTGATACTGTTGTGGTCCCGACCATGGAGCTATGGCTCGTAGATGCAAGGCGTCGTGATTCTGATGTTGATGTTGATGTGATGTTGATGTGATGCGCTGTGTTGTGGTCGTGGTCATGGTCGAGTGCGTAGGCGTGAGGTACCGGTATCAACCTGCGATGGATGTTTGTTGCATAGCATATCATTTCTTACCACAACATTTTGTTCCAAAGGGGGATGTCCAATTGGGGATGTGTTACTTTAAATCCCGAGGCAAGATGTGATGTGATGTGATGTAATCTCGACGGGGATGTCCTATTGGGGACGTGATGTATCGGCCGACATGCATATAGGGAAGTCAGCATATACATAAAGACTAGTATCCGTCTTATAGGCTTATTTGAGATAATGATGTTTGAGATGATTGTGATGAGTGACTTAAGAGATGGGCAATGTTGTGTTGTATATGTTATCTGTGTTGTGTGATGTGTATATATATATATCCCTCTCCCATATTTGATGATATATGTTTCTTATCTCCCGCTATTTTCTGTATGTGTTGCCCTTATTTTATGGGAAGACCCCGAGAAGGAACCAGTGGCTGAGGAGCTGGACTACATTCCTCACGAGCCTGACCCCGGAGGATGTGCCACGGACCCTAGCCTCGAGAGGTCGGGCAATGATCGTGGTTAGCCGGAGAGTTGTCTCTCGGCCTACTTTTCGTATTGTTATTTTGGTTTGTACTAATATACTCTGTATGTACTACTTTATACTGTAGCCCTACTAATGGGGCAATGATGTATGTGATATAATTCTTATGTTTTAAAGCTGTGTACTTTGAAGCGTTGCGTGCCGTAAATTGTATTGCTTCCCCGCTCAATTTTTCGCTTCGCTTCATGTTAATAAGGAGCGCTAACGATTATAATGCGGTTAAAGTTAGTTAATATCTTAGGTTCTACTGATGGGACGACGGGTCGTCTCACTTTCGATACCTTCCAAATCCAAGTTCTATTCAATTTCGCTGTTGCTTTTCGAATATCAATCCCTATACTAAAACTATTAATTGTTTGTCAGGCAAACAATAATCTTTTCCCTAGATGAACCCAATGTTGATCAGGAAAAAAATTTAAATGATTAGAAAGCATAAAGAGCAAAGAGGTTAAATGATTGAAAGGAGTGGATCACGTTTGATCATGCTATAATTTAAACCCCGGTTATCCTCTAGATCTACCAATCAATTACAGTACGATCGCTGGTCAACCAATTGATTAAGAGCATGCAAAAGGTGCAATCCTAGCATAGGATGAAGAACAATAAAATGACCCTATTCAAATCGCAACTTTAAAACCAAATAGAATTTGAATTAAAACTAAGACCTAAAAAAAAGGGTTTATATGAATACAAGATCTGTAACACCCCATTTTTTTTTTAAAAGCTTTCTAAAAGCTTTCTCATATTAATTAATCAATATTTTTGTGTTTGTATTTTATTGAAGGGTCTAGAGGGTGAAATAAAATAAACTGAGACCATAGTCAAGCTATACGCTATCGTAGGAAGCTATGGTTATATTTTGGTCGAAAACTCAGACGGAGCCCGGTCTGCGTTTTTACACTAACAATATGATTTTAATGCTCAAACAACCTAATTTTGACTCGTGAACGAAACAGTTAGGTTTCAAATAAAATTGTGAACAATATCGGCGATTTTGAAAATTTTCATAATAAATAAGTTCTCACGACTTTCTTCGGCGAAAACCATAAATCGGGAAATCGATGGAATCGAGAACGGATAAACATGAAGTCACATCACCTAGAAAGACGTGCCTGTGACTCACCACTGTCATCATTACTTTTATGAAAATATCTAGATTTATTACAAACGAAAATATCCGGACACGAAAAGATCAAAATGCCCCTGGTCTTTTTCCTAAAGAACGTTTACGTCCCTAAAATATCTAAAAAAGTGACCTCACCCTCACTTTCTCTCCATAATTTCGAGCTCCCTCTTTGTCTCTCTCACCTCCACTTTCTTCTTCTTCTTCTTCCTTTCTCTTCTCCTCCATTTCTTCATCTTTCTTCATCATTTTCTCTTCATTTCTCTCAAGATCTTCAAAGAAGTTGTGAAGAAAAGTTGATCCTTTGCTTATCCTTAACATCAAGGAAGTATGAACTTCATCCTTGAGCTCTTAGACTCCATGTTTCCTCCATTGATTCATGCATTTTCAAGCTTTTCCAACTTTGAAGCTTAAACTTCAAAAATCTCTAGAAAATTGTAGAAAAATCCTTTTAATGCCAAACCAATTTCAATGATCTAGTTTCATCCTCTACTATAAAAATCCAGGAGAGTGAAATCAAATAATCTTCCTAGCCTATTTATCTAATAGGAACTGAAACAATGTTGTTTTTGGGGGAAAATGGGTTTATAAGAACCGAACCCATGTTGTTTTTGAGGGAAAATGAGTTTTGTTTCAATTTGTGTGAAGTGGTTATTGATTTCAGCTATTCCATTCCTTAATCATGTAATTCAAGTGATTAGGAAGCCCAATCAAGCTCTCACCTATTTTTTCATGGTGATGGCCGAAACCCTAAATTTTTGGTTTAGGGGGTTTTGGTTCGAATCTTTGATAATTGATCATGGATTATGTCTTAGTTATGATTGAGGATCATTGATCCAAGAGTTGGTATAATTTCAACATCCCTACTCTATTTAATTAAATAAGGGCAACAGCCTAGTCCTAAGGTTAGGGGAGTTTTTGATTGAATTATATTGATTTCTGGTTATGTTTTGTGGTATAGAATCAGACAGGACTCGAACGTTCGACTGCACACCCGATTGACAGTTGCGGAGTCGTAGTCGGAGCTGCACGTGAGAATCACTAAGGTGGGGAGAAAGAACTTTATCGTCGGGAAGGCAAGCTTAGTATAGGATATATACATGTGTGTAGGGGAACCCTTAAACCCTATTAGAGGTTTAGCCTTTGAAAAAATGCCTGGACCCTAGGTGTAGGTAATTTTGGGCTATCACCACTAAGTTGATATTATGGATGATGTGATTGATTGAGGTTGATGTGTTGATCTATTTATTTGATTATCTGTTGGTTTATTTTGTTGATGTGACTTAATGATGATATCTGTACTGGTGAATTTACTGTTGTAATATTCTGTTGTGACTTGGCTGGTTGGGTGTTGATGAGAGTATGGTGAGTGATGATGTTGTTCGGGTTGATACCGTTGTGGTCCTGACCATGGAGCTGTGGCTCATAGACGCAAGGCGTCGTGATGCTGATGTTGATGTTGATGTGGATCAGGTGCGTTGTGGTCGTGGTCGAGTGCGTAGGTGTGAGGTCCCGGTATCAACCTGCGATGGATGTTTGTTGCATAGCATATCATTTCATTCCACAACATTTTTGACCCAAAGGGGGATGTTCAATTGGGGACATGATACTTTAAATCCCAAGGCGCGCGGGATGTCCAATGGGGGACGTGATGTGATGTTATCCCAACGAGGTTGTCCAACTGGGGACGTGATGTATCGGCCGATATGTATATGGAGAGGTCAACATATATAGAGAGACTAGTATCCCTCTTATAGGTTTATCTGAGAGAATGACTTTTGAGATGGTTGTGGCATATGACTTAAGAGACTGGTGATGTTGTGTTGTATATTTTATCTGTGTTGTGTGATGCGTGTATTCATATGCTGATGCCCCTCTCCCATATTGATGATATATGTTTCTTATCTCCGGTTATTCTTGTATGTGTTACTTTTATTTTATGGGAAGATCCCACAGAGGAATAGCTTGCTACGGAGCTAGACGGCATTCCGCCTGAGCCCGATGCCGGTGGAGGAGCCCAGGATCCTAACCTCGAGGGGTTGGGAAGTGATCGTGGTTAGCCACAGAAATGTCACTCGGCCTATTTTCATACTTTTATTTTGGGTTGTATTAATATACTCTGTATGTATTACTTTAATACTGTAGCCCTACTGATGGGGGAAGTGATGTGTGTGACATATTTCTTTATATTTTAAAGTTGTATACTCTGAGACGTTGCGTGCCGTAAATTTGTTTTGCTTCCGCGCTTAATTTTCCGCTTTGCTTCATATTAATAAGGCGCGCTAACGATTATAATGCGATTAAATTTGGTTAATATTTTAGGTTCTGCAATGGGACGGCAGGTCGTCTTATTTATTGGTATCACAACAGTTCGATTCTAATATCGGACTGTGAGGTCTAGGAAGTGTACTGGCTTGATAAGTTGGATCCACATTGGATACCAACTGTGTTCAAAAAAGGGATAGAGCATTCGATGCTCAAGTTATCGAGTGTGATAACTGTTTTGTTCGTAGGGCACATGATATATATCGGTTGATTTATATTGAATGTTGCTTCATTCTTCTCAGACTGGCCTTCTGGATCGCGGGGTGAGCATCAGTTTCGCGTCGCGAGGCAGAAAGGCTGTATTTTGCTGCTCAGGCCGACCTTCTGGCTCGCGGGGCGAGCATAAGGTCGCCAGGCGAGCACCTTGTTTTTGCCTTTTCCCTTGTTTTCTTGATTTTTTTTTTTGCCTTTTCTAAATGAAAAACTAGATAAGCCGCAAGCCTATCATATATTTTTGGTCAGAAAGGTCGCTGAGGAAAGTTCCAGCCAAGGGCGAAGCCTTATAGTCGTCCACGTCAACAAACGATAGCTTCTGGAAGGGGAGATAGTAGTCAAGGACAACCAGGATTTTTTTTCACATGTTCTCGATGTGGTGGACCACATCTAGTGAAAGATTGTCCTCAAGCACTAAATGCCACCTATTTCCGTTGTGGCAAGTGGGGCGACAATGCCAATGAGTGTCGATCAGGAGGTACTGACAGAAGAATTCAAGATGCGGGGAAAAAGCAACACATGGTGGGCCAGCAAGACAGGACACAGACGATGGGAAGAGTATTCGCCGTGAGAGGATCAGAAGCTTCTCAATACCCTGATCTAACACAAGGTAAGTGCCTAGTTGTGGGGGGGACTATTATCTGTTTTATTTGATTCGGGGGCTACACATTCCTTCATTTCTTTAGCGTATGTGGATCATTTGAATTTGACTATTTCATCCTTATCATATGATTTGACTATTTCTACACCTACAGGTGATTCCCTGATATCTATCTGTTTAAAATGCCCGGTTGATTTAGAGAACCGATCTTTTCTTGTAGACCTAGTCTGTCTGCCTATGCAGCAGATTGATATTATCTTAGGAATGGACTGGCTTTTGGCCAACCATGTAGTACTAGACTATTTAAATAAAACCTTCTGTTTTTCAAAGCAATCTGGATCATTACCTGCCAGGGATGGTGTGTCGGGAGGTGTACAATCAGGAGAGTGCATGGTGCTGTTTTGTTTGGAAGCCGAGGAGACTCCGAGTCTGGAAGCTTTTCCGGTGGTGCGTGAGTTCCAGATATTTTCCCCGATGATGTGCCAGGATTACCATCCAAGAGGGAGGTAGAGTTCGCGATCGATCTTGCACCTGGAGCCGGACCGATTTCAATAGCACCCTATCGAATGTCCCTAACAGAGTTGGCAGAGCTGAAGAAGCAACTGGACGACATGCTGCAGAAGCAGTTTATAAGACCGAATGTTTCACCCTGGGGAGCACCTGTGCTGTTCGTCAAGAAGAAGGACAGCAGTTCAAGGTTGTGTGTGGATTACAGACAGCTCAACAAGGTGATGATCAAGAATAAATATCCGTCGCCAAGGATTGACGATCTTATGGACCAATGGTATTTTCTAAGATTGATCTGAGATCCGATTATCATTAGATAAGGATGAAGGAAGATGATATACCGAAGACGACTTTCAGGAGTCGGTACGGGCACTACGAGTATCTAGTTATGCCTTTTGGTGTGACTAATGCTCCTGCAGTGTTCATGGACTATATGAATAGAATCTTCAGACCGTACCTTATCGATGACATCCTTATCTACTCCTTAGACAAGAAAGAGCATCAAGAGCATTTGAGGGTTGTATTTCAAGTTCTTAAGGACAGACAACTCTATGCCAAGTTGTCGAAGTATGAGTTCTGACTAGAGGAGGTACAATTCCTTGGACATGTGATCGACAAAGACGGCATAGCAGTAGATCCTGCAAAAGTAGAAGCTATGGTTAAGTGGGAAAGCCTTAAGTCGGTAAGCGAGATCAGAAGCTTTCTCGGGCTAGCAGGGTACTACCGGAGGTTTATCGAGGGATTCTCAATAATTGCGTTACCTCTGACGCAGTTAACATGGAAAGGGATAGCGTATGAATGGACAGAAGCATGTGAGGCTAGTTTCCAAGTGCTGAATAGGAGGCTAACTACATCTCCGATACTAGTCTTGCCAGATCTATCGGTGTCGTTCTATGTGTATTGTGATGCATCGTATCAAAGCTTGGGTTGTGTGTTCATGCAATGGGAGGAAAGTGGTAGCCTATGCTTCCAGACAGCTAAAAGTGCATGAACGAAATTACCTAACCCGTGACCTAGAGTTGGCTGCAATAGTGCTTGCCTTGAAGATATGGAGACACTATCTTTATGGCTCTAAATTCAGTGTGTTTAGCGACCATAAAAGTTTAACGTATCTGTTCGACCAAAAGGAGTTGAATATACGGCAGTGGAGATGGATGGAATTCATAAAGGGTTATGAATTTGATCTACAGTACCACCCAAGAAAGGCCAACGTAGTGGCAGATGCATTGAGTCGGAAAACTTTGCATATGTCCGCTATGATGGTGAAAGAATTGGAACTGCTGGAACAGTTCAGGGATCTGAATCTAGACAGGAATGGACACTATCACTAGTGACTTTCTGAACTTGATTTGGAAGAAGCAAGGAGAAGATCAGTACCTACAGGGAATGAACCAGATGGAAGGAAAGACTTCAGAGTTCAAGAAAGGTACTGATCGAATACTGAAGTAAGGAGACAAGATATACGTGCCTAAGGATAGCGAAGTTAGGAACATGATCTTGGAAGAGACAAACAAAAGTAACCTAAGTTTTCATACCGGATCTACAAAGATGTACCAGGACCTAAAAGGGTGTTTTGGTGGCCTGGGATGAAGAAGGAAGTAGCAGAGTATCTCCAATCTTGTCTGGTGTGTCAAAAGGCAAAGATTGAACACAAGAAACTAGCAAGGTTATTGCAATCACTGGACGTCCCAGAATGGAAATGGGATAGTATTGCAATGGATTTTGTTTCCGAACTACCAAGGACGTAAAAGAGGTGCGATGCAATTTGAGTAATCGTTGACAAGCTTACAAAATGTGCTCATTTCTTGCTGATCAACCAAAGGTATTCTTTGGAAAGATTAACCCAGATGTACATCAAGGAGGTAGTAAGATTGCATGGAGTACCTTCGAGTATAATTTCGAGCAGGGATCCGAGGTTTACTTCTAGGTTTTGGCAGAGTTTAAATGGTGCATTGGGAATGAAGCTCAGAATGAGTTCAGCTTATCATCCGCAGACAGATGGTCAGTTTGAAAGGATGATTCAATCGTTGGAGGATCTTTTACGAGCATGTGTTTTGGAAAACACGGGAAGTTGGGACGAATTCCTTCCACTGATTGAGTTCAAAAACAATAGTTTCCACTTGAGTATTGGCATGGCGCCATACGAGGCACTGTATGGACGAAAGTGCAGAACACCGCTCTGTTGGTATGAAACTGGGGAGAATCAGTTGATAGGACCAGAGATGGTGCAGCGAATGACGGAGCAAGTTAAGATGATTCGGGAAAGGATGAAAGTCGCATGGGATCGACAAAAGAGTTACAGTGACAAGAGGAGGAGACCTTTGGAGTTCCAAGAAGGCGATCTTGTCTTTATGAGAGTCACTCCAAAAACTGGAATCGGCAGGGCAATCAAATCCAGAAAGCTTACTCCTAGATTCATTGGACTATTTTAAATTCTTCGCCGAATTGGTCCAGTTGCCTACCAAATTGCTTTACCCCCCAACCTATCCAATATTCATAATGTATTCCATGTATCCCAACTCAGAAAATACCATCCTGATCCATCACACGTGATGCAGCCTGAATCAATCCAGATAAGGGAGAACTTAGAATACGAAGCATTGCTTGTACAGATTGAGGACACGAGGGTGAATGAACTCCGCAGGAAGCCAATTCCCTTAGTCGAGGTCATATGGGATGCTATAACAGGAGATGCAATCTGGGAATGCAAAGAGGATATGCGACAGCGATATCCACATTTATTCTAAGGTACGTCGAATTTCGAGGACGAAATTCTTTTTAAGGGGGTAGTAATGTAACTCCCCATTTTTTTTAAAAGCTTTCTAAAAGCTCTCTAATATTAATTAATCAGTATTTTTGTGTTTTTATTTTATTGAAGGGTCTAGAGGGTGAAATAAAATAAACCGAGACCATAGTCAAGCTCTACGCTATCGTAGGAAGCTATGGTTAAATTTTGGTCGAAAATTCAGACGGAGCCCGGTCTGCGTTTTTACACTGACAGTATGATTTTATTGCTCAGACGACCCAATTTTGACTCATGAATAAAACATTTCGATTTTAAATAAAATTGCGAACAATATCGACGATTTTAAAAAATTTCAAAATAAATAAGTTCTCACGACTTTCTTGGGCGAAAACCCTAAATCGGGAAATCGACGGAATCGAGAACGGATAAACATGAAGTCACATCACCTAGGAAGGCGTACCTGTGACTCACCACTATCATAATTACTTTTCTGAAAATATCTAGATATTTATTATAAACAAAAATATCTAGATGCGAAAAGGCCAAAATGCCCCTGGTCTTTTTCCTAAAGGACGTTTACTTCCCTTAAATATCTAAAAAAGTGACCTCACTTTCACTTTCTATCCATAATTTCGAGCTCCCTCTTTGTCTCTCTCACCTTCACTTTCTTTTTCTTCTTCTTCCTTTTTCTTCTCCTCCATTTCTTCATCTTACTTCATCATTTTCTCTCATGATCTTCAAAGAAGTTGTGAAGCAAAGTTGATCCTTTGCTCATCCTTAACATCAAGGAGGTATGAACTTCATCCTTGAGCTCTTAAAATTCACGTTTCCTCCATTGATTCATGCATTTTCAAGCTTTTCCAACTTTGAAGCTTCAACTTAAAAAATCTCTAGAAATTGTAGAAAAATCCTTTTAATGCCAAACCAATTTCTATGATCTAGTTTCATCCTCTACTATCACTGTCTAAGAGAATGAAATCAAAGAATCTTCCTAGCCTATTTATCTAATAGGAACCGACCTATGTTGTTTTTGGGGGAAAATGGGTTTTGTTTCAATTTATGTGAAATGGTTATTGATTTCACCTATTCCAATCCTTAATCATGGAATCCAAGTGATTAGGAAGCCGAATCAAGCTCTCACCAATTTTTTCATGGTGATGGCTGAAACCCTAAATTTTTGGTTTAAGGGGTTTTGGTTGAAATCTTTGATAATTGATCATGGATTATGTCTTAGGTATGCTTAAGGATCATTGATCCAAGAGTTCGTATAATTTCAACATCCCTAGCCTATTTAATTAAATAGGGGCAGCAACCTAGTCCTAAGGTTAGGGGAGTTTTTGATTGAACTCTACAGATTTCTGGTTATGTTTTGTGGTATAAAATAAGACAGGACTCAAACGTTCGACCGCACACCAGATTGACAGTTGCGGAGTCGTAGCCGGAGCTGCACGTGAGAATCACTAAGGTGGGGAGAAATAACTTTATCGTTGGGAAGACAAGCTTAGTATAGGATATATACATGTGTGTCGGGGAACCCTTAAACCCTATTAGAGGTTGAGCCTTGGATAAAGTGTCTGGACCCTAGGTGTAGGTACTTTTGAGCTATCACCACTAAGTTGATATTATGGATGATGTTATTGATTGAGGTTGACGTGTTGATCTATTTATTTGATTATTTGTTGGTTTATTTTGTTGATTTGACTTTATGATGATATCTGTACTGGTGAAATTACTGTTGTAATATTCTGTTGTGATTTGGCTGGTTAGGTGTTGATGTGAGTATGGTGAGTGATGATGTTGTTCGGGTTGATACCATTGTGGTCCCGACCATGGAGCTGTGGCTCGTAGACGCAAGGCGTCGTGATGCTGATATTGATGCTGATATTGATGTTGATGTGGATGCGGTACGTCGTGGTCGTGGTCGAGTGCATAGGTGTGAGGTCCCGGTATCAACCTGTGATGGTTGTTTGTTGCATAGCATATCATTTCATACCACAACATTTTTGTCCCAAAGGGGGATGTCCAATTGGGGACGTGATACTTTAAATCTCGAGGCAGGATGTCCAATGGGGGACGTGAAGTGATGTGATGTGATGTTATCCCGACGGGGATGTCCAACTGGGGACGTGATGTATCGATCGATATGCATATAGGGAATTAGCATATACATAGGGACTAGTATCCCTCTTATAGGTTTATCTGAGGGAAAGACTTTTTTGAGATGGTTGTGGCATATGACTTAAGAGACGGGTGATGTTGTGTTGTATATTTTGTCTGTGTTGTGTGATGCGTGTATATATATGCTGTACTGCTACCCCTCTCCCTTATTGATGATATATGTTTCTTATCTCCTGTTATTTCTTGTATGTGTTACTTTTATTTTATGGGAAGATCCCATGGAGGAACCGCTAAGGAGCTGGACAGCATTCCGTATGAGCCCAATGCCAGTGGACGAGCCCAGGATCCTAACTTCGAGGGGTTGGGAAGTGATCGTGGTTAGCCAGAGAAATGTCTCTCGGCCTATTTTCATACTTTTATTTTGGGTTTTATTAATATATTCTGTATGTACTACTTTAATACTGTAGCCCTACTGATGGGGTAAGTGATGTGTATGATATATTTCTTTATATTTTAAAGCTGTGTACTCTGAGACGTTGCGTACCATAAATTTGTTTTGCTTTCGCGCTTAATTTTCCGCTTCGCTTCGTATTTATAAGGCACGCTAACGATTATAATGCGATTAAATTTAGTTAATATCTTAAGTTCTCCAATGGGTCGGCGGGTCGTCTCCAGATCCGCCACAACACTAGTGGTGAATTTAGCTACCCATAATAATAGATAAAACCAAGTTCAACAAAGGGAAACACATCTGGAAGAATTAAGAAGAAGAGGTGTCTCCAACTTAACCCTCAAGCGCAAATCCTATTCTAGAATTCTAAACAAAGTACTAAAACTGTAAACTATAGAAAGCTATTACAAAATATCATTGTCATAAGATTAAGAGATGTCTTCATAGTGGTACAGAAGGCCTCTCTATATATAGGAAAATAAGAGAAAGGGCTCAAAACTAGGTTTTCAGCTCCGCCAGCATAAGCGCTTGTTATTTAGCACGCTCGTGCTTCCTTCATGTCAGGCCGTGCTTAATTCTGCATGGACGTACCAACTTCGTAGAATTAGCGTCATAGTGCATGGGCATCATCATGGGCATGATCCACTTTTGCATGGTCGTGCTTCCTATATGTAAGGGCGTGCTTGAACAAATCAGGCATTTCTTCTCTGAGTTAGGCCTTGCTTCACTTTGGCACGGGCGATCTGGTGTCTGGCACGGCCGTGCTTCATCTTTAGAGGTCAGCTTTAAGTCAATTTTGTAAGGCCATGTTGGGATGGTTGAGTTGAAAGGCTTGCACGGGCATGCTCTTCTTGTGCTCGGGCGTGCTCTTCTTTTGCACGGCCGTGCTCGAGCTCAGAACTTCATTATCTCCTTCTTTTTAGCTCAAAAACCTCCATCTTTTATCATTTGTTCATCAAACAGCCTCTTGTAACGCCCCGATTTTCACGTTTTCTAATTCTTCAGTATTTTAATGTTTTTATTTTATTCGAGGTCTTAGGAATGGAAATAAAATATTCCGCGACGATATCGTAGGAAGCTACGATTAAGTTTTGGGTCAAAAACTCAAACGGAGTCCGATCTGCATTTTTACACTGACAGTATGATTTTACTGCTCAGAAGACCTCAGATGGACCCATGAATGAGACAGTAAGTCTTAGAATTCGATGCTCTACGTTTTGGTTAAATTTCGTAAAAATTTCAGAAAAATAACTTCCTGACCTTCGTTCGGACGAAATCCTCAATCAGGTGACGAATGGAGCCACATATGGATTTACCGGGACTCGCCAACGGATAATCTTGATATCACATCATCCCAGGATACTTAGGAGAGTATGCCAGAGTCGTCATGATGTTTGGAAATATCTGGACGCAAATTGACCAAAATGCCTCTAACCTTAGTCTTTTACACTTTTACCATTTTACCCTTTTGGGAAAATGACCTTTTTACCATTAAGTGAGCTCTTAAGAGGCTGAACTCAGCCCCTCACTCTCTCATTTTCGCACAGCCCCTCCAAACATAGAGCTCCATAGTTGTTCTTGAGAGAAAACACCATTGTTGGTCTTGAAGCTCCTTGATTTCTTGTTGGAATCACTTGATTCCTTGAGCAATCTTCCTTCATTTCAAGGTAAGATCACTTCTATGATCTCTTAGATTCTTGAATCTTTCTTTATTTCAAGATTAATCTTCATTTTCATGAAAAGAATTTCTTAGATCCAAAACTTTGAAAATCCATAGGAAATTGTAGAAAAATCCTTTTGAGGTAAGACCAAGTTCTTTGAACGCACATCATCAATCTCTACGTGAACCCAAGAGCTTATGATTCAACTCCCATCATAGCCCAAAATCCCTTTTTGGCCGAACCCTACTTGATGATGATGAATAGTGTTTTCATCAATTTTTGAATTCTAACACTTGATTTCATCCTTAGCTTGCCTAATGCCTTTGAATCCACGAAATGGGAAACCAAGATCAATTCCTAACCTTTTTAACCTAGGGTGGCCGAAATCCTCTTTGTTAGGATTGTTGAGATTGGCTTTGATTGTTGTTTAATATTTGATTGTTATGTTGTTGTAGTTGTTGATGATTGCCAGGAGGTTCACAAACCGATCAACCGACTTTGATCGGGAATCTGCTCATCAACAGGTATGGGGGGTGAACCTCATTCACACCAAGATGGTGGTAGTGAAGATGGTTGTTTAAGTTATGTGTGGGTGAAACCTTTTAGTTTGGGTTCACTTTTAATGGTTAAGTTATGTTAAGTTCTCTTGGAGAACAATGTGTGATATTTGTAGTTATGCTTGTATGCCTTATCATGTGTTTTATGATGATGTTGTCTAGGTGAGAAAATGATTTCTTGCATGACGAAAAACCTACTTTGATTACTAGATCAAGTATGGACTTTCGTGCTTATGTGCTTAAGTATGGACTTTTGTGCTTAGGTGCTTAATTATGATGCAATGTTGTGTGTTATTGATGATCATAATTGTATAAGTTTTGTGAGCCATAATTTGATTAGTTGGTGAAGTAAAACTTCACACTGGTTCCTAGTTGGCTTTTAGCCATGACCTTGAGAAAAGGAGGGTAATGTGTAGTTCTTGAATCATTCAAGTTTTGATGTACGAAAAATGTTTTTAGTGGCTTATGCCTTAAACAAAAACCATAAATGACTTTGATCCAAAGATCAAACAAAGTTTAAATCTCAAAGTGTTTTCACCAAAATGAGACATGTTTTATACCTTATCCTTAGTTCATCTAGTTAATCAAGTAACTTAAAAGTGGATTAATGAAAAGTTTCATGAGAATCAATATTGTTCCATAAGGCTTTTCTTTAACAAGGTTAATGTCTTGTTTCAAGGCAATTTTCGCTAAGCGAATCCAATTTCGCTGGGCGAAAACAGAGAAAATACAAGTTAGGCATCGCTGCCTCCTTTTCGCTAAGCGAAATAATCTTCACTAAGCGACTGAAGCGAATTTCGCTGAGCGAGCCATTTCTCGCCCAGCGATACAGGGGAGTTTTCAAAGAGGTATTACTGCCTCATTTTCGCTAAGCGAATTTAACTCAGCTAAGCGAATTTCCTGTTTTCAGAAAGTGCTAGAAATAGAGTAAGTGGTTCAAAAGTTGTTTCAAATCAAATGAGTTTTCAATTGAGAAGTTGTTTTGGTTTACAAAGGAGTTTTTAACTCAACTCGTAAAGTTTTACGCATTAAAAACCTAAGTTAAGTAATTGACTTAGAGTTGAAGACAAGGGATAATTAAGTATGGTATGTGGTGGAACAAGACCATATACTATACCATTGATGACTTAGTACATCAATGACTTCATAAGACATAAGCACAAACATGAAACGTTTTGGGTTTTGAAACAGTAGTTCGACGACGGACCGGTGATTCGGACCCCGATCAGTCGTTCAATTGTTTCAGTCTTGTGATGACTCGATCCCGGAGGGATCACGAGATTTATCCGGTGGATAAAGGTTTTGTTTTTCAAAAGACACGTATAGTTCCTAAGGAAGAGAACCTTAGTAGACTCGAGGTTTATCCGGGGGATAGACATTGCTTTATCGCATCTGCTTTTTGTAAGCATTGGCATTTCATTTGCATAGTTGTAAGGCCTTGAGCCTAGGAGTTGAGCTTACACCTTGATGCGGGTGCGAATCTTACGGTGACGATCTTCAATGGTCTTTTTGGAGGTATCAGGGTTGGAAGGGCTGACATGTGACCAGTTGGTGATTCTTCTGTGTCGTGCTGAATCCGTGCAATACACTGATATCCTCTACTAGATGCCGTACTTTTCATGTTTGGTCTAGAGTATTTCCGTAAAGCCAGATACGTGCACGTTACGAATGTTGTAGCATATTGCTCATGGCTGGCAGAAACCGAAACATATCCTCCCATTCACTCTCTCCGAATGTTTTGTTAGCTCCATGGAGTAGGGGTCAGAGTAATACTCGGTGACGTCGACATTGAGTCCTATACATTGCATTGCATTGCATGGCTGTTGATGTTTACATTTACTGTTATACATCGCTGTATTGTTTAAGAATGCCTTATATTATGCTGTTAAATGTTTAGCATGATATTATGTTGTTGACTGCTTAACATGATTTATATTGAGAACCTTTGTAAGCATGTTGGGTACTCTGTTACCCGGTGAGTCGTCCCGTTTTTACTACTGCTGTTTTATTGTGTTGATGAACGGGAATCTCACCCATATCTGTATGTTTTCTGCTGGTACTTGCTGTTGCTGCTTGAACAGATGGACGTGACGATGGTTCAGTTCAGTAGTCTCCTTGAGTCCGGAGGCGGACTCTTTTTGCTGTTTTAGTTTTGTTGTCGACCAGACTATGTCAGTTTTGTAGTACCTTTTGGGAGCTACGACTCCTAGTACTTATTGTATTTTCTTATGTCCTGTTATACATTAGACTTATGTCTGTATACAGTAATGTTGACGTTTCTATTTCTGCTTCTATTCTGTGTTTATTATACAGCATGTTCTAGAAATGCATGGCGAACCTAAGTTCGTTTATTAATGTTATTTACCTTTACTAAATCCCATTACATCTTGTGAAGAGAAAAAAAAATTTTATTTTCCGCATTAAATAATATTTTCGGCCTTATAAACGTTCGGGAATGTGACACCCCGGAAAGGGTGTTGCACCTCTAAACATCAATTCTGTAAAAACTAAGTAAAAGGGTGAAATCTAATAATCATCATCATAAAATGCATCAAAATTCAAGCCAAATACCCCCTATAAAATGCACAGAATTGAGGTTTATCAAATTTCCCACACTTGAGTATTGTTTGTCGTCAAATAATTATCTGGCTTAAAAGAGATTTCAAAACAATTCTCAGATTTAAATCAGGGGAACCCATAACAAACAGAATTTTCAGAATTGGGAGGATAGTTAAACAAGTATATTTTTCGAAAGTCAAAAGATTACCCAATTAGAAACTTTAAATTCCTTAAAATCAAACTTTCCAATAGACCATAGGTCACTCGACTCACAATCTCTCAGTGTATTGAGCAAAGGTATTTAAGAACTTAAGATTGTCAAAGTAAATACATTACCATAGGCTTGTCCATTGATCAAATCTCCACAATATGATTCACATGCATGCAGAAGAAGGAAGAGGTCTTTCGTGGGTTGTAACGGGACCAAGGCTTTGATGTTAGGTGTGATAGAGAAGGAAAAGAGATATCCAAAGGGCTAAATAAACAAAATCAAAGCAATAATCTCTTGAAGCATAAAAGAGCATAAAGTGCAATCGGCACCTTTTCACAAATTTTTCAATAACCTACTATTTTTCTTCAACCTTTCATTTCCTTCCTTTCCTTTGCCATAAGCTTTCTTTTTTCTTTTCTTGCTTCTTCTCTTTTATTTTCACTATTTTTTATTTTATTTTATTTTTCTTTTTGGATAGAGAGAGCGAGAAACCTTTTTCTTTACTGCCAACTTATTTCTAACACTTTATTTCTGGAAAGGGATTCACAATAATATGTTCCTACTAATACTCCATTGTACTTCTAAGAAGTCACCAAAAACAATTTTCAATTTTAAATAGGGATCAAATAAAATATTTTTTCATAATGGCTCAAATTGGGTAACTAGAGGAAGTGTTTATCAAAATAATGTGGGCCAGAAAAATGCCTAAGAGTGCGCCAACCAGAATTCCACTATATAAGTCAAATTCGCCTCAAAATGGTCTTAGGTCTAGTTCTAGAACATATTCACCTGAGAGATCACACTCATCAAATAACATGGGTTAATTATCAAATAAATTTAGTAATATAGCTTAACCCCTATAAAAGGCCAAGTCTTACATTTAGAAACTAAGTCTAATAAAAAATTATCAATCAAGGAAATTTCTGCTCATTGTCAGTTTTCAAAAGATAAGCTTTTTCAAATAAACTTATGAGATTACCAAAGCAATTTGTAGGAAAAAAATTTTTATAAACATTTCCTTAATTTTCATCATAAAAGAATTAAGCCAGATAGAAATATCATGAAAAATATACATTTTCCTTCTTACACTTAACATATGCAGTGTCCTCAATGCAACACAATTAATCATGAAATACAAGTGTAGAGAAGGAAAATAGAATTTTTTTTTTTTTTTATGAAATCAAATATGTATGGCCTTGCTGAAATATGTATGGCCTTGCTCAAGGAAGTATGGTCTTGCTTCTCAATACAAAATTCAAAATCACATGCAAATCAGCCCTATTCTACTCATGGCAGCCACACAAAGATTTGATGCAACTAATTTATTTAAAGTAAGAAACAAATAAAGAGAAATTAAAGTTTAGAAACCACATGGATCCCATAGCTTGTAGTAAAAAGACCAAGGTCTGCTCAAAACATAAGATCCTCCTCCCGGATCCTATGGGTTGTAGAAGGAAATCCCAATGATGCTCGACATACAAGATCTTTCTCCCGGATCCCATGGCTTAAAGCATAGCGATTGTAAGAGAAAATTCTTAAGAACCAAGGTGACCCCTTTGAGTGTGAAGGTATGTTTGATTCCTCCAAGATCGGATGGCACGTGAGAATCTCCTCTTTTAACCTTTTCACGAGTGAAATCTTTATGAGGCACAAGAAGCTTATCTTTTGGAGCGAATTTTGAAGTATCCACACATGCGTGCAACCCAATATATTTATCCAAGTTAGAATTTTTGGATCCAACTTGCTTGCCCTCCTGATGACTACTCCCTTTTGATTCACTGTCTGATGTGGATAAGCGTACATGGAGTGATGTATGGTTGTGCTCACTTATTGCTACGCTTTCATCTTCTTGTTTAAGCACAGCTTGAGAGGCCAGTGGTTCATGGACTTTTTGAGACACCAATGTTGCAAGAGCAGATACCTGTGTTTCTACGGTTTGGAACCTGCTATCAGTTTTCTCCATGAACTTCAACAATGCAGCAAAGTTGGAGATTTGAGTTTCCATAATCTCTAATTGATTATCAGTCCACTCAATACATTTAGCCAAAGTCTCTTCAACACTTGGTTCTTGCTCCTCATAATTAGCCCAAGGATTTGGAATAACCTCTGTTATGAATATTACCTGCAATCAATTAAACAACCAGAACCAGAAACTTGGAAGCAAATAATGTAGTAACTTGTTATGCAAGAAATTGCAGAATTATACAAATGCTATAAGAAGAATCAACACCAAGATTAACGTGGTTCAGCCTTCAACGTGAAGACCTACATCCACAGGCAAGAGAGCAAGATGAATCCACTATCAAAATAGGAGTTACAAGATCAAGGCCTTTTCAACTGAACCTCATTCCACCCTTGTTACAGTCACTGTCTACAAACCAGTAACCCAAGCCTTGTTGTGTTCAAACTTTCAGTTTTTCTCTCACACCCTTGATCTCTCCAATTCTCTAATTGCTATGAATCACCCTGAAGAATGTACATGAAAAACCTCACTTCTAATTCTTTCAGCAAAGGCCAAACCTATTGCTATATATAGAGTGTACAAAGGCTAGCTGAGATACAAGCTAAAACAATTCTGTTGTAACTAACATTGGCCAAAAACAGTTACAACTAAAACAGAAATAACTAACTCAGCTTTGAACCATCAATCATTGAGGCACATCATCACAACCTCCAATTTAGATTCCCATTCTGCGTCGGTAAAATAATCCCCAAGATTTCTCCTCTCACCCATGGTTCTTCTTGCTTCCCTAACTGCAAAATAAGACCATCTAGAAGCACACTGTTGGGAAGGCTTTAACATTCAAAGAGAGAGATAATAAAAAAATAAAAATAAAAATGAAAAAAAAATGTCTAAAGTAACTAGGATTTCTTTCTTCCAATATCACAAATATCATAAAATATCATAAATTAATACCTGGCAACGGCGCCAAAAACTTGTTGCGTTGTGAACACACTTAAGGGCTGTCTACCTTGTCACAAAAGTAATATAGGACGTAAGTCCATATATCGTATCCAAGAGATTAATTATGTAATATGCAACTGTCAAAGTGAGTACTGGAATGGAGAAATCCTTATGCTATTTAGACTAACCAAAATAATAATAATAATAATAATAATAATAATAATAATAATAATAATAATAATAATATAATGTAAGCAGTAGTAAGATATGGCAAAAGAGAAATAAAGGTTTAAGAAATCAAGAGTCAAAGAGCCTAGAGTTGTAGTTTCACTTGTACTTTCGATACCCCCCAAATCCTAGTTCTATTCAATTTCGCAGTTGCTTTTCCAATATCAATCCCTCTACTAAAACTATTAGTTGTTTGTCAAGCAATCAATAATTTTTTCCCTAGATGAACCCAATGTTGATCAGGCAAAAAGTTTAAATGATTAGAAAGCATAAAGAGCAAAGAGGTTGAATGACTGAAAGGAGTAAATTACGTTTGATCATGCTATAATTTAACCCGTGGTTATCCTATAGATTTATCAATTAATTGCAGTACGATCATGGGTCAGCCAATTGATTGAGAGCATGCAAAGGGTACGCAATCCTAGCATGGGATGAAGAACAATAGAGTAACACTATTCAAATCGTAACTTTGAAACCAAATAGAATTTGAATTAAGTTAAGACATAGCCAAAAAGGTTTCTACTAATACAATACCCACCACAAGTCTAGTGGTGAATTTAGCTACCTATAATAATATTAAAATCAAGTTTAACAAAGGGAAACACATCTTGAAGAATTAAGAAGCAGAAGTGTCTCCAACTTAAACCCCAAGCGCAAATCCTACTCTAGAATTCTAAACAAACTACCAAAACTATAAACTATAAAAAGCTATTATAAAAGATGATTGTCAAAAGATTAAGAGATGTCTTCATAGTGGTATAAAAGGCCTCTATATATATGAAAATATGAGAAAGGACCCAAAATTAGGTATCAGCGCTGCCAGCACGGGCGTGCTCTTCATTCAGCATGGTCATGCTTCTTTCATGTCAGGCCATTTTTAATTCTGCACAGGCATCAGCACAGGCGTGCTCCACTTCTGCACGCCCGTGCTTCCTATATGTAAGGGCATGCTTGAACAAATCAGGTCTTTCTTCTCTGAGTTAGGCCTTGTTTCACTTTGGCACGAGCATGCTGGTGTCTGGCACGACCGTACTTCATCTTTAAAGGTCAGCTTTAAGTCATTTTTGTAAAGCCATGTTTGGATGGTTGAGCTAAAAGGCTTGCACGGGTGTCCTCTTCTTGTGCACGGCTGTGCTCGAGCTCAGAACTCCATTATCTTCTTCTTTTTAGCTCAAAAACCTCCATCTTTTATCATTTGGTCATCAAACTGCCTCTAAACATCAATTTTGTAAAAATTAAGTAAAAGGGTGAAATATAATAATAATCATCATAAAATGCATCAAAATTCAACCCAAATACGCCCTATAAAATGCACAGAATTAAGGTATATCACCTTCGATCTAGAAATTTAGATGTTGGAGATGCTCAAGCTGTATTTAACTTTTGTAAGCAAAAGCAGGCTGGGAATCCCAATTTCTTTTATGCAATACAGTGTGATAATGATTATAGGATGATTAATTTTTTTGGGTTGACAGAAGATCAAGGTTAGCCTATAAAGTTTTTGGAGATGTTGTTACATTTGATACAACATATCAACAAGTATAGTATGCCATTTGCGACTTTTACTGGGTTGAATCATCATCATCAGTCCATTTTATTTGGTTGTGCTTTGTTGCAAGATGAAACCGAGAAGTCCTTTACATGGTTGTCTGAAACTTAGCTTGAGACAATGGGTGGAGAAAGTCCCGTGTCAATAATTATAGATCAAGATTTGGCAATTGGAGCTGCAATATCCAAGGTATTTCCACATACTCGACATCATTTATGTTTATGGCACATTAGAAAAAAGTTTCCTGAGAAGCTTCCACACATATACCATAAAAATTCGGTTTTCAAGCGTGATCTGAAAAGGTGTATCCGTGATTCATCTTGCATAAAAGACTTCGAGGAAGATTGGCACCATATAATGGTTGAGTATGATTCGAAGAAAAACGAATGGCTTCAAGGTTTATACAATATAAAAGAGTCATGGATTCCTGTTTATAATATTTTTTTTTGCTGGGATGAATACTACACAGAGGAGTGAGAGCATCAATGCTTTTTTTGATTCTTTTGTTGATTCTTCAACCACACTGCGAGATTTTATAGTAAAACTTTACAAAGCAGTGGATAGTCGCTATGAGAAAGAAAGAAAAGAAGATTTGGAATCGAGGCATCAATTACGTATCTTAAGTGTTGGATCAAAATTTCAAGAGCATGCTGCAACTATTTATACTAGAAACATATTTCATAAGTTCCAAGATGAGCTTGCAAAGGTTTGCCAATTTATAAAGGAGAAAATTGAGAAAAGTGGGTCTCAATATAGATATAAGGTATCTACTTGTTTTAATTCCCGAGACTCGTTTATTGTTAGTGTGGATCTTCATACAAGGGATGCCAAATGTGGTTGTCAACTTTATGAATTTATGGAGATATTATGTAGGCACATCTTGGTGATTTATCAAGCAAAAAAATATTGTTGAAATTCCAAATTAGTATATTTTACAGCGTTGGACAAAGTATGCTAATAAGGGCTTTGGATTTGGTGTTAATGAAACAAATTCTGTATTTTAATGGTAATTCAGCAACTATGCAAAGTATGCACGTGCTTAATCAAGTAAGCTTATTATCCGATCTTGCTGCAAAATCTGAGAAAACATACAAGTTTATATCATCAGAGTTGGATGAAATCTACAAAAAGGCCTTAATGATGGATTTTGAAATGCAAACTAATAAGGACACAATTCTTTCAGGGACAAGTTATCCAGATAGATCATATGTGAGCAAGTAAACTAAGAACCTGGATTAAATATTAGAGATCCAATGATATCACAAACTAAAGGAAGAAAAAATGATGTTGTTAGAATGTCTCAACCTGGAAGAATCAAAAGTAGTCTAGAGTTGTCAATGAATTGAATCTTTGCGAAAAGACGATCATGTCAAATATGTGGAGAACATAGTCATAATCGAAGAAGTTGCAAGCTAAAAATAAGTGACAAAGGAACTAAGTGGCCTGATTAAATTGGAGGTAAGAGCTTAAAGTGCTTTTTGGTGTATGTGTTTCAGATTATTTTCTGCATATACTTATCTAGTTTGTAAATTTTGAATCACAATTAGCAGGTTGTTTACTTGGAACTACAATAATATGCATGCTAGTCAAGAATTTTGGAGCTGCTGAAGTCACTAAAAGATTATCTTTGATATATGGGGATTTTTTTACGTTGTGTTGATATACTTATCTAGATTTACAGATATATGTACATGGGTTATTGCTAATGTGGTTAAAGGGATGTTTATGTTAGATTGTTGCTTGAAGTACTCACCTTTCGAATAAATTCTGATTGGAGTACTTATAGTTTATTAGCTAAATGAATTTTGGTTATTTATTTACATTATTGTTCTGCATTAGACTTGTTCACTTGACTTGTGAGATATGGATCACACTGACTTGGAGATTTGTTGCCAACAATGGCAGCAGCCTTGGTGCTAATGATCTTGTGAGTGAGGGAAGTGCGGGGCTGTGTATATGAATGCTGTGATGTTTAATGGCTTTAATATTATTGACTTTCTTTTGAGGAATTGAGCCAGTAGACTATAGGAGACAAAAAATACATCAATGAATAATCAACAAGTGTATATGTGATAGCACCAGTATCATGGTAATGCCTTAACGATAGCGCCAGTTGCATTTCAAGTTCCTCATGTGTGTTCAATATATTTCAGTTTGCCTCAAGTGTCTTCAATTTATTTTCGGTAACTCAATATGACTTGCAACATTGTTCTCATGTAAATGGTTACTAATTGATAACTATTAGAAAAAGTAACATAGCTAGATTATGCAACAAAGAATAAAGATGGATTGTAGATTGAAGGAAATTTTCTATTATCATTACAAATATCATTGAGTAGTACAATCATTTGATGGTAATACAAAACTAACTAAAACTAAAAATTACAACACATTGCAACAGTTCCCAATTCAAACTACAAAAGCTCATTAAGCTCTTTAACCTTCTGCAACATTAATCTCTCTTCAACCTTTTTCTTTTTCTTGCTTCTGTTGAGTAGCATGGGCACAAGGCAATGTTTCAGGACTAATTTTTTACTTGCAGCTTCCTTCCCTTTAGATTGGATCTGTATCAATAAACCAAACTGGGGAGGATTTCAACGGGACCAGATTCCCTCCTTATACCCATTTTAATGTATAAAATAGAGTGGTTAAGCCAATTAGTACATACCATTATATCCTTTTCTTTTTTCTTGTTGCACAGTTGGAAGGTAGCTTCCATTAGCAACTTCATATGAATTGGTTTGGATCCTTCTACACAAGCACGTGATGGGATGCATTTCTGCATTGGCTGGACCTGCATTATGTAACCTATTATAAGCAACTCCAGGCAGTACTCTTGAAAGTTAATAAAAATAAAGTTAATTTCGAAGAAAAAAAAACTATTGGCCTAATGGATGCTAAGAACAAGAGCCAACTAAGAGAAAATGCAAGACACGAAGATTAAAAAAACAAACAATGCATACAGCATGGCATAATTCAACTAACATATAAATTTTGAAATAAAAAAACCTGAAGAACAAAAAATTTCATCCATTATATCTTATATTTTTTTCAATCGTTCTTCGAAAGTATCAGTGCCAAAGGAAGTCCAAACTCTATTTGATATATGTCTTTGTTATCGTGCAAAAAGAAATTGTAATCCAGCCGAAGGACTAACTCAGCCAAAATAAACAATGGTGTTACTTTGACCAAATATTGGGTTCCCAAATTGCTAAAGAAAGCGTTTGGTTGAAGGCTGAATGTGATAAAGTAAAGAAACAAGATAATGATAAGAGACAAGACCAATTTTGAAAGAAGTAATAAGCAAAATCACGAAGAAATCAAAGCTTAAAATAACAGTAAGTAGAGATAAATGAACATATAAAAGCTTGCTTTTCGAATTGATTGTGTATGTTCCAATGGATTACACTGAGTATTTATAGATAAATCTTGGTTCCTATATCTATGCAACTACCTACGTTTGTTACCCATGATCCCCTTATTTTAAGCTACTCACTCTACAACGGCTACTCCTTAAGGCAACCTTCTCCTATTTTCTCGGCACGATCCTAGGTAGCCATTACCAACTTTTATCATCCACATTTTCCCTCAGCCTTCAGCACATAATATCTTGGCCCATATTTTTAGAAATCAACAACAAACAGCCCAGCCCAACAATTATGTTAGCCGAACCATTCTTCCCTTGGCCATTCCTCAGCTGACTAGCTATTAGCCATGTTTAGCTATTAACCAAAAGACCAGCCCAACAATTATGTTAGCCGAATCTTATGTTTTCTCCTTCTTCTTTAATTACTTAACTATCAACCATATTTGGTCATCAGTTAATTTTATTTTCTTTTTTGGATATAACAATTGCCCCCTTGCATCTTTTAACTGATTGGAAAGAAGTTGAAACGGTGCATTTAAAACTTGCTAATCTTAATTAGGTGACCTTTGCAATTCCCCGTTCAGAACAGCCAACCCTGATTTAATCACCTCTCAACGGCAACATTCTAACGGCAACTTTACCATTTGCAACCATAATTAGTCGAATACCCTAGCCATTTTTACTTTCCATTTTTACCATCTTCTTCTTCTGCAAGGCTTCATCTTTCTCAACACTGTCTTCTAATTCCGATTCTCAAAACCAAGCTCGTTCTTATGGTAATACTTCCTCATCGTCTTCCCCAATTTCCTCTGACCATACTCTATCGTCCATGGAACAAAATCAAGATTTTGAAACAACCATTCTTGCTCCTATTATGGACTCTTATACCATTACCCCTTGTTCTTCAGACATCTATGAGGGTAAAATATATCTTGATCATCATTTGTATCCTGATAATTTTGAACTCCTTATCACTGCTCCCTAGTATTCAATAGACAAATGTCCCAACGATCTTCGTACCTGGCCGCATCCTTCAACTCAGTACATCGACTGGGTATAGCGAGTTGCAACGAGCCGAGGTGAACTTTGGAGAGAATGGGGAATATATGACATAATTATGTTATCACAACAAGATATTCTGCTCAATCTTGAGCTGATATTTAGCTTTCTTGGATTTTGTTCTACCTTTATCAATGGATTCATCTTTCCTCTGGTATTATGAGTCCTACTTTGTCGGATGTAGCCACAATTACTGGTCTTCCCATAGCTAGTGATGAGGCACCCTCTTTGCATGCTATGTCTTTTCCACCCCTAAAAATTCAGTTTTCCAAAACCCTAGCATCATACTCATATTTTATCTCGACTAACGTCGAGTCGTCCAAGCAAATTTCTGATAATGAACACCAAGCCTTCTTAATGTATTGGTTTTGCAAATATTTTGCCTGCTCTAGCTCAGTAGCCATTGTGCTAGAATTCTCCCATTATATCTCTTTGATCACTTCAGGTAGGCGTTTATCACTTGATTCTCTTTTCTTGTCCCTCCTATACAAGTGTCTTTCTACTATGGTGACTAGGCTTCAAAGAGATGAGTAACTAGATAACATTGCAGGTCCCTTGTGGTTTCTTCAGTTATGGATAATCCTTTGTTTTACTGAATTCATTCCTCTGTCCCATAAAAATCTATCTTTACCCTCATCGGCTCCAATCACTCTTGGTAGATTCTTGCAAACCCTTCCAATAACAAAGCAATTACCTTTTGATTTTGTCTTAGAGGTATTTGTATCCACTCATCATGCTAAGGAATTATTTCCTTTATTCCATAAACCCTTCTCCCTTCATTGGGCAAAAAATACTGTCATTCCCTCACAAGACCCTCAACTGCTTAATGATCTCACCTTCAACTGGGGTAGCGTCTTGATTTCCAGAGACTTGATGTGTGGCTTAAAACCATCTTCTTGTTATAACAAAGACCTCAGCAGAGTTTTATTGCCCACAAATACTAGCTCGGCAATTTGGACTTACTCAAAACATCCCTTTGGCTTACCAATCAATGGCAACAGCTTTTGTCAGGCCTACTTTATCTGATAAAGATGTGGTATTCCTGACAAAACTAAGCATCCAAAAATTGAACGCTTTCAAATTCACCCCTTTTCAACAACAACCCGGAGAATCTTCAGCTTTTATCAACTGGTGGCCCTCTGTGTCAAACAAAATCTTTTTTGCTCCTTCTTCAAGCTATCTTATTCGGCTTATTATAGGAGGATCCATGGACCAACCCGCCTTTAGAGCTCTCCCTCTTTCCATTAGGAGATCCACAACATCTAGAAGTTTTACCCAAACTTCGGCAGCAGGTAATTATCATTCCTTCTTCGATTGTGCAATTGTTCATTCTCCCCTTGTTTTAACTCTTCTTCATATCTCAGGAATTTCTCCAAATGTTGTCATTGATGTTGAGACTTTAAAAAACACACCTGCTCGGACTTCCACTCGATCCTTAACCACCAAGAAAAATCACTCAACAGACAAGTGTTATTATAAGGGAAACTCCTCCAGCTCCTCAGCAACCAGCAAAGAAGAAGAGAAAGCTTAGAAAGGTCCCTTCTTTTTATGACCATCCTTTGATTTTATAACAACTTCTTTCGGCTAATTGTTTAATTTTAACAGATCTTTCCACAATTAGTCGAAGTTGTTCGGGAAACCACTCCACCAATTATTTCTCCAATTGGGGAACCATTTATTCAGGTAAACCTTCTTATCAATACCACTCTATATCTTTGTTGGTTTACTGATTATCACACTAATAAGTCCATTTTTAGGAACGAACGCCTACCCCTTCCAATACTCAGGAAGAACTTCCAGCCGATCCTATCACGCTGAGCCCTTCTCATACCTCTATCTATGAAGAGGATTTAATGCAGTACTTCTCATCTCCACTCCCTCAAGCGTTAGTGGCCCCTGATTCATCTCCTGTCAATCATTATGTTGCTTTTGTTGAAGAACAACTCAATGGTCATATCCCAGTCGAAGAAAAAACTATCACTGCCCTACGCTTGTCATTATTTAAGCTTGCTAAGGCGGCCACCAATACCAGCACTCAACAAGACATTTATAATCAAATGGCCGCCCAGGTTGGGGACGTGTTCTTCACCTATAAGGCTAGCAAAGAGAGATAGGAAGCTGCTGAGAAAGACTTAACCCGGCTGCAAAAACTTCAGAACCAAAAACTCCAATACCAAACTTCTTTTCAGATGGTGGAGGCTGATCGACAACAAAATCTAGCTGAGCAAACAAGAGTAACTCAGAGACTAGCTGAGCTTAATGCTGATCTGGAGAGAATCCAAAAATAAATCGCCGATCTTCAACTCCACTTGGGCACAGTATCCAAGAATGTTCATGCAAGCACTAGAGTAAAGCTCCAACTATATCGGCAATCAACTTCTTTGGATGGGGAAATTGTTTATTTAATGCAACAGAAGGACGCCCGAGAAAAAGATTTGAACAAAGGCAAACAAGGACTTCAATCAGTCAAAGAATCCTGGACAAGTTTAAAGGATCTTCTGGCCAATATGAAGATAGATGCAGAAAATCCTTCAACCGAGACAATAATTACTCAATCTGAGGGGGAAGCTGCTCTTGTTCCCTCGCCTGTCCACCTATCGGCTGAAACTTCTGGTACTCATGTATCTCCCTCCAAGATTCTTGCCTCGGCTAGTCCAACTCTTCCTCATGAAACTGAAGCTGAGCCTGGGAATAAATCTTCCCTTGCTATTGGTTCTGAATCCCTTCCTGCCGAAGCGCTTATTCAAGAGACAACTTCAGAAACAACTGTCTTGGCTCCTGATTTTTCGGCTGCTGAAATGGCTTCTGAGACTCCTCCTGTTGCCAAATAGCTTTTTTTTTTTTTGGGGCAGTGTTAGCTAGGCGGTTGGCTTATAACCGTCACTTTTTTGGACAACTCTGAATTTCCTTCCCAAATAGAAGGATAATATTCCTTTAAGTATTTTCCATTTATGCTTCTGTTTAATTCTTCTCCTTGCATGCTTAGTAACCGATACGCCCCATTTGGAATTACTTGACTAATAATAAAAGGACCTTCCCAATTTGGCGACCATTTTCCAAACCTAGGATCTTTGATCCCTATTGGCAATATGGCTTTCCATACTAGATTCCCTTCCAAATTTTTTTAACTTGGACGTGTTTGTTATATGCTCGGGCCACTTTTTCTTTATTAAGCCTAATATTTTCCAAAGCCATAAGCTTATCTTCATCAGCTGACTCTAGTTCCATGAACATAGCCTATTGATATTGATCTAGAGTCAAACAATGTTGTTTGGCTATTCTAAGTGATTTTACATTTATTTCGAGAGGTAGTATTGCATCTTGACCATAAGTTAACCGATAAGGGGTGAACCTTGTAGCAGTAGACTTAGAATTTCTATAAGCCCATGATACCTCAGCCAACGCTTCATGCCACTGTTTGGTTTAACCTCTACTGTCTTCTTGATTAATCCAATCAAGATTTTATTCGTTGCCTCAGCCTGACCATTGGCTTGTGCATAATAAGGAGAAGAATGTAATAACTTTATGCCATACTCTTGTGCGAAAGCAACTATTTTATCTCCCGTAAACATAGTACCCTGATATGTAGTGATTGTTTCTAGAATGCCAAACCAATAAATAATTTGATTTTTAATAAATTTGATCACATCTATCTGTGTGACATTAATCATCGTCTAAGCTTCCACCCATTTAGTGAAATAATCAGTAGCTACTATGATGAAAGTATGCCTTTTGGAAGAAGGAGGGTATATTTTTCCAATAAGGTCCAGTGCCCATCCTCTGAATGGCCAAGGCTTGATAACTGAATGCAATTCCTGGACTGGGATCTTTCTTAGGGGTCCGTGTTTTTGCCATTCTTCATATCCTTTGGCATAAGCATAACAGTTTGCATTGATGGTCGGCCAATAATACCCATGCCTGTGTATTAGCCAACGCATTACAGGTCCTGCTCTATGAGAACCACATATACCTTCATGAACTTCTCCCATCAGCCTTAAAGCTTCTGCGGTACTTGGACATTTCAACAAAATTCCTTCCATTCCGCTTTTATATAATTCATCATCAACTAAGGCATATTTTAGGACCTTTTGCCTCAGTTTGAATGTTGACGGAAATGACGGATTACGCAAATATTCCATAATCTCCGTTCTCCAGTCATCGACTAAGTCGATGTTGCTTACCAATATTTTGCTCAACTGATCACCTACTGACTGGATATTCATGTATACTTCTTTATACCAAGAAGCTTGTTGAGCTAACTCATTAGCTTCTTCACTCTCTTCCCTTAGTATATGCATTATTACAACATCGACAAATACTTTCAATAAATTACTAGTCGTTTCGTAATATCCCAATAAATTTGGGTTGTTGCACTTATAATCTCTCGCTAATTGTCTGATTACCAACTGAGAATCCCCTATGACCTGTATATATTTAGCCTTCATGAAGATCAATATTCTCAACCCCAGAATTAAAGCCTCATATTCGGCTTGGTTATTGCAGCGCCCTAACTCAAACTGATGTATGACCTTCCAGCTTTTTCCTGTTGGACTAGTTATTGCTATCCCTGCTTCGACCCCTTTGTTAGTCCTAGACCCGTCAAACGATAATATCCAAGGTTTAAGACTAATACAATGATTGGTTTTGGAAAACGGATCTAAGACATCCACGCAGGGGTGTTGAGCTAAAAAATCTGCTAACGCTTGTCCTTTTACCGCCCTTAAAGGTACATATTTTAGCGCAAAAGCACTAAATGGCCCATTTCATTAACCTCCCTTTCAAAACTAGCCTATTAAGTAAACACCTTATAATATCAATTTTGCACATTACCAGAATTTCCCTGGGTAAAAGGTAATATTCTAGCTTAGTGCAAGCATGATAGAGCGATAGGCACAACTTTTCTATAGGAGTATGTAACACCCTGATTTTCAAGTTTTCCTATTTAATCAGTATTTATGAACTTATATTTTATTCGAGGTCTTAGAAAAGGATATAAAATATTCCGAGACCATAGTCATGCTCAGTGATATCGTAGGAAGCTACGATTAAGTTTTGAGCCGAAAACTCAGACGGAGCCTGATCTACGTTTTTCACTGACAGTAATGTTTTACTGCTATCAAGATCTAATTTGGACCCGTAACGAGAAGGTAAGTCTTAGAATTCGATCCTCTACGTTTTGGTTAAATTTCACAAAAATTTCAAAAAAATCACTTCCTGACCTCCGTTCGAGCGAAATCTTCAATCGGGTGGAAAACAAAGCCGCGTATGGACTTACCAAGACCCGACAACGGATAATCTTGATATCACATCATGTCAAATCACTTGGGAGAGCATGCCAGAGTCATCATGACGATCGGGAATTTCAGTGCGCGGAATTACCAAAATACCCCTAACTTAAGATTTTTCAGCTTTTACCATTTTACCCTGAACCAAATGACATTTTTACCCTTAATGAATTGTTAAGAAGTCTGGAACTGCCCTCTCAGAACCAAGAACTCCATCTTCTTCCTCCTTGAAAACCTCCATTGAAATCCTTGAGAAAACCTTGAAATCTTGAAGAAAAACCTTGAATCTTTGATCAATCTTCATCCATTCTTTGGTAAGATCACTTCTATGATCTCCTAGCTTCTTGAATCTCTCTCAATCTCATGATCAAAATCCATTTTCATGAAAATCCATTTTATGATCCAAATCTTTGAAAATTCATAGGAAATTGTAGAAAAATTCTTTTAATGGGAAACCAATTTCTTTGAACTCACTTCATCATTCTCTACCTAAACCCAATAGCTTATGATTCAATTCTCATCCTAGCTCATTAACCCCAAAGTGGCCGAACCCTAAGAGTGATGATGAATAGTGTTTTTCATCAAATTTTTGATTCCTAACTCTTGATTCCATCATTAGCTTTCCTAGTGTTCTTGAATCCAAGTGATGGAAAACCAAATCAATTCCTAGCCTAATTTGCGCAAAATGGCCGAGACCTTCATAAGGGAAATCTATGAGTTTTGTTTGACATTTTTGAGTCATAGGACTTGTAGTAGTGTTAACTAAGTTCATGAACCAGCCACCCAAAAGTTTGGAACCAAATGAGATCCCTAACCCTTTTTACCTTTCATGGCCAAACCCTATACCTTTTAGGGGAAGAAAATTTATGTTTTGATGTTATAGATTGATGTTGATTTGTTGTTTGAATTGAATTATATATGATTGTTTTAGGCGACGTGAACGGAACCAGAGCCGGAGCCAAGAAACGATCGAGTTCAGATTGAACTTTCTTGTGAGGTAAAGGGAGGTAGTCATTTAAGTTTGGTAGCTTCATAGTGTATGTTTGGTATGTATATGTGTTATGATGATTTGATTATTGAATTGGAGATGAGTTTGAATGATATGTGGTATTGCTATACTTAATGAAACATATTTGTATACTTGTTGATAATGTGTGGCATGGATGCCTTGGTTGATATTATGGTGATGATTATGAACTGTTGATACCTATATATATATATATATATATATATATATATACACACACACATTTATATCCTGGATGAGCATATGACTGGCTATGTCTAGATAATTATTAAAAGACTCGAAAACCGAATCAAAGTTTTGAAAACCGTGTTTTTTTTGGAAAACGTGTTGCTTTTCAAGAAAAGTTAAGATTCCTTTTTGAAAAGTATGTTTTTTTGAGGCAAAAGTGCTTTGGTCCCTTAAGTTAATTTAATTTTTCTAATTGATCCCTTAAGTTTTTTTTGTGACAAACAGGTCCCTTAAGTTTTTTTAGTGACAAACAGGTCCCTTAAGTTGTTATGATAGTGTATGGTTTTGCTATTAAATCAGTGAATTATAATGTCATAAAAAAACTTAAGGGACCTGTTTGTCACTAAAAGAACTTAAGGGACCGGTTTGTCACAAAAAAAAAATTTAAGGGACCAATTTGAAAAATTAAATTAACTTAAGGGACCAAAGCACTAATTTTGCCTTCTTTTGAAAAGTAAAAAGTGGTTTTGTGAAAAGTCATGCAAATCGTGTTTTGTTTCAGTAAAGTGTTTTGAAAAGGCGTGAAACCTTAGAAAACAGTCTTTGTTTTCATGAAAGGTGTCTTCCCAAAAAATGTTCCCTTGATCAAAAAGATATTTTGTTTCAAGAAAACCAAAGTGCGTTTTGTTTTCCAAAGTGTTTTGAGAAAATGAAACCAAAAGAAAAATGATGAACCTTTGAGATGAACCCGAACCTAGTGGCCGAGACGCCGGGGCTAGTGTCTTGTGGATTGAGCACTCGGACTTCATGTCCTGTGTTTTTTATTTGAGTGGGCCTAATGCCTTTTTGAAAATGATTCGTGGACTTTATGTCTCGACAATTGAAAGAATGAACGCAAAGAAAACAGAAAACTTTCTGTGTACATGCATGAACCGGCAGACGTGCCAATTGAAACCGAGCTACAATTCTAGTAGTTGAGAATTTAATCAGTCAAGACCACTAGTTCTATAGGGGCATTCTGTATTCGAGATCCCACAAGTGGCCGGTGGCGTAGCAACCCCGTGCCGTAGTAAATCGGCTGCCAAACACGAATGAACTCGATCAGTGACTGGCGTACTGAGGATATGGTTATGACGTGGTACCCTAGAACAATTGGAGTTCGGACCTAAATAGAGAGGCCGACTCATGAGGACAATTGTGTTACGGGTGTTACTACGGCCTATCGCTCGATGTTGGGAAGTTAGAATCTCCGGAGTACATGAATTAGAAAGATGATATTGAAGTCTCATGCATTATTATAACTCATGATGCTGTCTAAGATATTATGTTGTCTTATACAGTTAACTGTTTTTGTAACTGTATTTATCTATGAATGTTTATGCTGTTTGTCGCCTGTGCGGCTATCGCGATAAACTTTATATGAGTATCTCACCTTTGCCTGTACATGTTGGACACCCTGTTGTGTTTTTGGAACACATGTACATATGTTGTTCATAGGTCCCTGTGGGCACGTCAGACCTCGGATGACGGAGCCTGTTGAAGAAGTTGACTTTGGGTTGTATCCCAATGGCTACTTTTAGCCGACCAGCTTAGGAGTCTTTTATTTTTGAAGCAGTTTTATATATTCTACTACATGTATATTGGATTTATATTCTTAAGTCTGTAATAGGATATATTTTAGACCTGAACCTACGCTTTTGTTTTATGCACCTTAAATATTACTGTGTGTTATGAAGTTTATTTCTTCGTCTTGAGTTTGTTTTGCCTATGCATGCAGAAAATTTTTAGAACCGCGTTTTCGAACATAGCTACCTAATTAAAGTATTTTCGAAAGCAACCAGCGTTTTATTTTCTTGATTTATTCCGTATTTTGAGTTCGAGTACGTAGCACTCGCGAGGGGGTGTTACAGAGTATACCTTGTTTCAGCATCATTTAACAATCAGTTAAGATAATAAATGGCTCTTTCAGTTCCATCCTCGGCATCCTGTGCTAACAGTCAACTGATTGACTCCTGAGCCGCCGATATGTATAGCTTCAAGGGTTTTCCTAATTGTGGTGGTACCAGCACGGGAGGACTAGCCAAGCACTGTTTTATTTACTCGAATGCTAGCTGCTGTTCCTCCCCCCAGATCATTTCTTCAGCATCTTTTAATTTTAACAAAGGTGAAAAGGCTTTCAGTTTTCCTGCTGAGTTAGCGATAAATCTTCTTAAAAAATTAATCTTGCCAATTAGACTTTGCAACTCCTTCTTATTTCTAGGGGGTCTAGCTTCTAACACGGCCTTAGCCTTGTTCTTAGCAATCTCTATACCATGTTTGTGAACTAAAAACCCAAAAAGTTCCCAGCTGACACCCCAAATGCACATTTAGCCGAATTCATTTTTAAATTATGAAATCGCATTTTCTGCAAAGCCTGCTCTAAATTGGCTAAATGTTGATCAAAACTATGGGATTTTACCACTACATCGTCAATATATACTTCCATATTTTTTCCAATCAATTCATGGAAAATGGCGTTCATAGCTCTTTGGTACGTGGCACCTGCATTTTTCATTCCAAATGGCATAAGAAGCCATTCAAATATCCTAATGGCACCAGGACACCTAAAAGCAGTTTTATGGACATCATTTTTAGCAATAAAGATTTGATTATATCCAGAATACCCATCCATTAATGTTAAAATGCCATGATTGGCTACAGAGTCAACAAGCATATCAACAATCGGCATTACATATTCATCTTTTGGAGTGGCGAGGTTCAAATTCCTATAATCAGTACAAATTCTAACCTGCCCACTTTTCTTTATTATAGGCACTATATTCGACATCCATTCTACATATCTAGACGTACGAATAAAGCCAGCCTTAAGTAACCGTTTCATTGCTTCCTTTATTTTAGGTCATAATTCTGGATTGAACCTTCGAGCAGCTTGCTTGTAGGGTTTGAAACCTTCTTTTATCGGCAATCGGTGCTCCACTAGTTCCCGGGAGAGACCCGATATTTCATGGTAATCCCATGCAAAGCAATCTTTGTATTTCTTAATAAGCTCGATCATCCGTTTCTTTTTACCTTCGCCTAACAAACTACTCATCCTAGTCATCCTCAGCTCCTCTTCTGACCCCAAATTGACATCAAGTAATGGATCTTGTGCTTCAAAAGCAAGAACTCTTCTGTTTATTGGGGAGTCCCACATATCCCTTATATCCAAATCCTCTTCTTGCCCCCTAGACTTAACAACTTCGTCCTCCATTTCCAATAACATGGCCTCTCCAACCCTTTGTTCTGTCACTAGGGATGTTAGCCGATGTCTGAGGTCTGCTATCACTAGGGGGTACTATTCATTGATTACCAATTGGTGAAGCCGTAAGTCGGCCTGAATCTTCACATTGAAACCATATGCGGTCAGGTTACAAGATTACCATGACCCTTCTTCATATTCTTCTGGAACTGAAATGGGCTCTAGCTGAGGAGAGTAGAAAATAGCCTCAGCCATCTTTACATCAGCTGTAAATGGATTCTTATCCGCTGTCACTGACTCCACCTTATCTCCATCCCAAAACATCAACATTTGATGAAGAGTGGAAGGCTCACATTGCCTAGTATGAATCCAATCTCTTCCTAATAACACTGAGTAAGTCGCCTTGGCATCAACCACGAAAAAGGCAGAACTCAGGGTCTTGTTTCCTACGGTAATATTGGCTACCAATATACCCAATGTAGCCGTGGATTCACCTGTAAAATTTGTCATCTTCATGTTGGTAGGTACCAGGTCTTGCTTGGACTTTCCCAACTTTTTCATGGTGCTTGATGGCATCACATTTAACACGGCACCTCCATCCACCAAAACTCGGCTAATCACCTTGCCATTGATCTGAGCTCGGATATATAGTGGCTTGAGATGCTTTATCATCCCTATGGAGGGTTTTGGAAACTCCATTTTATTTTCTTCTGATACAAGGGTCAATACAGCCCATTCAGCTTCCTCAATAAACACATCTCCTTCCAACTGATCTGGTTGTTCTTCATAAGCTAAGAACTCACTTGGAAGGAGTCCTACCATATTTGCTTCAGCTGACATCTGTTCTTCCTCTTCACCCAATATGGAATTTAAGACAGAATCCTCAAGTACCAGGTCTACGCCAAGCTCTTTTTTCATCTCTTCAACCGTCAGGGGTCTAGGCTCACTGTACGAACCATGAGTCGTTTCATCAAATTCAACCGTTTCTAGGCTATTAATGAGATCCTGAAATTCCTTTTCTTCTTTCATAATGCAATCTTGTCCTTTCCTTGGCTGAACTTGGTCTCTCCTATCAGCCTGTTCTTCGTTCTGTGTTCCTCTCTGCCTATCCTCCTTGGTTGCCGTTCCTTCCTTAGGTTGCCCAAAGGCAATTTCCATAATCTCGACTACCCTAGGGGATTGGATTTCGGCTCTATCCACGGTCTTAGCCTCAGTTAGCATTGCCAAAGTATGCCTCATTCTCTGAATGGACTTGTTCCTCTGGGCCCTCCTTTTCTGAGTTCTGGTCAATACGATAGAATTTTGCTTCTTTGAAACCTTTCCTTGCCTATATTTATTCAGAAACCAGTATTCTTTCTCCACATCAGCAGGAGGTTTTACCATGCGTTGGGGTCTGATGGCCTCTTCATTTTTTACTATGATCTTGAGAGTGGTCATCCCCTTCTCAACATCAAACCTTGCAACCATCTTTTTTCCTTCAGGCATAGGAGCGTCATCCACTACTAGTACTCTTTCTTTGTTCAGGGGCTAATACTTTATGCCTTGGTCATTCTCCAAAGTACTTTTCCTCGACTCTTGCACATAGTTTAATACCAGGTTCATGACTCTAGGAGTAGCTGTTTGTGGATATCTATGATCTTCCGTAGATCTTTCCAGCCTATTGACCATACGTCCTCGCCCCTAGCATAATCAAATCTTCCTAGCTTGTTGGAATTTTGTGACCCAAGAGTCCATCTATTCTGTGAATTCCCTAATCTGTCAAACACGGCTGGTCTATTATTTATAACCTTCTCTTCCCCAGCCCCATTCATCCTCTGCCTGTAGGAGATATGCAAGGGAGTGTAAGGATGGTCAGACTTGGGTATGGTAAGCCTTTCAAACACCGATCCTCTTCTGTCAACTAATTTTGGTTGAGTAGACACAGCCAAAGCTCTGCCAGCCATATTTGACTCATTCAGGGTCCCCTTCCTCCTCCGTTGGGGTCACATTGGTTGTTTCCATCTTTTGGATGGTGAGCCTGAAAACGAGGCCCCAGAGAAGGATACCATATTGATTGCGGCTACAGGGAAAGGATCAGTAATTGCAACCATTTCCTTTTCGGCTAATTTAAATCTTCCCTCCTTGACTGCCTTTTGGATCGCTTTTCTGAAAACGATGCAATTGTTTGTTGCATAAGTGTAAGAATTATGCCACTTGCAATATCTTTTGTTCTTTAATTCATCAGCCGTTGGAATTTTTTGCCCTTCCGTTAGCCGAATCTATTGATCCTTTAATAAATGATCGAAAATTTGGTCAGCATTTGAAATGTCGAGCGAATATTCTACTTTGGTTTCAGTCATCTGTGCTTCTTTGCCTTTAGCAGGTTTTAAAGCAGGACAGGAATACGGCTTCCCTCTGACGATTTCGGCGGCCATAATGTCTACCGTTGGATCGACTGACTCATCATATCCATCATCCGATTCTTCTATATCAACGATGGAAACTAGGTGAGGTCCTCTTCCTTTATTCAACCTCTTTCTTTCCTTTTCCAAGATATATTGTTCAATTCGACAGGCCTTAGAAGCCAACTGGCTCAAGTCAGCACAATCTTGACCCACCAATCTCTCTCTCAACTGAGGGTGCATGTTGCCAATAGCCATAGAGGCGTATTCCGCTTCTGGCAACTGGACAGTACATCGGTCTCTCAATTTTTTGAATCTTTCTATAAACTCTGTTGCCGGTTCATCCACCTGTTGCCTCAGGTTCATCATATCAGCTACAGTAACATCTGGCTAAGGCATATAGAACCTATCATGGAAACACCTTTCCATATCAGCCCAATTTTGTACTGAATTGGGTGCTAAAGCCGAGTACCATGTGAACACAGCCCCTGTTAGGGATAAGTGGGAATAACTGGAGCTTATAAAATTCGTTTTGATTAGCCTCTCCTCATTAGGCCATGAATCTCCCAACATGCTTCATGGTGGATTTCCGATCTTCCTCTGAGAATGTAGTGAAATCTGGAGTCTAAAAACCTCTTGGCAAAGGCATCATCCGGTCCACCCCCTCTGGGTAAGGTTTCCGGTAGATTGGCCTATTGAGGAGTTTTAGCTGAATACCAAAGTGTCTCCTCATGGTTTCAGCTATCATCTCAGGATCTATCAGCTATGGTCCAGGGGCTCTTTCAGCCGCTAATTAGGATTTTACGGCTGAAGAGGCCTGACTGGCCTAGGAGGCATAACCCCTACATGATATGGTATTGGCTCTTGAATAGGCATTGCCACCGGGGCATTCGCTATCCATAATGGAGCATTAACCCACTATTGAGCAATCGGCTACATCGGCACAGCTTGTGATATATTGCACCAGGGCTGCCCATATGGAGAAAGTTCGGGGGTTCCAACTGGGAATGGTGGAATATTCGTCCACGGAACTTCTCCTACATAGTCTCCAACAATTCTGGCAACCCCAGGTGCACTGGTTTGCGGCAAAGCTCCTACAGCCGAATAAGAAGGTAAGTGGGGCATCCCAATTAACCCTATAGCATTAGAAGGCATTCGTGGTACCTGCACTTGCCCGAATTGTAAATTCAGCTGCTGCATTCCCTCATTTACAATGTTCTGGGCCAAGGGAATGGTCTGCGGCATGCTCTGATTCGGATAGACCGTCGATTGAGGTCCTGCCTAAACCTGGCTGCCAGCAGGCTGCCCCAATTACCCAGACACAGCGGAGTGGGCTGAAGTATCACCTATGTGAGTCTGCTTTTTCTCTCGTTCCCTGGCATGATGAACCTCATTCTGAACCATTGGTTTCACTATCTCGGGTAACTGTTTTTACACTTGGAGCATTAACTCGTTAATCCCTATATCAATTTGTTCCCGAATGAACGAAGTCGTAACCACTATCGGCTGAGATTGATCTGCAGGATCCACCATAGCAGTGGACGTTCCGGCCGAAGGGTTGACTGGCCTAGTAGCCTGGGGCGATGAAGGCATTCTCAAAGTGGTTTGTGGTATTGCCTCCGAGTTCTTACGACCTCCGTTTTTCTTGCTGGCTTGTGACCCATCCATACTGCTAAGATTCTTTCCCGACCTTTGGTGCATGCGCCACTCGAAGTCCTGACCTGGAGAAGGAAACTTCTCAATTTATTCACCTTCTTTTGTCCCACCTGGAGTGCCAAAATTGTTATCGTGCAAAAAAACAAAAATTGTAATCCAGCCGAGGGACTAACTCAGCCGAAATAAACAATGGTGTTACTTTGAACAAATATTGGGTTCCCAAACTGCTAAAGAAAACGTTTGGTCGAAGGGTGAATGTGATAAAGTAAAGAAACAAGATAATGATAAGAGATAAGGCCAATTTTGAAAGAACTAATAAGCAAAATCGCGAAGAAATCAAAGCTTAAAATAATAGTAAGTAGAGATAAATGAGCATATAAAAGCTTGCTTTTCGAGTTGATTGTGTATGTTCCAATGGATTACATTGAGTATTTATAGATAAATCTTGGTTCCTATATCTATGCAACTACCTACATTTATTACCCATGATCCCCTTATTTTAAGCTACACACTCTGCAACGGCTATCATTAAGGCAACCTTCTCCTATTTTCTCGGCACGTTCCCAAGTAACCTTTACCAACTTTTATCATCCACATTTCCCCTCAGCCTTCAGCACATAATATCTTGGCCCATATTTTTAGAAATCAACAACAAATAGCCCAGCCCAACAATTATGTTAGCCGGACCATTCTTCCCTTGGCCATTCCTAGCTGACTAGCTATTAGCCATGTTTAGCCATTAACCAAAAGTCTAGCCCAACAATTATGTGAGTCGAATCTTGTGTTTTCTCCTTCTTCTTTAATTACTTAACTATTAACCATATTTGATTATCAGTTAATTTTATTTTATTTTTTGGATATAACAATCTTATAGGTAACTTCTTTGATAAGTTCTTAAGACAAAATTATCTACTTAAGAGAAATGTAGAATTGAAAATAGAGCAATCTATTGTCGATGGATGCAAGAGTAACATGAAGAGTATAGTTAGGACCAAAATATTCATATTGATAATGTTGAGGCATCGTATCTTCTAGCTGTATCCCGAGAGCAACACCAATCTGATCAACAACAAATAGACCATGTGAAAAGAACAAATTAAAATTATTTGCATCATATGCTGAAACCACCAATTTAGGTCACACCAGTTACCTTGCGCTTGAGCCATTGAAGGCAGGAGAGAAGGGAGATACGGTGGTTGACAACGTCATTGAGGGACAATTCGGCGACGACGGTGGCTATGGGTGACACCAGAGACGGGGAAGGGGGAGAACGACAGACATCCCTTTTCTAATATGAAAGAGATTGATTTGGTTGGGAAAGGGAAAGAAAGGTGCTAATGGGAGAGAAGAATAGCGAGTTATTTGAGGGTTTTTTTTCCCTTCTTTGTAATCAAGTTATAAGTACGAAGTATCCATCATCGTTTTCCATCGGGGAAGCTATTGGACACACAAGATGGGCTCTCCTCTCCCAACTAGGTTTTCTCCATACACAAGAGCCAGGATTCGAACCCTTAACTGGTCATGTGAGGGTTTAAATGAATTAAGTTTAGCCTTTAGATTAAACTATAATTAAGGGATAGGATTTGATGTCAAATATTTAGTTTGACACTGTGTCATTTGATCCTATATATATATATATATATATATATATATATATATATTCAATTCAATCCTCATATGTATAATCATTTTTGATTTGATCTCTATATTTTAACTCTAACAAATAGTGTTATACCAATAATAAACGACAAAGATTAAATTGAAAATAATTATACATATAAAGATTGAATTGAATTTTTTTTTTTTTTTTTTTACATATAGGACCAAGTTAGAATGAGGTAGGTATAAGAACAAAAAGTATAGTTTAAGCTTTTATTTAATTACCCACAATATTGAGTTAAGCAAATATAGGATCAAAACAAAAACATTTAAGCCCTTGGACATTTGCATTACGCACATGTTTGGAACTACGTTGGAATTCCCAAAAGCACAGTGGAGACTAAGAAGCTACGTATTGTTGCTTCCTCTTGCACGCGCTTTGGCACTGTCATGCCATAATACCAAACATGCCATATACATAGGAAAGCAAATTTGAGACCAAGACCAAAAAGGCAACTGCAGTTCTTTCTACTAGTTACTTTGTGCAATAATTGAGGGTGAATTTTATGGTGGTGTAATTGTCTTTGGATGATACGATCATGGAAAACATTCAAAGAGGACTCTCCTACTCCCACAATGGAATGAAGACCTTGTAATAAAAGTAGATTAGTTTGTAATAAAAGTAGTTTAGGACTTTGTAATAAAAGTGCTTTTGCAAATGAGCACTTTAGGACAGCTTAAACACTAGGGCTTAGGATGCACTACAAAAAAATGTTGTTTTTGTGATCGATATTTTGTCACCGATTCTAATTGGTCGCAAAAATGTAAGGTTTGTGATCGAATTTGCGATAGGTGATCAGTTAATAGGATCAAGATTCAAAATGTCTTTTTGTGACCGATTTGTCCGTCACAAGTTCTTTTGTTGAAATCGGTGACAAAATCGGTGGCAAAAAATGAGAAATAAAAGTTAATTGTTTGCGAATAATTTTGTCACCGAATTTGGCACTGATGTTTTGTCACCGGTACGAATCGGTCCCAACATTTATTACCTTTACTTTGTCATTGAATTTGTAACCAGTTTAACGGTAAAAAAATTACGATTGGTTCAAATCGGTCCTAAACTTATTTTTTTAAAAAGTTGTGACCGAATTTATGACCGGTTTAACGGTAATAACTTGCGACCGCTTTGACCCGGTCGCAAACTTATTTTTAAAACATGTTGTGACCGCGCGACCCTCTCTTTTCACTTTCCCTCTCTTTCTCTATTTCCCTAATATCCCAGCACGCAACCCCTCTTCTGGACGACCACTGTACCACTGAACGACCACCAGACGGACACCGCACCACCACCAGACGTCCACAGGTAAGTACTCTTCCTATTCCCTCTTCCCTAACCCTCTTCCTATTCCTAGAACCACCGAAGCCACCAGCACAGCGCCACCAGCACCAACGCAGGTAACACCCTTACCTTCTCAACATTTTTCGTTACTTATTCCTAACTGTTATAGGTCTATTAGTGTCTTTCCAGTCTGAAAAATTAAAAAAATTGAAGTGTAAACATGAATAAGATATTTTGATGTCTACTACAAAACGATAGTGAATATGTGGAAATTGATTTCCTGTTGTGATTGTAATTTTAATTTTGATAACATTTGACATGAAGGCTTTGGTGGATCATGAAACAAAGAAGTTTATAAGATTCAATATTAATGGAACACAGTTTTGAAGCTCAGTGTAGTGTGTAGTTAGATTTACAATCCCTAGACTTCTATAATTTTATGCCTCTCTCCCCTCGCTCCCCCATTTTTTTGTTTGGGATATTATTTTTTAAATTTATTTGAGACTTTGACATGTTTATTTGTCAAGAGGAGCTTATCAAGTCAATGTGGGAACTGCCTTCATGTGCTGTAACATAAAAAAAGCTAATTATCTCCTTCACGTTGAAATTAATTTTCAAATGTTTTATTGATGGAGATGAACTTTACCTGTTTCTCACTGTTATGACACTCTTGGTAGAAAACCATATTTCATCAAGAATTTTGTTGCAGTCTTAAGTTCTTTACTTCTCCGGTTGCCATTAAAGTGATAATTCATAAATATCTCTATGAAAGAGTTGGCATATGGACAATTTTTAACATATATTGGTGCTAGTAACTGCTACATCATCAAGTTTTTGGAGCTTTGTTGATTGGAGAATGGTGATGAATGTTGTTTTCCGTTCTTGGTTTTTGTTTGTTTTTCTTTTCTTTGCCCTTTTTCTCTTTGATGGATTGCTTTGTTCTTCTATGTGTTAAGAAGAAATGGTAACATCGGAAAGTTTTTTAACTTTTCTTTATTGTTGTGTCTGTATTGATAGAGACAAATGCCATCTGTGAAATTCATAACATTGCCTATGTTGGAAAATAAGTTAACAAACTAGTTTTGCTTTTTAATTGTTAACGTTGAGGTATTGTTATTGCTAGGGGACACTAGGCTACCTTATTTATAGCATTTTAACTATCGTTAAACTCATGTTTGATGTGACATATACATTAATAATACAACACTTCCAGATTCATGGCCATAATCCTCTCTTTATTCTTTAGAGGTTAAATGGTTCTTAGAAACCTTTAGCACCTTGTTAGTTGCATAGTGAGTCAAACCATTGACACTCAGGGGCCGGTTCTATGGAAATTGTTTTTGTCTTTATGATTTTCATATACTTGTATGATTTGTCAAAGAGGAAGTATGTTTCTCCTATTATTTATAGTATGAGACCATTTATTTTGTGTGAAACTCACAGGCTATCAACATAGAAGGTTTATCCTTAGACAAATTCCTATGCTTTATAATTTCACAGGCTATCAACAGGTAACACTGGTTATTTCATGCTTTAAATATTTGATGGGGATGGAAGTTTGATAATTTCAATACAAATATCCCATGTCCAAATGTTGGATAAACTTGATGATCCAACTCTTTAATTTTAATCATTAGAAAGTTCATAAACTAAGGTAAGAAGGTGTGGGGGTGGGGAGTATAATTTCATCATGTCTTCAAATTTGCTAGTTTTATGGAATGTCTTAACTTTCGTCTCTGTATATAGCTATAAAGACTGATACAGAATTACAAGTTTGCTTCTTTTCCTAGTACTTTTGGTTTATCTATTTGGCTTTAGTTTCATATTCTTGCTTTTACCTGCCAAACTGTCACGACTCACAATATGAGTGTATGCCTGCTATAATAAAGCCATTCATGGGCCAAACCTAATAGCTTAAGCTTCCATGCCTAAGACTAACAATCCCACTGATTCATATTCAGTATCATTTGTATTGGTAAACTGTTTGACTTTTGAGTAGTATGTTGTGGCTCCCAATTAGGAAAGGAGAAGTGCAAAAAATCAGTTGATAAATGTCTCAGCTATTTTCCCACATTTGGGATGATTACTTCTCACCCATTTTGCTATATGCTGGAATTTTGATTTGAAACGGATTATTTGTTTTCGAATTTGATTATATTGGATCTTTTGAATTTTCTATAATTGGACTTTTGTTTAACCCTGTTTTGGTATGCACATAGTGATGCTTATATGACGTCTTTGTTCATTACTTAATTAATTGTGATTTCTCGCATTTAATAATTATTTCAATATATGCAGACTCAGTAAATGGGCCGACCCCCGATTGCCATCAAATACTGGCGAAGACAAAGAAGCTGAAGTCCGGAGAATGGGTGAACGAAAAGTCCTTTGACATCAATGTAAGTATACACTTTTAATACTAGTTACAGTATTAATCTTCATAGTTTATTAATTATTAATAATATGATATTCAACTTTATTGTGTAGGATACATATTATGAGGCCTCAGATCAGGCTCAGGCACGTTCCTCATAGGAGGTTGGTTCTTCTAGTCAGCACCCTTCGGCCTCCGTCGGTGATAACGCCATATATTTGGAGGTTCTTGGAGGTAGAAATAAGAAGAGGCACATGTATGGGCTTAGGCAGCTGGGTGATCACTATATACCCTTGTCTTCCCGTTAGGCTACACACGAGGACGTGCCTAGCGCCCCTCCAGAGGTGATACATGATATGCAGGAGACTATCACATGATTGAATCAGGAGCTCGCCCCCACACGGGCCGGAGAGAGGGAGTTGCAGGTGAAGGTTGATCAGCTGACAACTCAAACACAATTCATCTTGCGGCACTTTCAGCTTTAACCTCTTATTGCGCCACCACCTCCTCCACCACCGCTTGCTGTAGAGGATGACGGGGCCGTTGACAGGGCCGTCGATGGGGCCGACCACATGGATGACTTTTTAGCTGACGACGTGACCCAGCAGGACGAGTTACCACCTCCATGATTTTATTATCTTTATATTTTTATTTTTGATATGATCCAAGAAGGAATCACCAAATTTGAGGATCTATCTAAGAGCTTGTTCTTAGTTCTTATATAAAAAAAGATGAGAATAATTAGGGGGGGGGAAAGAAAATGCGGTTGTCACCCGAATATGAAAATCAAAAGGAAACAACTGAAGAATGTAAATAACTAAACAAGAAACACAAACAAAATTTGAATTAAAGTGCATCAAGTAAACATAATGTAAATGGCGCAAGGTATGAAGAACATAAAAGAAAAAATAAGCAAATGGAAGGGGAAAAGATGATGGGGAAGGCGCCACAATCACTAAATGATTTTGGATGATTGATAAGCCAATGAGGATTCACCACAAAGAGATGAAACTCTTTGATAAGAATCAAGAAAAGTTCTTCAACAAGAACTTAAGAGGAGCCTATGCCTCACTAGGATTACTCAAAGGAGCAAATTCCAAATTTTATTCAAAAGTTATGAAATTATGTCATGGAAGTCCTATTTATAGAAGCTAAGTAAGATACTAAGTTAAGGAGGATGAATAATTTCGTGGCCCATTCAGCCCAAAAACAATTAAAACCAAAATCAATTTCAAGCCAAAAAAAATGGTTTATTAAGTCAAATGCATCCAAATTTGCGTCTTCAACTTGCAGCCACGTTATCATCATGATGGAGGCCGAATCAGGTCTTGGTGCTTGAAATAAGACTTGTAGATAATTGTCTAAGCTTTCCAACGCATCAAAGATCACCTCAATCGAACCTCCAAAACCCAAGATACAGCCAAAATAAGGAAGTAGGTCACTTGGGCTTGAAAGGTTTGACTTGGACTTGAATGAATTGACCTTCTCTTGTTGCAAAGTTGACTTGCCCCTCCTTTGCCTCCATCATTCCCTCCTTCTGTGCGGAAATTCGACCTCGAATTTATTGTCTCCAAACTTACATCAATAGAAAGTACTAAGTTTAGGCAAATTGAAAGTAAATCAAGCTTTGGATTTCCTTGAGTGGGAAACCTTTTTTTTGCTTTGGTGACATACCAAACCCGCCAGGGTCAAACATGAATTTAAAGAACTCTACAAATGTGGCAAATATGTTAGGTAATTTTTCATCATATGCATACAATACCTTAAGACCTTCAAAGCCAAATAATTGAATTTCAAGAGTAGTAAGCGAATTATACATTTTGGAGATTGCCTCTACTACCATATTTACCTTTCTTGGCTTGTGCTTTATAACACATGAGAGTGTTTCATCCCTTTTTAGTTGCATTAAGTTGTGCTCATAGGTGGAATACTCAAGTTTGGATCCATTGTACTTCTCACAAAAATAAACAATTGTGGGTCTTTCTTGAAGTAAATCAGCCCCCATTATCACATTAGATGCAACACATTTAATTTGGAAGGACTTTGCAAGAATAGAAAATCAAGAATGAGTGCATCAGTGAGCTTTTCAGAAGATTCTTGATGCAAAATTTGAAAACTTACATTTAACCCAAGAAGATTACCATGATTTGTGCAAGAGGAGTATATATCTAGCATGCAAATTTCCTCCCCAAATATCACACTTCACGGATTTAAAATTGTCATGATTGTAATTATGCAATTCAAACATGGAAGGATGGAAAAAGTCATACAATTATTTAAACAAATACTCCAGCCTATTCAATTTAGGAAAATAGCATGACCCATGCAATTCATCAAGTAAGTTATCAAATTTAAGGGTAGGATTTTCATGCTTTTGGGAAACCATGCAAGTCATCAAACCGTGGAGTGCTTCCTTTGGAAACACATCTTCAAACAATAACATGGGCTGCCTTGCCAAGAGTGCCCTTCTCACTTTACTTCCTCTCATGAACAAACTCTTTACTTTTCTCCCATTTTTATCATTTCTTTCTTTCTTTTCGCCTCTTAGTCTCTCTAGGCTTTTTCCCTCTTCTTTTTCAAAATTGTTTTGCACACTCCCAATTCCCTTCCCTTTTTGTTCTTTTCTTTCTTGTTCTGTTTTTTAATCTCAATTTGACTTGATCCTCACAAACTTCCCTAGGGGAAAGTGGAACAAGAGTTATCTTGAGATTATTGTGCATAAAATAGAACTTGTTGGATAAACCATTATAAGTGACATTCCTATCAGATTGCTAAGGCCTACCAAGAAGTATATGGCCGGCCTCCATAGGAATAACATCACATAATACTTCATCCTTGTACTTTCCTATGGAAAAATTTATCAAAAGTTGTTGATTGACCAACAACTCACCGCAACACCCTTACCCGAGTGTCACATTCCCGAACGATTATAAGGCCGAAAATAATATTAATGCGAAAAATGCAGTTTTTTTTTTTCACAATGATATAATGGGATTAGTAAAGTAAGTATTAATACATGAACTTAGGTTCACCATACATTTCTAGAAGTCATACATAATTAAAGTACGAAAATAGAAACGAAATTGTATACCGACATAGGTCCAAGCTTAATGGATAATAAGTATATAATTAAGTACTAGGAGTCACAGCTCCCCAAAAGGTACAACTGACACTTCGACACAGCCTGGCCAAAACAAACCAGCAAAGGGAGTCCCCCCTCCGAACTCAAAGTATATGCTGAACTAAATCGTCGTCGCACCAATCTTCTTAAGCAGAAATAGCAATACCAGCTGAGAAGATATACAGATATGGGTGAGATTCCCAATCATCAACATAGCAAAATAGCAGAAGTAAAAACGGGACGACACACCAAATAATAACATATTTAACATGCATACCATAAATCTTAATATATCATGTTAATCAATTAGCAGCATAATATAAGGCATTCTCGAAAACAGAATAGTGATGTACAACAAGTAAATGTAATCATCAACAGCCATGCAATGAAATGTACATGACACAATAACATATGCTACAAGGGTAAAACTCTGACCCCTACTCCATGGAGCTAACATAGTGTCGGAGAGAGTGTATGACACCTGCTACCCCGCATACGATAAAATTAATTAAAGCATGCAAGTTAAATAAAAACTTTAACATAAAAGGTAGCAAGTACCACATGATACTAAAACATTTAAACATAAGTAACAATTGCGGAAAAACATAAACATAAACAAAACCCAAAACCCGATGTCACATAATGAGAGTTGGTAACCACTGCCGATATTACATGGGAAAATAGCTAACATAACTAAACTATACTATGAGCAAGCGATCTCCTCAAGATCACTCCTCAGCTGGTAGCTCACCATCCTTTGCATAACCAAAGGTACATGCAAAACACAACAACAACAGATAGGGAGTAAGGAACTGTACGTATAAACATAAACGGTAATAGAGCAGTTAGCAAGATGATCATGCAACGTATAAACACCATAATACAACATACATGTTATAACACACTCCATCGTACCATATTATAAACATGCTATGTAATGCATAACTACTCCACTACTCCATATGCAATGTGGATCCAACAACTAACTCAGGAAGACGATTCAAAGTACATCAACTTGTTGACCATCATGTATCAACACTGGCTGTTCACCTTACTCTCGGATGAGCCCCCATGAGTAACGATTCACCTTACTCTCGGATGAATCTCCATGAGTTGCCTGTTTATCAACACTGGTTGTTCACCTTACTCTCGGATGAACCCCCATGAATAATGATTCACCTTACTCTCGGATGAATCCCTAGGAGTTGCCTGTTCACCAAACTCTCGGGTGAACTATCAATGCTGGCTGTTCACCTTACTCTCGGATAAACCCCCATGAGTAACGATTCACCATACTCTCGGATGAATCCCCACGAGTTGCCTGTTTGCCATACTCTCGAACGAACTTCCCCCAACTAACAACACCATGTCATGATGCATGTAATGCTAACACATAAACAACATGACAACCACCTCCATCAACACCATTACATGCCTATCAACTTTGACCAACAAGCATCAAAGATGATTTGTCAACATCAAACTTGACTAATAAGCATCAAGAATGATTTAACCAACAACTTTGGTAACAGTATGTCATTCCTGATAACATCATCGTATTATTAAGTGTTATCTTTGTTAATTCTAAACTTAACATTATCTTTATTAAGTATGAGACTTAGTCATAATATCTAATACTTAATTCATATCTTATTAAGATGATAACTTAATTTTAATATTTAAACCTCAAGTCATATATTTATTAAGATTATAACCTAATCTTAATATCTAAATCTCAGTTATATATTTATTAAGATTATAACTTAATCTTAATTAATATATAAACCTCGAATCATATCTTTATTAAGATTATAAATTAATCTTATTATCTAAACATCAAATCATATATTTATTAAGATTATAACTTAATCTTAACATATCAACCTCGAATAATATATTTATTAAGATTATAAATTAATCTTAATATCTAAACCTCAAATCATATATTTATTATATGTTCTTAGATTAAACCAATGGGCATTAACCTCACCTCTGAGAGCTATCTTCATGTCTTACGAAAATTAGTTAACCAAACATAATTTCATGGTTGATTCATCAACTAATACCATTATAGCATACAATCATCATCAAATCATGATATCATGGCATAACATATAAATCATGTTATCATGACATAATATATAAATCATGTATAAACAATCAACATCATACATATAGTAATAATTACAATTCAAACATCAAAGAAGACATATAACACACAAAGAAGGGTTATGGGTTCACCCTCATCTTATGCTACCCCAAAACCTATATGTTCATACTAATCCCTTCTCCCCATACCTGGTGTGACGATACCAGCCTTCGAGCCAAGAAGAACAAAGTCCAAGCATGACTCCTCTAAACAGGTTCAACAGGTCCAACGAGCTTTGACCAAGAGCTCCAAGGCAAATGGATAAATTAATTCCCAAACAAGAAAAGGAAGGGAATTGACACGAGGGTTATGCACATACCTCGATTAGATCCCTGGGAAACTAATCTGCTAGTTGCCTCTCACAGCACTAGCACACAAACATCGAAGTCTGGTTTGACAGGAAGAAAACGGTTCAACACTAAACTTAAAGGATTCAGAGAAAAGGATGAACGGGTTGGTTACCTTACCTCGGAGTAACACTAAGCTAGCAGCTTATCCCCAAACACAACGAAAAACATCACAGGGATGTGTTCTTGACGAAGAACACCCAAACAAGGATTGGGTGCGCTCAAGGATTCAATGGGAACCCAAGAGAAAGGTTAAAGACAGATTTTTATAACTCTAGGAATGACAGCTATGAGTTTTAGGTCGAGTAAAAGAGGTATAAAAAGGATTGGGGTGAAACGGGTTGACCAAAAGAGCCCAAAACGTGTGCTCACTGGTTTGGCCCTAACTTGATATACAAGTGTCTGATTTAGGTGTTCTTAGTGGGGTTGGAACGATAAGAGAATTTCCTACAAAATCATGTTTCGCGATCCATTCCTAATTCGGACTCTAACAGGGTCAAAAATGTGATATAAATTCAGCATAAAAAAGATAGTTGTTTATCGATAGGATTTTTAGGAGATTAAGATATAATAATCTCATCTATTCAATGATTAAATCTCTATGACATCTAATTGATCTTCTACCAAAACGACTACAATTATCATAAATATAGATATCCTATATTAATATAAACATGATCTAAATATGAATACAGATAATCGTATGTTAATATAATTCTATTGTGCATTAATACAAGTGATTTGGCATTAATATAAACATATATATAATCGATGACATGTAAATAAATATATGATCACAAATTAATTACACACTTCATATTAGTCCATACAAGACCACATAATCACACGAGATCATACACTTACATACTAATATAATCAATTGTATATTCATGTAGAGAAAATCACGTATTAATACATGCAGTATAATTAATAATTAATAATATAATATAATTATGCACGATTATCTATTAATACAGTTAATCGTATATTAATATAAACATAATTAATATAAATCATTTACATATCAATAAGAATCAATTACATATTATATATATATATATAATAACATATTCATATATAAAATGTAAACACACTTATAACCATACAAACATAAGTGTGCATATTATCACTTAAAATATAAACACATAAATATACATTCATATAGATACTTATAAAATGTAGTAACGATGTAAACAAGCATATTGGCAAATATTATTCCAAGACAATTGAACGGTTGACCTGGATCCGAATCACTGATCCGTCATCGAACTATTATTTCAAAACCCAAAACGTTTCATGTTTGTGTTTGTGTCTTATTAATAACATCTCAAGTCCTAAGTGTTATGAAGAAGGATTGAGAATCCTCTTAGATAAGTCTTTGATCCTTTTTAAGATATTAATTCCTTGAGTTTCAAACAATGAAATAAGTATTGATTTACTTAAGTCTTATGAAGTCATTGATGAACTAAATCATTAATGGTAGAGTGCATGGTCTTGTTCCACCATATACTATACTTAATTATCTCTTTTCTTTTGCTCTAAGTTAATTACATAACTTAGGTTTTCATGCGTAAAACCTGACGCTTCAGAGTTGAAAACTCTCGAGTTGAGACTTTGCAAACCAAAACCTTTCTAATTGAAAAACTCATTAGATTTGAAATAACTTTGTTTCTTGCTTGAAGTAAAGTGAAGGAACCTGTTTGAAACACAAGAAGAAGGGTTGAATTGTGTTTTTTAAGTTTTTAAAACTTTTCGCAAGCAGATATATAGATTTTTCACAAGGAGCGTTTCCAAAGGACGCAAGGAGCGTTTCCAAACACCAGTTGGACGCTTACTTAGACAGATTAAGATAAAGAAACAAGCGCGATAAGAAAGCAATTCAATCCCAAGGAGTTAGTTAGAAAATAAACTAAAGCGAGGAACGAGAAAGAAAATAACATAGAGATATTATCCTGGTTCACTCTTCACCAAAGAGTTACGTCCAGTCCTCTCTACTTGAGAGCTTTCTCCACTATAACAAACTTTTTTACAAGTGATAACTCTTAGAAATAAGAGTTATTACTATTTCTTTTAACTAAATCAGTGTCCTTGTTTTAAATAATTTTGAGAATTAAAGTCAAGTCTTGATTGGATGAAATCATAGTTGAAAGAATTATTCAATTGCTGAAAAGGGTATTAATTTTGTAATTTGATAACTACGAAGATGTTGAAGTGTTGAGCAGGAAATCAGGTATGTGAGTTGAAAAGAGCTGATTAGGAATTGCTATGGAATGCTGCAGCTTCTGAGACCAGAATCACTACAAGACTAAAGAGTTGCCAGCTCAGCACACCTTCACTACAGAGCAAAGAACATGCAGCGCTGACCCAAACTAAGAAAGAGAATTGCAGACTTCAGCTGGATGTACTTGGGAATTGGGCCAAGGATTATTTTATTATTGAATTTTTGTAAAAGCCCAAAAGTGCATGAGAGAGAAAGGAGGAAAACCTATTTGGGGAGCACTACTATAAATAGTGAGGGGTCAGCATCCTTTGGGACAGCTTGGTACGATTGCAGCAGCCATCATCTCTATTGTCCCCTCTGTAATTTCATTTTTTTACGCTTTATGCCTTTCTTTTCCCTTCCTTTAGCTTGTTTTGTCTTCAAGCTCTTATGAGCTAATTTCCTTTAGCTAGGATTCTATGAATTTGTAATTATACTGAAGGGTAATTCAATGTTACGGATGATATTCATTTTCTTCTATTCTGTTTTTTTAAGTTTAATGTCAGATTAGCTTGATCAACTGACCTGATTTACTAGCTAACTAAGTTTGGAAAAACCAAGTTAGTGGACTTGATTAGAAGATAAAGATAGAGCTATTAATTGGAAAATTAATTGTGTTGAATGAGCTAGGAATAGCCTTCATATCTTGAAGTAGCTGGACGTACTTAATTGATAGCTGAGGGAAATTAATTTGAACTTAGGAATAAGAAGCTTTTAATGAACTCAGTTCTACTGCTGGAAAGCAAACCATAATTCCTGGACTAAATGCTGTAGCATCCTGAAGCATAAATTACCTGAAGTTAAGATTACAAAGGATTAGAATCCTAGCTGTTTTTATCTCTGTGTTAAAACATTCAACTGCTGCTTTTATTACTTCCTTGCGTTTCTTACTTACTGTTCTGATACCTCATCACTCCATTTATTTACTTGTTGTCAATCAATCGTTATTTTATTAAGCTAAAGAGAAAAAGTAAATTTAAAATTTGTATTCAAAACATTTAAATCCTCGTGGGAACGATCTTTACTCGCTCTTTATTACTTGTTACGATTGTGTACACTTGCACATATCGCTATTCATCACAACAAGTTTTTGGCGCCGTTGCCGGGGATTGACAATGGTGTTGAATATTTAAATTCTGAGTTTACTTTTTCTATTTAGCTAGTGCTGAAAAGTGTTGTGTGCTTTGCTCAGCAACAGGTACTAAATCTGTATGCGCAGCAAAGGTACACCTGAGTTCCAAATTGACCTTGAGATAGAGAAAACAGCTAAAAGGCTAAGGAAGAGAACTAAAGAACAAAGAGCTCGAGATCACCACTCTGGCTTAGGCTTCATGGCTCATATTCTAGCAAATGAGGATGAGCAACCTGGAATGATTGAAATGGCTAATGACAGGGATAGGCCCATCAGGGGCTATGCTGTGTTTGATCCTCAGACCATGAACACTAGCATAGTGAGGCCAGAAATCACTACTCAACAGTTTGAATTTAAACCCATGATGTTTCAAATGCTACAAACTGTTGGGCAGTTCAGTGGAGCACCTACTGAAGACCCTCATTTACATCTGAGGCAATTTCTGGAAGTGGCTAGCAATTTCAGGACCCCTGGAGTGATAGAGGATTCATTCAAGTTGAGGCTCTTCCCTTACTCTCTTAGGGATAGAGCTAAGACTTGGTTGAATTCGTTGGAACCCAATTCCATTACTTCGTGGAATGCCCTAGCTGAGAAGTTTTTGATTAAGTACTTTCCTCCCATCAAGAATGCAAAGATGCGGGGGGATATCACTGCATACAGGCAAACTGACGATGAAACTTTATATGACACTTGGGAGAGATTCAAAGGTCTGCTGAGAAAATGCCCACACCATGGAATACCAGCTTGCAATCAGTTGGAGACATTTTACAATGGGTTGGCACCTCCTTCAAAACTAATGTTAGACGCTTCATCAGGAGGTGCTCTGTTGACTAAATCTTACAATGAAGCATTTGAGCTGATTGAAAAATGCTTCAGTGGCCTACGGTGAGGACTAATTCTTCCAAAACTGCAGCTGGTATGCATGAAGTTAAGGAAATAACTGCGATGTCTGCTCAGTTAGCTACGATTACAAATATGTTGAAGAACCTGACTACTGCAAATGCAAGCCAAGAACCTGGCATGACTGAACCAGTGGCCGCAGTAGAGACAGTGTCATGTGTTTTCTGCGGTGAAAAGCATTTATTTGAAGAATGTCCCCACAACCCAGTTTCAGTAAATTATGTGGGAAATAGCGGAAGTCAATATTCCAACAATTTTACCCCTAGATATAGGCATCCTCACCCAAATTTCAGTTACAGCAATCATAATAACATTCTGAATCCACCTTCTGGCCAAGTTCCACAGCAGAATCAATACCAAGGGCAGGGCATTCAGCAGCACACTCAAGTCCCTATTAAAGAACCTTCCCTCGAAGCCATTTTGAAGGCCTTTATGACTGAAACTAAGGCGCAAATTCAGAACCAAGGAGTAGCTATGAAGAATCTGGAAAATCAAGTGGGTCAGTTGGCAACTGCACTCACTAATAGGCCAGCTGGTACCCTTCCTGCAACTACAGAGGCCCCATCTTCGTCCACTGAAGTAGGCCAAGAGCATATTAAGGTCATAAATCTGAGAAGTGGTAAGGAGCTGCCAGATGCTGTAGCATGTAAGCAGCCAGCAACAAAGAAAACTGAGACAGCTGAGATAAGAAAGAAAAATCCTGAGGTAATCCCAATAACTGAAGATGAAACGCAGACTATCCCTAAGCAGAAAGAGAATAAATTGACTCCAAAGATACCACCTCCTCCATTTCCACAAAGTTTGAGGAAGGCAGCCCAAGAAAAGCAATTTAGTAAGTTTCTGGAAATCCTGAAGCAATTGCATATAAATATACCTTTGGTTGAAGCCCTGTAGCAGATGCCCAATTACACCAAAATCATGAAGGATATCCTAACAAAAAGAAAGAGATTGGGGGAATTTGAGACAGTAGCAATGACAAAGGAATGCAGCCAGCTATTACAGAACAAGGTTCCCCAGAAAATGAAAGATCCGGGCAATTTCACGATTCCTTGTTCTATAGGGACTACTTATTGTGGAAAGGCGCTGTGTGATCTTGGGGCTAGCATTAATTTGATGCTTATGTCCATTTTCAAGCAATTGAAGATTGGTGAAGCCAGACCTACCACTGTTACCTTGCAGCTTGCAGACAGGTCTATTGCTTACCCAGAAGGAAAAATAGAGGATGTTCTAATCAAGGTGGACAGATTTGTATTTCCAGTTGATTTCATTATCCTTGACTTTGAGGCTGACAAGGAAGTCCCAATTATCCTTGGGATACCTTTCCTTGCAACCGAGAGAACACTGATAGATGTGCAAAAAAGAGAACTCACTATGAGGGTGAATGATCAGCAAGTGACTTTCAATGTTTTTAATGCATTACACTACCCTGATGAGGAAATGGAAAGCTGTTCCGTTCTCAATAGTATTGAATCTCTGGTGCAAGACCACACGGTAGTCTCAGAGCAGGAATTGGAATGGGATGAGGAAGCAGATTTGGGAAATGAAGAGTTGAAGCTTCTAATAGATGGGAATTTGCCACACAGATTTTGGAATAAAAAATATGAATCTTTAGATGTATCGGCAAACACCTTCAAAGAGAATGTTCCCTCTATTGAAAGACCTCCCATCCTTGAGTTGAAGCCACTACCTTCGCATCTGAAGTATGCCTATCTTGGAGAACAAGAAACTCTTCCTATCATCATCTCTTCTTTCTTAAGTTCAATCCCCGGCAACGGTGCCAAAAACTTTATTACTTGTTACGATTGTGTACACTTGCACATATCACTATTCATCACAACCAGTTTTTGGCGCCGTTGCCGGGGATCGAACCCGGGTCACCCGCGTGACAGGCGGGAATACTCACCACTATACTACAACATCAATCCTGTGAGGTTTTGGGCTTCAGAAGATTCATTCATTGTATATTCCATTCATGTGTTTCCTCTGCAAGGCTTGCCTTAATTTTGTAATTGATTGCCTATATCACTGCTGCACACACATTGGCTTGAGGCACTTTTGTTGCTTTAACTACTTAGCTTAAACGGCCAACCCTGATCTATTCCCCTTTGTGCACCCCTTTGAGCCTGAGCCCTTTTTGTTGGCTTCCCCCACATAACAAGCCCTATTTCCCTGCAAAACCAAGTCATCCCTTTTTTTTAGGTGAAGTTTGGGGACTATTGTCCAGCTAATCTATGATACATGGTTGAGGACACCCATTGATACAAGTTTGGGGGGTACATATGCAACAAATGGAGGAAGGATTAAACACATCAAAGAAACAGTGGAAATCTGAGTTGTTAGTTCATCACAATAAAAAAATATGGGGGCAAGAAAGCAACTCCAGAGAATATCCCTCTTTGTCATCAGAAATGGGGGTAGCAATAAGAAATGCCCAAGTTTGGGGGAAGGGGGTCCACCTAATTAAGCTCCGGACCGAAATGTACCAAACCTGAACCTAAGCCCCATTACAACCTAGTAAGTCCTATGGCTGTGTGCACGTGGTATTTGTGTTTTTGATTGTTAGAAATTTGTCAAGCCTATGATAGAGTTGCATGTGAATGAAGATCGAGTGAAACACCAAAACAGAACATAAAGAAGAGTGAATTGAGTGCTATGGCAAATCCAAGATGCTGAATCCCTGTTCTTAGGAAGATAATCTGGTAAGTAATCACCCTTAATCTAAAGGATATTTGGAAGATGCACCTAAAACTTGGTTGAAAGGTGATTTGGTTGAAGTCCCTTGCTGAAACTGAGTTGCAGCTTAGGGAGCATACACGCACATTTAAGGGTATCTTGTATTGAGCATGTTTCTGAATGCATCTGAGGAATGCCATGAAATTTGCTTACATTGTTCACATTTTGTTCTAGCTTGCTGAATGTCATTACTTGAGGGCAAGCAATGGTTTGAGTTTAGGGGTGTGATAACTCTTAGAAATAAGAGTTATTACTATTTCTTTTAACTAAATCAGTGTCCTTGTTTTAAATAATTTTGAGAATTAAAGTCAAGTCTTGATTGGATGAAATCATAGTTGAAAGAATTATTCAATTGCTGAAAAGGGTATTAATTTTGTAATTTGATAACTACGAATATGTTGAAGTGTTGAGCAGGAAATCAGGTATGTGAGTTGAAAAGAACTGATTAGGAATTGATATGGAATGCTACAGCTTCTGAGACTAGAATCACTACAAGACTAAAGAGTTGCCAGCTCAGCACACCTTCACTACAGAGCAAAGAACCTGCAGCGCTGACCCAAACGAAGAAAGAGAATTGCAGACTTCAACTGGATGTACTTGGGAATTGGGCCAAGGATTATTTTATTATTGAATTTTTGTAAAAGCCCAAAAGTGCATGAGAGAGAAAGGAGGAAAACCTATTTGGGGAGCACTACTATAAATAGTGAGGGGTCAGCATCCTTTGGGACAGCTTGGTACGATTGCAGCAGCCGTCATCTCTATTGTCCCCTCTGTAATTTCATTTTTTTACACTTTATGCCTTTCTTTTCCTTTCCTTTAGCTTGTTTTGTCTTCAAGCTCATTATAAGCTAATTTCCTTTAGTTAGGATTCTATGAATTTGTAATTATACTGAAGGGTAATTCAATGTTATGGATGATATTCATTTTCTTCTATTCTGTTTTTTTTATGTTTAATGTCAGATTATCTTGATCAACTGACCTGATTTACTAGCTAACTAAGTTTGGAAACCAAGTTAGTGGACTTGATTAGAAGATAAAGATAGAGCTATTAATTGGAAAATTAATTGTGTTGAATGAGCTAGGAATAGCCTTCATATCTTTAAGTAGCTGAACGTACTTAATTGATAGCTGAGGGAAATTAATTTGAACTTAGGAATAAGAAGCTTTTAATGAACTCAGTTCTACTGCTGGAAAGCAAACCATAATTCCTGGACTAAATGCTGTAGCATCCTGAAGCATAAATTACCCTGAAGTTAAGATTACAAAGGATTAGAATCCTAGCTGCTTTTATCTCTCTGTTAAAACATCCAACTGTTGCTTTTATTACTTCCTTGCGTTTCTTACTTACTGTTCTGATACCTCATCACTCCATTTATTTACTTGTTATCAATCAATTGTTATTTTATTAAGCTAAAGAGAAAAAGTAAATTTAAAATTTGTATTCAAAACATTTAAATCCTCGTGGGAACGATCTTTACTCACTCTTTATTACTTGTTACGATTGTGTACACTTGCACATATCGCTACTCATCACAACAAGTATTCAACACCTCTTCAGGCAAGTATTCTACACCTCTTCAGGCTCACTAAATATTCTTTCTACACAAGCCTCTTCAGGCTTAACCAGTTAGGTTTTGAAAAGAGTTTTGTTCTATTAACTCACTAAGTGTGAGAGTTTGAAACTAAATCTTAGAACTCTTTGAACAATACTCTACGCAGAGAGTGATATGAAAATTAAGAGCAGAGCAAGCTTTTCGAGCTTTGATGTTTTTCTCTTGATTGCTTTGTGTGCTTGATTATTTTTCAATTTGATTCAGTTGTGCATCACTTCGCTTCTCTCTATCTTTGCATCTTCACGAAGAGAGATATTTATAACAGACTTGATTTGATCATCTTTGGTCTTCAATGGTTGGAGAAGAATTCGTTCTGATTGAGCATTTAATGCGTTAGTCTGTTGAATCTGATAACTTGTTCAATCTTCTGATCAGCAAAGTAGACTATCAAATTTCATAGCTAGAAATGGGACTGACATCTTTTCTTTGTACTCGAAAGTTGCCTTTTGTCTTTCTTGTTGGAGAAGTTCAACATCTTTTATGTATCAGGGACAGTCTGGCTTCAGCTTTCGATGGTACTAAGATTATAAGGAATATTTGTCCAAAGGATATAAACTTTTTACACATAGAATTATAAATTCAAAAGCTTTATATATGAATTCGCGCTAAAACAAATAAAGCTTTATTGGTCTAAAGATTACATCGCAATAGCATCAAGAGTCTTTGGACTCAAGATTCTATTGTTGAAAAGACTTATTATCGTCTGGACTTAGCGAGAGCTAATACACTACGAGTTTGGACGAGTGAAAGTTTTTCGACTTAGATAGTCTTTGGACTTATATATATTTTTATTCCTGCACACTTAAGATAAAGCGTTAGTCCATAACTAATCTTTGTTCTTCTGAAATTAGTCCTTTGTTAACATCAAAACTTAAGGGATTAATGGACCATAACCACTTTGGTTTCAACAGAAAGTACCTTAACTAATTTGAAAAGGGTTTTTCCTCACTAACTTAGTGTAACACCATGATCTAAGCTAGTTTAAAATAAAATGGAATTTCATTTAGTTTTCAAACTATGATTCATTTAATTCAAACTTGAAGACAAGGTCCTATTTATACTTTGAAGATTGAATGTTAACTTAGTTTTCAAAAGAGTGTGACATCCTATTAAACCTAAGGTAACTATATTTTTAAAACACTTAGTTAGTTGGATGAACTATGACTAAAGTAAAAATACATTTTCACCTTAGTAAAAACACTTGAAGGCCGAAACTCTATTTGATCTTTGGAACAAAATCACTTCTTTTTTTGTTTTAAAATATAAGTTACTAAAACACTTTCTAACTGTCAAAAACATTGAATGTTCAACAATAACTCATGTTTTCCTTTTTCTTACAACCATGGCCGAATACTCCCACCCATGGGAGGTGAAGATTTTGCTTCACTAACTTGCCAAGTCATAGCTCAAAATTATCACAAGGTTATGATGAACAACAATCATGCATCATTCAATCATAATCAAGCGTAAAAATCCTTACTTTATCTAGAGATCAAAGTATAGTTTTCAACATAAATGAAAATATTTTTCCATCCAAACATACACCATCACAAACACATACTAAGCATAGAGCCATTATTACAATCATGTTCTCAAAGAGAACTGTAACGCCCTGATTTTCACGTTTTCTAATTCTTCAGTATTTTAATGTCTTTATTTTATTCGAGGTCTTAGGAATGGAAATAAAATATTCCGAGACCATAGTCATGCTCGACGATATCGTAGGAAGCTACGATTAAGTTTTGAGTCAAAAACTCAAACGGAGTCCGGTCTGCGTTTTTACACTGACAGTATGAGTTTACTGCTCAGAAGACCTCAGATGGACCCGTGAACGAGACAGTAAGTCTTAGAATTTGATTCTCTACGTTTTGGTTAAATTTCGTAAAAATTTCAGAAAAATCATTTCCTGACCTTCGTTCGGGCGGAATTCTCAATCGGGTGACGAACGGAGCCACATATGGATTTAACGAGACTCGTCAACAGATAATCTTGATATCACAACATCCCAGGACACTTGGGAGAGTATGCCAGAGTCGTCATGACGATCGGGAAAATCTAGATGCGAAATGACCAAAATGCCCCTAACCTTAGTCTTTTGCACTTTTACCATTATACCCTTTTGGCAAATGACCTTTTTACCCTTAAGTGAGCTTTTAAGAGGCTGAACTCAGCCCCTCACTTCATCATTTTCGCACAGCCCCTCACCCCAAAGAGCTCCATAGTTGTTCTTGAGAGAAACTCCATTTTTCTTCTTGAAAAGCTTGAATCACTTGTTGGATTCACTTGATTCCTTGAGCAATCTTCCATCATTTTAAGGTAAGATCACTTCTATGATCTCTTAGCTTCTTGAATATCTCTTTATTTCAAGATCAAGATCCATTTTCATGAAAATCATTTCTTAGATCCAAAACTTTGAAAATCCATAGGAAATTGTAGAAAAATCCTTTTGAGGTAAGACCAAGTTCTTTGAACTCACCTCATCATTCTCTATCTAAACCCTAGAGCTTATGATTCAACTTTCATCATAGCTCAAAAAGCACATTAGGGCCGAACCCTTCTTGATGATGATGAATAGTGTTTTCATCAATTTTTGATTTTTAACACTTGATTTCATTCTTAGCTTTCCTAATGCCTTTGAATCCATGAAATGGAAAACCAAGATCAATTCCTAGCTTTATTCTCTTTAGGGTGGCTGAAACCCTATTTGTGAGAATTGTTGAGTTTGGTTTGATTGTTGTTTAATGATTGATTGTTTGGTTGTTGTAGTTGGTGACAACTATCAGGAGGTTCACAAACCGATCAACCGACTTTGATCCGGGAATCTGCTCTTCAACAGGTATGGGGAGAAGAACCTCATCACACCAAGATGGTGGTGGTGAAGATGGTTGTTTACTTTATGTGTGGGTGAAACCCTTTAGTTTGGGTTCACTTTTAGTTGTTATGCTTTGTTAAGTTCTCTTGGAGAACAAGGTTGTCATGATGAGTTTATGCTTTGGTATGTTGTGTTGTGTTTTAGCATATGTTGATGATGAGATGATTGAATGAAAAACCATTTTCATGTATGTTGGGAAAACCTACTTTGATCACTAGATCAAGTATGGACTTTTATTGTTGATTATGAGACCATAATGCGTGATGGACTTGGATGTTTGATTATGATGTAGTAATGTGTATTATGGTTATCATGATTGTGTAAGTGTTGTGAGCTATACTTTGATTAGTTGATGAAGTAAAACTTCACATTGATTCCTAGTTGGCTATTAGCCATGACCTTGAGGAAAGGAAGGATATGAATAGTTCTTGGACAAGTCAAGTTTTGATGTAAAGAAAGTGTTTTCAATAACTTGTGTTTTTCAAAGAAAAACCCTAAGTGACTTTAAAGGGAATTTAATCTCAAAGTGCTTTCACCAAAGTGAAACATGTTTTATACCTTATCCTTAGTTCATCTAGCTAATCAAGTGACTCAAAATGAGAAAAGAAGTGTTTTCATGAAGAGAATCAAAATGGTTCCATAAGGTTGATGTCTTGTTTTAAGGCAACATTTCGCTAAGCGAATTTACTTTCGCTACGCGAAAAACAGAGGAAAGTCTAAGTTGGGCATCACTGCCTCACTTTCGCTAAGCGAATTCATATTCGCTAAGCCAACCAAGCAAATTTCGCTACGCGAATTACATCTCGCTGAGCAATCCAGAGAAGTCTCCAATAGAGGTGTAACCGTCTGAACTTTCGCTAAGCGAAATCATTCTCGCTAAGCGAATAAAGTGAAGTTTCGCTACGCGAATTCTGTCTCGCCGAGCGATCCAGAGGTGTTTCTAAAGAGGTGCAACCGTCTGAACTTGCGCTAAGCGAATTTATATTCGCTAAGCGAATCCAATATATTTCGCTACGCGATTTGTGTCTCGCCGAGCGAACCAGAGGAGTTCCAAAGGAGGCATTACTGCCTCATTTTCGCTAAGCGAATGGAATTCCGCTAAGCGAATTTCATGTTTCAGAAAATGCTAGAAATGAAGTAAGTAGTTCAAATGTTGTTTTAAATCAAATGAGTTTTCAACTGTAACAGTTGTTTGGTTTACAAAAAGAGTTTTCTAACTCAATCGTAAAGTTTTACGCGTGAAAAACCTAAGTTAAATAATTAACTTAGAGTTGAAGACAAGGGTTAATTAAGTATGGTATATGGTGGAACAAGACCATGTACTATACCATTGATGATTTAGTACATCAATGACTTCATAAGACTAAAGTGAAATCAACACTTGTTTCCTTAATTGAAAAACAAGGGATTAATATCTTAGAAAGGCTTAAAGACTTATCTAAGAGGATTCTCAATCCTTATTCATAAGGCTTAGGACTTGAGACATAATTCATAAGACGTAAACACAAACACGAAACGTTTTGGTTTTCGAAAAAGTAGTTCGATGACGGACCGATGATTCGGATCCAGGTTAATCGTTCAATTGTTTCTGTCTTGTGATGACTGGAATGAGAGAGATCCTGAGGCTGTGCAGGTATGGGACTGTACAGTGGAAGGAATCTTGAGGCTATGCAGGTATGGGACTGTATAGTTAAGGGAAGGCATATAAGAATTGATTGGTACTACCCATACCAACAAGATTTATCTTCTTTTCGGGAGCTTAGAACATAAAAACTTTATAGTTAAGCGTGCTTGACTTAGAGTAATTATGGGATGGGTGACCTTCTGGGAAGTTTCCTAGAAAGCGTGTGAGTGAGGACAAAACACGCTGAAAAGACTTGTGTTGGTTTGTGGGGACAGTCGACGATTCTGAAAGCAGTCTGGATCATTCCAAAGGAATCACGAGATAATTATCCGATGGATAATTGTTTTATCCGATGGATAATTGTTTTATAAAACAAAGATGTGTGTAGTTTCTAAGGAAGAGAACCTTAGTGAGCCTTGAGGTTTATCCAATGGATAAACATTGCTTTATCGCATCTGCTTTGTGTAAGCATTGGCATTTCATGTGCATAGTTGTAAGGCCTTGAGCCTAGGAGTTGAGCTTACACCTTGATGCGGGTGCGAATCTTACGGTGACGATCTTCAATGGTCTTTTTGGAGGTATCAGGGTTGGAAGGGCTGACATGTGACCAGTTGGTGATTCTTCTGTGTCGTGGCGAATCCGTGCAATACACTGATATCCTCTACTAGATGCCGTACTTTTCATGTTTGGTCGAGAGTGTTACCGTAAAGCCAGATACGTGCACGTTACGAATGTTGTAGCATCTTGCTCATGGCTGGCAGAAACCGGAACATGTCCTCCCATTCACTCTCTCCGAATGTTTTGTTAGCTCCATGGAGTAGGGGTCAGAGTAGTACCCAGTGACATTGACATTGAGTCATATACATTGCATTGCATTGCATGGCTATTGATGTTTATGGCTATTGATGTTTACATTTACTGTTATACATCGCTGTACTGTTTAAGGATGCCTTATATTATGCTGTTAAATGTTTAGCATGCTATTATGTCGTTAACTGCTTAATATGATTTATATTGAGAACTTTGTAAGCATGTTGGGTACGCTGTTACCCGGTGAGTCGTCCCGTTTTTGCTACTGCTATTTTGTTGTGTTGATGAACGGGAATCTCACCCATATCTGTATGTTTTCTGCTGGTACTTGCTGTTGATGCTTGAACAGATGGACGCGACGATGGTTCGGTTCCGCAGTCCCTTTGAGTTCGGAGGTGGACTCTTTTACTGTTTTAGTTTTGTTGTCGGCCAGACTATGTCAGTTTTTGTAGTACCTTTTGGGAGCTATGACTCCTAGTACTTATTGTATTTTCGTATGTCAGTCATACATTAGATTTATGTCTGTATACAGTAATGTTGATGTTTCTGTTTTTGTTTTCTGTTTCTGTATCTATAATACTGTATGTATGTCCTAGTAATGCATGGTGAACCTAAGTTCACTTATTAGTAATATTTATTACCTTTACTAATCCCATTACATCTTTATGAAAAGAAAAAGAAAAATCGTATTTTTCTGCATTAATAAATATTTTCGGCCTTATAAACGTTCGGGAATGTGACACTCGGGAAAGGGTGTTGCATTATTTGGTATCAGAGCTGGCCGAGTCTTTTTGGCGTTTGTAGGTTATGGTCTGTCTTGTTTGTGTTGTGTTTTCTCTGATTGTTTTCTGTGCTATTGTTTCTGAGAGAAAACAATGTTGGAGAGGATGATGACTTCGGTCTATCCTTTTGTGTTGTTTGTTCTCTGTGTTGTGTTTCTGTGAAGAAGACAACGATTGTTTGTTACTCTCCGCATTATTGCTTCTGAAGGGGAATGATATTGGACAGGGTAGTAATGTTTTTGATTTCTTGTAAGTTGTCGCTAGCAGAGTTCTTTAGAACGAGTATTTTCCGACTAGTGCCAGACAAGTTGAAAGACATGGAGTTCCTGCAGCTACGTCAAGGAGGAATGTCTGTCAAAGAATATGCTGATCGTTTTGAGTCCCTGCTGAAATCTTCGAGGTATTTCCATCTTCATCCCGATGAGGAGTGGAAGTGCACAAAGTTCGAAGAAGGTTTAAGGGACGAGATTCGGGGAGAGGTGCTACCTCTTGAGGTCAAAGAGTTCTCGGTGTTGGTAGATGAATGCTTCGTAGTCGAAGATCTGATGAAGACTCGTGGAGGAAGGCAACGTCACTCTAGACCGACTAGGTTCCATAAAGGCACCAATGGTCCTGATGATAGGTCTCGATGGAAACCATATTCGAAACAGCAAGGTCAACAACAACGTTCTGTAGGGGGAAGTAGTGGGAGTATTAGTCAATCTGGAAGCGCCCCAAAGAAGTGCATGAAGTGTGGCAAGAACAATCATGTCACCAGAGAATGCTTAATCAAGGGAATCATATGCTTCAAGTGTGGGAAGCCAGGACATACTTCACGCGAGTGTGTGCAATCAAAAGCTACACATTCTGTCAACGATGTGCAAACAGTGAAGCCTAAGGCAATGAGTGGAGTTTATACTGGGGATGATGCTGAGACTTCTCAAACGGAAGATTTGATTCACGGTCAGATCGTCGTGGAAGGTAGAACGTTATCTGTATCTTTCCTTACCCTTAGATTTGGTAATTCTTGCACTTTCTGCAAAGCCTGTTATAACTGCGAAAGTCTGTTTGAACTGTTCTATTTTCCGTAGTGGATAGAACGTTTTTGATTGATTTAATCTGTTTGCCTCTTTCGCAAATGGATTTGATCATAGGGATGGATTGGTTATCTTGTAACTAGACGGTGTAAACAAAACCTTAGTTTTCCCTGATTCGGATAATTCTGGATTTGGATTGCCAACCAAGGAAATGTTTCTTTGAGAGGAGGAGCTCAACGAATACATGTTACTAACAAGTTTCCGGAAGTCTTTCTTGAAGACGTACCAGGTTTGCCGCCAGTTCGGGACATCGAGTTTGCGATCGATCTTGTGCCAGGAACAGGACTAGCGTCTATGGCACCGTATCATATGGCACCTGCTGAGTTGGAAACCTTGAAGGAACAGTTGGTGGACTTGTTTGGAAAAACAGTTCGTTAGACCAAGTGTGTCGCCGTAGGGAACGCCTGTGCTGTTGGTGAAAAAGAAAGATGGAACATCTCGTTTATGTGTGGATTATCGCCAGTTGAATAAAGTTACTGTTAAGAACAAGTATTATCTTCCGAGGATAAATGACTTGATGGATCAGTTGAGGAGAGCGACAGTTTTCTCCGAGATTGATTTGCGATCGGGTTATCACCAGATTCATGTGAAGGTAGAAGATGTACCAAGAACAGCGTTTCAAACACGCTATGGGCACTACGAGTACCTTGTAATGCCGTTTGGTATAACGAATACTCCTCTATATTCATGGATTACATGAATAGGATCTTTCGTCCATACCTAGATAAGTTTGTCGTTGTTTCATAGACGACATACTCATCTATTCGCGAAACCAGGAAGTACGCGCTGAATATCTTAGTGTGATTCTGTAGGTTCTGAAGGAGAAACAGCTATATGCAAAGTTGTCCAAGTGTGAGATTTGGCTCGACGAAATAAAGTTTTTGGGTCACGTGATTTCAAAGGAAGGATAAAGCGTTTGAATGGATTGAAGCCTGTGAGGAAAGTTTGCAAGGACTAGGGAGAAGGTTGACTGCTTCACCTGTGTTAGTGCTGCCTGATCTCAAGGGAATATTTGTGTTCACACTCCTACGTATTCCTCAATGTATTAGACAATTGAGTGAATTGGTAATATGGTGTCCATTGGTCTGGACATTTTCGTATTATTTCACTGAAAGTTTTGTTATTACTATTTCTTGAGTTATAACATAAACAGCTTCTTGATACTGGAAGTTTCTTGATGAAACTTAGTCTAATCACTTTTACTTTTGGTGAAGGTGATCCAGTCTGATTTTTGCCAGACTGTTTATCTTTTGATTCCCAAGTTTATTGGAAGGTTCTTATGAAAGAAGGAACTTTATTAGAGTCATGGATGTAAACATGTATTAGCTATGCATTTTTACACTCACGAACCTACTGAAGAGTCTCTTTGCATACTGGATATTCCTATATTCATTCCAGATTGGTAAAATTCTTTTGTTATTTTCTTTTGAGACCAAGACCAGGAAAAAGTTCCTTTGTTGAAAATTTCTTTCCTTAATCTTCAGCGATCGAGTGGGTTTAGTTTTAAGTCACGGAATTTCGAGGACGAAATTCTTTTAAGAGGGGTAGGAATGTAATGCCCTGATTTTCACGTTTTCTAATTCTTCAGTATTTTAATGTCTTTATTTTATTCGAGGTCTTAGGAATGGAAATAAAATATTCCGAGACCATAGTCATGCTCGACGATATCGTAGGAAGCTACGATTAAGTTTTGAGTCAAAAACTCAAACGGAGTCCGGTCTGCGTTTTTACACTGACAGTATGAGTTTACTGCTCAGAAGACCTCAGATGGACCCGTGAACGAGACAGTAAGTCTTAGAATTTGATTCTCTACGTTTTGGTTAAATTTCGTAAAAATTTCAGAAAAATCATTTCCTGACCTTCGTTCGGGCGGAATTCTCAATCGGGTGACGAACGGAGCCACATATGGATTTAACGAGACTCGTCAACAGATAATCTTGATATCACAACATCCCAGGACACTTGGGAGAGTATGCCAGAGTCGTCATGACGATCGGGAAAATCTAGATGCGAAATGACCAAAATGCCCCTAACCTTAGTCTTTTGCACTTTTACCATTATACCCTTTTGGCAAATGACCTTTTTACCCTTAAGTGAGCTTTTAAGAGGCTGAACTCAGCCCCTCACTTCATCATTTTCGCACAGCCCCTCACCCCAAAGAGCTCCATAGTTGTTCTTGAGAGAAACTCCATTTTTCTTCTTGAAAAGCTTGAATCACTTGTTGGATTCACTTGATTCCTTGAGCAATCTTCCATCATTTTAAGGTAAGATCACTTCTATGATCTCTTAGCTTCTTGAATATCTCTTTATTTCAAGATCAAGATCCATTTTCATGAAAATCATTTCTTAGATCCAAAACTTTGAAAATCCATAGGAAATTGTAGAAAAATCCTTTTGAGGTAAGACCAAGTTCTTTGAACTCACCTCATCATTCTCTATCTAAACCCTAGAGCTTATGATTCAACTTTCATCATAGCTCAAAAAGCACATTAGGGCCGAACCCTTCTTGATGATGATGAATAGTGTTTTCATCAATTTTTGATTTTTAACACTTGATTTCATTCTTAGCTTTCCTAATGCCTTTGAATCCATGAAATGGAAAACCAAGATCAATTCCTAGCTTTATTCTCTTTAGGGTGGCTGAAACCCTATTTGTGAGAATTGTTGAGTTTGGTTTGATTGTTGTTTAATGATTGATTGTTTGGTTGTTGTAGTTGGTGACAACTATCAGGAGGTTCACAAACCGATCAACCGACTTTGATCCGGGAATCTGCTCTTCAACAGGTATGGGGAGAAGAACCTCATCACACCAAGATGGTGGTGGTGAAGATGGTTGTTTACTTTATGTGTGGGTGAAACCCTTTAGTTTGGGTTCACTTTTAGTTGTTATGCTTTGTTAAGTTCTCTTGGAGAACAAGGTTGTCATGATGAGTTTATGCTTTGGTATGTTGTGTTGTGTTTTAGCATATGTTGATGATGAGATGATTGAATGAAAAACCATTTTCATGTATGTTGGGAAAACCTACTTTGATCACTAGATCAAGTATGGACTTTTATTGTTGATTATGAGACCATAATGCGTGATGGACTTGGATGTTTGATTATGATGTAGTAATGTGTATTATGGTTATCATGATTGTGTAAGTGTTGTGAGCTATACTTTGATTAGTTGATGAAGTAAAACTTCACATTGATTCCTAGTTGGCTATTAGCCATGACCTTGAGGAAAGGAAGGATATGAATAGTTCTTGGACAAGTCAAGTTTTGATGTAAAGAAAGTGTTTTCAATAACTTGTGTTTTTCAAAGAAAAACCCTAAGTGACTTTAAAGGGAATTTAATCTCAAAGTGCTTTCACCAAAGTGAAACATGTTTTATACCTTATCCTTAGTTCATCTAGCTAATCAAGTGACTCAAAATGAGAAAAGAAGTGTTTTCATGAAGAGAATCAAAATGGTTCCATAAGGTTGATGTCTTGTTTTAAGGCAACATTTCGCTAAGCGAATTTACTTTCGCTACGCGAAAAACAGAGGAAAGTCTAAGTTGGGCATCACTGCCTCACTTTCGCTAAGCGAATTCATATTCGCTAAGCCAACCAAGCAAATTTCGCTACGCGAATTACATCTCGCTGAGCAATCCAGAGAAGTCTCCAATAGAGGTGTAACCGTCTGAACTTTCGCTAAGCGAAATCATTCTCGCTAAGCGAATAAAGTGAAGTTTCGCTACGCGAATTCTGTCTCGCCGAGCGATCCAGAGGTGTTTCTAAAGAGGTGCAACCGTCTGAACTTGCGCTAAGCGAATTTATATTCGCTAAGCGAATCCAATATATTTCGCTACGCGATTTGTGTCTCGCCGAGCGAACCAGAGGAGTTCCAAAGGAGGCATTACTGCCTCATTTTCGCTAAGCGAATGGAATTCCGCTAAGCGAATTTCATGTTTCAGAAAATGCTAGAAATGAAGTAAGTAGTTCAAATGTTGTTTTAAATCAAATGAGTTTTCAACTGTAACAGTTGTTTGGTTTACAAAAAGAGTTTTCTAACTCAATCGTAAAGTTTTACGCGTGAAAAACCTAAGTTAAATAATTAACTTAGAGTTGAAGACAAGGGTTAATTAAGTATGGTATATGGTGGAACAAGACCATGTACTATACCATTGATGATTTAGTACATCAATGACTTCATAAGACTAAAGTGAAATCAACACTTGTTTCCTTAATTGAAAAACAAGGGATTAATATCTTAGAAAGGCTTAAAGACTTATCTAAGAGGATTCTCAATCCTTATTCATAAGGCTTAGGACTTGAGACATAATTCATAAGACGTAAACACAAACACGAAACGTTTTGGTTTTCGAAAAAGTAGTTCGATGACGGACCGATGATTCGGATCCAGGTTAATCGTTCAATTGTTTCTGTCTTGTGATGACTGGAATGAGAGAGATCCTGAGGCTGTGCAGGTATGGGACTGTACAGTGGAAGGAATCTTGAGGCTATGCAGGTATGGGACTGTATAGTTAAGGGAAGGCATATAAGAATTGATTGGTACTACCCATACCAACAAGATTTATCTTCTTTTCGGGAGCTTAGAACATAAAAACTTTATAGTTAAGCGTGCTTGACTTAGAGTAATTATGGGATGGGTGACCTTCTGGGAAGTTTCCTAGAAAGCGTGTGAGTGAGGACAAAACACGCTGAAAAGACTTGTGTTGGTTTGTGGGGACAGTCGATGATTCTGAAAGCAGTCTGGATCATTCCAAAGGAATCACGAGATAATTATCCGATGGATAATTGTTTTATCCGATGGATAATTGTTTTATAAAACAAAGATGTGTGTAGTTTCTAAGGAAGAGAACCTTAGTGAGCCTTGAGGTTTATCCAATGGATAAACATTGCTTTATCGCATCTGCTTTGTGTAAGCATTGGCATTTCATGTGCATAGTTGTAAGGCCTTGAGCCTAGGAGTTGAGCTTACACCTTGATGCGGGTGCGAATCTTACGGTGACGATCTTCAATGGTCTTTTTGGAGGTATCAGGGTTGGAAGGGCTGACATGTGACCAGTTGGTGATTCTTCTGTGTCGTGGCGAATCCGTGCAATACACTGATATCCTCTACTAGATGCCGTACTTTTCATGTTTGGTCGAGAGTGTTACCGTAAAGCCAGATACGTGCACGTTACGAATGTTGTAGCATCTTGCTCATGGCTGGCAGAAACCGGAACATGTCCTCCCATTCACTCTCTCCGAATGTTTTGTTAGCTCCATGGAGTAGGGGTCAGAGTAGTACCCAGTGACATTGACATTGAGTCATATACATTGCATTGCATTGCATGGCTATTGATGTTTATGGCTATTGATGTTTACATTTACTGTTATACATCGCTGTACTGTTTAAGGATGCTTTATATTATGCTGTTAAATGTTTAGCATGCTATTATGTCGTTAACTGCTTAATATGATTTATATTGAGAACTTTGTAAGCATGTTGGGTACGCTGTTACCCGGTGAGTCGTCCCGTTTTTGCTACTGCTATTTTGTTGTGTTGATGAACGGGAATCTCACCCATATCTGTATGTTTTCTGCTGGTACTTGCTGTTGATGCTTGAACAGATGGACGCGACGATGGTTCGGTTCCGCAGTCCCTTTGAGTTCGGAGGTGGACTCTTTTACTGTTTTAGTTTTGTTGTCGGCCAGACTATGTCAGTTTTTGTAGTACCTTTTGGGAGCTATGACTCCTAGTACTTATTGTATTTTCGTATGTCAGTCATACATTAGATTTATGTCTGTATACAGTAATGTTGATGTTTCTGTTTTTGTTTTCTGTTTCTGTATCTATAATACTGTATGTATGTCCTAGTAATGCATGGTGAACCTAAGTTCACTTATTAGTAATATTTATTACCTTTACTAATCCCATTACATCTTTATGAAAAGAAAAAGAAAAATCGTATTTTTCTGCATTAATAAATATTTTCGGCCTTATAAACGTTCGGGAATGTGACACTCGGGAAAGGGTGTTGCATTATTTGGTATCAGAGCTGGCCGAGTCTTTTTGGCGTTTGTAGGTTATGGTCTGTCTTGTTTGTGTTGTGTTTTCTCTGATTGTTTTCTGTGCTATTGTTTCTGAGAGAAAACAATGTTGGAGAGGATGATGACTTCGGTCTATCCTTTTGTGTTGTTTGTTCTCTGTGTTGTGTTTCTGTGAAGAAGACAACGATTGTTTGTTACTCTCCGCATTATTGCTTCTGAAGGGGAATGATATTGGACAGGGTAGTAATGTTTTTGATTTCTTGTAAGTTGTCGCTAGCAGAGTTCTTTAGAACGAGTATTTTCCGACTAGTGCCAGACAAGTTGAAAGACATGGAGTTCCTGCAGCTACGTCAAGGAGGAATGTCTGTCAAAGAATATGCTGATCGTTTTGAGTCCCTGCTGAAATCTTCGAGGTATTTCCATCTTCATCCCGATGAGGAGTGGAAGTGCACAAAGTTCGAAGAAGGTTTAAGGGACGAGATTCGGGGAGAGGTGCTACCTCTTGAGGTCAAAGAGTTCTCGGTGTTGGTAGATGAATGCTTCGTAGTCGAAGATCTGATGAAGACTCGTGGAGGAAGGCAACGTCACTCTAGACCGACTAGGTTCCATAAAGGCACCAATGGTCCTGATGATAGGTCTCGATGGAAACCATATTCGAAACAGCAAGGTCAACAACAACGTTCTGTAGGGGGAAGTAGTGGGAGTATTAGTCAATCTGGAAGCGCCCCAAAGAAGTGCATGAAGTGTGGCAAGAACAATCATGTCACCAGAGAATGCTTAATCAAGGGAATCATATGCTTCAAGTGTGGGAAGCCAGGACATACTTCACGCGAGTGTGTGCAATCAAAAGCTACACATTCTGTCAACGATGTGCAAACAGTGAAGCCTAAGGCAATGAGTGGAGTTTATACTGGGGATGATGCTGAGACTTCTCAAACGGAAGATTTGATTCACGGTCAGATCGTCGTGGAAGGTAGAACGTTATCTGTATCTTTCCTTACCCTTAGATTTGGTAATTCTTGCACTTTCTGCAAAGCCTGTTATAACTGCGAAAGTCTGTTTGAACTGTTCTATTTTCCGTAGTGGATAGAACGTTTTTGATTGATTTAATCTGTTTGCCTCTTTCGCAAATGGATTTGATCATAGGGATGGATTGGTTATCTTGTAACTAGACGGTGTAAACAAAACCTTAGTTTTCCCTGATTCGGATAATTCTGGATTTGGATTGCCAACCAAGGAAATGTTTCTTTGAGAGGAGGAGCTCAACGAATACATGTTACTAACAAGTTTCCGGAAGTCTTTCTTGAAGACGTACCAGGTTTGCCGCCAGTTCGGGACATCGAGTTTGCGATCGATCTTGTGCCAGGAACAGGACTAGCGTCTATGGCACCGTATCATATGGCACCTGCTGAGTTGGAAACCTTGAAGGAACAGTTGGTGGACTTGTTTGGAAAAACAGTTCGTTAGACCAAGTGTGTCGCCGTAGGGAACGCCTGTGCTGTTGGTGAAAAAGAAAGATGGAACATCTCGTTTATGTGTGGATTATCGCCAGTTGAATAAAGTTACTGTTAAGAACAAGTATTATCTTCCGAGGATAAATGACTTGATGGATCAGTTGAGGAGAGCGACAGTTTTCTCCGAGATTGATTTGCGATCGGGTTATCACCAGATTCATGTGAAGGTAGAAGATGTACCAAGAACAGCGTTTCAAACACGCTATGGGCACTACGAGTACCTTGTAATGCCGTTTGGTATAACGAATACTCCTCTATATTCATGGATTACATGAATAGGATCTTTCGTCCATACCTAGATAAGTTTGTCGTTGTTTCATAGACGACATACTCATCTATTCGCGAAACCAGGAAGTACGCGCTGAATATCTTAGTGTGATTCTGTAGGTTCTGAAGGAGAAACAGCTATATGCAAAGTTGTCCAAGTGTGAGATTTGGCTCGACGAAATAAAGTTTTTGGGTCACGTGATTTCAAAGGAAGGATAAAGCGTTTGAATGGATTGAAGCCTGTGAGGAAAGTTTGCAAGGACTAGGGAGAAGGTTGACTGCTTCACCTGTGTTAGTGCTGCCTGATCTCAAGGGAATATTTGTGTTCACACTCCTACGTATTCCTCAATGTATTAGACAATTGAGTGAATTGGTAATATGGTGTCCATTGGTCTGGACATTTTCGTATTATTTCACTGAAAGTTTTGTTATTACTATTTCTTGAGTTATAACATAAACAGCTTCTTGATACTGGAAGTTTCTTGATGAAACTTAGTCTAATCACTTTTACTTTTGGTGAAGGTGATCCAGTCTGATTTTTGCCAGACTGTTTATCTTTTGATTCCCAAGTTTATTGGAAGGTTCTTATGAAAGAAGGAACTTTATTAGAGTCATGGATGTAAACATGTATTAGCTATGCATTTTTACACTCACGAACCTACTGAAGAGTCTCTTTGCATACTGGATATTCCTATATTCATTCCAGATTGGTAAAATTCTTTTGTTATTTTCTTTTGAGACCAAGACCAGGAAAAAGTTCCTTTGTTGAAAATTTCTTTCCTTAATCTTCAGCGATCGAGTGGGTTTAGTTTTAAGTCACGGAATTTCGAGGACGAAATTCTTTTAAGAGGGGTAGGAATGTAATGCCCTGATTTTCACGTTTTCTAATTCTTCAGTATTTTAATGTCTTTATTTTATTCGAGGTCTTAGGAATGGAAATAAAATATTCCGAGACCATAGTCATGCTCGACGATATCGTAGGAAGCTACGATTAAGTTTTGAGTCAAAAACTCAAACGGAGTCCGGTCTGCGTTTTTACACTGACAGTATGAGTTTACTGCTCAGAAGACCTCAGATGGACCCGTGAACGAGACAGTAAGTCTTAGAATTTGATTCTCTACGTTTTGGTTAAATTTCGTAAAAATTTCAGAAAAATCATTTCCTGACCTTCGTTCGGGCGGAATTCTCAATCGGGTGACGAACGGAGCCACATATGGATTTAACGAGACTCGTCAACAGATAATCTTGATATCACAACATCCCAGGACACTTGGGAGAGTATGCCAGAGTCGTCATGACGATCGGGAAAATCTAGATGCGAAATGACCAAAATGCCCCTAACCTTAGTCTTTTGCACTTTTACCATTATACCCTTTTGGCAAATGACCTTTTTACCCTTAAGTGAGCTTTTAAGAGGCTGAACTCAGCCCCTCACTTCATCATTTTCGCACAGCCCCTCACCCCAAAGAGCTCCATAGTTGTTCTTGAGAGAAACTCCATTTTTCTTCTTGAAAAGCTTGAATCACTTGTTGGATTCACTTGATTCCTTGAGCAATCTTCCATCATTTTAAGGTAAGATCACTTCTATGATCTCTTAGCTTCTTGAATATCTCTTTATTTCAAGATCAAGATCCATTTTCATGAAAATCATTTCTTAGATCCAAAACTTTGAAAATCCATAGGAAATTGTAGAAAAATCCTTTTGAGGTAAGACCAAGTTCTTTGAACTCACCTCATCATTCTCTATCTAAACCCTAGAGCTTATGATTCAACTTTCATCATAGCTCAAAAAGCACATTAGGGCCGAACCCTTCTTGATGATGATGAATAGTGTTTTCATCAATTTTTGATTTTTAACACTTGATTTCATTCTTAGCTTTCCTAATGCCTTTGAATCCATGAAATGGAAAACCAAGATCAATTCCTAGCTTTATTCTCTTTAGGGTGGCTGAAACCCTATTTGTGAGAATTGTTGAGTTTGGTTTGATTGTTGTTTAATGATTGATTGTTTGGTTGTTGTAGTTGGTGACAACTATCAGGAGGTTCACAAACCGATCAACCGACTTTGATCCGGGAATCTGCTCTTCAACAGGTATGGGGAGAAGAACCTCATCACACCAAGATGGTGGTGGTGAAGATGGTTGTTTACTTTATGTGTGGGTGAAACCCTTTAGTTTGGGTTCACTTTTAGTTGTTATGCTTTGTTAAGTTCTCTTGGAGAACAAGGTTGTCATGATGAGTTTATGCTTTGGTATGTTGTGTTGTGTTTTAGCATATGTTGATGATGAGATGATTGAATGAAAAACCATTTTCATGTATGTTGGGAAAACCTACTTTGATCACTAGATCAAGTATGGACTTTTATTGTTGATTATGAGACCATAATGCGTGATGGACTTGGATGTTTGATTATGATGTAGTAATGTGTATTATGGTTATCATGATTGTGTAAGTGTTGTGAGCTATACTTTGATTAGTTGATGAAGTAAAACTTCACATTGATTCCTAGTTGGCTATTAGCCATGACCTTGAGGAAAGGAAGGATATGAATAGTTCTTGGACAAGTCAAGTTTTGATGTAAAGAAAGTGTTTTCAATAACTTGTGTTTTTCAAAGAAAAACCCTAAGTGACTTTAAAGGGAATTTAATCTCAAAGTGCTTTCACCAAAGTGAAACATGTTTTATACCTTATCCTTAGTTCATCTAGCTAATCAAGTGACTCAAAATGAGAAAAGAAGTGTTTTCATGAAGAGAATCAAAATGGTTCCATAAGGTTGATGTCTTGTTTTAAGGCAACATTTCGCTAAGCGAATTTACTTTCGCTACGCGAAAAACAGAGGAAAGTCTAAGTTGGGCATCACTGCCTCACTTTCGCTAAGCGAATTCATATTCGCTAAGCCAACCAAGCAAATTTCGCTACGCGAATTACATCTCGCTGAGCAATCCAGAGAAGTCTCCAATAGAGGTGTAACCGTCTGAACTTTCGCTAAGCGAAATCATTCTCGCTAAGCGAATAAAGTGAAGTTTCGCTACGCGAATTCTGTCTCGCCGAGCGATCCAGAGGTGTTTCTAAAGAGGTGCAACCGTCTGAACTTGCGCTAAGCGAATTTATATTCGCTAAGCGAATCCAATATATTTCGCTACGCGATTTGTGTCTCGCCGAGCGAACCAGAGGAGTTCCAAAGGAGGCATTACTGCCTCATTTTCGCTAAGCGAATGGAATTCCGCTAAGCGAATTTCATGTTTCAGAAAATGCTAGAAATGAAGTAAGTAGTTCAAATGTTGTTTTAAATCAAATGAGTTTTCAACTGTAACAGTTGTTTGGTTTACAAAAAGAGTTTTCTAACTCAATCGTAAAGTTTTACGCGTGAAAAACCTAAGTTAAATAATTAACTTAGAGTTGAAGACAAGGGTTAATTAAGTATGGTATATGGTGGAACAAGACCATGTACTATACCATTGATGATTTAGTACATCAATGACTTCATAAGACTAAAGTGAAATCAACACTTGTTTCCTTAATTGAAAAACAAGGGATTAATATCTTAGAAAGGCTTAAAGACTTATCTAAGAGGATTCTCAATCCTTATTCATAATGCTTAGGACTTGAGACATAATTCATAAGACGTAAACACAAACACGAAACGTTTTGGTTTTCGAAAAAGTAGTTCGATGACGGACCGATGATTCGGATCCAGGTTAATCGTTCAATTGTTTCTGTCTTGTGATGACTGGAATGAGAGAGATCCTGAGGCTGTGCAGGTATGGGACTGTACAGTGGAAGGAATCTTGAGGCTATGCAGGTATGGGACTGTATAGTTAAGGGAAGGCATATAAGAATTGATTGGTACTACCCATACCAACAAGATTTATCTTCTTTTCGGGAGCTTAGAACATAAAAACTTTATAGTTAAGCGTGCTTGACTTAGAGTAATTATGGGATGGGTGACCTTCTGGGAAGTTTCCTAGAAAGCGTGTGAGTGAGGACAAAACACGCTGAAAAGACTTGTGTTGGTTTGTGGGGACAGTCGACGATTCTGAAAGCAGTCTGGATCATTCCAAAGGAATCACGAGATAATTATCCGATGGATAATTGTTTTATCCGATGGATAATTGTTTTATAAAACAAAGATGTGTGTAGTTTCTAAGGAAGAGAACCTTAGTGAGCCTTGAGGTTTATCCAATGGATAAACATTGCTTTATCGCATCTGCTTTGTGTAAGCATTGGCATTTCATGTGCATAGTTGTAAGGCCTTGAGCCTAGGAGTTGAGCTTACACCTTGATGCGGGTGCGAATCTTACGGTGACGATCTTCAATGGTCTTTTTGGAGGTATCAGGGTTGGAAGGGCTGACATGTGACCAGTTGGTGATTCTTCTGTGTCGTGGCGAATCCGTGCAATACACTGATATCCTCTACTAGATGCCGTACTTTTCATGTTTGGTCGAGAGTGTTACCGTAAAGCCAGATACGTGCACGTTACGAATGTTGTAGCATCTTGCTCATGGCTGGCAGAAACCGGAACATGTCCTCCCATTCACTCTCTCCGAATGTTTTGTTAGCTCCATGGAGTAGGGGTCAGAGTAGTACCCAGTGACATTGACATTGAGTCATATACATTGCATTGCATTGCATGGCTATTGATGTTTATGGCTATTGATGTTTACATTTACTGTTATACATCGCTGTACTGTTTAAGGATGCCTTATATTATGCTGTTAAATGTTTAGCATGCTATTATGTCGTTAACTGCTTAATATGATTTATATTGAGAACTTTGTAAGCATGTTGGGTACGCTGTTACCCGGTGAGTCGTCCCGTTTTTGCTACTGCTATTTTGTTGTGTTGATGAACGGGAATCTCACCCATATCTGTATGTTTTCTGCTGGTACTTGCTGTTGATGCTTGAACAGATGGACGCGACGATGGTTCGGTTCCGCAGTCCCTTTGAGTTCGGAGGTGGACTCTTTTACTGTTTTAGTTTTGTTGTCGGCCAGACTATGTCAGTTTTTGTAGTACCTTTTGGGAGCTATGACTCCTAGTACTTATTGTATTTTCGTATGTCAGTCATACATTAGATTTATGTCTGTATACAGTAATGTTGATGTTTCTGTTTTTGTTTTCTGTTTCTGTATCTATAATACTGTATGTATGTCCTAGTAATGCATGGTGAACCTAAGTTCACTTATTAGTAATATTTATTACCTTTACTAATCCCATTACATCTTTATGAAAAGAAAAAGAAAAATCGTATTTTTCTGCATTAATAAATATTTTCGGCCTTATAAACGTTCGGGAATGTGACACTCGGGAAAGGGTGTTGCAAGAACTTCATCAATAAAGTAGTGAACCCAAGCAAAAGGGTTCCACCCAAACAAAGCATAAACAACCATTTTCATCTTCCACAAATTTTGGTGTGGTGAGGTTCACTCCCCATACCTTTTGTGAAGTAATCCTCCGAATGAAGAGTCGTCTGACCGGTTCACGAATCTCCCGATTATTCGCCTGAATACTCAACACCAACTACATTCACACAATCAATTCAAACATCTACATTTACTTAGGGTTCGGCCCTAGGGCGCTAAAATAAGCTAGAGATATCCAAAATTTCCTATCTCTTGGATGAATGATCCTTAGGTATACATAACACTAAAACAAGTCTAATTACTCAAAACTTGAATTAAAAACTCAAGCTTTCCTACCATATAGGTTTTGGCCTCTCCATACCCATATGAGCTTGGTACATCTTTTGATTACATGCTATTGGACAATGAAATAGGATGATGAAACTAACTCAAAGAAATTGGTTTTACATTAAAAGGATTTTTCTACAATTTTCTATGGATTTATGAAATTTTGAAGCTCAAGCTCGGACATAGATGAAAAACAAGTTTTCAATGGAAGAATATGAAGATTGAGAGATCAAAGGAAGAGTCTATACCTCTTAGAGGATGAAGATGAGTGAGATTATCAACTTTGCTTTACAAAAACTCTTGAAGTTTTCTTAGGAAAATGAGAGAAAAGGTGAGAAAATGTGAGGAGAAGATGAGTTATGAAGAAAAGGAAGTGAATGGGGTATTCATGGAGGTGAGGGGCGTGTGAGATGAAGGGAGGTGCAAGGGTGTCCAAAAAATTTCACTTAAGCAGCAAAATGGTCTTTTCATCCAAGGGTAAATGGTAATTATGAAAAAGGTTAGGGGTATTTTGGTCTTTTCGCGCTCAGATATTTCCAAACGTCATTATGATACTGGCACGCCTTCCTAGGTGATGTGACTTGATATGACCTGATGTGACTTCAAGTTTATCCGTTAGCGGATCCCGGTAAATCCGTATTCAGCTCCGTTCTTCACCTGATTTAAGATTTCGCTTGCATAACTTATATAAATTCACTTTGTAGTGCGAAAAACCAATTTTATCAAAATTGTTTGAATTTCGATTCTAAACCTAACTATTTCGTTCACGAGTCAAAACTAGGTCTTCTGATAAATAAAATCTTACTGTCAGTGAAAACGCAGACTGGGCTCCATCTGAATTTTGAACCCAAAATTTAATCGTAGCTCTCTATGATGACGTAGAGTATGAATGTGGTCTTGTTTTATTTAAATTTACTTTCTAAACCTTAGATAAAAATATAAACTCATTTATACAGTTTATCGGTCTTAGAAAGCATGAAAATCGGGGTGTTACATTACTATCCCTCTTAAAAAAATTTCGTCCTCGAAATTTAACGTACCTCTCAAAATAGACTCTGATACTGCCGTTGCATGTGCTCTTCCCTTTCCCAGGTAGCATCACCTGAAGTCTCGTTCCTGATAACCTTGACCAAGGATATCTTCTTCCCTCGTAGTTGCTTTACTCTTCTGTCGTAGATCTTAACAGGCAGTGTTTCATAGGTCAGGTTATCCTTTAGCTGTACTGAATCAGATTTTATGACCGGATTGGGATCCGGAATATATTTTTGCAATTGCGAAACATGAAAAACATTATGATAGTTGGATAGAAAAGGCGGTAAAGCTCTTTGGTAAGCTACTGGACCTATCCAACGAAGAATTTGATAAGGTCCGATGAATTTTGGAGTGAGTTTTCTGGACTTAAGGACCCTACCAACCCCAGTCGTTGGTGTGACTCTCAAAAACACATGATCACCTTCTTCGAACTCAAGGGGCCCACGTCTTTTATCCGCATAACTTTTCTGTCGGCTCTGAGTTGTCCTCATCTTTTCTTGTATCAGTTTCACCTTTTCAGTTGTTTGTTGCACTAGTTCAAGTCCTAACGAAGCACTTTCCCCATCTTGATACCAACATAAAGGTGTTCTGCATCGTCGTCCATATAAAGCTTCATAGGGCGTCATTCCTATGCTCGAATGATAACTGTTGTTGTAGGTGAACCCTATCAATGGTAGGAAACTCTCCCAACTTCCGGCATGTTCCAACACACATGCCCTCAACAGGTCCTGTAAAGATTGAATCGTCCTTTCTAATTGTCCATTAGTCTCAGGATGATAAGCCGAACTCAGCCGTAACTTCGTTCCTAAGGCTTCATGTAAACTCTGCCAAAACCGTGAAGTAAAACGTGGGTCTCTATCTGATATGTTGCTTGAAGGTACCCCTGCAGTCTCATAATCGCACTGATATAAATCTGAGTCAGCTTCTCCATGGAATACTTGATATTGATAGGTAGAAATGAGCTGATTTCGTAAGCCTATCAATTAATACCCAAATGGAATCGCACCACTTAGGTGTCCTTGGAAAACACGTCACAAAATCCATTGCTATGCTGTCCCATTTCAACTATGGGACATCCAACGGAAGTAACATTCCTGCTGGCCTTTGATGTTCAACCTTTGCTTTTTGACACACCAAGCAAGATGCCACATAATAAGCCACATCTCTTTTCATGCCTTGCCACCAAAACAACTACTTCAGGTCTTGGTACATCTTGGTTGATCCTGGATGCATACTCAACCTGCTTCTATGAGCTTCGTCCAGAACTAACCTCCTTATCTCTGGGTTGTTTGGCACACAAACCCGTTCTCCTTGTCTTAGGATTCCATCTGCTCCTTCCTTGTACTCAGATGTCATCCCTTTCTTCATATTTCCTCGTTCTTTCTCTAGATACTGGTCGTACACTTGTTTCTCCTGAATCTGATCCATCAGATCACATAACACTGTAACCATGCCCACACAAAGTCTCCCTGGCATACTGACCACTGACAAATGCATATCTCTGAACTGTTCTAACAGGTCATGTTCCTTAACCATCATGGCAGACACATGTAATATTTTCCTACTCAGAGCATCCGCTACCACATTAGCCTTCCTCGGATGATATTGTAACTGGAAGTCATAGTCCTTCATAAATTCCAGCCACCATCTCTGCCTCATGTTGAGCTCTTTCTGATCGAACAGGTACTTCAGACTCTTATGATCACTGAAGACATTGAACGTCGAACCATACAAGTAGTGCCTGCAAATCTTCAAAGCAAAGACCACCGCTGCTAACTCTAGATCATGAGTAGGGTAATTCTTCTCATGCACTTTCAACTTTCTCGAGGCACAAGCTACCACTTTCTGATTCTGCATCAGAACATAGCCTAACCCCTGGTATGAAGCGTCACAGTATACTTCAAAAGGTTCACTTGGATTTGGTAACAACAACACTGGCGAAGTAGTCAGCCTCTTCTTCAACTCCTGGAAACTCTGCTCACAGGCTTCAGTCGACTCAAAAGCTTTATCCTTCCTCGTCAATTAGGTAAGGGGTCCTACAATCTTAAAAAATCCGTCGATGAACTTCTGATAATACCTAGCCAAGCCCACAAAACTGCATATCTCAGTCACTGTGGTTGGTTTCTCCCACTCAAGAACTGCTTCAACTTTTGACGGATCTACAACAATTCCTTCCTTTGAAATCACGTAACCCAAAAACTCCACTTCGTCAAGCCAAAACTCACACTTAGACAGCTTCACGTACAACTGCTTCTCCTTCAGAACCCGAAGAACCACACTAAGATGTTCAGCGTGTTCTTCCCAGTCTCGTGAATAGATGAGTATGTCGTCTATGAAAACAATGACAAACTTATCTAGGTCGGGACGAAAAATCCTATTCATATAATCCATGAATATGGCTGGAGCATTTGTCACCCCAAACGGCATTACAAGGTACTCGTAGTACACCTTGGGTCAGCTTCACCTGCTGTAGCACTTCCGATGACCTATTGGCACTTTCGTCTTCGGATCACGATCCGGACAACCACATATATGTAAACATGGACAAATATGCACAGGAGGTAAGAAATGCTACGCTATCATACAAAAGGGAAATCTCGTAGCATATAACACATCAACATGTACAATAGCACACAATCAACAAACACATCCATCTCTCGAGTTCAGCACAACAATCAACCTCAAAGTATCACCACTATGGACAATCGCCTATTCTACAATAGTCATCCTCAAAGTATCACAACGAGAGATCACCACCAATTCTACAACAATCAACCTCAAAGTATCACATCTAGGAATCATTGCCTATTCTATATGCACAACTAAGTTCTTGGCCCTTGGAAATACTGTCCTTCAACTCAACTGTGAAGTAGTCATTTTCCAAGGTAGGAAGTCACCCTCCAACAATAAGGGCATAGAGTCGGCAGTCCAGGTTACTGGTTCCCAGGACGTCTCCCAGAACGTCCACCTCGACCTCATGTGACAGTCACAAACTGTTGTTGCAACTGTACACACGGCTCCCTGTACACAACCACTCAAACTGCTGTTGCAGTTGTATACAGGGACCAGCTCATATGATAGCCAGTCAAACTGCTGTTGCAGCTATTCATACAGCTCCTTGTGACAACCACTCAAACTGCTGTTGCAATTGTCACAAGTCCCGACCTCGCGTGATCACTGCTGGCAAGCTGCTGTGACAAGTACACACACGTAACCCTATACACAACCACTCAAACTGCTGTTGCAGTTGTGTACCAGCATATATGATTGCAGTTAGTCATATAGCCCCCTTGTGACAACCACTCAAACTGCTGTTGCAATTGTAACAAGTAATCCACCTCGTGTGATAACTGTTCAGACAGCTGTTGCAGTAAATCCCGCGGCTTTCCACCACAACAATGCAAATGTTATGATTATGCATCCATCATTTCAACAACAACTTAAACCTACATCCTCCAACTGTGAGGATGCCACTCTCCAACTATGAAAGCCACTTATAACTTAGATCCACATCCTTAATTTACCAGTCTAACCTCAATAATCATCTCCAAAGTCAATCATTCTCCTACAATCCTAACAACATACCAATCATCTCCAAAGTCAACCAAGATCATATCAGTCACAAACACATCACATGTCATAGCATGTAGTATAGCATTCTTATAAGCATACCAAAACGTAATTAAGCATGTTATCACCACAAACAAGTTATTATCACAAACAATCATGTTATCAATCATCACAAATAAGCACACATCATCACTAGTAGGGTTTGAGGAGCCCTACATATGTTAACAATTATATACTATGCCTATGATTCCCAGATATATGTAGGTTCTTCCCCCTCACCTGGTAATCCGTTCCTGTACACTCTTGTGTTCACGGACAGCCTTGACCCTCGATCTCACGAACACGATGAGCACAACCACAACCACTACGAGCTCACCACGTAGCTCCTCAACACAAAATAGGGTACTATGCAAGCCCCATATCTCGAGCTACAGACTTATTCTTGACAATCCGAACGGTGAAGATTAAGATCAACGTGTCCTAAGCCTAATTACCAAATTTTAGCCCGATCCAACGGTTAACGAATCTCTTGCGAAGTTTTACTGTCGCAGGTTAGGTGATATATGAGATGAGTTTCTCACACACTAGGACCATGATGTAAGCTGCATATCTCCCACTCTAGACCTTGAAACGAAAATCCGAAAGGTCAAACTGAAGAACCACATGTTCTGAACCTCCTTACCAAGTTTGAGCTTGATCCAACGGTTGATGAACTGTTTCCAACGATCTTACTGAAACTGCTTCAACCAAGCTTCAAGGCTTCCAACAATGGTTTCACTCTTTCTTTCACCTTGCCTTCTCTTTCTCCTAGCCACTAAAATATGGAAGTTTCTTATTCCATTATATTACTTCCTCCTAGATGATGAAGATGATCAAGCTTGTCAAGTTTACTTCTCAAAGTTCTTGAAAAATCCTTGAAGAATGGAGAAATTGAAGTTGAAAGTTTGGAGGTGTCTTGAAGTGAAGAAGATGGAGAAGAGAAGGGGAAGGTGCACGAAATTGAGAGAGGACAAATGGAAGAGAGTGGCGTGATCTGTATATATATAGGAGGAAATGATAAGGATAGGATAGAAAGGTCATTTCTTTTAAGAACCAAATTGGAATTTCACCAAAAGTTGTACTAGAAACTTCAACACTTGAACTTAAAGAATCAAGTGAAGGAGAAAGAAATATGAGAGTGTAAATATATCTATGAATGGCGTGGAACATATATGAAGAAAGGGTAAGGTTGATATAAAATTTCTTAAGGGCAAAACTGTCATTTCTTATTAGGGGCAAAATTGTCATTTTACACTTGGTCATCATGACTATGGTGAGTCACCTATGTGACTCACCCCTTGTCATCATTACTATGGTGATGAGTCACCATGTAATGATTACATATGGATAAGGTGGTGAGGTGTCTAGGTGAGGTGGCGTGAAAGCGACGTGAGGCTTATCCGTTACCGGTTCCGGTGATCTCATACGCAGACCGGGTTTCCTCAGAGGTTTCAACCCAAACCTTAACCATAATTCTCTACTATTAATGTAGAGTAAAAAAATATCTGTGCGGTATCCAAAAAGTGGATACGTAGGGATAAAATCAAATACCAGACGAGAGATGTGGTTCTTGAATGTGATTAGTCAATGGATGAGTTCATCACTATGACTTATCATCATCACGATTACTCTACCATGACTCATCATCATGCGTCATCCATGTCATGATTACTTGTCTAAAGTAGTCATGATTACTTCTCCAAAATATCTTGATATTACAACTTTGCCACTATGACTCAGATAAGATTTGTATACTTTATCGATATGAAAATTGGGATGTTACACTGACTGTATGATTTTATTGCTCAAGAGACCTCAGATGGACCCGTGAACGATACAGTAAGTCTTAGAATTCGATTCTCTACGTTTTGGTTAAATTTCAAAAACAATTCAAAAAAATCACTTCCTTTCCTTCGTTTGAGCGAAATCTTCAATCCGGTGGAGAACATAGCAGCATATGGACTTATCAGGACCCGACAACGAATAGTCTTAATGCCACAACATGTCAAATCACTTGAGAGAGCATGCCAGAGTCGTCATGACGTTCTGAAAAACCTGGACGCGAAATTACCGAAATACCCCTAACTTAACCATTTTACCCTTGAACCAAATGACCTTTTTGCCCTTAATGAGTTATTTAGAAGTCTGGAACAGCCCTTCTTAGCCCCATTTTCACTCACAAACAGCCCCCCAAGAGCACCAAGAATTTCATCTTCTTCCTCCTTGAGAACCACCATTGAATCCTTGAGAAATCCTTGAATCTTTGATGAAAAACCTTGAATCTTTGATCAATCTTCATTCATTCTTAGGCAAGATCACTTCTATGGTCTCCTAGCTTCTTGAGTATCTCTCAATCTCAAGATCAAAATCTTGTTTCATGAAAATTCATTTTATGATCCAAAACTTTGAAAATCCATAAGAAATTGTAGAAAAATCCTTTTAATGGGAAACCGATTTCTTTAAACTCACTTCATCCTTCTGTACCTAAACTCAAGAGCTCATGATTCAATTCTCATCCTAGCTTTTAATCCTCAATATGGCCGAACCCTAGACAAGGATGATTAATAGTGTTTTGATCAAATTTTTGATTTCTAACTCTTGATCCCATCCTTAGCTTTCCTATTGTCCTTGAATACAAGTGATAGAAAACCAAATCAATTTCTAACCTCTTTTGCCCAAAATGGCCGAAACCTTCTTGTGACAAAACCTTGAGTTTTGTTTCATATTTTTGAGTGTTAAGACTTGCCTTAGTGTTAACCAAGTTCATGAACCAACCATCCAAAAGTTTGGAACCCAATGAGATCCCTAACCCTTTTTACCTTTTCATGGCCGAACCCTATACCTTTAAGGGGAAGAAAATTTATGTTTTGATTTTATATCTTGATGTTGATTTGTTGTTTGAATTGTATTGTTTTTGATTGTCTTAGGCGACGCGGACGAAACCGGAGTCTGAACCGAGAATCGATCGAGTTTGGACTAAGCAACTTTGAGAGGTAAAGGGAGGTAGTTCATTTTGAGTTTGGTAGCCTCACGACATATAATTGATTATTCTGTTATGGTTGAATTAAGACTTGATGTATATGTATACTTATATCCTGGATTGAGTGGACGCTAAGTGTTGTGCATAATTGGTTATTTGATATAACGGTGGCATGGATGCCTTGATTGAAGTATATGCTATTATTGAGCTGTTGATGTCTATATATATATATATATATATATATATATATATATATATATATATATATATATATATATCCTGGATGAGCGTAGGACTGGCTATGTCTCGATAAAAATTAAAATACTCGAAAACCGAATTAAAAGTTTTGAAAAACGCATTTTGAAATCAAAAAATGGTTTTTGGAAAACGTGTTGCTTTTTAAAGAAAAGTATGTTTCCTTTTTGAAAATGTAAGTTCTTTGAATAGGAAAAGTGCTTTTCTGGAAAGTCGTGCAAAACGTGTTTTGTTTCAGTAAAGCGTTTTAAAAAGACGTGGAACCTTAGAAAACGGTTTTTGTCTATGAAAAAGTGTTTTTCCCCTGAAAATGTTCTCTTTGATCAAAAATATGTTTTATTTCAAGAAACCCGAAGTTTTTTTGGTTTTCCAATGTGTTTTGAGAAAATAAAACCAAAAGGAAAAATGATGGATCTTTTGAGATGAACCCCAAATCTAGTGGCCGAGACGTCGGGCTAGTGTTTTGTGGATTGAGCATTCAGCTCGCGCCTTGTGTTTTTGATTTGAGCGGACCTAATGTCCTTTTGAAACGAGTCGTGAACTATACGTCTTGACAATTGAAAGAATGAACGAAAAAGAAAACAGAAAACTTTCTGTGTACATGAATGAACCGGCTGACATGCTATTTGGAACTGAGCTACAACACAAGCAATTGAGAATTCAACCAGTTAAGACCACTGGGTCTATAGGGGCATTCTGTGTATGAGATCCCACATGTGGCTGGTGGCATAGCAACCCCATGCCGTGGTAAATCGGCTGCCAAACACGAATGAACTCGATCAGAGACTGGAGTATTCAGGGTATGGTTATGACGTGGTACCCTGGAACAATTGGAGTTCGGACCTAAACTAAGAGGCCGACTCATGAGGACAATTGTGTTACGGGTGTTACTGCGGCCTATCGCTCGATGAAGGATAGTAGGAATCTCCGGAGTACATGAATTAGAAAGATGATATTGAAGTCTCATGCATCATTGTAAGTCCTGATAGTGTTTGAGATGTTGTATTGTATTATATAAATAACTGCTCTTATAACTGTAATTATCTGTTGATATTTATGCAGTTTGTTGCCTGTGCGGCTACCGTGATAAACTTTATATGATTATCTCACTTTTGCCTATACATGTTGGACACCCTGCTGTGTTTTTGGAAAACATGTACAAATGTTGATCATAGGTCCCCGCGGAGACGTGAGGACTCAGTTGACGGAGACTTTTGAAGGAGTCGACTTTGGGTTGTCTCCCAATGGCTACTTTTAGCCGACCAGCTGAAGAGTCTTTCTTTTTGTAGCAGTCTTATATTACTTGCTGCACACATTTGAACTTCTGTTCTTAAGTCTGTAATAGGATATATATTAGACCTGGATTTACGTTACGACAATGTGAGTATGCGCCTTAATTATTAATGTGTGTTATGAAGTTTATTTCCTTATCATAAATTTGAATTGCCTATGCATGCAGAAAATTTTTAGAACCGTGTTTTCGAACGTAGCTAATTAATTAAAGTATTTTCCGAAAGCAACCAGCTTTTTTATTTTCTTGATATTTTCCGCATTTGAGTTCCAGTAAGTAACACCCGTGAGGGGGTGTTACACCTTGGCGGTGAGGAAACGTCAACGCTCAAGCATTGTGGAAGCCAACGGTCAAGTCTTGTAACGCTAAAGCGTGGAGTTCAAGAACGCTAAAGCGTTATCAGCAGAGTTCTACCTCTATAAATAGTTGTCATTTTTCACCATGGACGAAGTTTTGGAGAACTTAAGTCTAGAGAGTACCCGAGCTAGAGGGACAGAGATGAGGTCGAAGGTGGTGATCCAAGTTGTGATCCGTTCGTTGATCCGATTGCAGTTCCGTTGGTGTTTCCGTGATCAGCTCTTCATCTACTCCAATTCTACCAGTTTACATATGTGATTCATCAAGGGTAAGCCGAGGTTCCGTATCTGCCTACATTGTACCTATACAATGTTCTCTTTTGGTTTAAGCTTCTTTTCACGGTTTTAACTTCGTATTAAGGTTAATGCCATAGTGTACGTGTTGTTTTCGCGATTAGGGCAAGTTTGGAAGTTGCATTCGGAACCTTTTGGAGGAGTTGGGCCGCAACTGTGAAGGGAGCTTAGAGAGCTCAACGCGTTTGTGGCGCTTGTGAGATCGAGGGTCAAGGCTGTCTGTGGATACAAGACCATATCGGGGCGAATTACCAGGTGAGGAGGAAGAAACTACATATATATGGGAATTGTAGGCGTAGTGTATAACTGTTGACAGGTGTAGGGATCCTCAAACCCTACTAGTGGTTGAGCCCCGATAAAGTACCTAAACCCTAGGTTTAGCTTACTTTGGGGTATCACCGTTAAGACTGGAAACCCTAGGTTAGTGAACTGTTGATTGAGGATGTATGGCTATTTGTGGTAACTGAGAACATGAGTAAATGATGTTGTGCATGATAACATGTTAGATGAGATGCTTATTGTGATAACATGCTTAATTGCTAGTTGGTATGCCTATAATGATGATATGCTGCTATACTATGATATGTTGATGTGATATTGATTGAACTTGGAGATGGTTGGTGTGATGTTAGGAGGATAGTGTGGACGGTGTTATTGGGTTCGTAGTTGATGTTGTAAGCCGATAGATCTATATTGAAGGTGACTCTCACAGCTGGAGAGTGACATCCTTGCAGTTGGAGGATGTGGACCTTGAGACGTTGATTAAGTTGTTGTTACGACTTTGTTGAGATGATGGGTGAATAATCATAACATTTGCATTATTGTGGTGAAAGTCGTGTGTACAACTGCAATAGTAGTTTGAGTGGTTGTCACACGAGGTTGGTGTTCGAGGTGGACACTCCGGGGCAACCAAGATGGCTGAACTCATAGTTGGAGGGATGCAGGTGCTTTCTCGCAGTTGGAGAACTTCTCGGGTCTTCTCACAGTTGGAGGGGCTCGGGGAGGCAGTGCTCCTCGCAGATGGAGGAACCACTGTTGCACTGCCTTGGAAACTCAGGAGGCAGTTACCTGAACGTCCGACTCCTCGCAGTTGGAGGGGCCATTTTTACCTGGTGAACATCCACCCTCGTAGTTAGAGATTGGATTGTCATTCCTCACAGTTGGAGGTTGACTATTGTATTCCCATGGTAAGAGTGTGCGTTGTAGAATTGACCAATCATATAGATTCAGTTGTGCATGTAGAGTAAGGGGTGATCCCTAGTTGTGATGACCTAGAGGTTGACTTTTGTGGTGCTCTCGAGAGATGGTTGTGCTTGCAGTTGTGTATGTTGATGTGCTAACGTGATCTCCTTTTGCATGATATTGTAGCGTTTCTTACCTCTTGTGCATGCTTCCTTATGCTTTCCATGTATGTCGCGGTTCGGGTCGTGATTCGAAGGCGAAGGTGCTGGTTGATTGTTAGAAGTGTTGTGGCATGTGAAGCGGAGTCAAGGGGAGACTCTGTCGTAGACAACCAGTCTGACGTCAACGCTTCTCGTGTAGAGAGAAAGAGACCCCGGAGGTATCGTCGAGTCATTTGTGAGTTTGTGCCACGGCCAGTGGGGCGTCTGTCTTGTTGTTGTCATTTTTACGCCATGGCTTCGTGGCGAAGCTCTGATGTTAAGCTTCCAAGTTATAATATTTGTTTAATTGCTTCAGTTTTATTGAAGGCATGATTATATGTAATGGTATTAGACTGAGGAAGGTTAAGTTTTCGGGGCGTCACATTTAATGCTATCAGAGCAGTTCGGTTCTATCCGGATTGTGAGGTTGTGTTGTTACTGGCCATGCCTAGTTGAACCCGCACAAGGTATTGGCTATGTTTAGAAGTTGGGTAAAGTGTTCGATCTGCGAGTTGTCTATTGTTTCTAGGTTGAGAAACAATGATAACTATCTTAACTATTCATAAGATATGGATTTACATGTTGGCTATGTTATACGTCTTATGAATATGAGTTAACAGTTGCATGTACCAGGAAGCGATGGTTCGAAGGACTCGCAGTGAAGGAAGTGATAGAGATGCGGATGCGGGTGTCGAGATCAATGGACCTCCAAGGGCTGAAGGAAAGGATTATGAAGTTGTGAACACTTTGAGGGACATGGCAGCAGCTATGTTGCAGCAGTCGCAACAGAATACGCAACTGATGCAACTACAGCAGGAATTTCTGCTAAGGACACAGAATCAGGGGAGAGAAGAAGGAATAGTGGATGCAGGATTAGTCGCATTCATGAAGGGTAAGCTGTAACACCCCAATTTTTGTTATACGTGTGTTAATATATGTTTACATGTTGATTTATATTCTTAGTTTAATGTTGGATGTTTAAGCATTTGTTTTGGGTAGCTTAGCCTTGAAAAGGAGGCATATGCTGTCAAACCAGACCATAATCGATTATATAATCGATTATGAGAAATAGTGAAAAGAAGTCAGAACACTCATAATTGATTATGGTAATCGATTATGAATAATAGCGAAATAAGTCAGAACAGACGTAATCGATTATGATAATCGATTATGAATTTAGGAAAACAAGTCAGAGAAGCCATAATCGATTATCAATCGATTATGATAATCGATTATGGTATCCGAGAACGCTGATTGTCAAGTCAGAACAGCCAATCGATTATGACTGCGTTTTTCTGTAGAAACGGGTTTTAAATCCTTATTTCGGCCCGTTTCATCTTAAACCTTTTTATAACCCTTTAAGCACGAATTAAACCCTAGTTAGCAGCCTCTAAACCTCTGCAAACCTCTTTCCTTAATCTCTTAAGATTCCCTCTTAATCCTTTTGAGATTCGTCAAAAACACAAACCATTTTACCCTTTTTCGTTGGAAAATCGCCGTAGCTGATACGAAACCTTTGTGCAGCCGTTCTTCCCTATTCTTGTTAACCTTAATAGGTTAAGATTGAGGTAAATTCGTGTACCCTTGTCTCTTCTCCAATTCTCCTTGACTTTTCTTGATTTGGGGACTGATTATGAACGTTTTGGGTCCTATTTAGCACCCTCATACAGCAATTGTATTGAACCAAGGACAAGGCAACTATTCCTCTCCTTTGTTCTACTTTGAGTCTTCTAGTTGTGATCAAGGTAAGATAACCAACCCTAGAGTTCATTCTTTTTCCTTTATTTTCTATTGGATTAGGAATTGAATCTATTCCTTTTGTTATGTTGTATCGTGATCAAGCGCTTGAGCCCTGAGACGTAGCCAAGAACGAATCTCGCACTCTCTTTTTCCTCAGATTTTGTTTTGTCATACCAGGTATGGGGGAGAAGGTCGATATGAATATAGGTGTAGGGGTAGCGTAAGATGAAGGGTTAACCCATGACTTAATAATATGTTGATGTATGATGTATGATTTTTGTGATATTATCTATGTATTCATGTATGTCTAGGGATGTTGTTAATTGACTATATGTGATATTCTTGATTCCGATGATTAATGAATGTGATTTATCACTATTATGGCATGATTATGTGTGCTAATTGCAAGTTTCATGTTGATGATGATGAACTATGATAGATGGCTACGTTGTTTAAGCCTTGAAAGTAGACATTAAATTAATCTTAAGTCATAGATCAAGTTATAGGTCCATGAGAATTCATAATAAATGGAGTTAGTATGAGAGATGAGGATGATAGCCAAGAATTTTTAGTTGAAACATATAGGTGTTGATCTATGAGTGTTAAAAACATTCAAGGTTAGAAATACACTTAAAACTAGGTATGACAGCTGCTGTAACAGGGGTGATAATCGATTACTACGTAGTAGTAATCGATTATCAGGTTAGCAATAATCGACTACCAGGTTAGTAGTATTGAACATAATGGGAAATAGTTGATTATTGGATATAAGTGAAACCACGTGATCTTGCATATTTAAATAAAGGAAGTAAGTGAAGAACGTGATAATCTAAAGAATATATTTGAGGATAGTAATGAAATTAAGATGAGAACATTAATGAGAATAATAGTAAGAAAAATAAAGATAGAAGCTTAGTTAACTCAGATAATACTTAATAAAGATAAAGATGCTAGTAGTAATGATGTGTTACTATTAGTGGTGTTGATAAAGACGGTAACGATGGGTTATCGCCAGATATTGATTACGATCATCGTTGGTGGTCAAGGTTATTAATCATTTTGAATGATTACGATGAAGGATGGTTGGACATGTGATTGCATGTTTGTTCGACATTGCATGCATCATTGCATAAAAGATGTTTGATGGGCGGAAAGCAAGCGATGAATCGCGATGGTGGAGGCCACAATGGGTGTTATCCCGGCCTTGAGGGTAGAGTCGGGTAATGAGGTTCCACATGGCATGGACTTGCAACACGTGGCCGAAGCGTCCTATTGACAACCTGACTACCCTGACGAGCCACTGTACGTTTTCAGAATTAGTGAGAGTATCTATGACGATCATCTGGTATGGTAATTCATCCTTGTTGGTTTAACAGACATGTAATCCTAGTCGCCCTTCCTGAGTTAAAGTTAATGGATCCACATATGCATGGAGTAGTGACGTTGCATAGCATTGCACGCATTCGTTAACATGACATATTATGTTTATATGATTGTGTGTTGTATGCTCATCTTATTAACTACTTTGCTATAGTTTATATTCATATATATATATATGACTTCTCACTTCCTAATTTTGTTGTTCTATGCATGTACCTTGTTTATGCAGAGGAGGGTGAGCCAGCTGCTGAGGAGTGATCCCGAGGAGATCGCTGCTCGTAGTTAGGTTGTTAATATGTTAGTTGGTTTTTAGTTTTTATCCGGTGTATTATCGGTATCTTGTATACCAGTTCTGATATGTGACATCGGGTTTCGGGTTTAGTTATTTCCGCAGTTAATGTATTTTAAATGTTTAAAACTTATTTGGTTTACACAGTTATTTATCTTGGATAATGTGATGTTTGCTACTCCTTAAACAAGTTTTTATTTTAACACGTTTTTGAATTAAAGACTTGTATGATCTTTTATATTAATTATCATGTATGGGGTAGTGGGTGTCACATAAACCACCCTAGTTTCATGGAGAGTATAATCCAGAAGGAGCAGAGCTGTGAATCTAAGAGGTGGAGAAGATCTTTCTAGCCATGCGTTGTAGGGAAGATCGGAAGGTCACCTACGCGTCTTTCATGCTGGCTGGGGGTGCAGAATTCTGGTGGAAGAATCGATAGAGAATGCTGGAGGCAGAAGGAAGAGTAATCACATGGGAACTATTCAGAACCTGTTTCATGGAGAAATATTTCCCTGAAACTCTTCGGCATGAGAAAGAAAAAGAATTCCTTGACCTGAAGCAAGGGGAGTTGTCGGTCGACGAGTATGCAATGAAGTTTGAGTCTTTAATCAAGTTTTCAATGTTTTGTCAAGTGCGTTCGAATGAGGACTGGATATGCCGAAGGTTTGAGGATGGGTTGAGGGATGAGCTGCAAAGGGCGGTGGTACCTTTAGGAATTACCAGGTTTTCAGCAATGCTCGAAAGATGTGCTGCTGTGGAAAGCCTTGATAAGAGGATAGAAGCACGTCAACAGAAGAAGGATAAAGGACCAGTGAGAAACCATCAGAGGGAAAGAGAGGATAAGCCTCAACAAGAGCAGAAATCGTATGATTGTCCTAGGTCACAAGTTGTGGCGACTAGAGAAGAAGGGCAGAGAAAGTTCTGATGTTTCAGATGTGGAGTAGCACACTTGATCAGGGATTGTCGGGCAAGAAACTCAGTGTGTTTCCGATGTGGAGAGTCGGGGCATATAGCTCGGGAATGCAAACAGAGGGCGGTAGTGGTACCTAACGCTGGTGGAGAACAAGAAGCAAGGGCTGAGAGACTTCCAACAATGGGGCGAGTGTTTGCAATACGAGGAGCTGGGACTGCTCAATCCTGAGTACAAGATATAAGTGTACGTTTGGGTACTAGTTTGTAACATCCTTTTTAGGATGATCTTTTGCTTTGATGTACTGAAAGAACAGTAGTAGTTTTAGAAGGTTAAGTGTAATGACTATATCACTGTCTGTATAAGTACCTTGGTCTGCTATAACAAGTGCATGTTTTAATGAAGTTTCCATCGTATGTTTGCTCAATCATGGATGAGAGTAGTGTATTCTGTACACCTACCTACCGTCGAATTTCGAGGCCGAAATTCTTGTAAGGGGGTAGTAATGTGACATCCTCATTTTCATCACCTTAATTAATATATAGATGTAGATGTGATTAGGCTTGTGGAGTGTTTTATACTTTGAAGTATTCTTAGAAGGTGTGTTAAGGGATGGATTTGAATTGGATATGAGAAGAATGAAGAACAAGTGATCCAGAGCCGAACGCTCAAGCGTGGACCATGAGAACACTCAAGCGTGGAGCGCTTGGACACTCAAATGTGTCCACTCTGACCAGTTAGCTAGCAGTGATGGGACAAAAAGTGACACGTGTCGGTTACGCGTCGCGGCTGCCATGTGATGGGCAATGCCTTGGCGGTGAGGAAACGTCAACGCTCAAGCGTTGAGGAAGCCAACGCTCAGGCGTTGTAACGCTAAAGCGTGGAGTTCAAGAACGCTAAAGCGTTGTCAGCAGAGTTCTACCTCTATAAATAGTTGTCATTTTTCACCATAGAAGAAGTTTTGGAGAACTTAAGTCCAGAGAGAACTCGAGCTAGAGGGGCAGAGGTGAGGTCGAAGGTGGTGATCCAAGTTATGATCTGTTCGTTGATCCGATTGCTGTTCCGTTGGTGTTTCCGTGATCAGATCTTCATCTACTCCAATTCTACCGATTTACTTATGTGATTCGTCAAGGGTAAGCCGACGTTTTGTATCTGCCTACATTGTACCTATACAATGTTCTCTTTTGGTTTAAGCTTCTGTGAAAGTGTATGTGTTGTTTCCGTGATTAGGGCAAGTTTGGAAGTTGCATTCGGAACCTTTTGGAGGAGTTGGGCTGCAGCTGTGAAGGGAGCTTAGAGATCTCAATGCGTTCATGGTGCTTGTGAGATCGAGGGTCAAGGCTGTTCGTGGATACAAGAGCATATCGGGGCGAATTACCAGGTGAGGAGGAAGAAACCACGTATATCTGGGAATCGTAGGCATAGTGTATAACTGTTGACAGGTGTAGGGATCCTCAAACCCTACTAGTGGTTGAGCCCCGATAAAGTACCTAAACCCTAGGTTTAACTTACTTTGGGCTATCGCTATTAAGATTGGAACCCCTAGGTTTGGGAACTGTTGATTGAGGATGTATGGCTATTTGTGGTAACTGAGAACATGAGTAAATGATGTTGTGCATGATAACATGTTAGATGAGATGCTTATTGTGATAACATGCTTAATTGCTAGTTGGTATGCCTGCAATGATGATATGCTGCTACACTATGATATGTTGATGTGATTTTGATTGAATTTGGAGATGGTTGGTGTGATGTTAAGAGGATAGTGTGGACGGTGTTATTGGGTTCGTAGTTGTAATGCCCCGATTTTCACTTTTTCTAATTCTTCTGTATTTTAACGTCTTTATTTTATCCGAGGTCTTAGGAATGGAAATAAAATATTCCGAGACCATAGTCACGCTCGACGATATCGTAGGAAGCTACGATTAAGTTTTGAGTCAAAAACTCAAACGGAGTCCGGTCTGCATTTTTGCACTGACAGTATGATTTTAATGATCAGGAGACCTCAGATGGACCCGTGAACGAGACAGTAAGTCTTAGAATTTGATTCTCTACGTTTTGATTAAATTTCGCAAAAATGTTTGAAAAATCACTTCCTGACCTTCGTTCGAGCGGAATCCTCAATCGGGTGACGAACGGAGCCACATATGGATTTACCGGGACTCCCCAACGGATAATCTTGATATCATATCATCCCAGGACACTTGGGAGAGTATGCCAGAGTCGTCATGACGTTCAGAAATATCTGGACGCAAAATGACCAAAATACCCCTAATCTTAGTCTTTTACACTTTTACCATTTTACCTTTTTGGTAAATGACCTTTTTACCCTTAAGTGAGATTTTAAAGAGCTGAACTCAGCCCCTCACCCTCTCATTTCACGCACAGCCCCCTCCCCTTTAGAACACCATAGTTGCTCTTGAAGAAACACCATTGTTGTTCTCGAAGCTCCTTGATTTCTTGTTGGAATCTTCATTCATTTTAAGGTAAGATCACTTCTATGATCTCTTAGCTTCTTGAATCTCTCTTTATTTCAAGATCAAACTTATTTTTCATGAAAATCATTTCTTAGATCCAAAAGTTTGAAATTCCATACGAAATTGTAGAAAAATCCTTTTGGTATTAGACCAATTTCTTTGAACTCACTTCATCATTCTCTACCTAAACCAAGAGCTTATGATTCAATTCTCATCATAGCTCAAAAAGCACAATATGGCCGAACCCTATGTGATGATGATGAATAGTTTTTTTCATCAATTTTTGCTTTCTAACACTTGATTTCATCCTTAGCTTTCATATTGCCTTTGAATCCATGAAATGGAAAACCAAGATCAATTCCTAGCTTTATTTTCTTTAGGGTGGCCGAAACCCTTAGGTAGAATTGTTGATTTTTTCTTTGATTGTTGTTTAATGTTTGATTGTTGTGTTGTTGTAGTTGTTGACGATTATCAGGAGGTTCACAAACCGATCAACCGACTTTGATCCGGATATCTGCTCTTCAACAGGTATGGGGGTGAACCTCATCACACCAATATAGTGGTGGTGAAGATGGTTGTTTAGTTTATGTGTGGGTGAAACCCTTTGGTTTGGGTTCACCAATTAATTTGGTTCTCTTGGAGAACAATGTGTAATATTTGTAGTTATGCTTGTATGCCTTATCATGTGCTTATGATGATGTTGTCTAGGTGAGAAAATGATTTCTTGCATGATGAAAAACCTACTTTGATCACTAGATCAAGTATGGACTTTTGTGCTTATGTGCTTAATTATGATGCAATGTTGTGTGTTATTGTTTATCATAATTGTGTAAGTTTTGTGAGCCATAATTTGATTAGTTGGTGAAGTAAATCTTCACATTGGTTCCTAGTTGGCTTTTAGCCATGACCTTGAGAAAAGGAAGAGTATGAGTAGTTCTTGAACAATTAAGTTTTCAAGTAAGAAAAGTGCTTTAGTGGCTTATGTTTTCAAAGAAAAACCCTAAGTGATTTTGATCCCAAGATCAAACAAAGTTTCAATCTCAAAGTGTTTTCACCAAAGTGAAACATGTTTTATACCTTATCCTTAGTTCATCTAGTTAATCAAGTAACTTAAAAGTGGATTAATGAAAAGTTTTCATGAGAATCAATATAGTTCCATAAGGCTTTTTCTTTAACAAGGTTAATGTCTTGTTTTAAGGCAACTATCGCTAAGCGTATCCAATTTCGCTGGGCGAAAACAGCGAAAATACAAGCTAGGCATCAATGCCTCATTTTCGCTAAGCGAATTAAGCTTCGCTAAGCGAATGAATCAAATTTCGCTGAGCGAACCATGTCTCGCCCAGCGATACAGGGGAGTTTTAAAAGAAGTATTACTGCCTCATTTTCGCTAAGCGAATTTAACCCCGCTAAGCGAATTTCATGTTTCAGAAAGTGCTAGAAATAGAGTAAGTGGTTCAAAAATTGTTTTAAATCAAATGAGTTTTCAATTGCGAAGTTGTTTTGGTTTACAAAGGAGTTTTTAACTCAATTCGTAAAGTTTTATGCATAAAAACCTAAGTTAAGTAATTAACTTAGAGTTGAAGACAAGGGTTAATTAAGTATAGTATGTGGTGAAACAAGACCATATACTATACCATTGATGACTTAGTACATCAATGACTCCATAAGACATAAACACAAACATGAAACGTTTTGGGTTTTGGAACAGTAGTTTGATGACGGACCGATGATTCGGATCTCGATCAGTCGTTCAATTGTTCAGTCTTGTGATGACTCGATCCTGAAGGGATCACGAGATTTAACCTGTGGATAAAGGTTTTGTTTTTCAAAGACGCGTATAGTTCCTAAGGAAGTGAACCTTAGTGGACCTCGAGGTTTACCCGGGGGGTAGACATTGCTTGATCGCATCTGTTTTGTGTAAGAATTGGCATTTCATTTGCATAGTTGTAAGGCCTTGAGCCTAGGAGTTGAGCTTACACCTTGATGTGGGTGCAAATCTTACGGTGACGATCTTCAATGATCTTTTTGGAGGTATCAGGGTTGGAAGGGCTTACATGTGACCAGTTGGTAGCTGTTCTATGTCGTGGCGAATCCGTGCAATACATTGATATCCTCTACTAGATGCCGTACTTTTCATGTTTGGTCGAGAGTGTTTTCATAAAGCCAGATACATGCACGTTACGAATGTTGTAGCATCTTGCTCATGGCTGGCAGAAATCGGAACATGTCGTCCCATTCACTCTCTCCGACGTTTTGTTAGCTCCATGGAGTAGGGGTCAGAGTAGTACCCAGTGACATTGGCATTGAGTCATGTACATTGCACTACATTGCATGGCTATTGATGATTGCATTTACTGTTATACATCGATGTATTGTTTAAGAATGTCTTACGTTATGCTGTTAACTGTTTAACATGATATTATGTTGTCAACTGCTTAACATGATTGATATTGAGAATTTTTGTAAACATGTTGGGTACGCTGTTACCTGGTGAGTCATCCCGTTTTTACTACTGCTGTTTTGTTATGTTGATGAACGGGAATCTCACTCATATCTATATGTTTTCTGCTGGTACTTGCTATTGCTGCTTGAACAAATGGACGTGACGATGGTTCAGTTCAGTAGTTTCCTTGAGCCCGGAGGCGGACTCTTTTTTATGTTTTAGTTTTGTTGTCGGCTAGACTATGTCAGTTCTTGTAGTACCTTTTGGGAGCTACGACTCCTAGTACTTATTGTATTTCTTAATATCAGTTATACATTAGACTTATGTCTATATATAGTAATATTGATGTTTCTGTTTCTGTTTTCTATTTCCTGTTTCTGTATTTATAATACAGTATGTTCTAGAAATGCATGGTGAACCTAAGTTCATTTATTATTATTATTATTTACCTTTACTAATCCCATTACATCTTTGTGAAAAGAAGAAAAAAAAAAAAAAAAGAAAACCGTATTTCGGTAGTATAAACGTTCGGAAATGTGACACTCGGGAAAAGGTGTTGCAGTAGTTGATATTGTAAGCCGGTGGATCTAAGTTGAAGGTGACTCTCACAGTTGGAGAGTGACATCCTTGCAGTTGGAGGATGTGGACCTTGAGACGTTGATTAAGTTGTTGTTAAGACGTTGTTGAGATAATGAGTGCATAATCATAGCATTTGAATTGTTATGGTGAAAGCCGTGTGTACAACTGCAACAGCAGTTTGAGTGGTTGTCACACGAGGTTGGTGTTCGAGGTGGACACTCCGGGGTGAGCAAGATGGCTGAACTCATAGTTGGAGGGATGCAGGTGCTTTCTCGCAGTTGGAGAACTTCTCGGGTCTTCTCACAATTGGAGGGGCTCGGGGAGGCAGTGTTCCTCGCAGTTGGAGGAACCACTATTGCACTGTCTTGGAAACTCAGGAGGCGGTTACCTGAACGTCTGACTCCTCGCAGTTGGAGGGGCCATTCTAACATGGTGAACATCCACCCTCGTAGTTGGAGATTGGATTGTCATTCTTCACAGTTGGAGGTTGACTGTTGTTTTCCCATGGTAAGAGTGTGCGTTGCAGAATTGGCCAATTATATAGATTCAGTTGTGCATGTAGAGTAAGGGTTGATCCTTAGTTGTGACGACCTGGAGGTTGCCTTTTGTGGTGATCTCGAGAGATGGTTGTGCCTGTTGTTATGCATGTTGATGTGTTATATGCTACATGATCTACCTTTGCATGATATTGTAGCATTTCTTACCTCCTGTGCATGCTTCCTTATGCTTTCCATGTATGTCGCGGTTCTGGTCGTGATCCGAAGGCTAAAGTGCTGGTTGATTGTTAGAAGTGTTATGGCAAGTGAAGCTGAGTCAAGGAGAGAGTCTGTCGTGGACAATTAGTCTGACGTTAACGCTGCTCGTGTAGAGAGAAAGAGGCCCTGGAGGTATTGTCGAGTCACTTGTGAGTTTGTGCCACGGCCAGTAGGGTGTCTGTCTTGTTGTTGTTATTTTTACGCTATGGCTTCAAGGCGAAGCTCTGATGTTAAGCTTCCAAGTTGTAATATTTGTTTAGTTGCTTCAGTTTTACTTAAGGCTTGATTATATGTAATGGTATCAGACTTAGGAAGGTTAAGTTTTCGGGGCGTGACATTTAATGGTATCAGAGCAGTTCGGTTCTATCGGGACTGTGAGGTTGTGGTGTTTTGTACTGGCCGTGCCTAGCTGAATCCGCACAGGGTATTGGCTATGTTTAGAAGTTGGGTAAAGTGTCCGATCCGCGAGTTGTCTATTGTTTCTAGGTTGAGAAACAACGATAACTGTCTCAACTATTCATAAGATATGGATATACATGTTGGCTATGTTATACGTCTTATGAATATGAGTTAACGGTTGCTTGTACCAGGAAGCGATGTTCGAAGGACTTGCAGCAAAGGAAGTGACAGGGATGCGGATGCGGATGCGGGTGTCGAGATCAATAGCCTCCAAGGGCTGAAGGAGAGGATTCTGAAGTTATGAACACTTTGAGGGACATTGTAGCAGCTCTGTTGCGGCAGTCGCAACAGAATACCCAACTGATGCAACTATAGCTGGAATTTCTGCTAAGGATACAGAATCAGGGGAGAGAAAAAGGAATAGTGGATGCTGGATTAGTCGAATTCATGAAGGGTAAGCCACCCCAGTTTCATGGAGAGTATAATCCAGAAGGAGCAGAGCTGTGGATCCAAGAGGTGGAGAAGATCTGTCTCGCCATGCGTTGTAGGGAAGATCAGAAGGTCACCTACGCGTCTTTCATGCTGGCTGGCGGTGCAGAATTCTGGTGGAAGAATCGATAGAGAATGCTGGAGGCAGAAGGAGGAACTATTCAGAACCTATTTCATGGAGAAATATTTCCCTGAAACTCTTCGGCGTGAGAAGGAAAAAGAATTCCTTGACTTGAAGCAAGGGAAGTTGTCGGTCGGCGATTACGCAATGACGTTTGAGTCTTTACTCAAGTTTTCAAAGTTTTATCAAGTGTGTCCAGATGAGGACTGAATCTGTAGAAGGTTTAAGGATGGGTTGAGGCATGAGCTACAAAGGGCGGTGGTACCTTAAGGAATTACTAGGTTCCCAGAAATGCTCGAAAGATGTGCTGCTGTGGGAAGCCTTGATAAGCAGATAGAAGCTCATCAACAGAAGAAGGATAAAGGACCAGTGAGAAACCATCAGAGGGAAAAAGAGGAGAAGCCTCAACAAGAGCAGAAACCGTATGATTGTTCTAGGTCGCAAGTTGTGGCGACTGGAGAAGAAGGGTAGAGAAAGTTCTGATGTTTCATATGTGGATGATCCCACTTGATCAGGGATTGTCGGGCAAGAGACTTAGTGTGTTTCCGATGTGGGAAGTCGGGGCACATAGCTCAGAAATGCAAATAGAGGGCGGTAGTGGTACCTAACGCTAGTGGAGAACAAGAAGCAAGGGCTGAGAGACTTCCAACAACGGGGCGCGTGTTTGCAATACGAGGAGCTGGGACTTCTCAATCCTGAGTACAAGATATAAATGTACTTTTCGGAACTAGTTTGTAACATCCTTTTCAGGGTGATCTTTTGCTTTGATGTACTGAAAGAACAGTAGTAGTTTTGGAACGTTAAGTCTAATGACTATATCACAGTCTGTACAAGTACCTTGGTCTGATATAACAAGTGCATGTTTTAATGAAGTTTGTACCGTAGGTTTGCTCAATCATGGATGAGAGTAGTGTATTCTGTACACCTACCTACCGCCAGTAAGGGGGTAGTAATGTAACATCCTCATTTTCATCACGATAATTAATAAATGGATGTATATGTGATTAGGCTTGTGGAGTGTTTTATACTTGAAAGTATGCTTAGAAGGTGTGTTAATGGATGGGTTTGAATTGGATAAGAGAAGCATGAAGAACAAGTGATCCAGAGCAGAACGCTCAAGCATAGACCATGAGAACGCTCAAGCGTGGATCGCATGGACGCTCAAGCATGGCCACTGACCAGTTGGCTGGCAGCGATGGGACAAAAAAGTGACACGTGGACGTTACGCGTCACGGCTGGCACGTGATGGGCGGTGCCTTGGCGGTGAGGAAATGCCAACGCTCAAGCGTTGAGGAAGCCAATGCTTAAGCGTTGTAACGCTAAAGCATGGAGTTCAAGAATGCTAAAGCATTGTCAGCAGAGTTCTACCTCTATAAATAGTTGTCATTTTTCAGCATGGACGAAGTTTTGGAGAACTTAAGTCCAGAGAGAACTCGAGATAGAGGGGCAGTGGTGAGGTCGAAGGTGGTGATCCAAGTTGTGATTTGTTGGTTGATCCGATTGCAGTTTCGTTGGTGTTTCCATGATTAGCTCTTCATCTACTCCAATTCTACCAGTTTACTTATGTGAATCGTCAAAGGTAAGCCGAGGTTCCGTATCTGCCTACATTGTACCTATACAATGTTCTCTTTTGGTTTAAACTTCTTTTCACGGTTTTAACTTCGTATTAAGGTTAGTGCCATAGTCTACGTGTTGTTTCCATGATTAGGGCAAGTTTGGAAGTTGCATTCGGAACCTTTTGGAGGACTTGGGCCACAGCTGTGAAGGGAGCTTAGAGAGCTCAACGCGTTCATGGTGCTTGTGAGATCGAGGGTCAAGGCTGTCCGTGGATACAAGAGCATATCGGGGCGAATTACGAGGTGAGGAGGAAGAAACCACATATATATATGGGAATCATAGGCATAGTGTATAACTATTGACAGGTGTAGGGATCCTCAAACCCTACTAGTGGTTGAGCCCCGATAAAGTACCTAAACCCTAGGTTTAGCTTACTTTGGGCTATCGCCGTTAAGATTGGAAACCCTAGGTTAGCGAACTGATGTTTGAGGATGTATGGCTATTTTTGGTAACTAAGAACATAAGTAAATGATGTTGTGCATGATAACATGTTAGATGAGATGCTTATTGTGATAACATGCTAATTGCTAATTGGTATGCCTACTGTAACACCCCCTCGCGGGTGTTATATACACGGACTCTAATGCGGAATAAAACAAGAAATTAAAACGCTGGTTGCTTTCGGAAAATACTTTAATTAAGTAGCTACATTCGAAAACGCGGTTCTAAAAATTTTCTACATGCATAGGCAAATAACTCAAGGCGAAGAAATAAATTTCACATCACACATTGATATTCATTGTTCATAAAAACATAAACATAACGTAAAACCTGGTCTAATGTATAACATATTACAGACTTAGAAATAATTCAACATACGTGCAGTAATAATATAAGACTGTTCAAAAACAAAAGACTCCTAAGCTGGTCGGCTAAAAGTAGCCATTGGGGTACAACCCAACGTTGGCTCCTTCAAAAGTTTCCATCGTCCGAGTCCTCACGTCTTCGCGGGGACCTATGATCAACATCTGTACATGTGTTCTAAAAACACAACAAGGTGTCCAACATGTACAGGCAAAGGTGAGATACTCATATAAAGTTTATCACGATACCCGCACAGGCGACAAACAGCATAAAAACAATTATATGAACAGGTATTTTTATAGTACAGCATAACGTCTCAAAAACATTCATCAGTTATATTAATGCATGAGACTTCAATATCATCTTTCTAATTCATGTACTCCGGAGATTCTAACTTCCCAACATCGAGCGATAGGCCGTAGTAACACCCGTAATACAATTGTTCTCCTGAGTCGGCCTCTCTATTTAGGTCCGAACTCCAATTGTTCCAGGGTACCACGTCTCACCTATCATGAATACTCCAGTCTCTGATCGAGTTCATTCGTGTTTGGCAGCCGATTTACCACGGCATGGGGTTGCTACGCCACCGGCCACTTGTGGGATCTCGAACACAGAATGCCCCTATAGACCTAGTGGTCTTAACTGGCTGAATTCTCAACTGCGAAAGTTGTAGCTCGGTTCCAAATGGCACGTCTGCCGGTTCATGCATGTACACAGAAAGTTTTCTGTTTTCTTTGCGTTCATTCTTTCAAATGTCGAGACATAAAGTCCACGACTCGTTTCAAAAGGCATTAAGGCCACTCAAATCAAAAACATAGGACACGAAGTCCGAGTGCTCAATCCACAAACACTAGCCCCGACGTCTCGGCCACTAGGTTCGGGTTCGCCTCAAAGGTTCATCATTTTTCTTTCGGTTTCATTTTCTCAAAACACTTTGGAAAAACAAACATACTTTGGTTTTCTTGAAACAAAACATTCTTTTTGATCAAGAGAACGTTTTTCCGTGAAAAACACCTTTCTTGAAAACAAAAACTGCTTTCTAAGGTTTCACGTCTTTTTAAATCACTTTGCCGAAATAAAATACGTTTTTCACGACTTTTCACAAAACCACTTTTTAATTTCAAGGAACACACTTTTCAAAAAGGAAACTTCATTTTTTTTTAAAAGCAATACGTTTTCCAAAAACCACTTTTTAATTTCAAACACGGTTTTCAAAACATAGATTTAGGATTTCGAGTATTTTAATAAATTATCGAGACATAGCCAGTCCTATGCTCATCCAGGATATATATATATATATATATATATATATATATATATATATAGACATCAACAATCCATAATCATCATCATAATATCAACTAAGGCATCCATGCCACAAATTATCAACAAGAGTGCAATTATGTTTCACTAAGTAAAACAAATCCATACATCATTCAAACTCATCTCCAATTCAACAATCAAGTCATCATAATACATATACCAAACATGCACTATGAAGCTACTCAAACTTAAATGACTACCTCCCTTTACCTCACAAAGGAAGTTCAATGCAAACTCGATCGGTTCTCGGCTCCGGCTCCGGTTCCGTTCGCGTCGCCTAAAACAATCAAACACAATTCAATTCAAATAAAAAATCAACATCAATCTTTAACATAAGAACACAAGTTTTCCTTCCCCTAAAAGGTATAGGGTTCGGCCATGAAAGGTAAAAAGGGTTAGGGATCTCATTTGGTTCCAAACTTTTGGATGGTTGGTTCATGAACTTAGTTAACACCATTTCAAGTCCTATGACTCAAAAATGTGAAACAAAACTCATGGATTTTCCCCATGAAGCTCTCGGCCATATTGGGCAATTTAGGCTAGGAATTGATTTGGTTTTCCATCACTTGGATTCAAGGACACTAGGAAAGCTAAGGATGGAATCAAGAGTTAGAAATCAAAAATTTGATGAAAAACACTATTCATCATCACTCTTAGGTTTCGGCCACTTTTAGGTTTTAGAGCTAGGATGAGACTTGGATCATGAGCTCTTGGGTTTAGATAGAGGGTGATGAGGTGAGTTCAAAGAACTTGGTTTCACCTCCAAAGGATTTTCCTACAATTTTCTATGGATTTTCAAAGTTTTGGATCTAAGAATGAGTTTCATGAAAATGGAGGTTTGATCTTGATATTGAAAGAGATTCAAGAAGATATGAGACCATAGAAGTGATCTTACCTTAAAATGGATGAAGATTGGTCAAGAAATCAAGTGATTTCAACGAGCTTTCAAGGTTTTCTCAAGGATTCAATGGAGGTTTTTTCTCTAAGGAAGATGAAGTGTTTTTGGTGTTCTTGGGGGGCTGGGCTGCATGGAATGAGGGGCTGAGAGGGCTGTTCCAGCCTTCTAAAGAGTTCATTAAGGGTAAAAAGGTCATTTGGTTCAAAGGGTAAAATGGTAAAAGGTGAAAAGGCTTAAGTTAGGGGTATTTTGGTAATTTCGCGTCCCAAAATTCCCGATCGTCATGACGACTCTAGCATGCTCTCCCAAGTGAGTTGACATGATGTGATATCAAGATTATCCGTTGTCGGGTCCTGGTAAGTCCATACGCGGCTCCGTTCTCCACCCAATTGATGATTTCACTCGAACGGAGGTCAGGAAGTGATTTTTTTGAATTTTTTTTTTGAAATTTAACAAAAACGTAGAGAATCAAATTCTAAGACTTACTGTCTCGTTCACGGGTCCATCTGAGGTCCCCTAAGCAGTAAAATCATACTGTCAGTGTAAAAACGCAGACCAGACCCCGTTTGAGTTTTCAACTCAAAACTTAATCGCAGCTTCCTACGATATCGCTGAGCATGATTATGGTCTCAGAATATTTTATATCCCTTTCTAAGACCTCGAATAAAATATAAGTTCATAAATACTGATTAAAAGAAAAACTCGAAAATCGGGGTGTTACACCTACAATGATGATATGCTGCTATACTATGATATGTTGTTGTGATTTTGATTGAATTTGGAGATGGTTGGTGTGATGTTAGGAGGATAGTGTGGACGGTGTTACTGGGTTCGTAGTTGATGTTGTAAGCCGGTGGATCTAAGTTGAAGGTGACTCTCACAGTTGGAGAGTGACATCCTTGAAGTTGGAGGATGTGGACCTTGAGACGTTGATTAAGTTGTTGTTAAGACGTTGTTGAGATGATGGGTGCATAATCATAGCATTTCCACTGTTATGGTGGAAGCCATGTGTGCAACTACAACAGCAGTTTGAGTGGTTGTCACACGAGGTTGGTGTTCGAGGTGGACACTCTGGGGCAACCAAGATGGCCGGACTCATAGTTGGAGCGATGCAAGTGCTTTCTTGCAGTTGGAGAACTTATCGGATCTTCTCACAGTTGGAGGGGCTCGGGGAGGCAGTGTTCCTCGTAGTTAGAGGAACCACTGTTGCACTGTCTTGGAAACTCAAGAGGCGGTTACCCTGAACGTCCGACTCCTCGCAGTTGGAGGGGCCATTCTTACCTGGTGAACATCCACCCTCGCAGTTGGAGATTGGATTGTCATTCCTCACAGTTGGAGGTTGACTGTTGTATTCCCATGGTAAGAGTGTGCGTTGTAGAATTGGCCAATCATATAGATTCAGTTGTGCATGTAGAATAAGGGGTGATCCCTAGTTGTGATGACCTGGAGGTTGACTTTTGTGGTGATCTCAAAGATGGTTGTGCTTGCTGTTGTACATGTTGATGTGTTATATGCTACGTGATCTCCTTTTGCATGATATTGTAGCTTTTTTTACCTTCTGTGCATGCTTCCTTATGCTTTCCATGTATGTCGCGATTCGGGTCGTGATCCGAAGGCGAAGGTGCTGGTTGATTGTTAGAAGTGTTGTGGGAAGTGAAGCTGAGTCAAGGGGAGACTCTATCGTGGACAATCAGTCTGACGTCAATGCTTCTCCTGTAGAGAGAAAGAGACCCTGGAGGTATCGTCGAGTCTCTTGTGAGTTTGTGCCATGGCCAGTGGGGCGTCTGTCTTGTTGTTGTTATTTTTACGCCATGGCTTCAAGGCGAAGCTCTGAGGTTAAGCTTCCAAGTTGTAATTTTTGTTTAATTGCTTCTGTTTTACATAAGGCTTGATTATATGTAATGGTATCAGACTTAGGAAGGTTAAGTTTTCGGGGCGTCACATTAAGAGGTTTAATGTGTTCAAGGTATAATGGGAATAGAAATTAAAAAAGTTTCCTAAGAAATCAAGTTTTGGTTCCAAAGAACCAAGTGTTGTAAAATGAGTATTTTGGGTTCATATGACAAGTTTTAAGAATAGGAAGGTTTGATGTTAATCGATCACTTATTCTAACATGTTGTTTTAAGGAAAAGATTTTCGAAAACAAAGAGTTTTCTAGATGGTTCATGTGGTTTCCCAAGGTTTTGGTTAGAAAACCTATTTTAAAGAGAAATAAGAATTCTTGTAAGTGTTTTCTTCAAAACAACGAGTCTTTACACTACTATTATTAATTTGGAATCTTACAAAAAAAATGAGTTATAGTTATCATTTGAAAATGAAAAGGTAATTTAAAGTCAGATACATTTCGTTTTTACGCTAAGTAAAAGAAATAGAAATCATTTGAAGGGACCTTTACACTAATTTGGATATCTTATGAGTATATGTATAAAGTTTTCAAACTATATTTGATAAAAGAGATTTCATGAACTAGTTTACTACCAAGGAAAGTATTTTGAAGATTTTACTATAATAGCGTAAATACGTATTATCTTCTAAAGGAAACCCAATGAGTTCCATAATGGACTCACAAAGATTAATTAAAAGATGTGTACTTATACCTTGTGGTCATGGAAAACCATGACCCACACCCTTGATGATTTAGGTCATCTAAGGCTCCATAATACTTACCACAAAGAATCATTTATACAAAATAAGTAATGTTTCCTTTGATAGATAAGTGAGAAGATATGATGAAGGAATCCTTGTGGATTCTGTTCTCCATAATACGCTCAGGATATGGAATAATATATCACAAGACTTGAACATCGTTTTCCGAACGACGGAGTTGTACATGGAGGCAAGGAATGGAACCAAGAATGGGCGACTGATGACGAGTCGTGTAAAAGTGGGTCCCATAGGGGTGCCATGTGGTTTATCAGAAGACAAACGCTATGCTACTGTAATTATGTATTACTTGTATTGTGATACTATCTTCACATGCATTCGCATCTGTGCATGAGTCAGGTGTTGTACCTGGGAGTTGAGCTTACACCTTTGTGCGGGTGCGATTGTCGGAGGTTGCGATTTTGAGGATCTTGAGGACGTTGGGGTTGGGAAGAACACCAGTGGCCAGAGAGTAGCTCCTCTGTGTTGTGGGCACCCCTAAAAAAACACTAACGTCCTGACTTAACACATGGGCAAACCATGATTTGGGTAAAGAACGTCTGGCGTGAGTCGTTATAGTAATTACGATCTTTTGATGTGGCATAGTGGGATTAAGATAACGCAGACAATGTTCTCCCAATCACTCATTCTAGTTATGTTTAGCTCCATGGAGTAAGGGTCTGAGTCATGTTGCATATTGTGTCATTGCATACTTGAGATGATGATTGGCCCTTATTGTTGTTGCTTGACATATTAACTATGATGTTATGAATTAAGTTTAGTACATTGTGGATGCCTATGTACTATATATTGTTTGGGGTGCGTGTGTGACTTTTATCACTGCTATTCTGGTTGTGCGATATGTGGAATCTCACGTCATTACTTTTACTATTATGCTGCTCGTGTGGTTTCATCTTGTTCTTGTGAGTAGTCATGGCGAGCGACCCATCTTCCTAGTTGTTTATGGATTTGGTTCTCCATGACGGTGAGGATGCTTGGACAATCCACCTCGACAGGCATCGCACTTACATGGGGGCTGTGAGCCTCACTAGCAGGAGGGAGTCGTCGTACTCGATGATGGCTTTGTTAGAGCAAGTCCATACCTTGCGCATCAGTGGGGGAAGTAGCTCGGGGGTTACCCAGCCACCACCACCACCTGTCGATCAGCCACGTCTACCAAGCGTCCAGCCTGTAGTTCATCCAGCGGAGCCCAGAGACGTGTATGTGGACCCTTCTTCCTTGCCGCCCAATCTACTGCACCATCTACATCTGCCTTACCCACACTTGCTGCCGGTCTATCTGTTCCTGTGGCCCACCCTCGGGGCCTACGTTTGTGCCTTCCTAGCTGCACCCCCAAGTTCCTCACCAATGGGTGAACATGAGAGTGACTGCTCATAAGAGCACACCAGACCATGCTAGGGTAGCCTTTTCTATTCCCCTCGTCTGTCGCTCATCGGATGATGAGGAGATGAATAAGGAGGAGGAGGAGGTTCCGGAGTATGTGCCGGAGGATGTGCCTGAGGTAGCCCCTGCCAGCACGAGTCAGGATGCTTGGTGGATGATGACTGACGAGGAGATGCTGCGGTATGGGGAGCGGTACATGAGTAGGTATGATATGCAGTCTTTGGAGCCTGCTGAGGAGCCTGAGGATGAGGCTATAAAGGAGGAGGAGGAGGAGGAGGAGGACCCCGAGGAGTACTACTCCGATGAGTAGTGCGTTGTTTTGGTTATAGCCAGTCTCTTTAGTCTCCCTAGAGTCTGAATACATATGTTAGATTCCTTCTCCCCTTTTTCCTTTTGTGGAGCTGCGTCTCCCGTAGTGTAGGATTGGTTCTCTGTCATGTTGTTGTTTCATCTTTCAGTGGTAGTAAGTTATTCTGAGAACTACTTTTATATAATGAAAAGCTTTTGTTTATTCTGACACTGCTTGTGGATATATATACTTATATACATATTTATGAATATAGTTGTGCGTAAATGTTTTTTAGACCTTGTAAAGGAAAAAAAACCTATATTTTCTGTATGCTTTTTATATTTCCGCATTTTATTTTCGTCTTGTGTTAAATAAATGTGACCCCTAAAGTGGGGTGTTACACTTACCTTAGATGTCCCAATCCTCCTTTGACTTGGATTTTACCACTACATCATCAATGTATACCTCCATGAATTTTCCAATAACAGCATGAAATATGGTATTCATTGCTCTCTGGTAAGTAGCCCCTGCATTCTTCAATCCGAATGGCATGACCAGCCACTCATATGTCCCTGTAGCACCTGGACACCTGAAAGCTGTCTTCGACACGTCATTTTCGGCTATGAATATTTGATTATAACCTGCATGGCGATCCATACAATATAAAATTTCTTGCCCAGATGTAACATCTACTAACATATCTGCTATGGGCATTGGGTATTCATCTTTAGGAGTGGCAGAATTTAAATTTATAAAATCAACACACACCCTTAACTTTGCATTCATTTTAACGATAGGAACTACGCTAGAAATCCATTCAACATATCTGGTGGTTCTGATGAACTTAGCTTTGAGCAATCTTTCCACCTCTCCTTTGAGCTTCAATACCACTTCAGGTGCAAACCTCCTATTAGCCTGCTTGACAAGTTTGCTTCCTTCCTTCAATGGCAACCGGTGTTCGACCAAATCTCTGCTCAAACCAGGCATCTCATCATAATCCCAGGCAAAACAATTTTTGTATTCCTGGACCAAACTAACCAGTTCCTTTCTAAATTCCTTTGGCAGAAATGAACTTATAAAGATTGCTCTTTTATTTGTAGCAGTCCCTAAGTTGATTTCCTCCAAAGGATCTTCCCCTTTGAGATTCTCCTTCTCTTCTGTCCTTTTTTCAAATCCTAAAGGACCATCATCTACGACACAATAAGCTAACACACTATCAACAGTGTATACTTCTTTGTCGGCCCAACAAGCCGACAATCCTTTTAATTGATTTTTATCAATCATCATTTTCTTCGAGCCAATTTTCGTCGGCCCTTACTAGCAATTTTATACCAAACTAATCTAGCAAACAAGCCTCCAATGCATCTCTATTAATCACCTCATCAACCGTTGTGTCTGTCTTGACATTAGAAGCATATATTTTAAAATCTACATGGAGCTGTTGCAAGTAGCATGCACTGTCATCAGCTTCCACCATCTCCACCTGATCATCAGTGTTCCACAAAATTACCTTCTGGTGAACAGTGGAGGGGATAGCACCGACGGCGTGAATCTAGTCTCACCCTAATAACAAGTTATAACTGGATTTACCAGGCATAACTACCAACAATGTTACCCTTTCGACGGAACCCACATGTACGTTGAGCATGATTACTCCATCTGACGGAGAAACTTTTCCACTAAAGTCAGTGACCACCATGTTGGTTGAAATTAAATCCGACTCGTCTTTGCCTAGCTTTTTGAACATAGTGATAATCCTCTGGCTTATCATGTTTTATCTATTATTTTAGAGTGGATTTCAATAATTAAGTTGAGTTAAATGCTTGATTTAACCCAAATTAAACTTTGTTTCTTTATTTTAGTGTTTTGAGATAATTTTCTTATTTTATCCATTTTAATTAGTTTTTCTCATGTTTTGAATTTTATGATTTGTTGGAAGGTATAAAGTAAGAGCAAGAAGAGATTGCAATAGAAGAAATATGAGCACTTGGTCAATATGAAGCTCCAGCAAGTCATTTGAAGTTAGAGTAAGCAATGAAATTGAATTTGAAGCCTTGATCCACATGAAGTGCTGGAGGAGAACATTGAAGTTGAAGAAATAAGCAAATTTGCATGTGGGGTCCACATGATCAATTGATCTTACACTTAAAATTTGGTTAGGCCAACATTAAGCAAATTGTGCAGGGGCCTACTTGTGAAGTTTCTAACTGAATTAAGGATTGGCAATTGAAGAGATAGAAACAGGAAGTGAACGTAAATGAAGGAAATCAAGTGATAATCCAAATCCTCACCGTTGGGGCCCATGAGAAATGGATTTGAATTAAGTGATAAAAGATTGAAATTGAAAAGAAGATAAGCAGACTAAATTAAAGATTGAAGGAGATAACAAATCAGTTTGCACACTGCTTATAAGAAGTGTCACAATGCCTCAAAAGAGATTATTCACAATGCTGAGAACTCTTCACATTTTTAGTTTTTAATTTTATTTCTTTTTCTCAATTTTATTTCAATTTTTATTGTTTATTTTTCTTCTTCTTTGTTCTTTCTTATGATGAACTAAATCCCTTTTTCTAGGGTGATGATGTAACCGCGTCATGACGGCTTGATAATTTTATTTCAGTTTTTCTTAATTTCTTCTTCTCTTCCAATTGTGTTTTATTTCTGTTCTTAATGCTTCTAATTGCTTGATCACCAATTAGACGATAGGCTAATCAGAATGAGACCGGGAGGAGAATTATGTGTCAAGGGCATTGTGATAAAACCATAGGGTAACAAGAGACCGAGAGGAGATAGGAGCCTTATGGAACTGCTATAAAGAATCATAGATCTTAATAAATTCTTTAATAAATAATCATCATAGAGATATAGTTGATTAGATATCAAGGGGTAAATTTTAGTATGCTCTGACCCAAACATTAAAATAAATTAGGATTCTTGGTTGACATTAGAAGTTGATTAAAAGATTAGGAAGAATCGACATAATTGAACGAAACTACGTGGGATTAGGATTCCTTGTCTATGAGGAATCTATATTCATAGCGTTGGTGAAATTAGATCCCTAGAGTTTTCTTTATTTAATTGTTCATTATTTTATTTTTGTTTTCTAATTAATTAATTCAAAAACTCAAAAATATTTATTTTCTTTTAGTGTTTCTTTATTTTCTTTTCAAACAAACTTATTTAAGTCCAAATAGTTGTTGATTTTGCGAAGTGGTACTTGGTCTCCCAATCCCTGAGTTCGATACTCGGTTTCTCACCGTTTTATTATTACTTGCTTCGATCCGGTACACTTACCGAAGCGCACCACATAGCCTTGGGCATGAGATTAATTGCTACTCCTCCATCTATTTACACTTTGTTCGTCGGTTCGTCGTCTATCATTGCTTTGACATGAAGTACATCCAACTTCCCATTGCTCATCGTTTGACTCGTCGTCGGACCAGGACACCTCGCATTGTTACTTGTGATGTTGCAGACGGTTTCGTGTCTATCCCTTCGACATCTGCCTCTGCGGTGTCAGCACTCCCATCACGCCCGCCTGCACTTACACAACGACCACGTACACTGCGAGCAGCACCACCTCTACCGGATGCACCTACTCCACCAGTTTTACCTATGCCATTCACAGCATCCGGGATCGATATGATTCCCACCCCGGGGTTTGAGACACATACACATCGGGGCGCTTCTAGTTCAGCTGGTGTGGGTGCATCATCACCTGCTCATCAGGCTATCGAGCAGGAGCAGGAGTATAGTCCTGGGTATACACCCTCACCTTCAGAGGCGGATGTAGAGGAGGAGGAGGAGGAGGTTGAGGTCATGGCCAATGGTCGACCTATTATCAGGCCATTTGGTAAAGGGTAAGAATTAATAAAATAAATTTATTTAATTTTAATTACATGTTTTTACTTGATATTGATTCACATGCTTTTACTTGCTTTTACTGTTAAGGTTACTTCCTACAAAGGTAGCTTCGAAGAACATTATAGCTGTTATTGAGTCGATGTTCCATTATCCTTGGTTCACATGAGGACAGCTCAAGGACAATGTGAGGCGGAGTTTTTTTTACGCTTATAGAGTAAGTTGTCAATTTACTTAATATGTTTAGGTTTATTATTTCATATGAATTATTAATATAATAAATTATTATTTATGTCTTTCTAATGCAGACAAAAGTTGCTTGGAGAGCCAAGCATGAGGCATTGGTCGAAAGGAACTTTCACGTGAAGGCCTCCCATCGCCTATCCGATATGCTCAGGGATGCTCGCTTGAGGGGCGAGCGACCCTCATGGATGGGAGATGCATTCTGGGATGCCCTATGCCGCCATTGAGCTACTGCTGATTTCCAGAAAAAATCAGCCCAAGCAAAGAAAAATAGGGCATCAGAGAAGGGTGGGCGCCTGCACACATGAGGTTCCATCTGCCAGGCGGAGCACTTTGAGCGTCTGGTACATTCATACCTTCATTCCTATTTAATACATATATTATTTGTATTGCTTTTTAATTATTGTTTACTTATAATTTATGTTTGTGTACGTACATGTTAGGGACAGAAGGTGACCAGTGCCGATTAACGAGCTCTACCACCACACCCATACTAGGAAGGGTACTGGCGAGTATGTAGATGAGCGCTCTAGGCGCACTCAGGTAATGCCTCATTTATTTATAGTTTTAAAATGTCTGGTTTTATTATATATTAAAACTATCTTGATTAATTTGTTTGATTATGCATAACAGGAGGAGTTCGAGGAGAGGATGTCTCAGGCAACAGTCTCTTCCTCCACCCCACTTGAGCCTGAGGAGGAGCAGCGACTTGCACTGCATGTTTGGGCAGAGGTTATTGGCGGCAAGAAGAAAGGTCGTCTTTACAGTGCAGGAAACCTTTCCGGTAACTATCGGAAAGGGTATTCGCGCTTGGATATCAGCGCCACAACATCCACCGGAGCTAGTCACCACGCTAATCAGAAGATTGCTGAGCTGAGGCGGAGACTGGCTGAGTCCAAGCGGCATGCCGAGGAGCATAAGCGTCGGATGGATGCGTCGATGGAGCGGATGCCACAGACCATACAACAAATGCAGCAACAGCCCCCCATCCAGATCAGCCGACCGGTCGCACCAGGGCCGGCGATGATGAGGACTCTTTCGATGATCTTATCTAGTCTCCTCGTCATTATAATAGGGATTATTAAATTTTCATATTAATTTTTTTATTTATATTTTTATGCATTGTAAGATCATATGTTATTTATTATTTGGATATAATTTTTAATTTTATAATGTTATTTTTAATTTTATTTGCACTACTTATTTAATTAATATTTGTAAATAATTAATAACAAATAAAAGTATTTAATAAATATAAAATATAATTAAATAATAATTAATTAATCAATTAAAATATAAATTAAAAAATAAATAAATTATATATACCGACGGTCTGACCATCGGTAATGTGGATGGGTCATTACTGTCTACCAGTACCGACGGTCTAGCTGTCGATAAGTTTACCGATGGTTTGGCCGTCGATAACCTTACCGACGGCCAATGCAAAAAACCGTCAGTAATAATTATCGAGGACCCTCTTTCCGATGGATACTTGGCCGTCGGAAAGTTACTATTACCGACGATTTTTGGTGATTACTGATGGCTTTTGTCTATCGGTAATGAGCTGTTTTCTTGTAGTTTTGGATCTTCAACATTAGAACCAGTTAGCTCTCCTTCACAAAGTCCCTTTACAGAGACTTTAATCTGCACAGCTTCCAGTATCCACCAAGTTTAGACAATGCTTAAACTTGGCATTAGGAATCACCTTGGTTAGCATATCTGCAAGATTGTTTGAACCAGCAACTTTCTGCACATCAACTTAAGCTTTTGCAATGATGTCCCGAAAAAGTGCATCCTTATGTCAATGTGCTTTGTCCTCTCATGAAAAACTTGATTCTTAGAGAGACAAATGGCACTTTGACTATCACACCACACTATTACAGAACTAGCCTTACTCTCAAGCTCATGAACCAAGCCTTTAAGCCATATAGCTTCCTTTATGGCTTCAGTGAGAGCTATATATTCTGCTTTTGTGGTAGATAATGCCACAATTGACTGCAGATTTGCCTTCCAGCTAATCACACTTCCATACAAAGTAAACAAGTATCCAGTTAAAGATCTCCTCTTGTCCAAATCCCCTGCAAAGTCACCATCCACATACCTTGATAAACCATTCATGCCTTCTTTGATTTTTCCATATATCAGTCCCATAGAGCTTGTACCTTTCAGATATCAAATATCCACTTTAATGCATTCCAGTGTGCCTTACCATGATTGGACATAAATCTGCTCACAATGCTAGCTGAGTAGGCCGAGTCAGGCCTAGTGCAAATCATTGCATGCATCAAATTTCCTGTTGCATTTGAGTAAGGTATATTTCTCATATATCTGACATCTTCATCTGTTTGTGGAGACTGTGATACTGATAGTTTAAAGTGTCTAGCAATAGGAATTGTTACTGGTTTAGCATCATACATATTGAATCTTTTGAGCAGCTTTTGTATGTAATTGTACTGAGATAAGAATAGCAGGCCTTCATCTCTTTTCCTGACAATTTCCATATCTAAAATCCTTCTTGCAGCTCCCAAATCCTTCATTTCAAACTCTGATTTCAGCAAATTCTTCAGGTTTCTTATTACAGTGATATCTGAACTCGCAATAAGCATATCATCTATATAGAGTAGCTAGTAGATGAAACAACCAGATCTTTCTTTCTTGAAGTAAACACAGCTATCATAGGAGCTTCTATTATATCCATTTTCAATTACAAAAGTAGCAAACCTTTTGTACCGCTATCTAGGAGATTGTTTAAGTCCATATAAGGACATTTTCAGTAGACACACCATCTCCTCTTTTCCCTTTACTTCATATCCTTTTGGCTGATTCATGTAGATTATTTTTTCTAATTTTCCATGTAGAAATGTTGTTTTTGCATCCATCTATTCAAGTTCAAGATTTTTAATAGCAGCAAGAGTCAAAATGGTTCTGATTCTAGTGTGTTTTCCAACTGGAGAAAATATTTTAGCAAAATCTATTCCCTCTCTTTTGAGTAAAACCTCTAGCCACAAGCCTTGCCTTGAATAAGCCTTTTTCAACTCCTATCACCTCTGGCTTCATTTTGAAAATCCATTTGCATCCAACAATCTTTTGTTACTTTGGTTTTTCAACTAGTTCCTAGGTGTTATTCTTCATCAGAGAACTGATTTCCTCTGACATAGCTTGCTTCCAATGCTCATTGTCAGTCCCAGATATTGCATCTTTATATGAAATGGGATCAGAACCTTGATCATTAGCTTCTACATTCAAGGCATAGGCTATGATATCAGCATAGCCAAATCTCTGAGGAGCTTTAATCTCTGTCCACGATCAAATTATATGAGATTTCACCAGTTTCAGAAACATTTGAGTCCATAGGCTCACTGTGAGCTTCAACAACTTAGTCCTCTGCAGAGCTTGCTTTTTCTGAGATTTCTCCACCTCTAGTTGAACTCCATGATCAGTTTGCACCTTTTGATTAGGAAGTTGTGCATTATCCTGATCATTCTTCAATATTTCTTCCTCTCTGAAAGTGAAATCTCTGCTAATTATAGTCCTTGGACCAGTTGAATTTAACAGCCAAACTTTGTATCCTTTTCCACCTTCTGGATAGCCTAAGAAGATTCTCTTCCTAGCTCGAGGTTCAAGCTTTCCATCATTTGTGTGAATGTATGTAGTGCATCCAAAAATCTTTAGATTTTCATAGTTTGGAGTCTTACCTGTCCACTTCTCTTCTAGTGTCTTAAAATCAATGGCAGTCGAGGGGCATCTATTTATCAAATAGCATGTTGTGTTGACAGCGTCGCCCCAAAAATTCTTGGATAGTTTTGAGTAAGACAACATGCACCTCACCCTCTCGAAAATTGTCCTATTCATTCTTTCAACTAGTCCATTTTGTTGAGGGGTCATTCTCACTGTTTTATGTCTTTTAATACCATTGAACTTGCAAAACTCATTAAACTCTTCATTTAAGTATTCTAGATCACTGTCTGTTCTCAACACCTTCACCCTTTTTCCAGTTTGATTTTCAACCAATGCCATCCACTGTTTAAAGCATTTGAATGCTTGATTTTTGTGTTTAAGCAGATAAATCCATACCTTCCTTGATAAATCATCAATGAAGGTTATGAAGTACCTAGCTCCACCTAATGAAGGTACTCTAGTAGGCCCCCACACATCAGAATGTACATAATCTAGGATTGCATTGGTTGTATGAGTAGCATTTTGAAATTTAATCCTCTTTTGTTTACCATATATGCAGTGTTCACAAAAGTCTAATTTTTCATAATTCTCAATACCAATCAAACCCTGCCTATGTAGTTCTTCTAACCCCCTTTCACTCACATGACCTAATCTATAATGCCATAGTTTAGTTAGAAATAGAAACTAGGCCAGATGAGTGTAAGACCGTGTTACCTTGCAACCGATAAAGACCATTCTGCCTTGTACCTTTCATTATTTGCAATGATCCTTTGCAAATATTTAAGACTCCAGCTTCACCTTTATATAAACACCCGACTTGATCTAGCATGCCTAAAGAGATCAAATTTCTCTTTAACTCGGGAAGATGCCTCACATCCGAGAGAAGCTTCACAAATCCATTCTCCAATGTTAGTTTAACAGTCCCAATACCTATGACCTTGCAGGCCATGTTATTGCCCATGAGGACCTTTCCTCCATCCATTTCATTATAGGAGATGAACTAATCTTGATTAGGGGTCATGTGGAAAGAACACTCTGAATCAAGAATCCATTCATCAATCCTATTTTCATTTGAAATAGACAAAACCTCTGCACTATCATAACCATCTGCCACCACTGCCATATCATCTGATTCTTTGAATCTTTCACTATTCTTTTTCTTCCTTTCAGAACATTCCTTTCTATAATGTCCATCCTTGTGACAATAATAGCAGGTTTTCTTAGCTTTTGACTTTGATCTCTATCGAGTCTTTCCCTTTCCTTCCTTTTTCTCTGGTCTGCCTCTAGCAAACAGCCCTTCAGCATCTCCACCTTCACCTTTGTTCTTTGTGATTCTCCTTTTCATCTCACGAGAATTGAGGGTTACTTTGACCTCCTCCAAGGGTAGGGTTTCTCTCCCAAACATCATAGTGTCAACCAAATTTTCATATGATGAGGGCAAAGAACAAAGCAGCATTACTGCTTGATCTTCATCATCAATTTTTACATCTACACTCTTTAAATCAAGAATTGCTTTTGTAAAGAGAGAGACATGTTCTTTGATTGACATACCTTCTTCCATCTTCAGTTGATGAAGTCTCCTTTTAAGAAAGAGTTTTTTGGTTAAAGATTTCGTCATATACAAGCTTTCCAACTTTAACCAAACTCCAGCCACTGAAGACTTTTCTGTAACCTCTCTGAGAACTTCATCACCAAGTGATAAAATGATCGTGCTATGAGCTTTGCTTATCAGATCCTTTTTCTCCTTTTCAGTAAGAGTAGCTGGAAGCTTTGCAATACCTCCTAATGCATCTTCGAGCCCTTGATGAAGACGAAGAGCCTTCATCTTGATCCTCCAAAGACTAAAATCATTTTCACCCGAGAATTTCTCTATATCAAATTTTGTTGTGCCCATCGCGGAATCACCCACCAAAATCCAGCTCTTGATGCCAATTGTTGTTAACACAACTCTAAGATAAGCTTGTTGTAAGAACAGAGAACTTCACAATAATCACCAATGCAACTAAGAGATAAAGATTGTAGAGAAAGAAAAGAAAGAACACAGCAATATTATCGTGGTTCAGGGCAATTGTGAACCCCTAAATCCGCACTGAGTAGAACTCTTATTCCCTTGATCACCTTCAGACGTAGCAGTACAAGACTTGTAGGACAGATTACAAGATCACACCTTCACTTGCACTCGCAGTATTTTCTTATCATTAATGAATAACCTGTCTACTCCAATACAAGTTGAGAGTTATATAACCCATGCAATTAACTACTGAAGTTACAATTACAAATGACAATTCAGTAACTAACTTTTAGTTACAATAGGTATCACTCAACTTTACAGTTACAACTACTAAACTAACTTTTAACTAATTGATGATCCACATCATAACAGTTCGGATTTCCTGAAAAAAATATGCAGATTCGAACCAAACCAAACCAATTGATTTTGATTGGTTTGGATTTTTTACATGCAAATCAGAACCAAACCGATCCGTGAACACCCCTAGTCACCACCAACCACATAGTTCCTTTAAGAACTTCATTTATCAATAATCATTTACCATATATAAATATATATTTTTGAGAAATTGGTGCATTCTCAATGTCCTCAACCCTAGATATGTTGAATGGAGTGTTGGACGGTCTCTCTATCCAAGAATCACTACGGACCAAATGAAGTGGTGGCTAGATTTGTGAGTACTGACAGTTTTGTATACAGCTCAAGGAAACGACAACTAATCCATGTTGTTAAGAATTCAGGCATCCGAATAATCCCCTAAATTCTTAACACATGTCCTTCAGGGATTTTAAGATGCAACCCAATGAATAGTTTGATTGAACCAGAAAAATTAGGCGCATCTGGAGATACTTCTGGGATATTAATTTTTTATGTTACTTGCTTTTGTTTTAGAACCTAACTTTTGGGAATTGGACAAACAAACAAAGTTGAAGTATGCTATGAAAGACATATATAGCAACTAACCCAAATTCATTTATTGATTAATACTTATGCTAAAGATATTTATGCACCTATGCAAGATGACAATAGAAATGAGAGTAAATTAATCATGAACATATTCATGATAGGGGCTAAAATAAGTTTTTTGTCCACATTTTTTTTGTCTCTACATTTTTGTAATACTTCATGCCTTAAGTTGGCTTATCTCTTCCACGAATTACCTTATCTTGTGTTTTTCTTGAGCTTCCCCAGATCATTGTCTTTGATCATATTTGAATTGTCTCATCTTCTTACACGACTCATCTTGTACAACTTGGAGATTTTGATTCTTCTGAAGTCTTGGACCTTTAGGATTATTTTTTTCACAAGTAGCACAAGTTCTACTTTTATTTTCATAAGTACTTGGCTTCTTCATGTGTTAAATGAAATAACCAAGCCAATAAACCATTTGCTTAACATAATGTTTATACACTAGTGCAATTAACATGTTTTAAATCGGTTAAAAATATCATTCTAAATCGGTTATGGAGCCGATGTAGAAATAGATGATGTAGAATGTAAGACCTTTTAATATCGATTTTTAACCGATGTTGAAATTTAAATTTCCACATCGATTATAAACCAAACCGATTTTGAAAGTGCTCATTCAACAGATTAATAATTATTGAAAAAGAACTTTTAATATCGGTTATAATATAGAACCGATGTTGAAATTTATAATTCAACATTGGTTTTGTCTTGTAACCGATTTTGAAAGTTTTACTTTTCACATCGGTTATAACTCAGAACCGATTGAAATTGATAGTTCAACATCGGTTCTCTATTGTAACCGATGTTGATAGTCCAATTTTTTTTTTTAAATACTCTGTTTTAAACCAGTGGCAATCCTTAATCCTGTTTCATATATGTACAACCAGAACAATCCCAGCCAAAATAGAATCCCAACAATAACATAACCTAAATCACTATACTAAGTAAGCCAAACTACTTTATTGATTATGCAAAAGTCAGCTTCTTTTGATTCAACAAACTCAACTAATTATATAATGTAATAAATTCAAACTAATTAATTAAATACATAACAAAGAAACAACAAAGATATATAACAAATTAAACTAATTAAAGAAATAAAATGTCATCCATAAATTAATGTTCAGTAGTCATCTCAAGAAAGAAGTTTGCCCAACGCTCCTTGATGTCCTTAATGTCCTCTTCAGAGAATGCTTCCGGATTGTTGAAAATCTGCACATTATAACTAATCAACTATAACTAAACATAATTAATCTATAACTATTTACAAATGTTATTAGTTAATTACCTCCTTCCATCGATCTGTAATACTCGCGGAGACAATGTTAAACATTCACTTCATGACATAATATCCGCACTCCCAACCGCCACGTTTCCTATGACACTACAAATGAATACATAATTTGAATATATAATGAGTAAAAACATAATAGTAACTACTTTACACTGCAATTGAATCTCGGGTACCAATAAACTACTTACATTAGGGTAAATCCACCTAATAGGCCTGGGTCTACCACCATCCAAAAGACGACTTGTGTTCATAGATCTATCATAATTAAGAAAATACGAATTTAAAGTATGTTATAGATTTCAGAGTAATTAATAAAGCAAATGTAGTACAAATTAAATTAATTAAAAGCTTACGTTTCAAGAATAAACTTGATTTCTTTCGTCGGCTTCCTTCCCAACGAAAAAAAGAAGACCACAACAGTCATACCACGACAGATGATCAATAATTGCCAATGTTTACTGCATTTGGAAACAGTTAGAGACAAGTCACAGATAATTATAAATCACTAGTAAAACTTGTACTTACAGATGGAGGTAAGGTGCTAGGTAGAACTGTTTTTTGCCTTCATCAAGCACACATCACATGTACTCGGTAATCTCATCTGACCTAAGTGTCTCAACCTGTATTAGTTGAGGGTCAAGGAATCCATAAAGATGGAGGTTACCCCTACCAATACACAGGCGATGTAGATACCTAAGATATTGAAAGAAATATTAATTATAATAGTTAAAAACTTAATTAGTTAACTTACAAAATTAATTAGTTGAAATAAAATATACTTACGTGCACCATAATGAGACAACTGTCATGCAAAGCATTTCACTATCAATGCATATCTCCATAATGTCCCTCTGGGGGATATAGAAAGTGTCAGGCTTGCCATCGTGTTCCAAATTTATAAAAGCGGACTCCCTCCCAAGTTTCACAGCCGCTAATGCGAGACGTTCCAGAGCATCAAGTTCAACATCCTTGTCAATACCCTAAACAGCAAATATAGAACATTAGTAAACACGGTTAGGTTATTTCAATTGTAAATAAAAAAAACTTAACTTATTGAATGAATATATGAATACCTTTGACGAACAAGACGCAACAAGTTTTCTCGGATCCAACCTAAGCCTTTTGGGTCGATGATCTTTTCCATCATCCTAAACAGCAAAGGTAAAGCATTAGTAAACACAAGTAAACACAATTAAGTTATTTCAATTGTAAATATAGAAAAACATAAGTAATTGAACAATTACATGAATACCTTGGCTGAAACAAAAAACCTCACAAGTCTTCTCGGCCAAGGGATGAAATTACCGGGGGCCTGGCCAACTGTAATAACCTCCTCGGTGGGCACAGGGACTAGAGCATCAACATCTCGAACATCTTCAACCACCACCCTCACATGATCGTCCTCTAATGTCTGGTGGTGTAAGGTATTTCCCAAGTTGTGTACCCTCCCAAATGCCACTAACCGGCGATCATGATGATTATCAACATACAACTCACATTGATCGTCCTCCTTATCAGGCTGATGTGAATGATCACATGAACCCTTAGTGCTCACAGGTACAGATGGTTGGGCACTTTTGTTTTGCTGGGAAAAACCCATAGATGCCAACTCTGAGAGAAGATCTCGTTTTATTTCTTCTCGAAGCTGCGCCTTGATGGACTCAATATCATCCCTTTTCCGATGATGTGAAGATGGTCCGTGGTATTGGGTAATGCCAACACCCCATCCAACACCAAGGACACGGCCTGGGTGGTCCTCTTTCCCAATCGCAACAGCCAAGACATCTTTGCGTCCAGTAGACACAAAGGTTCCTTGTGTGCTTTGTTCGTCCAAGGAATCCTACAACATACAATTGTCATATTAATTTGTGTAAGATGATGGATAAGCATGTTAATTACAATTAGAATTGAATATATACTTATAATCTTTTCAGCAACAAGACGTGCCTCCTCGGATGTATATTGTCCCGATGGTCCTTGTCGGGCTCTCTTCCATGTATGGTGGCGTGGGGATGGAGGTGGATCAACAACTTCTGGAGGTGGATAAGCCGTAGGATCAGCTTGGGATGCTTCTTCCAAAAATTGTTTCTTCTTCTCTTCAATCATCTTCCTCCTCAGCTTTTTATATCCCCCACGAGACAAATGATGGGGGTAGAGATTCTTACTCTGGATCTCCTGCGCCTTTTTCCTTTTCTCCTATTATAAATAACATCAACTGAATTCAGTATATTAATAAAATCAATTTGATTGGTCAGGTTAAACAATATAACTCAAGTTAACCTGAAAGGCGGGGTCCAACCGGATATGAACAAATCTATCCCACATCTCTTGATCAAGGAACGGGTACATCTCAAGTGGAGATTTGTCTGTACGCCCATGTATGTATTTCCCACTTAGTTGTGTTTTAAATGCTCTCCAACGCTCACCCGCATACGAAATCCATTTTTTCTTCATACGCTCGGTATCCAGCACTTCAAAGGTGAGCCATATTACACAACAAAATGGAGGAATTAGTGTATATGAAAATAATATGGTGAAATAAAATAGATACAACCAAAGAGGGTAAAAGTAAAATACCATGATACTATCCCATATCTGATACTTCACGTTCGTCGATACATGGTCCCAATCCTCAATAAGTATACTAGCCTTGCTTTTGGCAAGGACGGCCACAAAACTCTTAAACTGATCTTCCATTGGCCCTATAGGTAAGCAATCTCCATCAAACTCAACCCTCATCCTTTGATTAGCACTACAGTTGACGGCCAATTTTTTTAATCGTGTGGCGCGTCTACCTTTTTTACTTGTCAATGGGGTATCCGACCCGCTGCGTGTAGGAGGGATGTCCGAGGGATCTGCCATGTATGCCTATTTATACAAAAAATAATAAACTATGTCAGTAAAGATGGATAAATAACAAGTATCACTTTAAACATAACTTACACTATAACTTAACATATAAATATCAAATTAAATAACAAAAAAAAAAAACTCAACTTATAATTATCAAGATAAACATAACTTAACTAATAAATATAACTTTAAACATAACTTACACCATGGTCTGGTAGTAATGTTCTCCCATATCCCTTCATGATGATCATCACGGATGGCATGTACATCGTCCGCTTCATTTTCCTCATTGAAAGTAGGCATCCGTGTTGAGAAAGAAGGAGTATTGGAAATATCAAGAGTTGAATCTTGATTTTCCTCACTACCATTATGCATGTTTTTTCCTTGGAGAACCACTGACCACCTTTTGTTAGAAGGATCATGGATATAAAACACTTGTCTTGCTTGGAAAGCCATGATGAAAGGCTCTTCTGTATGACCTACCTTGCCAAGGTCTACCAATGTAAATCCTAACTCATCGGTTTGTACAACACTGTTACTGTCAACCCACTTACTTTTAAAAACAGGTACTCTAAATTTAGTGTAATCGACCTCCCAAATCTCTTCAATGACTCCAAAGTAAGATATGGATGCCATAACGGGGTTTGTATCTTTTGAACTAGAGAAGTGCATGGACTCGGCTACAACCATAACCCCACTGTTTTGCACGGTAATCTTGTCATCCTGGGACTTTGTATAGAAGGAAAACTTATTGATATCGTATCCACTCCAGCATATGACATCAAAGTTAGGCCCGTGTGCTAACCATGTTAATGTATCAGAAGCAGTATTATCCTCCGCAATTTGATCTTTAAACTAGTTTAAGAAAGTCTTATTATTCTTGTTCAACAACCATTTTTTGTTCATTCGAGGGTAATTTTGTTTGACAATGGTTTTGTGATTACATGAGTAAGGATTAACCTCATCAGTGTTATTCAATATACAAATGTGCTTGAAGCACTTCCTCTCGACCCTTGCTCTTAATAGCAATACCTCGTGTACCCTTACCATCACATCTTCCCTCATGACGAGACTTAGGAAGCCCTACAAGTTCCGCTTCTGACATGTAGTCTGTACAAAGCTCAATAGCTTCTTCTGCAACATACCTTTCAACAATAGATGCTTCAGGACGATATGGATTCTTCACATACCCTTTTAGGATCTTCATTTATCGCTCAACTGGGTACATCCACCTTAAATAAACGGGGCCACACAATCTAATCTCCCTCACTAGATGAACAATTAAATGAACCATGATGTCAAAAAATGAAGGAGGAAAATACATCTCCAATTGACACAAGATAAAAGCAACCTCGGTTTCTAACTCATCCAACTTTTGAAGGTCAATGACTTTGCTACATATAGCATTGAAGAATAAGCACAACCTTGTTATGGCATGTCTCACTTTTTTAGGCAAGATGTCATGAATAGCCACTGTTAGTAGTTGTTGCATCAAGACATGGCAATCATGAGACTTTAAACCAACTAATTTGAGATCTTTCATTGAGACAAGCCTCTTAACATTTGAAGAGTAACCCTGTGGCACTTTGACGCCCCGCAGACACTCACAAAAACTTTTTTTCTCTTTTTTCGATAAAGTATGACATGCTGGGGGCAAATAAGTCCGCTTAAGGCCTACTGATTGTGGAGCTAACTGCTCTCGTATGCCCATCGCAACTTGATCTAAACAAGCATTCACACCATCCTTTGTCTTGCCTTGAATGTTAAGAAGCGTCCCGACTACATTATCACACACATTTTTCTCCACATGCATCACATCAATACAATGTCTTACATCAAGTTTGCACCAGTATGGAAGATCAAAGAAGATCGACCTCTTCTTCCATATGTTTTTCTTAGTAGCCTTCTTATGGGTCTTTCCAAAGATAATATCCATGTCCTTAACTCGTTGATAAACTTGATCTCCGGTTAAGGCCGTCAGAGCAATTTCATTCTCCTGGCATCCATTAAAAGCTTTTCTCAATCTACGATATGGGTGATCAGGTGTGAGAAATTTTCGATGCTCAAGGTAAACTGTCTTTCGTCCATGTTGTAGTTGATGGTAGCATATGCCTTCTTCACATACAGGGCATGCTTTATGCCCCTTAACACTATATCCGAACAAGTTCCCGTATGCTGGAAAGTCATTGATGGTGCAAAATAACATGGCATGCATCTTGAAAGTCTCATTGCAATACCCGTCAAACACATCAACGCCTTCCACCCACAGCTTTCTCAAGTCTTCAATCAAGGGACTTAGATAAACATCTAAGTCATTCCCTGGCTGTTTTGGGCCCGAAATCATCATAGATAACATAATGTATTTGCACTTCATGCACAACCAAGGAGGTAGGTTGTAAATTACCAGGAGAACAGGCCATGAACTATGAATACTACTTATGGTGCCATACGGATTCATTCCATCGGTAGCAAGTCCAAGCCTAAGGTTTCTTTTCTCGTCGGCGAAATGCGGAAATAAACTATCAATTCTCTTCCATTGCAAAGAATCAGCCGGATGGCGAAACTGTCCATCACATTTTCTCTCATCTGCATGCCACCTAATGTTTTTTGCGTCATTTACATTAGCGAACAATCGCTTGAACCTTGGAATTATTGGAAGATACCATAACACCTTTGCAGGAGGACCCTTTGTGATCACATCACAATTTGAATCACCATCGTTCACTTTGTAGTGTGATACCCCACACCTTGGACACTCGTGCATCTTTTCAAAGTCATTCCTGTACAATATGCAATCATTAGGACATGCATGTATTTTCTTATACTCCATACCCATCGGACACAATATCTTCTTCGCCTCATAGTTACGGTTCGACAATGTGTTACCTTCTGGAAGCATGTCTTTCAACAGCTCAAGCAATTCGGTTAAGCTTTTATCACTCCACCCATTTCTCGCCTTCACAACTACCAATCTTAACACCGCTAACAACCGTGTGAAATTAGAGCACCCAGGATACAAAGGCTTATCTGCATCACTGCACAAAGTATTATACACATTTGCTCGTTGAAATGACTCTTGTCCAATATCGCGGATCATGTCCTCTAGTCGATCGTCCATATCTACGTCATCAACATCCTCTTTTTAGGACACACTTGGTTTGTCTAACAATTCACCATGCCATATCCATCTTGTATAACTCTTGCATATCCCTTCACAAATAAGATGTTCTCATATTTTCTCAGCTTCTAGACATCTCTCACTCAAACAATTAACACAAGGACAATAAAACCTTCCATTACTATCGGGAACATTTCTTTTAGCAAATTCTAAAAACTCTTCCACTCCATTCTCATACTCATGACTTGTGCGTCTAGCATCGATCCAATTACGATCCATAACTACAACAACAACCTCACTTAGTCCAAGATCTTCAACTCCTTCTTATCATAGGGTATGGCCCTATCCCATTCAAGAAGAAACTTCTTCAACACTCAGTTAACAGTTAGTCCTTAACTTTCATGCCCATACTTAACGAAATTTCGGCAGCATTTCCCATCGGTCTCCGACGTACACGACTTGAACGCGGTGACATCCACCGCGACAAAGTGTGCACCCGGAGAACAAAAGGAAATGCATCAGACCGAAATTTCTTCAAGTATAACATATGAGAATTAAGAAATAAGTATTAACCAAATGAAGAATAAGTTTTTCCCCAAACTGTCCAACTTGGACAATTCAAGATTCAATACAATGAGTAGTACCTTAATAAAGTACACATATGCTCATTAATATTGAATCTCAAACGGGAAACTAAGGTTTTGCTAATTTATTAACACTAAAAGATAATCCAACAGTCCAATCCCTATGTTAAAGCAGCAAACAAAACATTAGAATAAAATATGTTACTTGTGCTCAGAGTGAGGAGATAGAGAGTGATGAGTGAGAGGGAGCTCGAGATGGGTTGAGGCTTGCCTTCACCCTAAATCAGAAACACAAAGCATAGAGAGGGTTTGAGAGAACTGTGAGAGGTTTTTTAGCCTAACTTTTAAAAAACATTTATGTTAAACTAATATCGTTAACTAATATGCCAAACTAATATGCACCAAGTGTTTATAACCAAGCAATACAAAACATTTGGCCAAAAGAATAGAACTAGGAATGAAGTAGTTATATGAGGCAATGCATATCTACATTGATAGAACAGAAACAGAAAATATGAAAGCGATGAAGGAGAAGAAGCAGCAACGAGCTAGCTAAGAGGTACCAAGATTCTGATTTCAGACTTTGCTTAAACAAAGTCATGTACCTATCATTTTTAAAACTCTTCAGTTTAATATCCTAACAAGTTATTTCAAACTAAAATATTTAAATTCCTCTCGCTAAGTATATTACCTCCTTGAAATTCTTCATCCAAATATACCCTTAGTTCAGTGGAGAGTAAATCAACTAAAGATATTTACTAATCTGAGCCTTCCAGTTCAATGATTGAGAGCAAAAGAGTTTTATGTTTCCTTGCATATTTACTCAAGTTGAATCAACCACATTTTCAAACTAAATAGTAAATTCTAATACATTAATACTTTTTCTCTTCCTTTCTCCCTTTAATTTCATAAGAAAATCTAATCAGAAGGAGAAGTGTTTTTCTTCATTAGAATGTCACGTATGGATTTCCTTTCTGTGAGTCTTGGAATCAAGTTACATGCCATATTGTAAAACTAATCAAGTACATTGCAAAACCAAAGTAACAGGTAGCAGACAACAACAACAATGTAGAGAGAGAGAAAGAGAACCTGCGAGAGGAGAGGGTGAAGCCGTGGGCAAAGTTTGGTACAGAGGTTCAGAGGAGAGGGTGAAGCCGAGCGCGACTGGGCAGTGTATCAGCGATGAAGGAGCAGCAACGATTGGTGGCGGTGGTGCTAGGTTACGGTGGTGATGGATGAAAAAGAAGGAGCAACAACGAGAGAGAGGGCAAACAGTGAAGAGGGAAAGATATGAAATAACGCTGGAACATGAAATGGGTTTAATGAAGATTTGAAATCGGTTGGATAATAAAACCGATTTTGAAAGTACAATAATGAGATCGGTTGTGAAATAATCGATTTTGAAAGTATACTAATGAGATCGGTTTTGTAAGAACCGATGTAAATACTTGGCGGGAATAAATAATTAATTTTTTATTTAAATTTTCTACATCGGTTGTCCTCTAAAACCGATCTTAAATTTGTTATACATCGGGTTAAATTTAAACCGATGTAAAAAGTTTTCCACTTATTTCCAAAATTGCCACCGCCTCTTTTTTTAAATCGGTTTTTAGTTAACCGATCTAGAAACCTGTTGTAGAATCCATATTTTGCACTAGTGAATATTACACATAAGACTAAGCTGATATTTGGTATGAGGTAAATGTTGGAGAATAAGTCCCACATTGTTTGGAATAAAGAGAACCAAAAAGTATATAAGCTAGAAATGCTTGAGTCCAAATTGTTAAGACTTTTTGGACAATATGGCAAATCCCAAGCGTAATAAAACCAACCCACACTCTCTCAATAGGGCTCGCACTATAATAATAACATGGTATCAGAGCACAAAAAGAAAGTTTTGAAAAAAAAACTGAGACCTCTGAAACTAAAACAAAAGGCACAAGCCCAGGCAATTAAAAATATTATTAGACCGGAGGCCTCTAAGGCTAAAAATGTGAGTACAAGCCCAAGAAAAATAACAAGGACAAAAAAAAAACGGATCAGATCAGATTCAAGGCAAGTCACAATGGGGCCTCCAGTTGGAGTTGAGGGGGATTGTTGGAAAATAAGTCTCACATTGCTTGGAATAAAGAGAATCAAATGATATATAAGCTAGAAATGCTTGAGTCCAAATAGGAATGTCAATTTCTACCGGACGGGCAGGGAATTTCCCAACACGGGGATGTGGAAGAGGACGGGAGAGAAAATCCTCCCGAAGGCACTTAGGGGACGGGGAAGAGAAACATGCTCCCCGCAACGTGGGGTCCCTGACCCCGAAAATATTACTAAAATATCCTTATAAATATGTGCATACACATATATTATAGATAAATTTTAGTAACTTTTTTTTTTTTGGTGAAGCAAGTGATGAGGTGCAACACGAGGACTCCCAGGAGGTCACCCATCCTAGTACTACTCTCGCCCAAGCACGTTTAACTGCAGAGTTCTGATGGGATCTGGTGCATTAGTACTAGTATGACCGAACCTTATTAACTTTAAGTATATATTATTTTATTAAATAATTAAAATATTAAAAATACATGTTTATTATTAAAGGTTGAATTTACATTACCAAAAAAGAGGTGTTTAGTGACCACCAAATTCGGTCGCAGAATATAGAAATTCGTTCGCTAAACCGTTTAGCGACCACCAAACATGGTAGCAGATTTCCTAGTCGTTAAACCATTTGATGGTCTCTAAATCGGTCGCTAAACCATTTAGCAATCGAATTTCCATATTTAGCCACTGATTAAGTGTGGTCGCTAAATTCGCTCGCTTAAATACCTTTTTTTGTAGTGTTGTTACAATGTCTTGGAGACTGCTTTAACTTTAAGTATTTTAGATTTTTAGTGTATTTATATTTTATGGAATATTAGTTAATTATCTATTTTTTTAATGAATTTTTAGGGTTCCCGAACTCCCCACGGAGATCTATAGGGAATTGGGACAGGAGAGAAAAACTCCTCGTGATGGAGAATGGGGACGGGGAGGGGACAAATAGGGGACAGGGACAGGGAGTGGGAGAGTACTCCCCGCCCTGTTCCGCCCCATTGCCATCCCTAAGTCCAAACTTTTTGGACAATATGGCAAATCCCAAGCTTAATAAAATCATCTCACACTCTTTCAATTAGGTCCATGCTATAATGATAACAGTATATTTTGACTTTCCTGGGAAAATGAGGTAGGAATCAATATTATCCACATGCAGTAACAGAGTAACAAAAGATTTTCATTTATATGAGCAAAGTTTCAAATCCAACCGACTATAACTAAAAGAAAATACATCAACAAGGTAAAAGAAAAACCCCTAGCTACAGGAGACGCAGCTCCACAAAAGAAAAAAGGGAAAGGGTATAAACATAATTACAGACACTGGGGAGACACAAGAGACAAGCCATAGAAAAACAACGCACTACTCGTCTGAGTAGTACTCCTCTGGGTCCTCCTCCATTGCCTCCTCCTCAGCAGACTCCAAAGGATGCATATCATACCACTCATGATCTGCTCCGCATACCTTAGCATCTCGTCGTCGGTCCTCATCCACCAATCATCCTCACTCGCGCCAGAAGGAGCTGCCTCAGGTGCAACCTCCGGTACATACTTTGGGACCTCTTCCTCCTCTTCCTCCTCCTCCTCCTCCTCTCCTCATCATCAAATGAGAGACAAATAAGGGGAGTGGAAAATAACACCCTAGCATGGGCCGGTGTGCTCTTACCAGAAGTGACCCACATGTTTGCCCGTCGACGAGGAACATGGGGGTGTAACTCGGAAGGCACAAAGGTAGGTACCGGGAGTGGGACCTCAGGAACAGATGTTCCGGCAGAGGAAGGTGGTAAAGCGGAAGTAGACGGTGCAGTGGGTAGTGGTGGCAGAGAAGTAGGATCCACATAGACGTCTTTGGGCTCCTCTTGTTGTGTTGCTGGCTGGGCACCCGTCACACGGGGTTGGTCAGTAGGGGAGGTGGTGGTTGAGTCATTCCAGGGCTGCCCCCTCTGCTGATACGTAAAGTACAGGCTGCCTTCATCAAGGACATCACTTAGTGGGGTGAGTCCCTTTGACTAGTGAAACTCAAGGCTCCGGTATAGTGCGACGCTCATTCGGATTGATCGTCCACATGTTATCCCCATCGTACAGCACTAAGTCCATGATCAGAGAAGAAGATGGGTCGTTCGCCATGACTACTTGCGTGAACAAGGCGGAACACCCAAGCAGCGTAACCAACAAGATAATGAGGTGAGATCTCGCACATCGCACAACCAGAATAGAAATGATAAAAACTACACACAACCAGACAACATGTAGTACATAGCTATTCATCATATAAACTTCAGGTTATAACTTCACAGTTAATATAACAATCAACAACAATATGGGTCATTCATCATTCCAAGTGTGCAGTGACAAGTATGACTTAGACCCCTACTCCATGGAGCTAAACATAACTGGAGTGAGTGATTGGGAGAACATTGTCCGCGTTATCTCATCCCAACTGATATGATCCAAGTTGGAATCATTTAGTTTTAGGATCTTCCTTGAGCTATTTGCGTGATTAATAGAGAATAAGTAAGAGACTAAGCTACTCAAGAAATAAAGGACAAGAAGAATTCGAAAATTAATTCACAAAACTAATAACTCATAAAATAAAAGAAGTAAATGATAACAATACTCAAATGAAAAATAGAAAATGGAAGGGGAAGGAGATGATAGGGAAGGCGCCACAAAGATCCATTGAATTGGATAATTGATGAGCCAAAGGAGGATTCGCCACAAGGATTAGCAATCCTTGATAAGAATCAAGAGTTCTAATCCAAGAACTATGAGAGGGCAAGGCCTCACAAGAAAACTCAAGTATGAGTAATTCAAATTTTATTCAAAGGTTCCATAATTGGCTTCATTCTTCTCGTCAAAGTTGACCATCCTTGGTTTGCATCATTCCCTCCCTCTTCAAGAGAATTCGACCTCGAATTTATAGCTCCAAAACCTACACAAAAAAGGACTATATTATTTTTATTGAAAGTTGCATTAAGAAAAAGTCTATTTCTATGGAGACTTGATTTCCTTTGAATGAAACCAAGCTCTTATTCTTCATGTGCCTACAAAACCAACCGCCAGGGTCAAAAACAAGTCTAAAGAATTCATCATATGTAATGTCCACATTAGAAACAATTTCATCATTCATAGAAAACTTTCCAATTCGACCAAGGCTAATAAGGGGTAAAACAACAAACCCAAATCTCAAAGATTTATCATAATTTTTTAAAACAAGTTCATGCAAATTCAGCAAATCATGAATTGAAGCATGTTCTTTCAAATTCAACAAATCATAAAATCTAGGAGTAGTATAAGTCAAGGATTTCTCCTCCCTATTATTGTCTTTCTTCGCAAATTGGTTCAACACCCCATCAAGTTGCTTTGCAAATTGAAACTTCATGTCCAACTTGTCTTCTTCATGAAGGCTAACCATTCCTTGAGAGAATTCTCCTTCATTCACTTTCTTCTCTTTATGACCTAGGGAAGAAATGTAAGACAAAGGAACAAAAATAGAACAATCCCAACACTTGAAGCCACAAACCAACTTAGAAGAAGGTAGTAGAGTAGTAGAACGCCATGACTTCCCAAGTGTTGCTGAGGACTCATTCTCGGCTTTAGGGTTTAGCCTTTCTCTAGTTATCTTCAATTCTTCCTTTTCCTCTTGCAATCCTTAAGAACCTTGATAGGTCTTAAAAGTTTTCAACTTCGTAGTCAAGGTCATGGAGGGTCCACCAAAATCCTTTAAACCATGAGGGACTTGTATGTTTGGAAGCTCAAATTTAACTTCAATGGATTCCTTGTATTCCTCCTTTGGATGCACTTCTTCAAATTCCTTCAAAAGTGAATCATCAAAACTAAACAATGGGTTAGAGGTAGAACTTAAAAAAGAGCTCATAGATTTCTTTGCAAAAACACTCTCAAAATCTTTCTCTTTGTCTCTCAAATCCTTTCCCTCTTTCTCTTTCTCTTCTTTCTTTTTGCAACACCCTTTCCCGAGTGTCACATTCCCGAACGTTTATAAGGCCGAAAATATTATTTAATGCGGAAAATACGGTTTTAATTTTTTTTTTCTTTTCACAAGATGTAATGGGACTTAGTAAAGGTAAATAATACTAATAAACAAACTTAGGTTCGCCATGCATTTCTAGAACATGCTGTATAATAAACACAGAACAGAGACAGAAATAGAAACGTCAACATCACTGTGTACAGACATAAGTCTAATGTATAACTGACATAAGAAAATAAAATAAGTACTAGGAGTCGTAGCTCCCAAAAGGTACTACAAAACTGACATAGTCTGGCCGACAACAAAACTAAAACAACAAAAAGAGTCCGCCTCCGGGCTCAAGGAGACTACTGAACTGAACCATCGTCACGTCCATATGTTCAAGCAGCCACAGCAAGTACCAGCAGAAAACATACAGATATGGGTGAGATTCCCGTTCATCAACACAACAAAACAGCAGTAGTAAAAATGGGACGACTCACCGGGTAACAGCGTACCCAACATGCTTACAAGGGTTCTCAATATAAATCATGTTAAGCAGTCAACAACATAATATCATGCTAAACATTTAATAGCATAATATAAGGCATTCTTAAACAATACAGCGATGTATAACAGTAAATGTAAACATCAACAGCCATGCAATGCAATGCAATGTATATGACTCAATGTCAATGTCACTGGGTACTACTCTAACCCCTACTCCATGGAGCTAACAAAACATTCGGAGAGAGTGAATGGGAGGACATGTTCCGATTTCTGCCAGTCATGAGCAAGATGCTACAACATTCGTAACGTGCACGTATCTGGCTTTACGGAAACACTATCGACCAAACATGAAAAGTATGGCATCTAGTAGAGGATATCAATGTATTGCATGGATTCGCCACGGCACAGAAGAATCATCAACTGGTCACATGTCAGCCCTTCCAACCCTGATACCTCCAAAAAGACCATTGAAGATCGTCACCGTAAGATTCGCACCCGCATTAAGGTGTAAGCTCAACTCCTAGGCTCAAGGCCTTACAACTATGCAAATGAAATGCCAATGCTTACACAAAGCAGATGCGATCAAGCAATGTCTATCTCCCGGATAAACCTCGAAGTCTACTAAGGTTCTCTTCCTTAGGAACTATACGCGTCTTTTGAAAAACAAAACCTTTATCCACCGGATAAAACTCGTGATCCCTCCGGGATCGAGTCATCACAAGACTGAAATAATTGAACGACTGATCGAGGTCCGAATCACCGGTCCGTCGTCGAACTACTGTTTCAAAACCCAAAAAGTTTCATGTTTGTGTTATGTCTTATGAAGTCATTGATGTACTAGGTCATCAATGGTATACTATATGGTCTTGTTCCACCACATACCATACTTAATTATCCCTTGTCTTCGACTCTAAGTCAATTACTTAACTTAGGTTTTTAATGCGTAAAACTTTACGAGTTGAGTTAAAAACTGCTTTGTAAACCAAAACAACTTCTCAATTGAAAACTCATTTGATTTGAAACAACTTTTGAGCCACTTACTCTATTTCTAGCACTTTCTGAAAACAGGAAATTCGCTTAGCGGAGTTAAAGTCGCTTAGCGAAAATGAGGCAGTAATACCTCTTTGAAAACTCCCCTGTATCGCTGGGCGAGAAATGGCTCGCTTAGCGAAATTCGCTTCATTCGCTTAGCGAAGATTATTTCGCTTAGCGAAAAGGAGGCAGTGATGCCTAACTTGTATTTTCTATGTTTTCGCCTAGTGAAATTGGATTCGCTTAGCGAAAATTGCCTTGAAACAAGACATTAACCTTGTTAAAGAAAAGCCCTATGGAAGTATATTGATTCTCATGAAACTTTTCATTAATCCACTTTTAAGTTACTTGATTAACTAGATGAACTAAGGATAAGGTATAAAACATGTCTCACTTTGGTGAAAACACTTTGAGATTGAAACTTTGTTTGATCTTTGGATCAAAATCATTTATGGTTTTTGTTTAAGGCATAAGCCACTAAAAACATTTTTCTTACATCAAAACTTGAATGATTCAAGAACTACACATTACCCTCCTTTTCTCAAGGTCATGGCTAAAAGCCAACTACGAACCAATGTGAAGTTTTACTTCATCAACTAATCAAATCATGGCTCACAAAACTTATACAATTATGATCAACAATAACACACAACATTGCATCATAATTAAGCACCTAAGCACAAAAGTCCATACTTAAGCACAAAAGCACAAAAGTCCATACTTGATCTAGTAATCAAAGTAGGTTTTTCATCATGCAAGAAATCATTTTCTCACCTAGATAACATCACCATAAAACACATGATAAGGCATACAAGCATAACTACAAATATCACACATTGTTCTCCAAGAGAACTTAACTCAACTTAACCATTAAAAGTGAACCCAAACTAAAGGGTTTCACCCACACATAACTTAAACAACCATCTTCACTACCACCATCTTGGTGTGAATGAGGTTCACCCCCCATACCTGTTGATGAGCAGATTTTCGGATCAAAGTCGGTTGATCGGTTTGTGAACCTCCTGGCAATCATCAACAACTACAACAACATAGCAATCAAACATTAAACAACAATCAAAGCCAATCTCAACAATTCTAACAAAGAGGATTTCGGCCACCCTAGGTTAAAAAGGTTAGGAATTGATCTTGGTTTCCCATTTCATGGATTCAAAGGCACTAGGAAAGCTAAGGATGAAATCAAGTGTTAGAAATCAAAAATTGATGAAAACACTATTCATCATCATCAAGTAGGGTTCGGCCAAAAAGTGCTTTTTGAGCTATGATGAGAGTTGAATCATAAGCTCTTGGATTTAGGTAGAGATTGATGATATGAGTTCAAAGAACTTGGTCTTACCTCAAAAGGATTTTTCTACAATTTCCTATGGATTTTCAAAGTTTTGGATCTAAGAAATTCATTTCATGAAAATGAAGATTGATCTTGAAATAAAGAAAGATTCAAGAAGCTAAGAGATCATAGAAGTGATCTTACCTTGAAATGAAGGAAGATTGCTCAAGGAATCAAGTGAATCCAACAAGAAATCAAGGAGCTTCAAGACCAACAATAGTGTTTTCTCTCAAGAACAACTATGGAGCTCTATGTTTGGAGGGGCTGTGCGAAAATGAGAGAGTGAGGGGCTGAGTTCAGCCTCTTAAGAGCTCACTTAAGGGTAAAAAGGTCATTTGCACAAAAAGGTAAAATGGTAAAAGTGTAAAAGACTAAGGTTAGGGGCATTTTGGTCATTTTGCGTCCAGATATTTCTGAACGTCATGATGACTCTGGCATACTCTCCCAAGTGTCCTGGGATGATGTGATATCAAGATTATCTGTTGGAGAGTCCCGGTAAATCCATATGTGGCTCCGTTCGTCACCCAATTAAGGATTCCGCCCGAACGAAGGTCAGGAAGTTATTTTGCTGAAATTTTTACAAAATTTAACCAAAACGTAGAGCATCGAATTCTAAGACTTACTGTCTCGTTCACGGGTCTATCTGAGGTCTTCTGAGCAGTAAAATCATACTGTCAGTGTAAAAACGCAGACCAGACTCTGTTTGAGTTTTTGACTCAAAACTTAATCGTAGCTTCCTACGATATCGTCAAGCATGACTATAGTCGCGTAATATTTTATTTCCATTCCTAAGACCTCAAATAAAATAAAGACATTAAAATACTGAAGAATTAGAAAACGTGAAAATCGAGGCGTTGCACTTTTCAAAGGCACTCTCATGTTTTCCCTCAATCTTTTCCTCTTTCTCTTGAATTTTGCCTTCAAAATTGGGAATCACTTCTTTCACACTCTCCTTTTCTCTCAAGTCTTTCGTCTCTTGATTTCTTATGATTTTGAACTCCTTTTGAATCTCCTCTTTAATCTTACAAACTTTTATTATACTATTTGGACATTGAGAACTTATGTGTCCTCTTCCAGTACACATGTAGCAATAAATATCCCTAGCTCTAGATTTAGAAGTGTGGGTGGATGGGACATTGTTGGATGATTTCCTATAAGTACTCTCTGCCTCTTTGAAATGTGAAAAGGAGCCCTCTTTTTGTTTCGTCTTCCAACTTGGTTTTTCATCTTTCTCATAATATCTACTTCTTTTCTCATATTCTCTACTTCTCTCTTTTTCTCTATCTCTCCTTTCATACTCCTTATAGTACTCATCAATACTCCTAGGCCCTTGGGATACTTTTTGGAGCCTATTATGAAGGTCTCTATGGTAATGGGAAGGTACAAATCTTTTTCTCATCATACTCTTCGTCACTCTCCAAGTATCTATGGGATCTTCGTCATACCTCCTTCTCTCCTTTTGTAATTGATCCCACCATACTAGAGCATAATCTAGGAATTCTAAAGAGGCTACCTTCACCTTCTTTTCCTCACTATAGTTGTGACATGAGAAGATTTGTTCAATCTTCATCTCCCACTCTAAGTAGGCTTCGGGGTCATTTCTCCCATGGAAAGTAGGTATTTTAATTTTTACTCCCTCCATCCTATCTTCTCTAGGTCTCCTCCTTGAGGCAATTTGGGGCAAATTGCATAGGCCACAAAATAATTTCTAAAAAACTTTAGCCTTTCTCAAAGTTGGTTTACTTAGCTGCTGGACTTTAGCTTAATCAAGCTCAAAACTTTGTTTATGAGCAAGTATTTGAGTCTTGTCACATCAACTTCCTTTTGAGTGTGCTTTCTTTCTTTAATTTTTTTGCTTGTCTTCTTAACTAGTTTTGTCATTGTAGTTTTCCTTTCTTCAAATTCTGAATTGGTTGGCTAAATTAGGATTCTTACACTTGTATTAGCATTATATACATCAATTGAATCTTGCAAGTTCTTTTACAAGGACTTTTGAGAGGAATTTAAAAGAGAAAATGCTAGAGTGAAAAATACATTTTGTGAGAAAAGCCAATAGAGAGATAAACACTTGTGAGGTATCATGGAAGAACCACTTGAAAGAGATTCCACCCCCTTCACCTAGAACAGCCATTTTACAACAAGAAGAACCAAATTGAAATTTGTTGAAAACCTTTATTTGGGTTGGTGATGACCTCTCTGTCTTGTTTTGGCTGTATCTTGAGATCCAGATTTCCGATGGATGCGCTCTTTGATGCGTTGGAAATCTAAGATAATTATCTACAAATCATATTTCAAGCTTTTGGGCGAGATTCGGCTTATACCATGGTGAAAACTGGGATACAAGATTAGGATGAAATTCTGGACGGGATTTTTCTTGTATTTTGGGCTTTCTTTGTATTAGGCTTGTGTTTGAGCCAAGATAGACTCCTTATGCATTACTTAGGAGAAGATTAGGGTTAGCCGTCACCTTCTTAGAATAAAAATTCCATAAATAGGACTTGTATTACCTCATTTGATGAACCTTTGAATTCCCTTCTAGGTCTCCTATAGTCACTTTCTCCCTCACTCTCATAGGGAAACTCTTGTTTAGATTGGGGAGGTGGTCTTATGAGTCCTTGGACTTGTTGTCCTAACCTATCCAATTGTCTAGTGATATCCGCCATTTGAACTTGTAAAATGGCTATTCTAGGTGAAGGGCGGTGAAATCTCTTTCAAGTGGTTCTTTCACGATACCTCACAAGTGTTTATCTCTCTATTGGCTTTTCTCACAAAATGTATTTTTCACTCTAGCCTTTTCTCTTTTAAATTCCTCTCAAAAGTCCTTGTAAAAGAATTTGCATGTATACAATGCTAATACAAGTGTAAGAATCCTAATTTAGCCAACCAATTCAGAATTTGAAGAAAAGAAAACTACAATGACAAAACTAGAGAATTTAAGAAGACAAGCAAAAAAATTAAAGAAAGAAAGCACATTCAAAAGGAAGTTGATGTGACAAGACTCAAATACTTGTTCATAAACAAAGTTTTGAGCTTGATTAAGCTAAAGTCCAGCAGCTAAGTAAACCAACTTTGAGAAAGGCTAAAGTTTTTTAGAAATTATTTTGTGGCCTATGCAATTTGCCCCAAATTGCCTCTTTTTTTTTATTTCATTTTTTTTTTATGGGCTTAGGTCCCTGTATTTTATTCTAATCAAAGTATATTGACTCTTTTGATTTTAACTTAGGGACCTTACTTTTTAATTGGCCATAAAAAAATAATTCCAATGCAAGAAACACTCAATTCCAATTTGGTAAGGAGTGAGCAAATCAAATAGCCTTTCTAAGTATGAACATGATGAACACAATGGGAGATTGGGAGCACACTGCCCAGAATTTTATTTTCCCAATTAAAGTGTCTAGTTCACTACTTGAAATTGTAAATAACTTGGTTTACTTGAATCCACTTTGAAGGACCTTTCAATCAAGGTGCAACATAACAATTTGCACACTCTTAATGATGCTCATCAAGATCAAGTGGCTCAAAACTTAAGAACAAAAGAAAAGAAAGAAAGAAGGATAACGCAACTAGGAAAAAAAAAAAAAAAAGAAATGGCTCAAGGAGCTAGCTCTAGATACCACATGATATGATCCAAGTTGAAATCATTTAGCTTTAGGATCTTCCTTGAGCTATTTGCGTGATTAATAGAGAATAAGTAAGAGACTTAGCTACTCAAGAAATAAAGGACAAGAAGAACTCGAAAATTAAATCACAAAACTAATAACTCATAAAATAAAAGAAGCAAATGATAACAATACTCAAATGAAAAATAGAAAATGGAAGGGGAAGGAGATGATAGGGAATGCGCCACAAAGATCTATTGAATTGGATAATTGATAAGCCAAAGGAGGATTCGCAACAAGAATTAGCAATCCTTGATAAGAATCAAGAGTTCTAATCCAAGAACTATGAGAAGGCAAGGCCTCACAAGAAAACTCAAGTATGCGTAATTCAAATTTTATTCAAAGGTTCCATAATTGGCTTGGTTATTCTCTTCAAAGTTGATCATCCTAGGTTTGCATCACCAGCAAGTGCCTTCTCAACAAGATTGCAAATTCGCTTTTACGGCTCACGCCAGATGTTCTTTACCCAAATCATGATTTGTCCGGTGTCTATTCGGGATCGTCGGTGTTTCTCGATAGGTACCCATGACACAGAGGAGCTACTCTCTGGCCACATATGGTCATCCCAACCCCGACATCCTCAAGATCTCCAATATCGTCATTTGTCACCTCCAACAGTCGCACTGTAACACCCTGCTCTTTCACTTCTATGTATATATGTGTTGATACTTACTTATAGATGCTTGCATATGTCGTTTTTGCTTGTTTTTGGTGCATAAGTTCATAGTTGTAATAGTTTAGCCTTTAGAATAATCAATTCATCCGAGTCTAAATAACCTGTTTCACGGTTATGGCCATATCTTGAGTTCTAGACATCCAATCGAGATGATCTAGGATGCTTTGGAAAGCTTAGAGGATTACCTACAAGTTTTATTCAGGTGTCGATGCCAAAATCGATAGGGAAATCGATTTGGGAAATCGATTTCTTAGAAATCGTTTTCCAGGTGAAGAAATCGATTTCCAGAAGGAGGAAATCGATTGTTTGAAGGGCGAAATCGATTTATTTGATATGAAAATCGATGTGGCCAATGGAAAATCGATTTCCATGGATGTTGAAATCGATTTTCATGCGTGTCAGAGCTTGTGTATGCGTTTGGGTTAATGGGCTATGCTGTGTACGGCCCATTCGTCCTAAAACGTCCCTAATAGCTATATATACATAGCGTATGACCTAAACCTAGTATCCACACCCTATTGTACACATTTTTTGCCTCTTCTCATCCCTAAGAGCTCTAATTGACCTCTTGCTCTAGAAAACCCAAAGGACGAATCCTGCTTTGGTGTTCTTCGTCAAGAACACGCCGTTGTTTGGCTAGTCTATCCCTGCCGCTAGAGTTAATCTCCTAAGTTAGAAACCAAGTGTTGCGATCGTGATCAAGTGCTGAACCCGTAAGAAGGAACCGTAACAGAATCTGGCTCTGTTCTCTTTCCCTTAGGCTGTGAATCGTCATACCAGGTATGGGGGGGAGAAAATTGATCATGAGTATGTGGGTTTTGGGATAGGTTAAGATGAAGGGGTTAACCCATGACACCTATATGTTTGCCTATATGCATTGTAAGTGCCTATGAATGTTGTTATGTTGTTTTCTGGCTGTACGAGTATTGATTGATGAATAATCTGATGTTATAACATGTTTATAACTATGAGTACATGATTTATATGATTATTGATGAATTGATGATGATGAACATGTTGTTTATGCCATGATGTGGTGTTTTGTTAATCCTATACTATTAGAATATAGTTATAGGGAGAAAATAAATAGGCAATGTGAGATTGATGACCAAGGATTAGATTGAGAACCCTTAGGTTATGATTCATGAGTGTTGAACTAATCAAATTGATGATAAATAGCTTAAGCTCGAATGATCTGTTAATTAGAGAACGTAGATTGGTCTATAGCAGAGGAAACCCGCTGCTGTATGATCTGACACCCAGAAATCGATTTCCAGTACATGGAAATCGATTTGAATCGACCAAGAATCGATTTCCAGAGCGTGGAAATCGATTTGGCCTTGTAGAAATCGATTTTTAGAATCGATTTTCCCTTGTTCAAAATCGACTGGGGAAATCGGTTTGAACATGTTGCAGTCGATTTTCAGAGATTGGAAATCGATTTTGAAGACTTGAGAAATCGATTCCAGGGAATGGAAACCGATTTTCACGTGCCCAGGAACAGTTTTGACCCCTTATGCTTGATGGATAGTGTTATGAAGATTAAGTTACAATCTTAATGAACATATGACTTGAGGTTTAAATATTAAGAATAAGTTATAACCTTAATAAGATATGAATTGTGGTTTAGATATTAAGATTAAGTTATAATCTTAATAAATATATGACTTGAGGTTTAAATATTAAGATTAATTTATAATCTTAATAAAATATGAATTGAGGTTTAGATATTAAGATTAATTTATTATCTTAATAACTATATGACTTGAGGTTTAAATATTAGGATTAAGTTATAATCTTAATAAGATATGAATTGAGGCTTAGATAATAAGATTAAGTATAATACTTAATGAAGATAATGTTAAGTTAAGACTTAACAAAGAGAACAATTAATAAGACGGTGATGTTATTGGTAATGACGTACTGTTACCGATGTTGTTGGTTAAATCATTCTTGATGCTTATTGGTCAAGTTTGATGTTGATAAATCATCTTTGATGCTTGTTGGTCAAAGTTGATAGCCATGTAATGGTGTTGATGGTGGATGGTTGGACATGTGTCTGCATGTTGTTGAGCATAACATGCATCATGCATTGACGTTGAAATGTTGGGTGGAAAGCAAACGATGAATCGCGATAGTGGAGGCCACGATGGGTGTTATCCCGGCCTTGCGGGTACATTGGGTAGGGAAATTCCAGGTGACATGGGCTAGCTACCTATTGTCGGAGTCACCTAAAGGATAAGCTTGAGTACCCTGACGAGCCACTATACGTTATCAGGATTAGTGAGAGTGTTCGGGGATGGCCCACGGTCTGGCATAACATTCACGTTGATAACCGGACATGTACTCCTAATCGTCTTTCCAGAGTTAGAGTTGTTGGGCACATGCATACGGAGTAGTGATGTTGCATTCGCATTGACATGCATCTTTGATATGTATTGATTATACATGTGTTGATTGATGTATGCTGTATGTCATCTTAATTACTATTCCATTCCGTTTACATATATTTATGATCGTATTTCTCACCCCCATCTTTTGTTGTTCTTGTGCATATGATGTTGCATGTGCAGAGGAGGGTGAGCATGCTAACGAAGAGTGATCCCGTGGAGATCTCTCTTAGTAGTAGTAGATAGGATTTACGTTCAGTTGTTTAGTTTATTCCGATGTATTATCGGTATATGTATACCAACTCTGATTATGTGACATCGGGTTTCGGGTTATGTTTATGTTAATGTTTTTCCGCAGTTGTATTTATGTTTAAAATGTTTTCGGATCATGTGGTACTTGCTACCTTTTAAGTTAAAGTTTTTAGTTTTTATTTAACTTGCATGCTTTATTTTATTTTATCGTATGCGGGGTAGCGGGTGTCTCATTTAATGGTATCAGAGCCGGTCTGTCCTACAGGCCGGGGTATCTGTCTGTTGTGTTCTCTTCTGTGTACTCTTATATGATTGTCCGTGACGATGGTATAGAGTATTATGTGTTTAGTCTTGCTTTGCTTAACTTCCGATATTGAGCAGTTTGCTTGAATGATGCAGGAAGTTATGGCAGGTAGAAACGATCGTGCGATTGCTGATGCCCTGGAAGCATTAGCTAATGCCATAGTGCAGAATCAGAATCACAACGGAGGTGGACCTGCTGAATATCAGGGTTTGGATAAATTCCAGAGGAATAATCCGCCATCCTTCAAGGGAGTTTATGACCCTGAAGGTGCTCAGACATGGATCCGAGAGCTTGAGAAGATCTTTCGAGCCATGGCATGCACCGATGCTTAGAAGGTTACCTTTGCTACCTTCATGTTGGTAGAGGAAGCTGAACATTGGTGGGAGAATAGTCGCCAACGTTTAGAAGCTGAAGGCACCGTTATTACTTGGGATGCCTTCAAGGAGAGATTCTTGGGGAAATATTTCCCTGCTGATATACGTGACAAGAAGGAGATGGAGTTTCTGGCATTGACTCAGGGAAACATGTCCGTTGGGGATTATGCCTCTAAGTTTGAGGAGCTGTCACGTTACTATCCACTCTATCAGTATTGTAATGATGATCGCTCCAAGTGTGTGAAGTTCGAGAATGGTTTGCATCCAGAGATTAAGCAAGCCATCAGCTACCAAGAGATCCATGTTTTCCCCACCTTGGTGAACAAGTGCAGAATCTTTGAGGAAGACTACAAGTCCAGAGTTACTCAATTCAGGAGTTCTGGTCCCCAAGGTAATAAGAGGACGACCCAACAGGACAAAGGAAAACAACAGTTGGCACCAGTTGGTCGTGGATTCAAGTTCGCCGGCAAGAAATCGCAGTATACATCGGGACCAACCAGTGGCGGAGGATTTGCCTCTTCTAGGCCAATCAGGTGTGGCAAGTGTGGTAAGGAGCACCTTACTCGTGACTGCAAGGAGACAGACATCATCGGCTTCAAGTGTGGGAAGCCTGGTCATATCAGTAAGGATCGTAGTGGAGCAAAGATGGAGCCACAGAGTGCCAACAAGTGTTCTCAAGCCAATCGACTGAGGACAAGTGGAAGAGTCTTTACTCTCAGTGGAGCTGAAGCCTCAGAATCTGAAGACCTGATTCAAGGTAAGTGCCTCATCAAAGGGACTCCTTTAATAGTGTTGTTTGATTCGGGTGCATCGCATTCCTTTATATCACATGACTGTGTTGAGTACCTTAGATTACCTGTTGCCCAACTTGAATATGATCTAGTTGTTGCTACCCCTACCAATAAGCCTGTTGTTACCTCACATATTTGTAAAGGTTGTTCCATTGTCATTGATGATAGAAATTTCATAGTTGATCTTATATGCTTACCCCTTAAACAACTTGATGTTACTCTTGGTATGGACTGGTTATCTGCCAATCATGTCCTTTTAAATTGCTTTGATAAAACTGTTGTTTTTGGAACTGCTGTCGATCCCAAGGATCCGAGTTTTCTGACTGCCAACCAAGTCAAGGCTGAGGTTAAGGATGTGCCAGTTGTGAGAGAGTTCCCAGAAGTTTTTCCCGAGGATATTTATAGTTTGCCACCTGAGAGAGAGGTTGAGTTTAGTATAGACTTAGTGCCAGGTACAGGACCTATATCCATAGCACCATACAGGATGTCCCCTCTAGAGCTAGCTGAGTTGAAGAAAAAGTTAGAGGAATTGCTCCAGAAGCAGTTTGTTAGGCCTAGTGTGTCTCCGTGTGAAGCGCCAGTGTTGTTGGTGAAGAAGAAAGATGGCGGCATGAGGTTGTGTGTCGATTACCGACAGCTCAACAAGGTGACTATTAAGAATAGGTATCCTCTTCCTAGGATAGATGACCTTATGGACCAGCTGATAGGAGCTTCTGTGTTTTCTAAGATAGATTTGAGATCAGGCTGTCACCAAATTCGGGTCAAGTCTGAGGACATTCCAAAGACTGCATTCACAACGCGCTATGGCCATTATGAGTATCTAGTTATGCCTTTTGGTGTGACTAATGCCCCTGCTGTGTTCATGGACTACATGAACAAGATCTTCCATCCATACTTGGATAGGTTTGTAGTTGTCTTCATAGATGATATCCTAGTATACTCTAAGACTAAGGAGGAACATGAGGAACACTTGAGGATAGTCTTGGAAACCTTTAAGGAAAAATAGTTGTATGCCAAGTTGTCCAAGTGTGAGTTTTGGTTAGAAGAGGTGAGCTTCTTAAGACACATCATCTCTAAAGGAGGGATAGCCGTGGACCCAGCTAAGGTAGAAACCGTGCTCCATTGGGAAGCACCTAAGTCAGTGACCGAGGTTAGAAGTTTCTTGGGTTTGGCCGGGTACTATAGGAGGTTTATAGAAGGATTCTCTAATATAGCTTTGCCTATGACCCGCCTTACTAAGAAAGGTCAGATCTTCGTGTGGGACTCTAAGTGTGAGGAAAGTTTTCAAGGGTTGAAGAATAGGTTGACATCTGCACTTGTGTTAGTGTTACCCAATCCTAGTGAACCTTTTGTAGTATATTGTGATGCTTCGAAGCAAGGGTTAGGTGGTGTGTTGATGCAGAATGGTCAGGTAGTAGCTTATGCTTCTAGACAGCTTAAGACCCATGAGAAGAACTACCCCACTCATGACTTGGAGTTAGGAGCTGTAGTGTTTGCCTTAAAAATTTGGAGGCATTACCTCTATGGAGCTAGATTTGGGGTCTTTAGTGATCATAAGAGTTTGAAATACTTGTTTGACCAAAAAGAGCTGAGTATGAGACAGCGTAGGTGGATGGAATTTCATACTTGTTTGACCAAAAGGAGCTGAGTATGAGACAGCGTAGGTGAATGGAATTTCTTAAGGATTATGAGTTTGAGTTGAGTTACCACCCAGGTAAGGCCAATGTAGTGGCTGATGCTTTGAGTAGAAAAACCTTACATATTTCAGCTTTGATGGTTAGAGAGATGGTTTTGATAGAGGAGTTTAGAGATTTGAGTTTAGCTTGGGAAGTTACCCCTAAGAGCATTAGGCTAGGAATGTTGAAAATCACTAGCAGTTTGATGGATCAGATTAGAGAAGGGCAAAAGATAGATGTATACCTTTTAGACCAGAGGGAGTTGATTGCTCAAGGTAGAAATCTCAGTTTTAAGGAAGGGACTGATGGAATTTTTAGGTTCCAGGATAGAGTTTGTATACCTGATGTTCCAGAGCTTAGGAAGTTGATCCTTGAGGAGGGACATAGGAGTGGTTTGAGTGTTCACCCAGGAGCCACAAAGATGTATCAGGATCTGAAACGGATGTTTTGGTGGCCTAGGATGAAAAAGGATGTGGCTGAGTTTGTGTATGCTTGCTTGGTGTGTCAGAAGGCTAAGATAGAGCACCAGAAACCTTCGGGTAAGTTGCAACCTTTGAGTATTCCTGAGTGGAAGTGGGATAGTATCTCTATGGATTTTGTGTCTGGACTCCCTAGGACTCCAGCTGGTTGTGATGCCATATGGGTTGTTGTGGACAGGTTAACCAAATCTGCCCATTTCATTCCTATGAACATGGAATATCCATTAGAGAAGTTGACTGGGTTGTATATCAGAGAAATAGTTAGATTGCATGGTGTACCCACTAGCATAGTTTCAGACAGAGATCCTAGATTTACCTCTAGATTTTGGAATAGTTTGCATGAGGCCTTAGGAACTAAGCTTAGATTGAGTTCAGCTTACCACCCACAGACCGATGGTCAGTCTGAGAGAACAATCCAATCCTTAGAGGACTTGTTGAGGGCGTGTGTGCTAGAGCAGTCTGGTAGGTGGGATAAGTTTTTACCCCTTATAGAGTTTACCTACAACAATAGCTTCCATTCCAGTATTGGGATGGCACCTTATGAGGCTTTGTATGGGAGGAGGTGTAGGACACCCTTGTGTTGGAATGAGCCTAGAGAGAATGTTGTGTTAGGACCTGAGGTAGTGCAGGAGACTACAGAGAAAGTGAGGATGATACAAGATAAGATGAGAGCGGCACAGAGTAGGCAAAAGAGTTACCATGATAAGAGAAGAAAAACTCTCGAATTCCAGGAGGGGGATCATGTGTTCTTGCGAGTTACTCCAACAACTGGGGTTGGCAGGATAATGAAAGCGCGAAAACTTACTCCTAGATTCATTGGCCCTTACCAAATTCTAAAAAGAGTCGGTGAAGTCGCCTACCAGATAGCCTTACCCTCGTTCTTGTCAAACCTTCATAATGTGTTTCATGTGTCTCAACTTCGAAAGTATGTTCATGATCCAAGCCATGTGATAGTACCCGATGTTATTCCACTAAAGGATAACTTGACCTTTGAGGTGCTACCACTTCGGGTTGAAGATAGAAGGGTCAAGCAGCTGAGAGGGAAGGAAATTCCCTTGGTCAAGGTCATTTGGAGTGGAGCTACAGAAGAAAATGCTACGTGGGAGTTGGAGAGCAGGATGAAGGAGTCATACCCGCATCTGTTTACTCAAGGTGAGTAGAAATTTCGAGGACAAAATTTTTATAAGGGGGTGGAATTGTAACACCCTGCTCTTTCACTTCTATGTATATATGTGTTGATACTTACTTATAGATGCTTGCATATGTCGTTTTTGCTTGTTTTTGGTGCATAAGTTCATAGTTTTAATAGTTTAGCCTTTAGAATAATCAATTCATCCGAGTCTAAATAACCTGTTTCACGGTTTTGGCCATATCTTGAGTTCTAGACATCCGATCGAGATGATCTAGGATGCGTTGGAAAGCTTAGAGGATTACCTACAAGGTTTATTCAAGTGTCGATGCAAAAATCGATTGGGAAATCGATTTGGGAAATCGATTTCCAGAAGGAGGAAATCTATTGTTTGAAGGGCAAAATCGATTTCTTTGATAAGAAAATCGATTTGGCCAATGGAAAATCGATTTACATGGATGTTGAAATCGATTTTCATGCGTGTCAGAGCTTGTGTACGCGTTTGGGTTACTGGGCTATGCCGTGTACGGCCCATTCGTCCTAAAACGTCCCTAACAGCTATATATACATAGCGTATGACCTAAACCTAGTATCCACACCCTATTGTACACACTTTTTGCCTCTTCTCATCCCTAAGAGCTCTAATTGACCTCTGGCTCTAGAAAACCCAAAGGACGAATCCTGCTTTGGTGTTCTTCGTCAAGAACACGCCGTTGTTTGGCTAGTCTATCCCTGCCGCTAGAGTTAATCTCCTAAGTTAGAAACCAAGTGTTGCGATCGTGATCAAGTGTTGAACCCGTAAGAAGGAACCGTAGCAAAATCTGGCTCTGTTCTCTTTCCCTTAGGCTGTGAATCGTCATACCAGGTATGGGGGGAGAAAATTGATCATGAGTATGTGGGTTTTGGGATAGGTTAAGATGAAGGGGTTAACCCATGACCCCTATATGTTTGCCTATATGCATTGTAAGTGCCTATGAATGTTGTTATGTTGTTTTCTGGCTGTACGAGTATTGATTGATGAATAATCTGATGTTATAACTTGTTTATAACTATGAGTACATGATTTATATGATTATTGATGAATTGATGATGTTGAACATGTTGTTTATGTCATGATGTGGTGTTTTGTTAATCCTATACTATTAGAATATAGTTATAGGGAGAAAATAAATAGGCAATGTGAGATTGATGACCAAGGATTAGATTGAGAACCCTTAGGTTATGATTCATGAGTGTTGAACTAATCAAATTGATGATAAATAGCTTAGGCTCGAATGATCTGTTAATTAGAGAATGTAGATTGGTCTATAGCGGAGGAAACCCGCTGCTGTATGATCTGACACCCAGAAATCGACTTCCAGTACATGGAAATCGATTTGAATCGACCAAGAATCGATTTCCAGAGCGTGGAAATCGATTTGGCCTTGTAGAAATCGATTTTTAGAATCGATTTTCCCTTGTTCAAAATCGATTGGGGAAATCGGTTTGAACATGTTGCAATCGATTTTCAGAGATTGGAAATCGATTTTGAAGACTTGAGAAATCGATTCCAGGGAATGGAAATCGATTTTCACGTGCCCAGGAACAGTTTTGACCCCTTATGCTTGATGGATAGTGTTATGAAGATTAAGTTACAATCTTAATGAACATATGACTTGAGGTTTAAATATTAAGAATAAGTTATAATCTTAATAAGATATGAATTGTGGTTTAGGTATTAAGATTAAGTTATAATTTTAATAAATATATGACTTGAGGTTTAAATATTAAGATTAAGTTATAATCTTAATAAAATATGAATTGAGGTTTAGATATTAAGATTAATTTATTATCTTAATAACTATATGACTTGAGGTTTAAATATTAGGATTAAGTTATAATCTTAATAAGATATGAATTGAGGCTTAGATAATAAGATTAAGTATAATACTTAATGAAGATAATGTTAAGTTAAGACTTAACAAAGAGAACAATTAATAAGACGGTGATGTTATTGGTAACGACATACTGTTACCGATGTTGTTGGTTAAATCATTCTTGATGCTTATTGGTCAAGTTTGATGTTGATAAATCATCTTTGATGCTTGTTGGTCAAAGTTGATAGCCATGTAATGGTGTTGATGGTGGATGGTTGGACATGTGTTTGCATGTTGTTGAGCATAACATGCATCATGCGTTGACGTTGATATGTTGGGTGGAAAGCAAACGATAAATCGCGATAGTGGAGGCCACGATGGGTGATATCCCGGCCTTGCGGGTACATTGGGTAGGGAAATTCCAGGTGACATGGGCTAGCTACCTATTGTCGGAGTGACCTAAAGGATAAGCTTGAGTACCCTGACTAGCCACTATACGTTATCAGGATTAGTGAGAGTGTTCGGGGATGGCCCACGGTCTGGCATAACATCCACGTTGATAACCGGACATGTACTCCTAATCGTCTTTCCAGAGTTAGAGTTGTTGGCCACATACATACGGAGTAGTGATGTTGCATTCGCATTGACATGCATCTTTGATATGTATTGATTATACATGTGTTGATTGATGTATGTTGTATGTCATCTTAATTACTATTCTATTCCGTTTACATATATTTATGATCGTATTTCTCACCCCCATCTTTTGTTGTTCTTGTGCATATGATGTTGCATGTGCAGAGGAGGGTGAGCATGCTGACGAAGAGTGATCCCGTGGAGATCTCTCTTAGTAGTAGTAGATAGGATTTACGTTCAGTTGTTTAGTTTATTCCGATGTATTATCGGTATATGTATACCAACTCTGATTATGTGACATCGGGTTTCGGGTTATGTTTATGTTAATGTTTTTCCGCAGTTGTATTTATGTTTAAAATGTTTTCGGATCATGTGGTACTTGCTACCTTTTAAGTTAAAGTTTTTAGTTTTTATTTAACTTGCATGCTTTATTTTATTTTATCGTATGCGGGGTAGCGGGTGTCACACGCACCAGCACAAGGTGTAAGCTCAACTCCCGAGCACAACACCGACTCATGCACGGATGCTTATGCATGTTAAACAATTAACAACAACAATTCTAATAACATCATTACTATATCACCACGTTTGTCCTAGGATAAACCATAGGGTTCCCCCACGTGACCCACTTTCACACGACTTGCCATCAGTCGCCCGTCCTTGGTTCCGTTCCTTACATCGTCACACCACGTCGTCGTTGGAAACAATGTTCAAGTTTTATGATATTATTCCATGCCCTAAGTGCATTGTGGAATTTCAAAATCTACAAGGATTCTTACATCATGTCTTCTCACTTATCTATCAAAGGAGTCATTACTTATTTTTGTATAAGTAATTCTTCATGATTAAGCATTATGGATTCCTAGATAACCTAGATCATCAAGGTGTGAACCATGGTTTTCCCATGACCACAATTAAAGGTACATATCTTTTAATTTACTCTTATGTGAGTCCACTATAGGATTCATTTAGTTTCCTTAGAAGATATACATGTTTTACGCTACTTTAGTAAAATCCTTAGAAACCGACCCTTGGAGGTAAAATAGTTTATACAATTCCTTTTGTCAAAGATAGTTTGGATACTATATAAGGTATCTAATATCCTAGAATATATAATATCTTGCTTTTATTTATTTAGCGTAAATATTCTTTTGAAATAATTCCTATTTCATTTTCTTTAGCGTAAAAATGAAAATGTATATTACCTCAACTTCTTTTTGTTCATTCTATGAAACTACATCTCATTTATTTTACAAGATTCCATATATAAAAATACCTAAACACATTCCCATTTTCCTTTATAATAGGTTTACTAACCATAACCTTTGAAAACTATAGGAACCATCTAGAAAACTCTTTGTTCTTGAAAAACCTTTTTCTTAAAAAAATAAGTTAGAATAAGTGAATGTTCAACCTTAAAATTTCTACTCATAGAACTTTTCCCATATGAACCCAAAAATGCTTAATTTCCAAAATTTGGTCCTTTGGAACCAAACTTGATTCCTTTAGAAAACCTTTGTAACTCTATTCTTTCTATACCTTATTATATATACATTAAACCCCTTAGCATCAACATTTTAAGTTCTTAACCCTACTTGCCATTACATGGCTGAATGCCCCGTGTAAGTAAGGTAGGTCTTTTTATTTTATTTTGCCTTTTTGATCCATTTAAGTCCATTAACCCATTATTTGAACATAGAAGCTTTGGCTTCCCATAAAATAGTGACATGGCCGAACCATACATAGCAATTTTTAACAAGGTATATGCCATCCAACAACATCCAAATAACTAGAACATCATTCCAACACATAAATTCTTCATCAAAACATTTAAAGCATGAGCAATTTCATCATCCAAAAATCCTATTCTTAGACCTCAAATCTAGGAATAGTTTTTCACCATGGCAAAATAATTTTATCAACAACACAAACACAATTATAACACATCAACACCATAATATACAAACCATAACAACAAAGGAATCAACTTTTGAAGAAAACCCTAGATCTAGGGGTTTCCACAAGCAAACTAGGAGGCCTTTATCACCACCATTAAGGTGTGATGTGGTTCACTCTCTCATTACCTCTTGAAGTTACTTTGGAAGAGAATAGAAGACAGCTCGATCTTCAAAAACAAGTGAGAAAACCGTGACCCTAAAGGAAAGGAAACACGACAAAAAGTTTGATTTCTCATCAACATGTACAAGGTAGAACAAAGGTAGGTTAAAGAGTAAGAATGTAAAGCAAACAACTCATGAACTTACCCTTGAGTGAAGATCCAAAACAAGCTCAAGAACTTTAAGTGGTTCTTGATGATCCTTAGGTAACTTAGTGAAAACAACTTCAAATGAAGAAAGTCAAAATTTGAATGTTGCTTAGATGATGGAGATGAAGAAGTAAATGAAGCTAGAAGGATGAAATAAAATGACTAAGTATGCTCACCAATGTTTTTCGAATGGAAGGGAAGAAGAAAGAGAAGAGAGAAACTTGGAGCTTTAGGTTTTTGGTGCTAAAGGAAAGAATAATAGAAAATGAAGTGTTTTGTGCATTCTTGCACTATATGGCTGATTCCAGCGCTGGGCACTAGGGTTCTAGAGTTGAGCACCCTTTCCAACGCTGAGCGCTACCTGTCCGACGTTGAGCACCAAGTCTAGCAGATCCTGTTCTTCTTGGCTCGTGCAAAGAGCACAGCCGTGCTAACCGTGTTCGACATCAGTAACATCAAATGCGAGGGTTTTAGAAGGGAAACACATGTGACTCCTATTTATACCATCTTATAATACCCTAGTGCGACTAGAAACCCTTTTTACATCCTAAAACACCTTAATAATGGCTGTGGAGCTTCCTCATGCTAGCGAGATGGGGTTGCAATAAACAAATAGTTTGGAAGGAGAACAACAACAACAATAACAACAAGAGGTAGAAGAAGAAGATGAAGAAAAAGGATAAGGAGAAGGAGATTCAAGGTTGAGAAAGGCGACATATAGGATTCGCCATGAGATACACTTGGAGATTCTTGGAGTTCTTCAAGAGGTGAGTAGACATAATCTTTCTTACCTTTTCCATGGTGCAATTTATCTTGGGGTTTGGGATATGCTTTCAAAACATGGTTTTTGGAAAACATCCTTATGTTTGATCAAATCCTGATTTTCTAAATTTAGGAGTTTTTCCTTTAAAATGTTCCTACCTTGAATTATGTGTTTATTATTGAGATTGATGCTATGATATGTATGATGTACACATGATTTAGTTGATTGATATGCTATATTTGTGTCGCGGCCGTCCCGTCCGAGCGCCGCAAAAAAGGTTTTATTAAGATTCGAAGGAGTCGCCACCAATTTTATTTTAATTAGGAAAAAAAATGGAAAACTCTAGAAGGTTGGTCTTAAACCAGAAATTAGGTTCGGGAGTCGATTACGAGTAGGGAATGTATTAGCACCCTACACGTCTGTTAAAAAATGGTTGCCTCTAAAAAATTGTATAAAATTATAATAACTTATGTTTTACCCCTAAAAAACGAAATAATTTTTTATTTAATTAATTTGAACTCTAAAATAAGGAAGAATAATAAAAAAAATTGTTTAGCTTGACAGGGATGATCCTTGTTGCTACGTATCCCTCAGTGCAATGGGGCATTCAAAGCTACATAGTTCTTATAGAAAATGCTTGTGGTTTGGTTGATTTTATATTTTTATTTTTTAGAAAGAGATTTGGTTGATTTTATTTATTTATTTTTTTTATTTTTTAGAAAGAGATTTTATTTTTATGACTTCTGAGCTGTCGCAACTCATGCATCCTTAAAAATGGGATTGATTTAGTTGTTACTGCTAACTCAATCCCTTAAAATAATTTAATCTTATTATATTTTTTGAAACGTGAGGTTATTTAATTTGGTTTATTATAGTTTTTAAAAAGGGGGTCGAGAATTTCTGAGTTATCTCAACTCATACGTCCTAAAGAGTGGAATTAATCTAGCTGTCACAACTAGTTAATCCGTAAATTATTTTTATTTGATTAAAATATCTATTTTATTTTAATATTTTTATTAGAAATTTGGATCAAATGACCTTAGCCCCTAAGAGTCAAGAGACCACCAACTAAAATATAAAACATGTAATTTCAGCAAATACCCAAAAGAAACACCACACCTAAAGCCCTAAACAACATCGAACTCAAAGCAAGGAAAAAAAAAACTAAGATGGAGTTAAACCAAATAAAATAAATAAATAAATAAGAAGTTAAGAGAAAAAAGAAACAGAAGCAGAGACTTCTACTACACATACAAGAGTTGTCGCGTGGAACCAGAGGGGGAGGTGCTTGGCGGCGCTGTTGGGGCTCCGAACTCGTGCGGCGGCGGTGCGATGTGGCTGGGCAGGAAGCAAGGACGTCGTCGAGGTGCATGGCGTTCCGGGCGGAGTGGTTCTACGATGGGGGTTTGGCGAACGGCGGGGATGACGCTGCAATACGGCGGCTACGATGGTCTGCGGTGGAGAAGACACCACCGTGCGTGGCGGCACTTCTACTCTGCGGTGGCATTGCTGAATTAGATGGCTGTGCGCAGTGGAGAGACGCAGTCGGCGAGGATGACAGCGGTGCACAACGGCGTCGAGGCTGAGCGTTCTGGGCTGATCCGCGGAGGTGGAGAGTGACTGATGGAGACTGTTGGGCGGTGGAGGACTTGAATGCGACTGGAGTTGGTGGTTTCCGTATTGGCAGACGGTGATGCTTCTGGTTCATGTTGTGGGGGAGAAAACTTGGTGACAGAGGGAAGAAAAATGAAAAATGTGGAAGAAGACCCTATTTTTTTTTTTTTTTTTTTAAAAAAATTGCTGACCACCTTTGCCTAAATCAACATTATTATTATTTATAGTAACCATTTTAGGTTTTTTTCATTAAGAAAATTATTTTAATTCTTAATCATCCAAATCACCTTAATTAGATTAAAATATTCTGATTTAAAGACAAATCAATCAACCCTTTTTCATTTGAAATCTTATCATTAATAGATTTATAGAATTAATTTCAGATTTTAAAATAAAAGGAAAAAAAATGAACTCTTCCTATTATAATTAAAGCAATTTAAAAAGGATCATCTTTTTGAAATCTTACCAAATTTGGGAAACTAATATTATTTATTAATAATTTTATTATTGTTAAATTATTGCACATCCAATTTAGCCCAAGGCCCAGTTGACCTGTCTATGTTGCTCTCTAATCCAAATTCGTATTTTATTTTTTATTAATTAATTTTTTATATATTTTTACCGGACAAAATTAGGTGTTCACAATTTGGATTATATGATGATATATGTGACATTGATATGATTAATTAACTATTATATGTGAAGGATGTTGTTTGCTGCAATATCGCCTATGATATGGGTATCGAAAGTAACATCGCTCATGATTGGGATGTCGAAAATATGAAATACCGCCATGATGGGGTATCGAAAGCAACATTGCCATGATGGGATGTCGAAATGAGTAATACCACCAGTGTGCAGTGGTTGGTATCGAAAATGAGTAATGTCACTGAAGAGAAGGTGACATCAAAATACCTTCATGAGCAAGGTAGGCAATGAGACACCATTGTTATGTGCAGATTGATGGTCATATGACATATGTGGATATTGGAATTATTTGATATGTGAGATGTTATCATACTTGATTTATGATGTATTGATGATGACTATATTTGTTAATATTAATTTATATAATTAATACTATTTATTTTTTAAATAGCGGGTACCATGGATAGTTTTTCCGGTTACTGCACCGGCTTAGAACAATGCTTTTGTGAAAATCTTTTAAACTGTATTTCTGTTCGCTGGGATTTTATCTCTCATTATTAATATTATTTTCAGAGCCTGAGGACAAACTTGTTGAGCAGCCAAACGTTTGAAGACCTTATTCTAGTAGTTGAGCTTGGTTAGTATTGTATGGCATATTGCAGGAGAACCTTTCATCGTTTAGCTATCTTCTTATGCGAGATGTTATAGACGCTCGGTTTTGAGGTTTTGAAACTTATTATGTTATTTCTTGTAACACCCCTCCTTCGGGTGTCACTTTCGTAACCCCAAACAACATAAAGACGTACTAACAAAAGAAGTACTACCTAGCATATGCCGTACCATTGAGATAGGGTCTCGTTTTCAGCCATCCATACTTCTTCGTCGTCAGAATCGAGCAGTTCACGCAACAGAGTCCCGAAGTGACCTAGAGGACTGTTGACAAATATCTGTACATGTATCCAAAAACACAACAAGGTATCCAACATGTACAGGCAAAGGTGAGAATACAATATATGAATTCAAAGTACAACCACTACATGCTTAAAACACAACCAACAGATTCATAGATCAAACACATTTATTGAGCATGATAAACACATCACAGAATATCATGATAGTCAAGAAAAACACAAGGGTCTCGTACCCAACAATCATCGTTGTTTTCAAGCATATGCATGGCACTTCCACATATATCATCTAACACTTAGTTCTTTAATTTCCGGAAATCCCATCACCTTTCAAAGAGCTTATCAGGCTCGCAATACATTGGCCCTCAGGCAACAATGCCTAGCATCTCCGTGCTAAAACAAGTACATGAATCCCATGACACTGCGCGATTCTCACATGGGGGCGCAATCAGAGGTACTCCACAAATGTAATCAAATCATACTATATTTTTCAACTCAAGGCACAATATGTTCTCCGAACACGTATGACCCATTGTCCATCAAGGCACAATGTTACACAATAACATAAGTCATCCCCAGGTTTCCTTGCCATCAAGGTCCCCTCATTTCAATGACACATCTGCCAAAAATATATGCATGAGAAAATATTTGTTTTCGTCCGTTTATCTTTGTTGTATCATTATTTCCTTGTTGAAGCATCAAAGCTATCAACCACCACAATGTTTTAGACTCTTTTAGGTCTTTACCACATTTTCTCAAAAATAGGACACTCTGTCCAAAACAGCTCGAACCCAAAAATCCCTAACCGATGCACCAGTCTCGGATTTTGGATTCTAAAGCATACAAAACGTCCACAAGCCTATAGGACCACAAAGATTGTCCCCAAGCTTACAGGACCAACTCACTAACATGGATCCTTGATCCATATGTCCTGTAGAACCCTAGAACCCCGACGTCTCGGTTTCTAGGTTCACATCAAAAGCAACCATTTCTCGTTTGAAAAACCAAAAACCAAAACCCATATCTCCGAAGCTTACAAAGCCTTCAGGATCAGTTTTCCACAAAAATCAACTCTTGAATCAAAACCACCTTTCGTTTGATGAACTTTGGTAAACCACAACACTTTAAATACAGTTCGTGAAAACCCTTTTTTCTTGGATAAAATCATTTAATTCAAAACTAGATTTCTTGAAAACGTTTTTGCTTGACATGATTCACTTTATTACTTTAAAAACGGTTGGTGTCTCCAAAACGTGCTTTTTACTTGAAAACCTTACTTTTTGTGAATTAAAGGTATGTTTCTCCTTTTTCCCTTTAAGTCAAATCATTTCTCAATAAAGTATGTTTTATTTTCTTCATTCCCAAAAGATATCCATTCCATTTATTTTCCTAAGATTATTTTAAAACTCTTTTGCCTTTTATTCATTTACTTTACGTCCCAAGCTTTTTCAAGCTTTTAACTTTATTCGGTGTTAGATCCTAACTGATGTTAGGTCCTTTAGCACAGTACCAATCATAGCAAAATAAATAACATCATCCATCAAAATTAAGCATAACGAAGCAAATCATGCATAATCAAGCATATGACCAAATATGGGTAGGCATAAATAATTCACTCCACAGCAACACAGCACATAACAACTATTACAAATCATATACACAAACACAGCACACAGCTGTCGGAAATTGAACTCCTCAGGTTTTTCCCCTTACCCATTGAAGTTTTCCTCCGAGCAAAAGTCGTCCAATCGGCTCGCGAATTCTCCCGATTCCTCGTCCGATTACCCAACAACAACTACACACATTCAATCAATCAAATCATCAACATCAAACAACATAATTTTTCCCTAAAAGCCCTTGTTCTAGGATCGGCCAAAGGCTAGAAAACTAGATAGGGTTACCCAAAAATTCCTATCTCTTGGATTAAATGCTTACTAAGTGTGATAGGACTAAATCAAAGCTTATTGCACTAAAACTTCAACCAAAACTCTACTCACTCAAAAATGGAGGATTCGGCCGCTTATACCCATTTGAGCTAGAGAGATATTTTGGTTTCAATCTCTTGGATTATGAAATAAGACAGTAAATCTAGCTCAAAGAAATTGGTTTGACATTAAAAGAATTTTTCTACAATTTTTGATGAATTTTTGACGTTTAAGCTTCAAATCCTAACCTATCATGAACCATAGAAATCAATGGAGAAATAGAGAGATTGAGAGCTTAAGAATGGAGCTCATACCTCCTAGATGTTAAGGATGAGCAAAGGATCAACTTTGCTTCACAACTTCCTTGAAGAATCTGAAGAGAAGTGGAGAGAAAAATGAGGAGAAAGTTGAAGGAGAAGAAAGAAATGAAGAAGAAAAGGTTGGAGAGAATATGAAGGGGAGGGGGCCGAGTGGGTAAGGAGCGGGACAAGTTGGTCCAACTAAAATTTCATTAAGGGTAGTTTGGTCATTTTGCCTAAGGACCAAATGGTCTTTTCCTTAACATTCCAAGGGCATTTCGGTCTTTTCGCATCCATATATGTTGAAAATCATCATGACACTTGGCACACAGTCCTAGGTGACTTGACCTGATGTGACTTCAAGATTATCCGTTAGCGGGTCCCAGTAAATCCATATCTAGCTACGTTCGTCACCTGGTTTGAATTACGCCCGATAGTTTATTTTTATTCCGATTTTTAAGGAGCGAAACCAATATTAGCAAAAAGGTAGGAAATACGATTCTAAGACTAACTGTCTCGTTCACGAGTCAAAATTAGGTCTTGATAGTAGTAAAACACAACTGTCAGTGAAAACGCAGAACGGGCTATGTCTGAGTTTTCGACCCAAAATTTAACCGTAACTCCCTACGATAGCGTAGAGCGTGACTATGGTCTCAGATTATTTTAATTCACTCTTTAGACCCTCCAATAAAATACAAACTCATAAATACTGCTTATTAGCCTTAGAAAGCTTGAAAAATCAGGGTGTTACAATTTCGGTTTTTGAATTGATGTAAACAATTATTTTGGATTATTATTATATTAAGTATTTATTCAAGAATTTTTTTTTTTTTACTATGTTTTACTTTAACTACTTGTTTTGGGTTACTAATGTAATGGAGGGCGTTACATTTTTGGTATCAGAGCAGTTCAATCCTAAATTGGACTGCATTTATTGGGTTTTTCAAAATCAAAACTTGGGCACATAGGATGCTTGTTAGAGTTGTAGATGTTGCATGCTATGCTTTGGGATATTGAGCCTGGCCAACTCAGTGTTTCATTGGTAGTGAGCAGATTTATGACGACTAATAGGTGAGGGACGAATGATGCGCTTGTAGCAGCTATGGATCGTGTGACCATAGATGTGCAAGAGGAGACAGAGACTCTCTGTCATATGAAGGGATATGGGGTGGCAGTACCCCAAAGAACCTCAGTATGTGGGGTTACTGATTTTTCGAAAGACGATTCTCCATCTTTCCGGAACAGCTCAGATCCTGTAGAAGCTAGATAAGCCAATGAGGAATTGAGCTTATGACAGTAAGTTACCATATTGTTTGATTTAGGAGCAATCATTCCTTCATACCACATGTTTGTGTGAAAATCTGTCTTTGTCTTTTTTTAAGATGCCTTTTGAATTACATGTTTTTACTCCTGCGAATGATGGAATTGTTATCTCTATTTTTTGTTTAAATTGTTCCCTGACGCATCAAGACATGTCTTATAATGTCAATTTTGTTTGGTTGTCTATGTATGGGATAAATGTTATTCTTGGTATGTATTGGTTATCTGGAATCATGTTGTCATAAACTATTCTGATAAAACTGTTTCTGACATATCACAACCTATGTCTATTTGAGCTCTCTATTTTTGAACCTTTTGGCGTCAAATATCCATCGTAATAAGAGCTTAGGGATACATACTTCTCTTTTCTGCTAAGATAGTGGTTGAAAGTGATGTAGCGGCATTACCTATTGTCAGTGAGTTTCTAGATGTGGTCCCTAAAGAGGTCGCTACCTTACATCCAATATGAGAGTTGAGTTTAACATAGATCTAATACTTGAAAGTGGACCGGTGTTAGTAGCACCTTATAGAATCACACCCCTAGAGTTAAGTAAGCCTAAGAAACAATTAGAAGAGTTGTTAGAAAATGAGTTTTCATATGTGAATTTGACTATTATAAAAAAAAAGTCGAATTTTTAAGGTTTTTAATTCTTAACGTTAGATTTTTAAAATAATTTTTTTTTATGTCGTTTGATGAATTTGTTTTGTAGATATATATTCCTTGTATTTAAAAAAAAAAATCTTTTCATTTATCAATTTGGGTGCATATTCTTCTTTGATAGCAAAATTGCTCTAAGAAAGCCTCTCTTGATTTGAATTCATGTTTTTAACTTTCTTTTGCTTCAATGAGTTTTCAATTCATAAATGGAAATATCCTTTTGTGTCACTATTTTTTTTTTTAAGTAAAACCATATTGATTTGGAATTAAAACTTTCTTACATTGATTATAGTGTACATCAAATCCTACTTGAATTATTGTTAAGAAATATGTTTGATTTGGTGATAAGGTTTGAGTGCTTTTAGGAAAAAAATGATGAGAGTTTGAGGTTAGGTGTGAACAGTAAGCAATGGAAGAAAGTAACCATTAAGGATATGTATCTTTTGCCTAGGATAGTTGAGCTTATATCAGTTGAGTAGAGTGACGGCTGATTCTAGTAAAGTAGATGCAAAGATAGGATGAGAGAAGCCTAAGACAGTGACAGACGTCAGAAATTTCTTAGGATTGGAGAAGTAATATAGGATGTTATAAATGAGATCTCTAGACTAGCCATACCTATTGTAACATCCCGTTTTTTTCTGCTTTCTAGGATCGGTAAGTTATATAAAGGAGTTTAAATTTTATCTGAGGTTTTAGAAAATGAATTTCTATAAAACAAGATCATATTTATACTTTACATTATCGTAGAGAGTTACAGTTAAATTTTGGGTTGAAAATTCAGACAGAACCTGGTTTGCGTTTTCACCAACAGTAAAATTGTACTCATCAAAAAACCTAATTTTGACTCGTGAACGAAACAGCTAGGCTTTAAATCGAATTTCCAACAAACTTAGTTATTTTTAAAATTTTCACTAAAAAGTGAAATAATTTATGTTATTGGGACGAAATCTTAAATCGGGTGAAAAACGGAGCTAAATACAGGATTATCGGGACCCGCTAACGGATAAACCTGAAGTCATGTCAGGACAACTCACCTAAGTGAGTCATGCAAGTGACTCACCAAGGTCATGATGAAGAAAGGGTGAAATGACTATATTGCCCTTGACCTTTAGTTTTAATTCCATTTTTGTCCCTAGGTGAAATGACTCTTTTGTCCCGAAAGTAAACAATTTAGGACCCTTTGGTCCCTCCCATTCTCCACGCCAAAACCCACCTTCATGAGGCCATTACCCATTTTTTTTCTCACAACCTTCATATTCTCTCAACCTTCTCATTCCTTCAAAGTGAAACCTTAGCAAATTTTGGGAAGAAAGTGTTGGATTCTTGCAAATTTTCATCATCGAAGGGGTATGACATTCTCTCCTTGATCCATGAACTTCATATTCTTCGTTCATTTCTTGTTTTCAACTCATGATCAACATGTTTAAAATTTCAAAGTTCTATGTTCAAAAATCGCTAGAAAATCATAGAAAATCCTTTTAATGTGAAATCAATTTCTATGATCTAGTCTTATCATCCGCTATCACTATCCAAAAGCATGTAATAAAATAACATGTCTAGCTATTTTTACTATGAGTGGCCGAAACCACCATCCTTGAAAACCAAGGGTTTTACTTCAAATTTTTGTGTAATGTAACTTGATTTAGTGTTGTGTATACTTGAGGGTCATTCATCCAAGAGTTAGAAATTTTTAGACATCTCTAGCCATTTTAAGTTACCATGGCCGAACCTAGACCTTGTGAGGCAAGGAAGTTTAGTTTGTTAATGTTAAAGTTTTGAATTGATTGTGTGAAGGTGGTTGTTGTTGAGTGTTTCGGGCGATTGATTGGAGGACTAGCGGATCAATCGGACAACGTTCATCTAGAGAATTACCTTCGAGATGTAAGGGGAGATGACCTGAGGAACTTAATTTCCGACAGCTGCGTACTGTCCTTTTGTGTAAACTGTAAAATTATGATATACTGTCTTTAATTGTGGAGTGCTTTACTTTATGCTTAAGTTAATTGTTTGATTATGCTTAATATGATATGTTGATTGAAATAGTGATTGATATTGTGCTAAGCAACCTAACGTTGGTTAGTGTTCAAAATCAAGTAAAGGTAAAAGTTTCAAAAAGCTTAACACATAATATTAAGCGGATAAAAGGTTAGAAGTTGTTAGAAAAGATGTGAAGACGACGTGTCTTGACCTCTTATTTTAAAAACAAGAAAGTGAAATATATTTTATTAATGAAAAGAAAAGACATAAGAAAAGAAATTGGAAAACAAAGTTTTAGTCTAAGGAAAGTGAGTTTTAAAATAAAAAGTTCCTATAGAAAACGTCAATAGAGTTAAAATGATAAAATGAGGTATTTCAAGTAAAAGTATTTTCAAGGGTCCAGTTTTAGAAGAAAGTTGTTTAATTGAAGAAAAAGAATTTTCACGAACTATATTTCAAAGTTTTGATGATTTATTAACGTATTTAAAAAAGAAAAGTGGTTTTGATAAAGAGTTTTACTCGATGGAAAACCGATCCCAATGACTTTGTGTGTAAGCTTCGGAGATGTGGGTTTTGTTTTTGTATTTAAAAAAGAATAGTTAATTTGAAAGTGAACCTAGAAATCGAGACGTCGGGTTCTAGTGTTCTACAAAACACGTAGATCGAGGATCCGTGTTAGTGAAGTGGTATTGTAAACTTGTGGACAATTTGTATGCTCTGGAATCCAAAATTCGAGATTGGTGCATCAGTTTATGGTTTTGGGTTTGAGCTGTTGGACTGTGTGTCCGTTTTGGTTAAATATTGAAAATACTTAAGAGTCTAAAAGTTGTGGTGGTTGATAGCCTTGAGATTCAACAAAGGAATAACTATATGAAATAGAAAAGCTTACGAAAACAAAGGTTTTCTCATGCATTTATTTTTGGCAGACATGCCATCATGATGGGGGGACCTTGATGGCAAGGAGCCCTGTGATGACTTTAAGTCAATTTGTATCATTGTGCCTTGATGGACAATGGTGTCATACGTTTGAAACATATTGTGCCTTGAGTTGGACAATATAGTATGACCATTTATAATTTGTCAAGTACCGCTGAATGTAATCCCAGTGTGATCGCGTAATGTCATGGTGTTCATTACCTTTGAATGGCACATTGGTGCTAGATGTTGTTGCCTGGTGGCCAATGTATTCGAGCCTGATCCGCTCTTTTGAAAGAAGATGGGATTTTCGAAAATTAAGAATCAAGTATTAGATGACATATATGGAAGTGTCATGCATATATTTTAAAAATGACGATGACTGTTTGACATGAGACCCTTGCTTTATCTTTATTGTTATGATATTCTGTGTTATGCTTATGATGCTTATGAGTTGTATTTGATATACATGAATCTGTTGTCTGGTGTATGGTGTATGTGGTTGTCGCATCTTAAGTTCATATATTGGTTTTTCACCCTTGTTGTATTTCTTGGCTATTTTGTTCCTTTTTGGTATATATTATTATCTTTATACAGGTTGAGCCGGAGCAGGAGAACCTTGCCCATTCGAGGGTTAGTTCCCTAGTGTTTGAGCATCGCGAGGAGCCCGCTACTTGGGTCATGCACCCGGGTGCAAGTAGTGCGGCATACACTAGGCCAGTGTGTACCATTCGCGGTAGTGTAGAGACGGGACCCCAGGAGAGGATCCACAAGGTGGAGACCATCCAAATTTCACTGCCACCAATTTGGATGGTCCTACAACATCTCGTGGACCAGGGTACTTTGCAGCACGAGATCCCCGCTGTCCAGCCTCTACAGCAGCAACCACCCTTGACTCCTCCCCCTCCGTTTGTCTTAGTTGTAGAGGATCTGGAGGAGGATCCTCAGGAGGCTCCCAAGTACCATCCTTAGGAGGATGAGGGTGTTCCGGCTACAGGAGTCAGGGGAGTTGGGATTGCCAACGGGAATGTACCCTCCCCTGACACTCCTTCTGACGATGATGTTCGGGACTCCTTTGCGGGACTCTCCAACGGTTTCCACTACTTTGGAACAGCTTAGGATTTCCTTTTGAGGTAGCAATTTTTGGGTAGTCTGTTATCGGCTACTGATGGCCATGATTTTTAAAGATATGGTTTTCAGACTGTCGCTACCTAGTTATTAGGACTTATAGTATTTTACTTTCAGTTAGTTTATCTCTTTTTGAAATGGCCAAATCTGTCCAAGATTTTCTCCTGTACATAGTAATCTGATGATATATATTTATATATGAGTATCTTGAGTATATGTAGTTGAGTATTGTAAGAAAAAAAAAATTTATCATGATTTTCAGAGTAAGTAGGAACTAAGTAAAGAAAATCCGTTTTCTGAAAGTAACCAACAAACTTTTAATTCATGTTTTATGTTATTTTTGGGATACTATGTGATGCCAGATTAGGATGCCACACCTATTACCAAGTTGACTAGGAAAGGAAGATCCTTTGAGTGCGACAAAGAGTGTGAAGAGAACTTTTAGGAACTTAAGAAAAGATTGGCGTCATCGCTGGTCTTGACCATTTTGGACCCTTCGGTTGCTTTGTCGTTGATTGCGGCACTTCTAAGAATGGTCTAGAATGTGTGATGATGCAAAAAGAGAAGGTAGGCTTGATGATGCAAGAGATGAATCTTATAGAGAAGTTTAGAGATATGAATCTGAATGTGACATTGAATGCCTTAAGTTTGAAGTTGAATAGGTTGGGAATCTGTAGTGACCTTAGAAAAGAGATTAGGCGTGACCAACTCTTAGATCAGGAATTGCAATCCTATTTGGGCCACGTAAAGTTATGTGTTATCTGCTGATGGGCTAGTGATATTTAAGAATCGGATCATTGTTCCTAAGGAAGGGAGTCTTAGAGGGAAAGTGTTAGAAGAAACACATAAGGGAAAGTTCACCATACATCCATGAATAACCAAGATGTAATAGGACCTTAAGAAAATTATTAATGGACAAGTAATAAAAATGGATGTTGTATTAAAGAAGTTGTACTTATATGCTCAAATTTTATTATGTTGTATTGTCGTTATATATATTTTCTTTGAGAATCTTTTTCCTTGAAATTTCAGATTACTTCTCAAGTGACCAAATATTAATCGCAAATAGTTGCTCTTTGGATTTGTTTCCCATATAGATTAATGACCTGTTGCAACACCCTTTCCCTAGTGTCATATTCCCGAACGTTTATAAGGCCGAAAATATTTATTAATGCGGAAAATACGATTTTCTTTTTTTTTCTTTTCATAAGGATGTAATGGGATTAGTAAAGGTAAATAAATAATACTGATAAATGAACTTAGATCCACCATACATTACTAGAACATATTGTATTATAAATACAGAAGCAGAAAACAGAAAAAAGAAATAATATTGTTTACAGACATAGGTTTAATGCATAACTGACATCAGAAATAATAAGTACTAGAAGTCACAGCTCCCTAAGAAGTACTACAGATATCGACACAGTCTGGCCAAGACAAAATAAAACAACAAAAGCAGTCCACCTCCGGACTCAAAGGAACTGCTGAACCGAACCGTTGTCGCGTCCATCTGTTCAAGCAGCAATAGCAAGTACCAGCAGAAAATATACAGATATGGGTGAGATTCCCGTTCATCAACACAACAAAACAACAGTAGTAAAAACGGGATGACTCACCAGGTAACAGCGTACCCAACATGCTTACTCGAATTCTCAATATAAATCATGTTAAACAGTAAACAACATAATATCATGTTAAGCAGTTAATAGCATAATATCATGTTAAACAGTCAACAGTGCAACATCAGGCATTCTTAAAACAGAACAACGATGTATAACAGTAAATGAAATCATCAACAGCCAAACAATGCAGTGTAATGTACATGACTCAATGCCATATGCCACAAGGGTAAAAACTCTGACCCCTACTCCATGGAGCTAACAAAAGTATCAGAGAGAGTGAATGGGAGGGCAAGTTTCAATTTTTGCCAGCCATGAGCAAGATGCTACAACATTCGTAATGTGCACGTATCTGGCTTTAAGGTAACACTCTCGACCAAACATGAAAAGTACGGCATCTAGTAGAGGATATCAGTGTATTGCACGGATTCGCCACGACACAGAAAAATCACCAATTGGTCACCTGTCAGCCATTCCAACCTTGATACCTTCAAAAATACCATTGAAGATCGTCATAGTAAGATTCGCACCCGCATCAAGGTGTAAACTCAACTCCTAGGCTCAAGGCCTTACAACTATGCACATGAAATGAACTATATGTATCTTTGCTTTATAAAACATTTATCCATCGGGTAAATATCTCGTGATTCCTTTGGAATGATCCAGATGCTTTCAGAATAGTCGACTGTCCCCACAAACCAACACGAGTCTTTTCAGCGTGTTTTGTCCTCACTCACACGCTTTCTAGGAAACTTCCCAGAAGGTCACCCATCCCATAATTACTCTAAGTTAAGCATGCTGAACTATAAAGTTCTGATGTTCTAAGCTCCCGAAAAGAAGATAAATCGTGTTGGTATAGGTAGTACCAATCAATTCTTATATGCCTTCCCTCAGCTATACAGTCCCATACCTGCATATCCTCAGGATTCCTTCCACTGTACAGTCCCATAACTGCACAATCGTAGGATCTCTCTCTCATTCCGGTTATCACAAGACGGAAACAATTGAACGATTGACCTGGATCTGAATCACCGGTCCGTCATCGAACTACTGTTTCAAAACCCAAAACGTTTCGTGTTTGTGTTTACGTCTTATGAATTATGTCTCAAGTCCTAAGCATTATGAATAAGGATTGAGAATCCTCTTAGACAAGTCTTTAATCCTTTCTAAGGTATTACTCCTTGATTTTCAATTAGGGAAATAAGTGTTGATTCACTTAAGTCTTATGAAGTCATTGATGTACTAGGTCATCAATGGTATATTACATGGTCTTGTTCCACCACATACCATACTTAAATTATTCCTTGTCTTCAACTCTAAGTTAATTACTTAAATTAGGTTTTTCACGCCGTAAAACTTAACGATTGAGTTAGAAAACTCCTTTTGTAAACCAAACAACTTTTACAATTGAAAACTCATTTGATTTGAAATAACATTTGAACTACTTACTTTATTTCTAGCATTTTCTGAAACGTGAAATTCGCTTAGCGAGAGTACATTCGCTTAGCGAAATAGAGGCAGTGATATCTCATTTGAAATTCCTTTATATCGCTTGGCGAAACATAATTCGCTTAGCGAAATTCCATTGTATTCGCTTAGCGAAGATTAATTCTCTTAGCGAAATTGAGGCAATGATACCTCATTTGAAATTCCTCTGTATCGCGAGGCGATAATTGTCTCGCGTTGCGAGGCAGAAAACTATATTTCATGCAGACTTTCTGTATCGTGAGGCTAAGATTGTCTTTCGTCACGAGGCAGAGAAGCTGTATCTTACTACTCGGGTTAGCCTTCTGTATCGCGTGGCGATAATTGGCTCGCTTCGCGAGGCAAAGAGCTGTAATTCTTACTGCTCGGGTTAGCCTTCTGTCTCGCGTGGCGAGAATGGTTCCGCCAGGTGAATGCCCTGTTTTTCCCTTTTCCATATCTTCCTCATTATTTCTCTTTTTGAAGCACTTGGTTGAATTAATGACCTATGGCTAAAGCAAAAGATATTTTCCACTTTGGTGACACACTTTAAATGTTGAAACTTTATTTGATCTTCGGATCAAAATTACTTTTGTTTTCCTTTGAAACATAGGTTTATGAAAATACTCTTCTTATCTCAAGACTCTGATAGATAAAGAACAAAACATGTTCTTATGTTTCTTCTCACTAAGGCCACAAGCCTACTCCAATGAAAAGAGGAGATTTTGCTTCACCACTTAAGCAAGTTATAGCTTAAAATGCTCACAGTATGACAAACAACAATCACACATCATTGCATCATAATCAAGCATAAATAACATCATTGCATCATAATCAAGCATAAAAATCATTATTTGATCTAGAGATCAAAGTAAGTTTTCCTCAACATATATGAAAATGATTTTCATCCAATCACATCATCATAAACATACGCTAAGGCATACAAAGCATAAACTGCAATTATTACACTTTGTCCTCCAAGAGAACCAAATTAAATGGTGAACCCAAACCAAAGGGTTTCACCCACACATCAAGTAAACAACCATCTTCACCACCACCCTTTTGGTGTGATGAGATTCACCCCTCATACCTGTTGATGAGCAGATATCCGGATCAAAGTTGGTTGATCGATTTGTGAACCTCCTGATACTCGTCACCAACTATAAGCAATACAACAATCAAACATTAAACAACAAACAAAACAAATCTCAACTATTTCTAACCAAAGAGGTTTCGGCCACTATGTGAAAAATAAGGCTAGGAATTGATTTGGTTTTCCATCACTTGGATTCAAAGACAATAGGAAAGCTAAGGGTGGAATCAAGTGTTAGAAATCAAAAATTGATGAAAAACACTATTCATAATCACTATGTAGGGTTCGGCCACTTTGGGGATTAAGCGCTATGATGAGAATTGAATCATAAGCTCTTGGGTTTAGGTAGAGAATGATGAAGTGAGTTCAAAGAAATTGGTTTCACATTAAAAGGATTTTTCTACCAATTCCTATGGATTTTCAAAGTTTTGGATCTAAGAATGGATTTTCATGAAAATGGATTTTGATCATGAGATTGAGAGAGATTCAAGAAGCTAGGAGATCATACAAGTGATCTTACCCAAGAATAGATGAAGATTGATCAAGGAATCAAGGTTTTCTAACAAGGTTTCATGGATTCCTCATGAACAACATTGGTGTTTCTCAAGGTTGAAGGTGAAGTGTTCTTCAAGGGGGCTGGGCTGCGTGAATGAGGGCTGGAGAAGGCTGTCCAGCCTTCTTAACAATTCACTGAAGGGCAAAAAGGTCATTTGGTTCAAGGGTAAAATGGTAAAAGTGTAAAAGACTAAGGTTAGGGGCATTTTGGTAATTTCGCGTCCTGATTTTTCCGAACGTCATGACGACTCTGGCATACTCTCCCAAGTGTCCTGGCATGATGTGGTATCAACTCTATCCGTTGTCGCGTCTCATTGAATCCCTTTACGACTCCAAACGTCTCGTGTTTCGATTATACGACCGAATATAATATATTATTATTATTTTTCGGACGTCGGGACGGATTTTAAAAAACCTAGAGAATAAAATCCTGAGACTTATTGTCTCGTTCATGAGTCCAAATTAGGTCTCGATAGTAGAAAAATGCTACTATCAGTGAAAAACGCAGATCGGGCTTCGTTTGAGCTTTCGCCCAAAACTTAACCATGGCTTCCTATGGTTGTGTAGAGCATTCCTATCATCTCAAAATATTTTATTTCACTCTCTAAACCTTCCAATAAAATACAAATGTTAAAATACTGAAGAATTATAAAACGTGAAAATCGGGGCGTTACACTTGTCAAATCATAACAAACTTATATTTCTTGTCAAAGACTGAAAAGAAAAAGAATGTTACCTTTTATTTGTATTTGCTTACTCAAAGATCATAATGGAACTGATATCTTAGTATTATTATGGTGCTTATTAGTGGAGTTTTTATAGTTGTTGTTGCACCATGCCTGCACAGTTTAATTGCAAGTTTACTAAACCTTATTCTGCATTTTGTTATCACATTCCTTTTAAGTAAGATCAACTTATTAATAGAAAGGGAAACTATTTCTTTTCTTACGAAATTATCAATTTGGACTAGAAAGGACTTAGTACGTGGACGTCTCTACTGTTTCTCCTTTCTTCCTTGGTTTTATTTTATTTGTTTGTCTATTTACAAAAATTCCTCTATGCTGTAAATAATATAATAGTTTTGGTGTGGAATAGATAAAGGACTATAAGATCTACGTATGGATGGTATAAAACTTTGCTTCAATTTCTTTTGTGAATTGTTTGTTATAAATCGATTTTTGAGAATGCTTATAATGATGAAATGCAAGTGAAGATATTATGAATTTAGGAGGATGGACAGAAACAAACGCTTAAGTGCATGATTTTATTATGTAAATTTTACCATTGACTTCCTTTAAAATTATGATTATAGTTAAGGAGCCATGAATTGTACACTTAATATGTGGTGATATAGTTAATGACTATATGTATATTGATGATGTGATTAGGAATGTGGGTCCCCTTTATGTTAGTATGTAGTAGGTGAGGATATCTTTTTAGGACTAGATTTAATCCAAGAGACCACAGTTAGGATTCAAAGAGGAAATATGTGCATTGCGCAGAATAGGTAAAGAGTGTTGTGCCGACTAGAAAAGAAAGCCTTTAGAATTTTAGGTAGGGGGACATGTATTTTTGAGAGTCACTCCTAAGTTTGGGATGAGAATGTCAATATCAGTTAGAAAACTAATTCTATGTTTCTTGGGTCATTTTTCAATTTTTGAAAAGTGTAGTTAGGCATATTGTTTACCAATTGGCTTTTTCAATGTCATTGTCAAATCTTCATGACGTTTCCATATTTCTAAGCTCCAAAAGTACGTACCAGATGTTTCATATGTGATAGATCCTGAGTCAATACAATTGAAGGATAACTTAATCTTTAAGCTCAAGCCTAGTCAGATCGTCAACAAGAGCATTAAGACTCAATGGGACAAGACAATTTCTTTGGTGAAGGTGGTTTGGGAAGGATTAAATCCTGAGGAAGCTAGTTGGGAACTTGAGGAGGATATAGTGCGCCTGTAGCCAGATCTTATCGGTCAAGGTACTTTAAACGTTTCGCTCTGTGCATATGTAAAGCTTTAAACGAGTGTGTATGAAGTTAATTTCGGGAACGAAATTCTTAAAGGAGTGGAGAAATGTAACATCCTAAAAAAATAAAATAAATAGATATAATATTAGTGGGAAAATAACAGAGTTTTGGAAGGTTTAGAATTCATGTCTTAAGCTCTTGAAGTAAATAAAAGTGATTAAAAATAATAAATATTGGTTTAGTGTGATTTTCTTAGGGAAATTTAATTCCTGATGCGTGAGCACGCCTATTCTCAATATCAGCACGGTCGTGCTCATGTAGCACGCCCGTGCTAGAGAGCAAGATTTAAGACGTCGGAAAATGCTGCTTCCAGCGCTGGGCGCTAGGGTTCCAGCACTGAGCGCTACCCATCCGGTGCTAAGCCCCAGGTCCAGCAAATCGCGTTCTATTTGACTCGTGCAAAGAGCACGGCTGTGCTAAACAGGAGCATGCTCATGATCAACGTCATTAACGTCAAATGCCAGGGTTTTAGAAGGGAAACACATGTGACTCCTATTTATACCATCTTATAAAACTCTAGTGCGGCTATAAACCCTCTTTGCACACTAAAACACCTTAAAAACGGCTGTGGAGCATCCCCATGCTTGGGAGATGGGGTTGAAATAAACAATGAGTTTGGAAGGAGAACAACAACAACAACAACAACAAGAGGTAGACGAAGAAGATGACGAAGAAGGACAAGGAGAAGGAGATTCAAGGTTGAGGAAGGCGACATATAGGATTTGCCATGGGATACGCTTGGAGATTCTTGGAGGTCTTCAAGAGGTGAGTAGAAATACTCTTTCTCACCCTTTCCATGGTGTAATTTGTCTTGGGGTTTGGGATATGCTTTGAAAACATGGTTTTTGGAAAACATTTTTGTGTTTGGTCAAATTCTGATTTTCTAAATTTAGGGGTTTTACCTTTAAAGTGTTCCTACCTTGAATTATGTGTTTATTATTGAGATTGAAGCTATGATATATATGATGTACACATGATTAATTAACTGTTATATGTGATGGATGTTGTTTGCTGCAATACCGCCTATGATAGGCATATCGAAAGTAACTTCGCCAATGATTGGGATGTCAAAAATATGAAATACCGTCATAATAGGGTATCGAAAGCAACATCGCCACACATTGAGATTTTGAAATGAGTAATACCACCAATTTACAATGGTTGGTATCGAAAATGAGTAATGTCACTAAAGAGAATGTGATATCGTAATACCTTCATGAGTACGGTAGGCAATGAGACGCCATTGTTATGTGCAGATTGATGATCATATGACATATGTGGATATTGGAATTATTTGATATGTGAGATGCTGTCATACTTGATTTATGATATGTTGATGATGAATATATATGTTAATATTATTTTATATAATTAATACTATTTATTTTTGAAATAGCGGGTAACATGGATGGTTTTTTCGGTTACCGCACCGGCTGAAAACAATGCTTTTGTAAAAACCTTTTAAACTATATTTCTGTTCACTGGGATTTAATATCTCATTAGTAGTATTGTTTTCAGAGCCTGAGGACAACCCTGTTGAGCAGCCGGACGTTTGAAGACCTTATTCTAGTAGTTTAACTTAGTATTGTATGGCATATGTCAGGGGGACCTTTTCATCATTTACCTATTTTCTTATGCGAGATATATACATCCGGTTTTGAGGTTTTGAAACTTATTATGTTATTTCGGTTTTTGAATTGATGTAAACAATTATTTTGGATTATTATTATATTAAGTATTTATTCAGTATTTATTTAAGAAAATTTATTTTTACTAAGTTTTACTTTAATTAATTTTTTTGGGTTACTAATGTAATGGAGGGCATTACATGTTGTCAAGATTTGGTGAAGCTAGTACAAGATTTATCAAGAATGGTAAAAGTGTTGGTGTAAGCCCTAGTGGCCAATATATATTTTGGATTTATATATATTGTGTCATGACTTTATTCTATATTTTATATATGAGACATTTATTTATTATGTTCTATTTGATGATCATATTTATAGCATAATAAACTCCTTAGAATTAGTAGTTCATTTAATGGAACATCAAGTATGACTTGACCGTGAGATGTTATTGAATTATAGAACACTATTCTTAAATAACCATAGTCAAGTATTATTATTAATAAGGACAATAATAATACATTGAAACTGTTATGTGAGTGTATTGATAACCACATTTCACGGGTCATAAATATAAAATATCAAGTCTTCACATAAGTATATATTAGTGGAATATTTATACTGGAGTGACTCGCTATGTGAATGTTGCATAATAGTTATGTAAGTGTCATAAGCGATTCTCATGGTGACCATAGTGAAGTAGTCCTTCGACTTGAAGTCACTATGATTCCTAACATATGTATTTGTAGGCTTTAATACTATTAAACGTTGTCTGTAACAGAGCAATTATGAAGATAGTTATTGGGTCTGCAATGAAACATGTTGAGGAATGTGAGTGATGTAGATTAGATTCGTCCCTCCTACATAACAGGAGTAATGTTTATAGGCCTCTTGATGGTATGCGACGTAGAAATGCATGACCATGCTATGGTGGGACAATATGAAATATTGAGCCCATATGATCGTACGTCAATTACTAGATCAAGAAATAAATAATTGGACTTAACAAGGATGAAACATTTATTCCTTGTGTTCAACTAAGACATTGTGACGAAAGGACGTTAACTTCCCCTTATATATGGTTACAATATGATTTTAATTGTATCACCAATATTCTAATTAATTGGGTAGCAATAATGTATTGCTAGATGCTACTCATTGTTTATAATATTAATTGATTATTAATGTGATTAATAATAATTAATAATAATTAATTGTGAACCTATAGGGTCACACGCATGGAGCAAATGTTTAGAGAGTTGGTTTAATTGATTAATTAAATATTTTTTAATTAATAATTAAATGGGATTGATTTAATTGATTAATTAAATATGATTTAATTAATAATTAGACATTGGGCCTATAGCGTACAGTAGCCCAAGTGGGTTAGGTTAAGTGAGTGACAGCTATTAGTAAACTGTGCATATCACTTAGGTAACACACGACACAGAGCACTCATAACGGTCGTTGTACTCTATTGACAGTCGCGCCTCCTTTCTCTCTCTGTTTGCCGCGCCTCTTCCAATCCTGATAGCTAGCACTACGCTATCTCTGATGTTGGTTTGCTCGCTTGGACTAAGTAGAGGTATTGCTACTTTACTGGTGATAGAGAATAACCTCTCCCTTTATAGTGATAGCAGCACTGTTCCTCGGATCTCCGGCTTTGTAGATGTGTAGATCAAGTTGCCATTCACATCGTAGCAATGTTCGTGGTTTACCAGTGCTGTTGACATACTCACAGTGTTCGTGGTAAAGCTACGCTTCAAGAGGCATGCACAATATCCTTGTGATTCATGTGCGATACGTGGTCCTTTAGTAAAGGGATTTTTCCGCTTAAGAGGTTTTTATAAATTGTTTTTTAAAAAATCATCCCTCTTGGAACCCCAACAGTGGTATCAGAGCGTCTGGTCATAGTTTGCCATGTATCCTAGGATTGTTTGCCATTGTATGATAACATGTTTATTGCTTTTAAATATGATTTGTATGTTGAAAAGCATATTTGTATGATTTGTATGTGATATAAATCTCTTTGAACATGTTTTTTGTGCTTGGTTGTGCTCTTGACATAAACAAGGATTCGCTTCTGGAATCCTGCTACGCCGTTTGGCATGGTCGTGCTCCTTGTAGCACGGCCGTGCACGTTTGGGTTAGCGTTAGTGAACACGTAGCATGGCTGTGTGCCATTTGGCACAACCGTGCCACTTTTGAACAGCATCAGCGAGTTTTCAGCACGGCCGTGCGCTGTTTGGCACAACCGTCCACATGTTAAATAGCGTCAGCGAGTTTTTAGCACGGCCGTGCGCCGTTTGGCATGGCCATGCTGATGGACAGAATGTGATTTTGTCCCTTTTTGCATATTTATAAATTGTTTATTAAATGTGCGGTATATGGTTATGGCCCTAATTTTGGTGTTTAATTTTATTTGGTAAATACAGTCTGCGTGTCGTGATTTATTGTATTTATTTTATAAATATGGCCTGCGTGTCGTGACATTTACTTTATTTATTTTATTTTAAATTTTGTAAATTGTTCGGGATGGCATGGAGGCAACACCAAATCATAACGCCAATGGGAGGAACTTTGGAAGTTTGCTCGAGGGTCAAAGATTGTAATAATTAGTTTTAATTATTGCACATTAAGAGGCCATAATCATACTACCTTTTATATGTCTTGTATGTTTATGTATGTGATGCATGAAATGTATGAGATGTATGATTTAAATTTGGAATTTAAATTGTTTGATAGCATTATGTCATTGTATGCTTAATATGTTTTGAATTTATGTAAGCTAGTATGCCATGTATGCTATGAGAGACGTTTATATGATAAACAAGCCGGTGAGATCACTTAATTATTAAATTTCCTCAATAAATTAAGTTATTAAATGTTTCCTGATACGTGGCACTCGTCAAGGCCAGAATCATTTAAGTGTGGGTCATGCTATAGCTGAGCACCTTAATATATTCCGATGAGACGCAAAAGGTGAAATAACCTACTGCCAACTATTAGGTTGAACTTAACTAAGTGTACTCAATATGATTGAAACAGCTTAGAGGCATAGGGTTGGGAATTAATCCATATGATGGATTCGAATAAGGAGTTATTCACTCAACTGGTCCAAGAATTACATTGGATGTAATTGGAAAGGAGTTTCCTACCTAAATAGCTGAGTTTTGGGTGATCAGCCACAACTAACTCAGAACGAGGTGAAATATGGATCTTGGTCCCACTAGAAAATCTTTCAATGGGATTTTCCAAGTCAATGATGAGGGTCACTGATTTGAGTAAAATAGTGGGAGCGTATTTAATAAAAACCTATCAAATATGTTTTTAAAATCATTATACTTATACTTTGATATTTATTTTATGTAGATATCCATGGCACCAAACACAACTAATAATATGTCTTTGCGATCTGTCCTTGAGAAGGACAAGTTATCTGGAAGTAATTTTCTGGATTGGTACCGAAACCTGAGGATTGTCCTTAGGCAAGACAAAAAGCTATATGTTCTTGAGGAGGCTGCTCCTGAACTACCCGAGGATGCTTCTAGGGCTGACAAAGATGCTTATAAGAAGTATCAGGATGATGCCCTGGATGTTAGCTGCCTCATGCTTGCCACCATGAGCTCTGAGCTTCAAAAGCAACATAAGAACATGGTTTAATTGTAAGCTGGCAAAAGTAAGCCCAGTTGGACCTCATGTACTCCTTTTGGTTGGGTACATTGAGAGCCTTGAAAGATTGGGTTTTGCACTGAGCCAAGAGTTGGCTACAGATGTAGTTCTACAATCGTTGCCAGAAAGCTACAGTCAATTTATCATGAATTACAACATGAATGACATTGACAAAAGTCTGCCAGAACTGCTAGGCATGTTTAGAATTGCTAAGCAGAACATTAATAAGGGAAAAAGTAAAGTCATAATGATGGTTGATTCTGGAAAGCAGGCTAAGAAGAAGCCCTGGAGCAAGCAGAAGGGCAAGGGCAAGAAAAAGTTTAAGCCTGGCACTTCTGGCTTGAAGCCCGTGGGCGGGATAGCTAAGGAAGGCAATTGCCACCATTGTGGCCAACCTAGCCATTGGAAGAGGAACTGCAAGAAATATTTGGAAGAGAAAAAGAAGGGAAGTGAGACTTCCGCTTTAGGTATTTATGTTATTGATGTTAATTTATCTACTTCAGCATCTTGGGTATTTGATACTGGATGTGGTGCTCACATTTGTAATAATGTGCAGGGACTAAGAAGTAGGAGGAAATTGACTAAAGGTGAAGTGGGCCTACGCGTCGGATGCAACACCCTTTCCCGAGTGTCACATTCCCGAACGTTTATAAGGCCGAAAATATTTATTAATGCAAAAAATACGGTTTTTTTTTCTTTTCACAAGATGTAATGGGATTAGTAAAGGTAAATAATACTAATAAATGAACTTAGGTTCGCCATGCATTTCTAGAACATGCTGTATAATAACCACGGAACAGAAACAGAAATAGAAATAGGGTTAAATATATTTTTAATCCCTAGAAAATAAACAAATTTTGGTTTTGGTCCCTACAAAAAAAATTCTTTGGTTTTCATCCCTCTAAAATATGAAAATACTAATTTTGGTCCCTATATGAGCAAATTTTGGTTTTAATCATAAATTATATTTCTTTGGTTTTCATCCCTCTAAAATTTAATATCACCTTTTTTAATCCCTAACATTCATTTTTGGATAGATAAATATAATTCATTTTAGGGTTGAAGAAAATTTTTAAGGGAATCATATTCTAACATGACACCACAGAGATCGTTGGGTGTCACGTGGGATGACCATATGACTTTTTGTTAGATACGTAAGTAGTTAATGGAGTCACATGATAGTAGGGACAAAAAATAGTGATTTTAGATTTTAGAGGGATAAAAACCTAAGAAAATTTTTTACAGGGACCAAAACCAAAATTCGTTCATTTTACGGGGACCAATAACATATTTAACCCAATAGAAATAATACTATATACAGACATAGGAAATACAATAAGTACTAGGAGTCGTAGCTCCCAAAAAGTACTACAAAAACTAATATAGTCTGGCCGACAACAAAATTAAAACAACAAAAAGAGTCCGCCTCCGGGCTCAAGGAGACTACTGGACTGAACCATCATCACATCCATCTGTTCAAGCAGCAACAGCAAGTACCAGTAGAAAACATACAAATATGGGTGAGATTCCCGTTCATCAACACAACAAAACAGCAATAGTAAAAACGGGATGACTCACCGGGTAACAGCGTACCGAACATGCTCACAAAGGTTCTCAATATAAATCATGTTAAGCAGTCAATAACATAATATCATGCTAAACATTTAACAGCATAATATAAAGCATTCTTAAACAATACAGCGATGTATAACGGTAAATGTAAACATCAACAGCCATGCAATGCAGTGCAATATATATGACTCAATGCCAATGCCACTGGGTACTACTCTGACCCCTATTCCATGGAGCTAACAAAACGTTCGGAGAGAGTGAATGGGAGGACATGTTCCGGTTTCTGCCAGCCATGAGCAAGATGCTACAACATTCGTAACGTGCACGTATCTGGCTTTAAGGAAACACTCTCGACCAAACATGAACAGTACGACATCTAGTAGAGGATATCAGTGTATTGCACGGATTCGCCACGACACAGAAGAGCTACCAACTGGTCACATGTAAGCCCTTCCAACCCTGATACCTCCAAAAAGACCATTGAAGATTGTCATCGTAAGATTGGCACCCGCATCAAGGTGTAAGCTCAACTCCTAGGCTCAAAACCTTACAACTATGCAAATGAAATGCCAATGCTTACACAAAGCAGATGCGATCAAGCAATGTCTACCCCCCGAGTAAACCTCGAGTTCCACTAAGGTTCTCGTCCTTAAGAACTATACGTGTCTTTTGAAAAACAAAACCTTTATCCACCGGATAAATCTCGTGATCCCTCCGGGATCGAGTCATCACAAGACTGAAACAATTGAACGACTGATCGGGGTCCAAATCACCGGTCCGTTATCGAACTACTGTTTCAAAACCCAAAACGTTTCATGTTTGTGTTTATGTTTTATGAAGTCATTGATGTACTAAGTCATCAATGGTATAGTATATGGTCTTGTTTCACCACGTATTATACTTAATTATCACTTGTCTTCAACTCTAAGTCAATTACTTAACTTAGGTTTTTAATGCGTAAAACTTTATAGTTTGAGTTGAAAAACACTCTTTATAAACAAAACCATTGCTCGGGAGGCGAAGGTATATATCGCGACGCGAGGCTGAGAAGTTATCTTTACTGTTGAGACAGTCTTTCTGCTTCGCGAGGCGAGGATTGTATTGCGACGCGAGGCCGAGAAGTCATCTTTACTTCTTTGGCAGTCTTTCTGCTTAGCGATTCGAGGATTGTATCGCGACGCGAGGCAGAGAAGCTGCATTTTCACTACTTAGGCGGTTCGCGGGGCGAGAACTACTTCGCTGCGCGAGGCTGAGAAGCTGCATCTTTGCTGCTCGGTCTAGCCCACTGTCTCGCGAGGCGAGGCAAGGTTAGCCTGGCGAATGCCTTATCTTCCCTCTGTCTCGCGGGGCGATACGGGGTTCGCTGGGCGAGTGCCCTGTTTTTCATTTTCCCTAACTCCTTCATTAATTCTCCTTTTGAAACACTTAGTTTGATTAAAAGACCTATGGCTAAAGAAAAGACATTTTCCCACTTTGGTGACACACTTTAAAGGTTAAAACTTCATTTGATCTTTGGATCAAAATCACTTTTGTTTCTCTTGAAAACATAGGTTATGAAATCATGTTTTTCTTACTTCAAAACCTTGCTAGAACAAGAACAACACATGTTCTTATATTTTACTTTTACTAAGGCCACAAGCCTACTCCAATGAAGAATGGAGACTTTCCTTCACCAACAAAACAAATGTAGCTCAAAAGCTCACACAATTATGATAAACCACAATACACATTACTACATCATAATCAAACATATAAGTCCATCACACATCATGGTCTCATAATCAAGCATAAAAGTCCATACCTGATCTAGTGATCAAAGTAGGTTTTCCAACATATATGAAAATGATTTTCATTCAATCATCTCATCATCAACATATGCTAAAGCACACTACAACATACCAAAGCATAAACTCATCATGACAATCTTGTTCTCCAAGAGAACTTAACAAAACTTAACACATAAAAGTGAACCCAAACTAAAGGGTTTCACCCACACATAAACTTAAACAACCATCTTCACTACCACCATCTTGGTGTGATGAGGTTCATCCCCCCATACCTATTGATGAGCAGATTCCCGGATCAAAGTTGGTTGATCGGTTTGTGAACCTTCTGATAATCGTCAACAACTAGAACAACGCAATAATCAAACATTAAACAACAATCAAAGCCAATATCAACTATTCTAACAAAGAGGATTTCGGCCACCCTAGGTTAAAAAGGTTAGGAATTGATCTTGGTTTCCCATTTCATGGATTCAAAGGCATTAGGAAAGCTAAGGATGAAATCAAGTGTTAGAAATCAAAAAATGATGAAAACATTATTCATTATCATCACTAGGGTTCGGCCAAAAAGGGATTTTGGGCTATGATGGGAGTTGAATCATAAGCTCTTGGGTTTAGGTAGAGAATGATGATGTGAGTTCAAAGAACTTGGTCTTACCTCAAAAGGATTTTTCTACAATTTCCTATGGATTTTCAAAGTTTTGCATCTAAGAATTTCTTTTCATGAAAATGAAAATTGATCTTGAAATAAAGAAATATTAAAGAAGCTAAGAGATCATAGAAGTGATCTTACCTTGAAATGAAGGAAGATTGCTCAAGGAATCAAGTGATTCCAACAAGAAATCAAGGAGCTTCAAGACCAACAATGGTGTTTTCTTCAAGAGCAACTATGGTGTTCTAGAGGGGAGAGGGGCTGTGCGTGAAAGTGAGAGGTTGAGGGGCTGAGTTCAGCTCTTAAGAGCTCACTTAAGGGTAAAAAGGTCATTTGCCCAAAAGGGTAAAATGGTAAAAGTGTAAAAGACTAAGGTTAGGGGCATTTTGGTCATTTTGCGTCCAGATATTTTCGAATGTCATGAAGACTCTGGCATACTCTCCCAAGTGTCCTGGGATGATGTGATATCAAGATTATCTGTTGGCGAGTCCCGGTAAATCCATCTGTGGCTCTGTTCGTCACCCGATTGAGGATTTCGCTCGAACGAAGGTCAGGAAGTTATTTTTCTGAAATTTTTTAGAAATTTAACCAAAACGTAGATAATCGAATTCTAAGACTTACTGTCTCGTTCACGGGTCCATCTGAGGTATTCTGAGCAGTAAAATCATACTGTCAGTGTAAAAACGCAGACCAGACTCCGTTTGAGTTTTCGACTCAAAACATAATCGTAGCTTCCTACGATATCGTCGAGCATGACTATGGTCTCGGAATGTTTTATTTCCATTCCTAAGACCTCGAATAAAATAAAGACATTAAAATACTAAAGAATTAGAAAATGTGAAAATCGGGGTGTTATATCGGAAATGGAGCCAAAGTTGCTGTATTAGACGTAGGGACTTATGTTTTAACTTTATATACTGGGCTTGTTTTGGAACTTGATAATTGTTATTATATATGTTCCCGTTATTAGCAAAAACATTGTTTCTGTTTCTTGTTTAGACAAGAAGGGTTTTCATTTAAATATTAAGGACAAATGTTGTTCTCTTTATTTAGATAATGTTTTGTTTGCTAATGCATCATTGAGTAATTGACTTTATATTCTTGATCTCGAATTGCCTATATATAACATAAATGCAAAAAGGATCAAACCCAATGGTTTGAATCCTTCATATCTTTGGCATTGTCGTTTAGGCCATATTAATGAGAAACGTACCTCCAAACTCCATAAAGATGGATTATTGGATTCTTTTGATTATGAATCATTTGATATGTGCGAGTCTTGTTTATTGGGAAAGATGACTAAGGCCTCATTTACTGGTAATAGTGAAAGGGTCGGTGATCTTTTGGGATTGATACATAGTGATGTATGTGGGCCACTGAACAAACCTACTAGGGGTGGTTTTTCCTACTTTGCCACATTTACTGATGACTTCAGTAGATATGGATATGTGTATCTAATGAAACACAAATATGAAACCTTTGAAAAGTTCAAAAAGTTCAAGAATGAAGTAGAAAACTAACTGGGCAAGAGTATTAAAGCCATACGATCAGATCGTGGTGGTGAATACCTTAGCCAGAAATTTGATGACTATCTGAAAGAGTGTGGGATAGTATCCCAACTCACTCCTCCCGGAACACCACAATGGAATGGCGTGTCCGAAAGGAGGAATCGCACCTTGTTGGATATGGTACGATCGATGATGAGTCAATCAGATCTTTTAGACTATTTCTGGGGTTACGCATTGCTTGCAACATCTTTCACAATTAACCGTGTTCCAACGAAGGCGGTAGAACAAACACCACATGAGATGTGGAAGGGGCGAGAGCTTAGTTTGACTTTTATGAAGATATGGGGTTGTCATGTTTATGTCAAACGTTTAATCACAAATAAACTGGAACCCAAATCAGATAAATGTACTTTTGTGGGGTATCCCAAAGAAATGAAAGGATACTATTTCTATAGTCCTTCTGATGACACAGTGTTTGTCGCCAGGATTGGAGTGTTCCTTGAAAAGGAATACATCTCTAAAGTAGACAGTGGGAGAACAGTAGCACCTGGAGAAATCCAAGCACCATAGAGTACTGACTCATCTTCAACAGAACAAGAACCAAATCCACAAGATGTTGTGGTTCAAGAATCGGTTCAAGTAACACAAGAACCGCGTAGTTCAAACAGATCACATACACAGCCTGAGAGATTTGGACTTCTCCTAACTCAAGAAGGTGATGTACTGATCATGGATCAAGATGAGCCTGTTAGCTACCAGGAGGCCATAGCTGGCTCTGAATCTGAGAAGTGGCTAGAAGCCATGGGATCCGAAATGGAATCCATGTACACAAACCAAGTTTGGACCTAGGTCGAGCCACCCGAAGGGATAAAACCGATAGGGTGGAAGTGGGTCTTTAAAAAGAAGATTGAAATCGATGGAAAGGTTAATACCTTCAAAGCGCGACTGGTTGCGAAAGGTTTCAAGCAAATTCATGGTATAGACTATGATGAAACTTTCTCTCCAGTTGCAATGATTAAATCTGTTCGGATCCTACTTGCTTTTACTGCATACCATGATTATGAAATCTGGCAGATGGATGTCAAAACTGCATTCCATAACGGGAATCTCCTCGAGGATGTGTACATGACACAGCCTGAGGGTTTTGTCGATTCAAAGGATCCTAGAAAGGTGTGCAAATTGTAGAGGTCCATCTATGGACTCAAGCAAGCTTCTAGAAGCTGGAATCTTCGTTTTGATGAAGCTGTAAGACAGTTTAGAATCATCAAGAATGAAGATGAACCTTGTGTATACAAGAAGGTTAGTGGGAGCATGATTGCTCTTCTCCTATTGTATATGGATGACATTCCTACACTAAAAAATGTAAAGACATGGTTGGGGAATTGTTTCTCGATGAAAGACTTAGGTGAAGCTTCCTATGTATTGGGAATCAGGATCTATAGGGATAGATCACTGAAATTGTTAGGCCTTAGTCAAGATACATATATTGCCAAAGTACTTAGGCGCTTCAATATGCATGATTCCAAGAAGGGTTCTTGCCTATGTCACATGGCATACACTTGTCCAAGGGACAGTGCCCTACTACATCTGATGAGAGGGAACGCATGAATAAGGTTCCATATGCTTTGGCAATTGGATCTATCATGTATGCTATGATATGTAGTAGACCAGATGTCTCGTATGCCTTGAGCATGACGAGCAGGTACCAATCTGATCCCGGTGAGAGTCACTGGAAAGTAGTCAAGAATATCCTCAAGTACTTGTGAAGAACTAAGGACACATTCTTGATCTATGGAGGTGAGGAAGAGCTCATTGTAAAAGGTAACACTGATGCTAGCTTCCAAACTGATAAGGATGATTCCAAATCGAAGTCAAGATTCATGTTTTGCCTTAATGGAGGCGTTGTGAGTTGGAAGAGCTCAAAGCAGGAGACAGTTGCTGATTCTACAACGGAGGCCGAGTATATTGCTGCATCCAATGCAGCAAAGGAGGCTGTTTGGATCAAGAAGTTCATCTCTGAACTTGGTATTGTTCCTTGCATTGCGGACCCGATTGACCTCTATTGCGATAACAATGGAGCAATCACGCAAGCCAAGAAACCCAAATTTCACCAGAGATCCAAACACATACTCAGGCGTTTCCATTTCATTCGAAAGATTATCGATAGAGGAAATGTGAAGATATGCAGAGTTGATACACTAGACAATGTTGCTGACCCGCTTACCAAACCTCTTGCTCAGCAGAAGCATGACGCTCATACTAGGTCGATGGGTATTAGATTTATGCCTAATTGGTACTAGTGCTAGTGAGAGATTATTGGTGTAAGCCTTAGTGGCCAATATATATTTAGGATTTATATATATTGTATCATGACTTTATTCTATATTTTATATATGAGTCATTTATTTATTATGTTGTATTTGATGATCATAATTATAGCATAATAAAGTCGTTAGAATTAGTAGTTCATTTAATAGAACGTCAAGTATGACTTGACCCTGAGATGCCATTGAATTATAGAACACTGTTCTTAAATATCCATAGTCAAGTATTATTATTAATAAGGACATTAATAATACATTGAGACTATTATGTGAGTGTACTGATGACCACATTTCACGGGTCATAAATATAAGATATCAAGTCTTCACATAGGTATAAATATTAGTGGAATATTTATACTGGAGTGACCTGCTATGAGAACATTGCATAATAGTTATGTAAGTGTCATAAGCGATTCTCATGGTGACCACAGTGAAGTAGTCCTTCGGCTTGAAGTCACTACGATTCCTAACATATGTAGTTGTAGGCTTTAATACTATTAAACGTTGTCTGTAACAGGACAACTATAAATATAGTTATTGGGCCTGCAATGAAACATGTTGAGGAATGTGAGTGATGTAGATAGGATTCATCCCTCCTACATAACAGGAGTAATGTATATAAGCCTCTTGATGGTATGCCACGTAGAAATGCATGGCCATGTTAAGGTGGGACAATATGAGATATTAGGTCCACATGATCGTACGTCAATTACTAGATCAAGAAATAAATAATTGGACTTAACAAGGATGACACATTTATGCCTTGTGTTCAATTAAGATATTGTGACAAAAGGACGTTGACTTCAAATTATATATGGTTACAATATGGTTTTAATTGTATCACTACTATTCTAATTAATTGAGTAGCAATGATGTATTGCTAGATGTCGTTCATTGTTTATAATATTAATTGATTATTAATGTGATTAATAATAATTAATATTATTGCCAATTAATTGAGAACCTATAGGGTCACACGCATAGAGCAAATGTTCAGAGAATTGGTTTAATTGATTAATTAAATATGATTTAATTAATAATTAAACGGGATTGATTTAATTGGTTAATTAAATATGATTTAATTAATAATTAAATGAGGATAAATTTAATTGATTAATTAAATATGATTTAATTAATAATTAGACATTGGGCCTGTAGCGTATAATAGCCCAAGTGGGTTAGGTTAAGTGAGTGACAACTATTAGTAAGCTGTGCACGTCACTTAAATAACACATGACACAGAGCACTCATAACGGCCGCTATACTCTATTGACAGCCACGCCTCCTTTCTCTCTCTATATGCTGCGCCTCTTTCAATCCTGATAGCTAGCACTATGTTATCTCTGACGTGGTTTGCTAGCATGGACTGAGTAGAGATATTGCTACTTTGCAATACTGGTGATAGAGAAGAACCTCTCCCTTTGTGGTGATAGCAGCAGTGTTCCTCGAATCTGCTGCTCTGTAGCTGTGTAGATCAAGTTGTCATTCACATCATAGCAGTGTTCGTGATTTACAATTATTGCTGACGTGCTCATAGTGTTCGTGATAAAGCTACGCTTCAAGAGGTAAACACAATATCCTTGTGATTCATGTGCGATACGTGGTCCTTTAGTAAAGAAATTTTTTCGCTCAAGGAATTTTTATAAATTGTTTTTTAAAAAATTATCCCTCTTGAAACCCCCAACAAAAAGCACTTTTTCTACTTATGGTAGGATCTTCCAACACAATTCCACAAATCATGGAAAAACAAGATTTTGGTGGCCGGTTTGCTCAAAGTAAAAAGGGTAGTTACATTTCTCATTTGGTTAGGAACTATGTACTTGTAATTTTACCCCAAAATGGATAATTGGTTTTTCCTATTTTTGGTATTTTTTGAATTTATGGAAACTAATTCTCTTCAATAGAAATAATTAAGAAGGTAATGGAGAAATGTAGATCAATATTACATTTTACACTATTTCTCGATTCCCGACTCCTGATACGTGAAACGAGAAATTTATCCTTACCGGTTAAAATAAAACTTTTATTGGTTCTGTCGCAACACGACAAAAGGAAAACTTTTTAAAACGATCAACATAGGTTTCATATCAAACAGAGAATCATTTATTACTCTTCATAAAGTCATACATTACTCACAAGAAAAGAAGTCACATTGTCAATGTGATTAAAACAGATACAGAAAACAGGGGTGTTACAAAAATAAAGTATATATGATCTCAATTATGGTAAGTTTTATGGTGCACCCTCGGTGATATTCTATCTCTAAACCATTGATTTCATAGTGAAATCTAATCAATGATGAAAATGTTATTACTTGAAAATTGGGTTGTAGGTAATATTGAAAAGTTATTATTTATTTATACGTCCCTAACAATAGTTTTACATTGATATTATGTACCACAATTTACGTATGTTTTGGTCCTCTTAATATTATAATTTTCATAATCAAACTCAAAATCCGTTCCAAGTTTGGATTTTTCTCCAACCCATCAACACCCTGGTCACAAATCCTCCACACCACTGAACGTATAGGCACCACCTTCCTCCAAATTCAAGACCTTGACAACCCTCTTGAGGTGAAGGCCCCTGGAAATAGGGAAAGTATGGTTGTCTTCCCTACAGTCCCTAGCCACTAGTTCTGGAGTTCCAATAATACAATATGGGTGTATTTTTTTAGGACGAATGTAAAATAATGTCTGTTCATGATAATAGACATGTGGCAGATGTATATGCGAACAATTACAATTACAAAATTTATAGATGATTTGAAGATTGGACCTTGCCAACATCGTCTAGGTACGAGAAGGTGGCTTCTAAGAGCTTGTCATTGATGGCGATTGTGGCGGAGCTGATGGATTAGGTGGAAGATGATAATTTGAGGGGTTTCACGTGAGGGGGTTATGATGGTTGAGTTTGAGGGAGAGAGTGGCGAGGGAGAAAGTACAAAGTTGATTTTTCATAATTGTAAATATACTTTTTTTCCAATTGTATTTAAGTCCTTGTAATGGGGAAAGTCAAAATTGGGCACCACCGGTGATGTCCAATGATATAGATCAAACATAATAGGATCTTCATTTGAGTAAATTTGTGAATTATTATGTGAAGTAGCCGAATTCAATAAGGAAAATCAAAGACTCAAGGGATGATCAAGATTAACCTCAAGTGAGATCAAAGATAAAAAAGGTAGAGGAATTGCATTAAGTAAATTGCGGAAAATGTAAATACCGAAAATGAATCCTAGGCCAACGGGACTATGGCCGAACCTATGCAAGAATTAAAGTGCAAGAATTGTAAAATGAAAGGGGAAAAGATGAAGGGGAAAGGAATGGGAAGAAGATGATAGACGCCACACTCAATCCATAGAAATGGAGATTGATTGATAAGCCTAATTGTGTTCGCCACTTGAAGAGGAATCTTCAAGATAAGAACTAAATGGTCAAGCCAGAACTTTGCTAGGAGGAGCAGCTCTCAACTCACAAATTGGAAGAAATCCACAAATGATTCATTAATTCCAAAATTTGAGTACAATGAACCTATTTATATGAAATAAATGGAGGGAAGGCTAATCTAGCTTAGTCATGGCGGCACTTCTCTAGGACCTAATGGGTTTGGAACACTTAATCCCAATTTACAAGCTTAACTAAGTCAAATCCGGTCAGAACAATGTTTTAAACTTGTAGTCCAATTTTAGGCATGATAAACTGTGAATCTGGTCTTAAGTCTTGTAATAAGAGTTGTATATAATCCTCTTATCTTTCCAACGCATCCAAGATCATCGCAATCGGACGTCTTGAACTGCATATATAGTCGAAATAGTGAGGTAGGTTTGATTGGGACATACTAATTGGCCCACTAAGGTTGTGCTTGTTGGGCTTGATGGCCCAAAATGGCCTAATCATCACTACAAAAAAAGGGTTTTTGCCACCGAATCCTTCTAAAATTCGGTCACAAAACGTGTTTGTGACCGTTTATGTGACGGATAAACGGCGGTCACCAAAACCTATTCACAACATTTTTTGTGACGGAAAATCAATTCGGTGGCAAATTTGCGACCGAATCTTCGATCGCAATACGTGGTCGCATAATTTTACTTGGGACCAATGTTGTCACCACTAAATCGGTTGCAAATTCGGTCACAATACACATAATATTTTGGTAGATGTTGCGACGGGTTATCAGTAACAAATTCGGTCGCTATTAATTAATTTTATTATTCACATTTTTATATCATTATTATTATAAAAATATTAATAATAATTATTAATATTTATTTTATATTAAAAATTTTAAAATTATTATTAGTATTATTATATTTAAAATTATTAATATTATTACTAATATTTTATTTATTTATTATTAACATTACCACTTATAAATATTGCATATATATAAAATGGCATTGCAAAATAAAGGGAAACAAAAAAAAAAAAAAAAAACATTCTATCAATATCGATGTATCAATTCATACATAATGTATGTAGATGAAAATTGATGGAGGAAAAGGAGGGGCAAGTCAACTTTGCAACAAGAGTAGGTCAATCCATTCAAGTCCAAGTCAAACCTTTCAAGCCCAAGTGACCTCTTCCTTATTTTGGCTATATCTTGAGTTTTGGAAGTCCAATTGAGGTGATCTTTGATGAATTGGAAAGCTTAGACAATTATCTACAAGTCATATTGCAAACGCCAAGACCTGATTCAGCCTCCATCATGATGAAAACGTGGATGAAAGTTGAAGACACAAATTTGGACTCATTTGACTTAATAAACCATTTTTTTTTATGGCTTGTCATTGATTTCGGTTTTAATTGTTTTTTGGGCTGAATGAGCCACAAAATTACTTAGCCTCCTTAGCTTATATCTTACTTAGCTCCTATAAATAGGACTCCTATGACATAATTTCATAACTTTTGAATAAAATTTGGAATTTGCTCCCTTTGGAATTTGCTCCCTTGAGTAATCCTAGTGAGGTGTAGGCTCCTCTTAAGTTCTTGTTGAAGAACTTTCTTGATTCTTATCAAAGAGTTCTATCTCTTTCTGGTGAATCCTCATTGGCTTATCTATCATCCAAAATTATTTGGTGATTGTGGCGCCTTCCCCATCACCTTCTTCCCCTTCCATTTGCTTATTTTTTCTTTTATGTTCTTCTTACCTTGCGCCATTTACATAATGTTTACTTGCTGCACTTTAATTCAAAGTTTGTTTGAGTTTCTTGTTTAGTTATTTACATTCTTCAGTTGTTTCCTTTTGATTTTCATATTCGGGTGACAACCGCACCTTCTTTTCCCCTCCCAATTATTCTCATCGTTTTTTTTTACATAAGAACTAAGAACAAGCTCTTGGATAGATCCTCAAATTTGGTGATTCCTTCTTGGATCATATCATATGGTATCTAGAGCTAGCTTCCCTGAGCTTAATTCCTTTTTAGTTTGAGTTTTGCTAGTTAGATTGTGTTGATTTTTTTGCAATTTTTGGGTTATTTTTAACCTTGAATCCCGTTCCCAACCCCATATTTTGATTATTTGTGGTGTTGTAATGAGTCGTTAAACCATTAGGGTTTGTAATTCATAGCATCCGAAAGATGTTTCAGAGCTCAAGTTGTTTCCTTTCCTCATATTTCATGTTTTAGATTCTTGAATTTTTTTGAACTTTTCATCTTGTTCTTGGAGTTTGAGCCACTTTGATCTTGATGAATTTCACAAAATGGTGTTAGAGTGATAATCTACACCTTGATTGAAAGGTCTCTACAAGTGGAATCAAGTATACCAATCAATTTTAAGTTTAAAGCATGAACTAGACATCAATTTGGGGGAATTTAATATCTAGGCACACTTCCCAAGAACTGCCCCTTGTTCATCATGTTCATGCTTCAAAAGGCTATTTAATCTTTGAGATTCACTTAAAACCTATTTGGGGCATTTCTGTAATTTTCAGAAACTATGGCCAAAGTATTATTTTGCAAAAGTAAGGATCCAAAAAAAAATAAATTCGGATTCAGAAAAATACAAAGGGATCAATCTGCAATTATAAAAATTACAAAAAAAAAAAATGGCAGAATTCAAATTAGGCCACAAAACCCCTATTCTATGTGTTTCTAGCCTTAAAATTGCTGTTACTTGCTATTTTGGACATATCTTTGGCTCAAATTATATTCCCAAACACTAGTTCTAGAGTCTTTATCTTCTTACTTCTTCATTAGAGTGTGCTTTATTTTCTTCTTTAGCTTTTCTTGTTTGTCTTTAAAAATTCCTAAGTTTTGTCTTAATAGTTTTATTTTCTTGAACTTCTTGATTGATTGCTAGTTTGGATCTTACACAAAGTGTTAGTGCTTAAATATCTTTTGAATTGGATAACTTCTTTCCCAAGGACATTATGGGAGAAATAGAGTGGAAAAAGGCCAGAGTGAAAAAAAAAAATTTGTGTGGAAAAAGCCTCTTGAGTGAAACACTTTGTGAGGATGGCGAGACCCTTGGGATCAGGTGAGGATAGTCCTCCTCTCTCTCTCCAAGATCCGTGACCATTCAAGCTATAATGGACACTCAAGTTCAAGGTTTTACAAGACAAATAGAAAGAATGATTGAAAGAACAAATGAAAGATTTGATAGACTAGAGAGGTCTCATGACACCAACCCAGAAAATTCAAACCATGGTAGTGGTTATGAGAGTGAAACCGAGAGGACAAGGAGAAGAGGACTTAGAGTGAATGGTGAACATAGAGGGAGACAAAATGATAGAGAATATAGGATTGAGGGAGTAAAAATCAAAATACCAACCTTTTAGGGAAAGAATGATCCCAAAGTCTACTTAGAATGTGAGATGAAGATAGAGCAAGTCTTCGCATGCCATAACTATAGTGAAGCGAAGAAGGCTAACATAGCCTCCTTAGAATTTGTAGACTATGCCTTGATTTGGTGGGATCAATTACCAAAGGATAGGAGAAGGTATGATGAGGATCCTATTGATACTTGGAGGTTGATGAAGGCTATCATGAGAAATAGGTTCATTTCCTCACATTACCATCGAGACCTTCACAATAAATTGCAAAGGATGTCTCAAGGTTCTAAAAGTGTGGATGGGTATTTTTAGGAGATGGAGGTAGCTTTAATTAGAGCTAACATCAATGAAGGGAGAGAGGCTACTATGGCACGGTTTTTTGAGAGGCTACTAAGGGAGAGATGGGTAGTAATGTAACACCCCCAATTGTCATGCTTTCTACGACCGATAAACTATATAAATCAGTTTATATTTTTATCTGAGGTTTAGAAAGTGAATTTAAATAAACCAAGACCACAATCATACTATACGTCATCGTAGAGAACTACGATTAAATTTTGGGTTGAAAATTCAGAAGAAGCATGGTCTGCGTTTTCACTGATAGTAAGATTTTACTAATCAGAAGACCTAATTTTGACTCGTGAACGAAACAGTTAGGTTTAGAATGGAATTTCCAACAATTTTGATAAAATTGGCATTTCGCAATAAAAAGTGAATTCATATAAGTTTTGCGAGCGAAATCTTAAACCGGGTGAAGAACGGAGCTGAATACGGATTTACCGGAATCCGCTAACGGATAAACTTGAAGTAACATCAAGTCACATCACCTAGGAAGGCATGCCAGTGTCATAATGACGTTTGAAAATATATGAGTGCGAGAAGATCAAAATACCCCTAACCTTTTCATAATTACCATTTACCTTTAGATAAAAAGACCATTTTGCCCCTTATGAGAAATTTTTTGGACCCTCCCTTCATCACACACGCCCCTCACCTCCATGAAGACCCCATTCACTTCCTTTTCTTCATAACTCGTCTTCTCCTCGCATTTTCTCACCTTTTCTCTCATTTTCCTAAGAAAATTTCAAGAGTTTTTGTGAAGCAAAGTTGATAGTCTCACTCATCTTCATCCTCTAAGAGGTATAGACTCTTACTTTGATCTCTCAATCTCTCAATCTTCATACTCTTCCTTTGAAAACTTGTTTTTCATCTATGTCCAAGCTTGAGCTTCAAAACTTCATAAATCCATAAAAAATTGTAGAAAAATCCTTTTAATGTAAAATCAAATTCTATGAGTTAGTTTCATCATCCTATTTCATTGTCCAAGAGCATGTAATCAAAAGATGTCCCTAGCCCATATGGGTATGGAGAGGCCGAAACCTCTATGGTAGGAAAGTTTGAGTTTTTGATTCAAGTTTTGAGTAATGAGACTTGTTTTAGTGTTATGTATACTTAGGGATCATTCATCCAAGAGATAGGAAATTTTATACATCTCTATCTAATTTTAGAGCCCTAGGGCCGAACCCTAAGTCTATGGAAATAGGGAAATTTTGTGTTCTTAAATGTTGATGTTTGAATTGATTGTGTGAATGTAGTTGGTGTTGAGTATTCGGGCAAATAATCAGGAGATTCGCGAACCAGTCAGACGAATTTTCATTCGGAGGATTACTTCACAAAAGGTATGGGGAGTGAACCTCATCACACCAAAATTGGTGGAAGATGAAAATGGTTGTTTATGCTTTGTTTGGGTGAAACCCTTTTGCTTGGGTTCACTACTTTATTGATGAAGTTCTCTTTGAGAACATGATTGTAATAATGGTTTTATGCTTAGTATGTGTTTATGATGATGTATGCTTGGATGGAAAAATATTTTCATGTATGTTGAAAACCATACTTTGATCTCTAGATCAAGTAAGGATTTTTATGCTTGATTATGATTGAATGATGCATGATTGTTGTTCATCATAACCTTGCGATCATTTTGAGCTATGACTTGACAAGTTAGTGAAGTAAAATCTTCACCTCCCATGGGTGGGAGTATTCGGCCATGGTTGTAAGAAAAAGGAGGACATGAGTTGTTCTTGAACATTCAATGTTTTTGAAAGTTAGAAAGTGTTTTAGTAACTTATATTTCAAAACAGAAAAAGAAGTGATTTTGATCCAAAGCTCAAATAGAGTTTCGGCCTTCATGTGTTTTTACTAAGGTGAAAATGTATTTTTACTTTAGTCATAGTTCATCCAACAAACTAAGTGTTTCAAAAATAAAATGATGGAAGTGATTTCATGAAAGTAAAAGTAATATGAAGTTACCTTAGGTTTAATGAGATGTCACACTCTTTTGAAAACTAATTAAAATTCAATCTTCAAAGTATAAAGAGGATCTTGTCTTCAAGTTTGAATTAAATGAATCAGAGTTTGAAAACTGAATGAAATTCCATTTTATTTGACACTAGCTTAGATCATGGTTTTACACTAAGTAAGTGAGGAAAAACCCTTTTCACATTAGTTAAGGTACTTTATTTTAAGCAAGAAACAAAGTTATTTCAAATCAAATGAGTTTTTCAATTAGAAAGGTTTTGGTCTGCAAAGTCTTAACTCGAGAGTTTTCAACTCTGAATGGTCAGGCTTTACGCATGAAAACCTAAGTTAAGTAATTAACTTAGAGCAAAAGAAAAGAGATAATTAAGTATATTATATGGTGGAACAAGACCATGCACTCTACCATTAATGATTTAGTTTATCAATGACTTCATAAGACTAAAGTAAATCAATACTTATTTCATTGTTTGAAACTCAAGGAATTAATATCTTAGAAAGGATCAAAGACTTATCTAAGAGGATTCTTAATCCATCTTCATAACACTTAGAACTTGAGACGTAATTAATAAGACACAAACACAAAAATGAAACGTTTTGGGTTTTGAAACAATAGTTCGATGATGGATAGATGATTCGAATCCAGGTTAATCGTTCAATTGTTTCAGTCTTGTGATGACTTGATCTCGGAGGGATCACGAGATTTATCTGATGGATAAAAGTTTTATAATACGAAGACGCGTATAGTTCCTAAGGAAGAGAACCTTAGCGGACCTTGAGGTTTATCCGCTGGATAGACATTGCATTATCGCATCTGCTTAGTGTAAGCGTTCGCATTTCATTGCATGAGTTGTAAGACCTTGAGCCTAGGAGTTGAGCTTACACCTTGATGCGGGTGCGAATCTTACGGTGATGTTTTAAATAGTCTTGGTGGTATCAGGGTTGGAAAGGTTGACATGTGACCAGTTGGTAGCTCTTCTGTGTCGTGGCGACTCTGAGCAAGACACTCATATCCTCGACTAGATGTCATACTTTTCATGTTTGGTGTAGAGTGTTCCATAAAGCCAGATACGTGCACGTTACGAATGTTGTAGCATCTTGCCCAAGGCTGGCGTACTCGGAACATGTCCTCCCATTCACTTTCTCCGACACTTTGTTAGCTCCATGGAGTAGGGGTTAGAGTTTTACCCTTGTGGCTTATGGCATTGAGTCATGTACATTGCATTGCATTGCATGGCTGTTGATGATTACATTTAATTGTTGTACATCATTATTTTTGTTTTCTAGGATGCCTTATATTATGCTGCTAATTGATTAACATGATATATTGAGATTTATGGTATGCATGTTAAGTATGTTATTACTTGGGGCGTCGTCCCGTTTTTACTTCTGCTATTTTGTTGTGTTGATGATTGGGAATCTCTCTCATATTTGTATATCTTCTCTGCTGGTATTGCTATTTCTGGTTAAGAAGATGGGCGCGACGACGATTCAGTTCAGCATATACTTTGAGTCCGGAGGGGGACTCCCTTTGTTGTTTTGTTTTGGCCAGGCTGTGTCCAAGTGTCAGTTGTACCTTTTGGGGAGCTGTGACTCCTAGTACTTAATTATATACTTATTATCTGTTAGGCCTGGACCTATGTCTGTATATAGTATTGTTTCTATTTCCGTACTTTAATTTTGTATGACTTCTAGAAATGCATGGTGAACCTAAGTTCATTTATTATTTCTTACTTTACTAATCCCATTATATCATTGCGGAAAAAAATATCGTATTTTCCGCATTCATATTACTTTCGGTCTTATAATCATTCGGGAATGTGATACTCGGGTAAGGGTGTTGCATTATTTGGTTTTAGAGTTGGCTGAGTCTTTTAGGGTTTGTAGGTTATGGTCTGTCTTGTTTGTGTTGTGTGTTCTCTGTGTGCTTCTCTGTTGTTTTCTCCGTAAGGAAGATAATGTTGTTTGCTTTGGTTGTGTTGTGGTCCTTTGAGTATAACAATTCTGGTTTTGAAGGTAGCGGTGGCTGCTCAAAAACTGAATGCTGATGTGAACGCCATACAGGAGATGGCTACTGTGATGGTTCAACGTGATGATAGAGCTGCTGGGGGTAGAGGATTGGATGAATTCCTCCGTAGGAACCCACCTCAGTTTAAGGGTGAGTTCAATCCTGAGCAAGCTGAGCGTTGGATCTAGACTTTGGAGAAGATCTTTGGAGTAATGAAGTTTATCGAGAACGACAAGGTTGTCAACGCATCATATATGATGGTGGAAGATGTTGAATACTGGTAAGAAGGAGCTCATCAGATGCTGATGCATGATCAACAAGTTGTAGATTGGAATGCTTTCAAGGGCAAGTTCCTGGAAAAGTACTTTTCTACAAGTGCGAGGCACGAGAAAGAGATGAAGTTCCTCCAGCTGAGACAAGGGGGAATGTCTGTAGCTGAGTACGGGGCCAAGTTTGAAAGCTTGGCGAAGTTCTCAAACTGTTTCTTAGACAACCCAAGAGTGGAATGGAAATGCAGGAAGTTCGAAGGCAGTCTCAGGCTTGATTTGAAAAGGGTTGTGGTTCCTCTGGAGATTTCTGCGTTTCCCATGATGATGGAATAGCGTCGCCTGATCGAGAACTTGGAGCCTAATAAGGATAAGCGAGCGTAGAGTTCCGGACCGACTAGACTCCATAAAGGGAACATTGGTCATGACAACAGACCTCGATTATGTAGGAAGATCAACTACAACGTTTTGTGGGAGGAATCAGTGGGGGTTTCAGTCAGTCTGGAAATGCCCCAATCAAGTGTATGAAGTGTGGGAATAATCATGCCACAAGAGAATGCTCAATCATAGGGATAATATGCTTCAGGTGTGGGAAGCCGGGGCATATTTCACACGACTGTGTGCAACCAAAAGCTGAACATTCTGTTAACAATGTGCAAATAGCGATGACTACGGCAAAGGGCAGAGTTTATACTGTGAGTGGCACTGAGGCTTCTCAGAAATAAGACTTAATCCAAGGTCAGTGCGTCATGGAAGGTAAAACCTTTACTGTACTGTTTGATTCAGGCGCAACACATTCCTATATTGCATATGACTGTGTGAACCTTTTGGGATTATCTGTGTCTCCTTTACCTTTTGATTTAGTAATTTCTACACCTACTGCAAAGCCTGTTATAACTGCTAAAGTTTGTTTGAATTGTTCTATTTCTGTAAAAGAGAACGTTTTTGATTGATTTGATCTGTTTGCCTCTTTTGCAAATGGATGTAATCTTAGGGATGGATTGGTTATCTTCTAACCATATCCTGTTAGACTGTGCAAACAAAACCTTAATCTTTCCTAGTTTTGAGAATTCTGGATTTTTTACTGCCAACCAAGTAAACGCTTCTTTCAGAGAAGGAGCTTAGGGATACATGTTGTTATCTTCTTTGGAGGTCAAGAGCGAGCTAGTCTTAGAGCATGTGACTGTAGTGAACGAGTTTCCGGAAGTTTTTCCTAAAGATGTACCAGGTTTACCATCAATTTGGGACATCGAGTTTTCGATTGATCTTGTGCCAGGGATAGGACCTGTGTCCATGGCACCGTATCATATGGCACCTGCAGAGTTGGAAACCTTGAAGGACCAATTGGAGGACTTATTGGGGAAGCAGTTCGTCAGACCTAGTGTGTCGCCGTGGGGAGCACCCGTGCTGTTGGTGGAGAAGAAAGATGGAACTTCTCGCTTATGTGTGGATTATCGCCAGTTGAATAAGGTTACCGTTAAGAACAAGTATCCTCTTCCAAGGATAGATGACTTGATGGATCAGTTGAGGGGAGTGACAGTTTTCTCCAAGATTGATCTGCGATCGGGTTATCACCAGATTCGTGTGAAGGCAGAAGATGTACCAAAGACAGCGTTTCGAACACGCTATGGGCACTCTATCGTCAGTAACAAGTGTGGTGTCAGTGCTTCTCAAATAGATAGAGATCTCAGAGGTATCGTTGAGTCTCTTGTGAGTTGTACCACGGCCAGTGGGGTGTTTATGTTTGTTGTTGTTATTTTTACGCGATGGCTTCTAGGCGAAACTCTGATGTGAAATTCTTGAACTATGATAAGTTCTTATCTGCTTAACTGTTGAAGTGAAAATTTTTGGCTGTGTTTTAAGATATCAGAGAGAGTGAGATTAAGTTTTGAAACCGTCTAATGGGATTATCCTACATAAGTGGGGTCGTCTCAGTCAGTGTAAAAACGCAGACCGGACTCCGTTTGAGTTTTCGACTCAAAACTTAATCGTAGCTTCCTACGATGTCGTTGAGCATGACTATGGTCTCGGAATATTTTATTTCCATTCCTAAGACCTCGAATAAAATATAAGTTCATAAATACTGATTAATTAGGAAAACTCGAAAATCGGGGTGTTACACAAGGCACCGCCCATCACGTGCTAGTCGCGACGCGCAACTGACATGTGTCACTTTATGTCCCATCGCTGCCAGCCAACTGGTCAGAGTTGCCACGCTTGAGCATCCAAGCACTCCACGCTAGAGCGTTATCACACTTGAGCGTTCTCATGGTCCACGCTTGAGCATTCTGCTCTGGATCAATTGTTCTTCATGCTTCTCTTATCCAATTCAAACCCATCCCTTAACACACCTTCTAAGCATACTTCCAAGTATAAAACACTCCACAAGCCTAATCACATATACATCCATATATTAATTAAAGTGATGAAAATTAGGATGTTACACTTAACATCAACATTTTAAATTCCTAACCCTACTAACCATACCAAGGCCGAATGCCTTATGGAAGTAGGATAGGTTTCTTTATTTTGTTTTGTCTTCTTGGAACCATTTTAAGTTCAGTGAACCATTACTTGAACATAGAAGCTTTGGCTTCCCATTTTAAATCACCATGGCTGAACCATACATAGCATTTTTCAACAAAACATAGGCTATCCAACAACATTCAAAATAGTTAGAAAATCATTCTAACACATAAGCATTTTATCAAGGCATCTTAGAACATAAACAAGTTCATCATTTAAAAATCCTATCCTTAGATCTTTAAATCTAAGAATAGTTTTTCACCATGCCAAAAAGATTTTCAACACTAACACACAAACACAACCATTACACCAACACCATAACATACCCATCATAATCAACGAAGTAAAGAACTTTATACGGAAACCCTATCTCTAGGGTTTTCCTTGAACAAAACTAGGAGGCCTTTATCACCACCATTAAGGTGTGATATGGTTCACTCTCTCATTACCTTTATGAATCTCCTTTCAAGAGTAAGAGAAGAAAAACTTGGTCACCAACACCACTAGAAAATTGTGACCTAAAGGAAAGGATGAACAAGTTCAAAACTTGATTTCAACATTATAAGCACGGTAACATAAAGATGTTCTCAAGAGTATAAAAGTTAAGGAACTAGGTTAGAAACTTACTCTTGAATGAAAGGTTCAAAGGCAAGTTCAAGAAGCTTCGAATGTTCTTGAAGATCCTTAAGTATCTTGATGGAAATAACTTCAAATGAAGAAATACCAAAGATGAAAGTTGTTTAGAAGGCATCAAGGAGTCATAAAAGTTGAAATGAAAGAAAAGGTGAAGGTGTGCTCACCTTAAGCTCACAATCGAATGCCCTAGGAGAAGGAGAAGAAGAATGAAACTTGAAGCGTTTGAGTAGAGAAATGAAAGAATGAGAAGTCTTAGTGTATTTTTACACGATATAGCCGAATTCCCTAAGGGATTTAGAGCCCAAAATTAATTAAAATGTGTTGAAAATTGTCATGGAGAATGGAGGGTTAAGATGCATCCAAGTAAATGTGTTGTCAAGTTTGTATGAATTAAGGACAAGATTTGCCAAAAATGGTAAAAGCACTTTTTCTACTAAAGGTAAGATCTTCCAACACAATTCCATAAATAATGGAAAAGCAAGATTTTGGCTCATTTCCTATGTAACGGTCGAACTCCCCTTTGTAAATATGACAGTTATATTTCTCATTTGATTAGGAACTACGTGTTTAGGATTTTTACCAAAAATGGATAATCGATTTTTACTACTTTTGGTAATTTTGGATTTTCATGAAAATTAATTCTCTTCAATAGGAATAATCAAGAAGGTAATGGAAAATGTAATTTAACATTACATCTCACTCAATTCCCCGATTCCCTGCGCACGCAAAACGAGAAATTATCTGATACAGGTTAAAACATAACTTTTACCGGTTTCGTCTCAAAACCACAAAAGGAAAACTTTTCACAACTATCAACATGGATATAAAATCATCAATGAAATCATTCATATATGAATCATAAGGTCATATATAGCATAAAAGATAGAAATCACATGGTCAAAGTGACTACAACAGATTACAGAAAATGGGCGTGTTATAGCAAGCATTCGAGAGGATGAGAAAGCATAGCCTCAAGATGAATCCGGAAAAGTGTAGTTTTGGAGTGTCAGCTGCCAAATTCTTAGGTCTTTTAGCCCACCAAAAAGAACTAGAAGGGGACAAGAATAAAACTAAGGCCGTTTTGGAGGTTGTTGCGCCAACATATAAGAAGGAGTTACAATCTTTTTTAGGGAAAATAAATTTCCTCAGAAGATTTATATCAAATTCATCAGGTAGAACCAGGGTATTTGCCCCATTGGTCAAGTTGAAGGCTGAACAAAACTTTGTATGGGAACCCTGCCCTCAAGAAGCTTTTGACCAGATCAAACAATACTTGACAAATCCATCGGTCATGATGCCTCATGTGCCTCGTCGACCGTTGAAGTTATATATCAGCATTAGAAGAAACTGTTGGCTCTTTACTGGCCGTCGAAAGAGCTGTCTACTACCTCAATCGGGTGTTAAACGATGCTGAAAAGAGATATAGTACTATAGAATAATTGTATTTAGCTTTGTATTTCTCATGTACGAAACTCAAATACTATATGATGCCTTGTAATGTTTTGGTTTTATCAAAGACCAACGTAATAAAGTATATGTTGTCTAAGCTTGTCCTTAATGGTCGTATTGGCAAATGGACCATAGCATTATGTGAGTTCTCTTTGAAGTACGTACCAGCAAAGGCCGTTAAAGGGCAAGCAATTGCTTACTTTCTAATAGATCATCCGGGTCTAGATGTTGAAAGTATAGATTTTTTCGGGTTAAAATCTTGGCATCTTTATTTTGATGGGTCGAGGCATCAAGGAGGAATAGGAATGGGAGTGTTGATTGTAACACCTCAAGGTATTCCAACTAAATTTATGTTTGAACTTAAGTATCATTGCTCTAATAACGAGGCTGAATACGAAGCCTTGTTTGTTGGATTAGAAATACTTATCGAATTGAAAGCACGAAATGTACATATTTTTGGAGAATCGCAGTTCATTATTGAACAACTTACCCAAAAGTACAAATGCGTTAGCAATAGTTTGATTAAATATTGCATAGTGGCAAGTAAATTAATGAAGAAATTCGACGAAGTTATCGTCGAACACATCTCAAGAAATTTGAATCAAGAGGCTAATGAGTTAGCTCAAACTGCCTTTGGTTATAAAATATCTCAAAAAGTTCTGTCAGATTTAGTAGAAATCAGAGAACTTTTATATCCTCTGGAAGAAAGAGATGTTTATCTAAATGATGTTTTGCCACTAAATGACTGGAGAACACCAATTGTTGAATATTTGGAAAATCCACGTCATGATGTGGATAGAAGATTTAAATACAAAGCGTCAAAATTTGTAATATAAGGAGGGCTTTTACATATGAGATCTGTTGACGAAAATTTGGATTTATGCCTAAGTGAGGAAGAAGCATATTTGGCTTTGTCAGAAGCTCATGAAGGAATTTGTGGAACTCACCAGGCAGGAGATAAAATGAAATGGATACTTCGACGTTATAAGTATTATTGGCCCATGTTGATAAGGGATTGTATATTGTTTGCCATATCTTGTGAAGAATGTCAAAAACATGGCCATATACAAAATGTTCCAGCTAGTGAATTGCATTTTATTGTAAAACCTTGGCTATTTAGGGGATGAGCTCTAGATTTGATAGGCCAGATACATCCTACATCGACAAAGGGGCATAAGTATATACTAATAGGGGCTGACTATTTCACGAAATGGGTAGAAGCTATTCCTCTGAAAAACATAACACAATGTTATGTTATTGATTTCGTTGAAAATCACATAGTTTATCGGTTTGGAATACCACAGACATTGACAACTGATCAAAGTACAATTTTTACTGGAAATAAAGTTATTGAATATGCTAAATCAAGACGAATCAAATTACTCATGTCGACTCCATATTATGCACAAGCCAATGGCCAAGTAGAGGCCATGAATAAAATAATCATAAGTTTGATCAAGAAATATATTAGCCGACAACATAAAAATTGGCATAATACTCTTGATCAGATTCAATGGGCATGTAAAAATTCACCAAGGGAATCCACAAGCACATGTCCATACAAATTAGTATATGGTCATGATGCAATGTTGCCTGTTGAAATCAATCTTCAATCTGTTCGCATTCAAAGACAAGACGAGTTGCCAGTCGAAGATTATTGGAACTCTATGTATGACTAATTAAATGAATTGAGTGATGAAAGATTGATTGCGTTGGAAAATTGGATTCGACAAAAAGAAAGAATTGCCAAGTTTTATGATAGTTGAGTCAAATATAAATCGTTTAAAATTGATGGTTTGGTTTGGAAAGTTATATTTCCCATGGATAAAAGTTGTCGAGAATACGATAAATGGTCTCCAAAGTGGGAAGGACCGTTTAAAATTTCTCAAGAATTTTCCGGAAACGCTTATGCACTCGTCAAAGTTAATTCGGGTTTGAGGATTAAGTCTATTAATGGCAAATATTTGAAGCCATATAGACCGACGATGTGCGAAGTAAAAATAAATGAAAGATGAAAATTTTGTCTTTCCATTTACTTACAAAATTCAATGATGATAAGTATATTGTTGGAACTAATTAATTTAAAATAAATCAAAATAATCTAAGAGATGAGGGAAAGAACTGAAGAGTTATATTGCAAAAATAGGATTTCAGAAGTGATTTTTCGGTATCAAAATACCGATTCATTACATCGAAAAAAAAATTTCTAAGTGCTATTCTCCCCTTCTACCAAAGTTTGGCACACATGTCAGTTCATCCCAAGATTTAGCTAAGCTATTTATGTCAGCTCTAGCTACTGCGTATTCAGGCTCCAAAGATTTATGCTTGTCCACCACAGCTACTGCCTGATCTCCCAATGACAAAGATTCGTCATCGATAGTTTCAATCTTTTTCTAACTTTTCGATAAAGCTTTGTCAAAGAGAGTCATCCATCTTTTAGCCTTTTTCACTTCTGCTTTAAGTTCTGCAATATAAGCAGAAAGAGCTTCTTTAGCCTTATTTCCTGAAGCCATGAGGTCAACTTCTTTTTGCTTAGCGGCTTCAAGGGATTGAAATTTATCTAGAAGATCGTCCCGATTATTTTCTTCTTCTTCAAAAGAGGGGATGACTGAATTGATCTTTGGGATTTTGGTAGTGAAATTTTGCCAAAAATCATGAATGGCTATGAAGAAGGTTCGACTAGATGTTGGAAGATTGCAATGCATGGGCTCAATTTCCCTAATCAATCTTGACATGTTGTTATGGAATTCTTTGTCAGAACACAAGTTGTCAAAAGGATGGTCGAGGAAGGTCTTTAAATCTTGCATCAGCTTAATGGCTCGAGAATTACTAGAGTCTTGGCCTTAGTTGGTGGAAGAATGAGCTGACTTGGAAGAATCTTTGCGATTTACTTCTGCCAACATGTTAGTCCAATTGCTGAAATGTTTGGCAGGTTTTGGTTTCGACATTGTTTCAGTTGCAAGGTTCATGGATGGAGGAGAAGGAATTTAAGTAGGCATTGTCTCAGCTAATAAGGTCTCCATATCAATCTCATCGTCAGGAATCTCAATCATTTCAGAATCTACATCAAGATTGGTCAAGTCGATACCTCAAAGTGGAGAAGTCTCGGCTTGAGCATGAACTTCACCACTTTGAACGATAGGTAGTTCACGATGGATGGAAGGAAGATCTTGAGCTTCAATTGCAGAAAGCTCCATTTGTGTCCTTGAAACGTCTTCCTATCCGTTTTGTTTGGAGGCCTGGATATATAAAAAAACGGGAGAGCAAGTGGAAAGAAATTTTATTATTTTCGACAAATATAGATTGTTGAAATTTAAAAGGTTGTAATAATACCTCTATTTCCACTTGCAAGTTTGGTTCAGCTAGTCCGGCATGAATATTTGATTCAACGCTCGGATTGGCAATTATTTCCTGTGTTGAAATAAAGGATATAATTTAATTCAAATTCCTTTTTTAGATGAAGATTGAGTTAAAAGTTTTGTAAAAGAAAATTACCTGATTGGAATCTGAAGGTATTAAATCTTTGTCGACAGAAACTCTCTCTAAGACAGAAATGGGGGAATTTAAATTCTTGTCTTGTTTTAACCAGGGAGACTATTTCATCAAACGTTTTTGAAATATTTGTAAAAGAAAAATATTTTAAGTAAGGATGTTTACCTTGGAAGTTTTCGTCGGAGATGAATTAGTGGCCAAAGGCAAAGACTTTAAAGGTGTGGAATCCTGGAACAACAAAGTTTGGTCAGTTGAAATCCAAGTTGAATAAATGGAGCCAATTAAAAGGTTTTACCTTAATCTTCAACGAAGCTTCTGACATGGAAACACTTTCGTTTGGTTTAGACTTATTTTTAGAAGCCTCTGAAACTGACGGTTTCTCTTTTCACTAGGGAGTTTGTTTTGTCTATTCTTTTGCCCGAGGAATCGGCGGTTTGACAGAAAGAGTAGTCTTTTTGGAAGTGATTTTCCTTTTAGGAATGACTTCATCTTTATCTTCACTGCTTTCGATAGGCACAACCTCTTGGTCTCTCTTGTAGGCTAAAGGTTCAGACAAAGGCAGTGCTACAGAAAAAGAAAATATTCAGATGTCGAGAATAAAAGAGATTGAGTTGGTAATTACAAAATGTAAAGTACCTTGATGGTGTATGATCCTGGTAACCTTGTCGAAGTGTTCGTATGGCAACTCAAACCATTTTGCAAAAGTAACTTCAGATTTCTTTTCAAAAGGGTTGTATGGCGCGTTTAGCCTTTCTAATAATTTGAAGTTACTAGCTTTAGTCAGTTTCTCAAGAGATTCGTCGGCCAAACCAAAACGAGCACAAGGAAAAGGAACAAAATCAGGAAAGGGAGTTTTTAGAACATTAAATATTCTTGGGTCATTTGAGGAAGATGCCAAAATTTTAAAGTTTTTCGTGACTCTCGTTCATCGTGTTCTCGTTTTGCTTTGGCTAATATCTCGTTGACATGACGAATCATCGAACCAAGGTACCGCGGATCCGATTTGACTTTGTAAATTTTTTCAAATGCGCGAATATCATTAAAATGTTCATCTTGACTCTTCAACGATGGATCTTGTTCATGCACAGAGGTGCTTTTAGCATTGGCAGCAGAAGAATCACCAGGATCAGAAATAGGCGAATCATTGATTCGACTGAGACAGGTTTTCAAATTAAGATATCTTTGAAAATATTTACCCCACCAATCAAGGAAACTTTGGGTAACCCCATGGAAGCATGAAAAGGGGATGAAGACCAGAGATTCCTTGCGAGTTTTGTGCTCAAGGTATAATTCTTCAATCTCCTCGAACGAGGGGGCACAAGCATTGATATAGTGCTCATCTGGCTCTGATGAGTAAGGAGCTGGAATGGTCTGGCGAAAGTCAAGTTGACAGGCAACAGTATTGGGAAGATGTATGTACAAACGGCCGCTTTTTGTGCCTGGATGATCAACGAAAAGAATTTTTTGGGACAAGAAACTAGACCGGATTGATAGATTTGTTTTGCTGACCATAGAATCTAAAGAAATAATTGGTCTGGTAAACCATTTTGGACCAAAGCTTCAGTCAATAAAAGGAGAAAAGTTGATCTTTGAAGAAGATGAAAGGGAGTGAAAATTTTTGAAACAATAACGGAAATTTTTTGTATCATCCTTACCAAGAGAGGGACATGAATGATAACACAAAAAATATCCATATGTGACAATTGACAAATCTGAAGGAGGGGAGTAAGATAAATGATTCTCAAGTATGGCATTTAGCCAGAGTTGAAGCAACCAGATGGGTCCACCTATGTTGGTTTTCTTTTTTCGACTCCTAATGTCGTCGACCAACATACTCATACCGTCATAAAGATTAGTTAAAATACATTGACCTAAGGCTATTCTTTATCCTTGATAAAGGAGATTAGCAAGAGGGACAAACGATTGGGGGGTTGTGGTAGAACATAGGCACATAGCCATAACAATAAGAAAGCTACGTGTTCAGCGTCGGAAACTTCATCTTCAGCTTTTCCTTGGAATTCTTTGATGAAGTTGGTAAAGGAACATTTTTGTCTATAGACATCAATTAAGTCTTCGACCTCAACATCCCCATGTATGACGCGGGACCATCTGGTCGAAGACCGGTAATGGCTGACACATCAAAGAGGGTAGGACCCATCATTCCATATGGAAAGTGAAAATTGTTTGTAGTTTTGTTCCAGAAGAAAGAAGAAGCCCCTATCATAGAGAACTCAACAGGTTTGAGGTGGCGGGAAAGCTGGATAAACTCATAGATACCAGCAGATTTCCATACTTCTTCTTTTTGAGATTGAACTCTTTCAAGCCATTTTAAGTATGAATCGAACTTAAAGGTTGGGGGCATTCTAAAAATCCTATCATTTCTCTTGAAAATATGAATGGGAAGAGAAGGTAATAAGCCAAAATAGCTTCATCGAGGGTTTTACAAGGAAAGAACAATTGAAATTTTCTGGGTAATTTCTCTTGATTTAAAAAAGGACCCAAGAATGCAAGTGAAGGCTCCAAAGAAATGGAAAGATCAGAGACTAGAAAGATTACCTTTAACCTTTGCCATAACTCAACACCATCTATGGTTGGTTCGCTTACTGTTTTTTGAGGAGGAACCGAAGAGATTGGAGCACCTGGGTTTTTCTTTGATGAAGACGCCATGGAAAGTGTGAGAGAAGAGGTTGCAGGTTTTCTTGAAAATAAGAAATGCCAGCGAATGAAACGTAAAGAAGGAGAAGCTCGCGTTTTTCAGAGAAAAGAATTTGAAGAGAGTGATTGTGCTTTAAAAGCAAATGATGATGGTTCAAATTCCCAAAATTATAGCTGTTACCTCAGTTGAGTAATTATTATCCCCAAAACATAGGGGTATGGAGATTTGATAGGAGTTGATAAGAAAGAAATCTTATCAAAAAATTTAAAAGTTTGTTAAAGGGGGATTATTGATGTTCCAGACTCAAGATTTCTACAGGTTTTTAACTTTCTCCAAGATTCAAATGTCGAAAGAAAAAACTTGGGGGGCATCTGTTAGATGGAAATTTTTAAATTCTATTTCCGATAGAGAGTTAAAATATTCTTGACATATATAGATGATAAGCCAACCAAAATTATGGTAGAATGGAACTCGAATTTAATCTTTGTTAATGAAATTTTTACAAGTGTTGGAATTGACAGGATAATTTGGGTTGATGACCGGATGGGATCGATTGGGAGAAAATAATTGTCGAACAAATTATTGATGAGAAGAAGTCGCCGAATGTCAATCATGAGCAAGAGACAAACGCTAAGTCCACACGACTGACAAGAGTATTCTTATGACGTTGAAAAATTGAAGCTGTCAAAGACATGAAGTGTTGTTAAATAGTTGTTTTCATAGGTTTTGTCAGTTGTAGTTAATGACATAAAGAAAAACTGTCATAAGACGTGTCATGTAGATAAGTAGTTAGTTATTTTATAGTTTGTCTATAAATACTAGGATTTTTGATGTAATAAGGGTATGAAACTTGATGAAACATCCTATACATCTCGATCACACAATAGATTGCGGATTAAGAAATCAAGTATTCCTTCCACCATTCTATTTCAATACAATTTTATACATCCTGTAACGTCCCGATTTTCACGTTTTCTAATTCTCCAGTATTTTAACGTTTGAATTTTATTGGAATGTTTAGAGAGTGAAATAAAATATTCCGAGAAGATAGGAATGTTCTACACAACCATAAGAAGCCATGGTTAAGTTTCAGGCGAAAGCTCAAACGGAGCCCAGCTTGCGTTTTTCACAGATAGTAGCCTTTTTCTACTATCGAGACCTAATTTGGACTTGTGAACGAGACAGTAAGTCTCGGGATTTTATTCTCTACATCTTCGTTAAAATCCGTCTTGACGTCCGAAAAATAATAATAATATATTATATTCGGTCGTACATTTGGAGTCGTAAAGGGATCCAACGAGATCCAACAACGGATAAGCTCGATACCACATCATCCTAGGACACTTGGGAGAGTATGCCAGAATCTTCATGACGATCGGGAAAATCTAGACGCGAAATGACTAAAATGCACCTAACCTTAGTCTTTTACACTTTTACCATTTTACCCTTTTGGCAAATGACCATTTTGCCCTTAAGTGACTTGTTTTAAGGCTGAACTCAGCCCCTTCCAACCCCTCATTCACGCAGCCCAACCCCTCTTGAAGAGCCAAGAATAGCCATCTCCTTCCTTAGAGCAAAAACTCCATTGTTGTTCATGAGAAATTCATGAAACCTTGTTAGAATCACTTGATTCCTTGAGCATTCTTCCATCATTTTAAGGTAAGATCACTCCTATGATCTCGTAGCTTCTTGAATCTCTTTCTATTTCAAGATCAAGATCCATTTTCATGAAAATTATTTCTTAGATCCAAAACTTTGAAAATCCATAGGAAATTGTAGAAAAATCCTTTTGAGGTAAGACCAATTTCTTTGAACTCACCTCATCATTCTCTACCTAAACCCAAGAGCTTATGATTCAACTCTCATCATAGCTCAAAAATCACAATATGGATGAACCCTTTTGATGATGATGAATAGTGTTTTTCATCAATTTTTGATTTCTAACACTTGATTTCATCCTTAGCTTTCCTATTGCCTTTGAATCCATGAATGGAAAACCAAGATCAATTGCTAACCTCTTTACCCTAGGGTGGCCGAAACCATCTTTGTGAGAATTGTTGAGTTTTGTCTTGTTTGATGTTTAATGATTGATTGTTTGGTTGTTTGTAGTTGGTGACGATTATTAGGAGGTTCACAAACCGATCAACTGACTTTGATATGGGAATATGCTCTTCAACAGGTATGGGGGGTGAACCTCATCACACCAAAATGGTGGTGGTGACTAAGTTTATGTGTGGGTGAAACCCTTTAGTTTGGGTTCACTTTTAATTGTTAAGTTTTGTTAAGTTCTCTTCAAGAACAAGGTTGTTTTGATGAGTGTATGCTTTAGTATGTTGTAATGTGCTTTAGCATGTGTTGATGATGATATGATTGAATGAAAATCATTTTCATGTATGTTGAAAAACCTACTTTGATCACTAGATCAAGTATGGACTTTTGTGCTTGATTATGATGCAATAATATATGTTTATTGTTATCATAATTGTGTAAGTTTTGTAAACCATAACTTGGTTAGTTTGGTGAAGTAAATCTTCACATTGGTGCATAGTTGGCTTTTAGCCATGACCTTGAGGAAAGGAAGAACATGTGTAGTTCTTGAACAAATCAAGTTTTGATGTAAAGAAAGTGTTTTTAATAACTTATGTTTTTCAAAGAAAAACCTTAAGTGACTTTAATCCAAAGATCAAATGGAATTAAATCTCAAAGCGTTTTCACCAAAGTGAAACATGTTTTATACCTTATCCTTAGTCCATCTAGTTAATCAAGTGACTCAAAATGAGACAAGAAGTGTCTTCATGAAGAGAATCAAAATGGTTCCATAAGGTTAATGTCTTGTTTTAAGGCAACTTTTCGCTAAGCGAATTTACCTTCGCTAAGCGAAAACAAAGGAATTCTAAGTTGGGCATCACTGCCTCACTTTCGCTAAGCGAATCCAGAGAAGTTCGCTACGCGAATGATGTTTCGCCGAGAAATCCAGAGGAGCTTCAAAAGAGGTATAACCGCCTCCATATTCGCTAAGCGAATATAACAAACTTCACTACGCGAATTATGTTTCGCCGAGCGATGCAGAGGAGTTCCAAAGGAGGTATTACTGCCTCATTTTCGCTAAGCGAATGGAATTCCGCTAAGCGAATTTCATGTTTCAGAAAATGCTAGAAATGAAGTAGCTCAAATGTTGTTTCAAATCAAATGAGTTTTCAATTGTAAAAGTTGTTTGGTTTACAAAAGGAGTTTTCTAACTCAATCGTAAAATATTTACACGTAAAAACCTAAGTTAAATAATTAAATTAGAGTTGAAGACAAGGGTTAATTAAGTATGGTATGTGGTGGAACAAGACCATTTACTATACCATTGATGACCTGGTACATCAATGACTTCATAAGACTTAAGTGGATCAACACTTATTTCCCTAATTGAAAATCAAGGATTAATACCTTAGAAAGGCTTAAAGACTTATCTAAGAGGATTCTTAATCCTTATTCATAATGTTTAGGACTTGAGACCTAATCCATAAGACGTAAACACAAACACGAAACGTTTTTGGTTTTGAAACAGTAGTTCGATGACAGACCGGTGATTTGGATCCAGGTTAATCGTTCAATTGTTTCTGTCTTGTGATAACCAGAATGAGAGAGATCCGGAGACTGTGTAGGTATGGGACTGTACAGTGGAAGGAATCCTGAGGCTATGTAGGTATGAGACTGTATAGTTAAGGGAAGGCATATAAGAATTGATTGGTATTACCCATATCAACAAGATTTATCTTCTTTTCAGGAGCTTAGAACATAAGAACTTTATAGTTAAGCGTGCTTAACTTAGAGTAATTATGGCATGGGTGACCTTCTGGGAAGTTTCCTAGAAAGCGTGTGAGTGAGGACAAAACACGCTGCAAAGACTTGTGTTGGTTTGTGGGGACAGTCGGCGATTCTGAAAGCAATCTGGATCATTCCAAAGGAATCACGAGATATTTATCTAATGGATAAATGATTTATCCGATGGATAATTGTTTTATAAAACAAAGATGTGCGTAGTTTCTAAGGAAGAGAACCTTAGTGAACCTTGAGGTTTATCCAATGGATAGACATTGCTTTATCGCATCTGCTTTGTGTAAGCATTGGCATTTCATGTGCATAGTTGTAAGGCCTTGAGCCTAGGAGTTGAGCTTACACCTTGATGCGGGTGAGAATCTTACGGTGACGATCTTCAATGGTCTTTTTGGAGGTATCAGGGTTGGAAGGGCTGACATGTGACCAGTTGGTGATTCTTGTGTGTCATGGTGAATCCGTGCAATACACTGATATCCTCTACTAGATGTTGTACTTTTCATGTTTGGTCGAGAGTGTTACCATAAAGCCAGATACGTGCACGTTAAGAATGTTGTAGCATCTTGCTCATGGCCGGCAGAAACCGGAACATGTCCTCCCATTCACTCTCTCCGAATGTTTTGTTAGCTCCATGGAGTAGGGGTCAGAGTCGTACCCAGTGACATTGGCATTGAGTCATGAACATTGCACTGCATTGCATGGCTATTGATGTTTACATTTACTGTTATACATCGTTGTTCTGTTTAAGAATGCATTATATTATACTGTTAGCTGTTTAGCATGATTTATATTGAGAGTTTTAGTATGTTGTTTAACTATTTAACATGTTGGGTACTCTGTTACCTGGTAAGTCGTCCCATTTTTACTACTGCTGTTTTGTTGTGTTGATGAACGGGAATCTCACCCATATCTATATGTTTTCTGCTGGTACTTGTTGTTGCTGCTTGAACAGATGGATGCGACGATGGTTCAGTTAAGCAGTCCCTTTGAGTTCCGAGGTGGACTCTTTTGCTGTTTTAGTTTTGTTATCGGCCAGACTATATCAGTTTTTGTAGTACCTTTTGGGAGCTATGACTCCTAGTACTTATTGTATTTCTTATGTCAGTTAGACATTAGACTTATGTCTGTATATAGTAATGTTAATGTTTCTGTTTTCCGTTTTCTGTTTCTGTATTTATAATACAGTATGTCCTAGTAATCCATGGTGAACCTGAGTTCACTTATTAATATTATTTAGTACCTTTACTAATCCCATTACATCTTTATGGAAAGAAAAGAAAAAGAAAAATCGTATTTTTCGCATTAATAAATATTTTCGGCCTTATAAACGTTCGGGAATGTGACACTCGGAAAAGGGTGTTGCACATCCAAAGTCTTTTATTTAAAATTCATTTATTTTCAAAGCATGTTCTTCAATTCTTTTCATTGTTCTGCACTTTAATTCTTGTCTTTATAATTTCAACGTCATTTATCTTCAAAGTCATTTACTTTCAACACTTGTCCTTCAATTTCTCTTTACTTTTCTGTCAATTTATATTCATGTTCTTTACATTTCTGCACATTTATATTTCTGGACTTTTCCACATATTCATTTTTTTATTCACATGTTTATTTAAAGTTATTTATTTTGTTTGTACTTGATGTCTTATTTCGACGATAATCTTGATCATGACATGAACTTGACTGTCTGTCAAATTTGACTTTATAGAGTACAACGATCAACCTACATCTGACAACGAGATTACCGCATAACTCGAAAACTCACTATTCGTTTAATCTTTTCTATTTGTTTCTCGTCGGATTTGACTTTAATCAAAAATCAACTTAAACAATTGGGAAAGTGTAACTAATAGGTGAGGAGGCGTTGCCATGATAATACTATAGCTAGATATTCTATGAATAAAGGATGTATTTGGAAGAGTTTATTGAGAACTTATGAGAATAGCTTATGGAAATAAACTTACGCAAATAGTTTATATAAATAGTTTATGATCTTCCTATAAATTCTCTTTAGCTTATTTTCATAAGTTTGTCAGAGAAGCTTATGAAAATAAGCTATTTATAGCTTATTTAAAAAAAAACTTATTGAATAAGCGCTTAATTAATCTATGTATCAAATATACCCAAAATCAAAAATTATCGAGACAAAAAAGTGTAACTAACAGGTGTTTTTCAATAATTTCATTCGGGAGAAACTCATCTAAATGCGGAAGGGCAAAAGGCAGAAGCATGAATAAAAAGATTTAAAATTTGAAGAAAAGGAATGGTTAAAATAGCTAAAAAGGAATTATAAACATTAAAAAATTCGAAGAAAAGACAAATTCGACAATGGTTAGCTGGAAAGTATACAACCACTATTCAAACATAAAAAGGAGTTCAAAGAAAAACATTGATGATTGTATCTATTAAGTGGTTTACTTGATGCATTGACTGTATTTTTAGGTTTTGTCGAATAAAATAAAGTACATACATGACCCTAAGACGCATATAATTTTGAATCTATTTTTATAAGACACGTGGTCTAAATATCATAGTGAACACATAAAAGTCCATAACGATAGTTTTGGTGACATGGAAGATGGGTCTTATTCATCCTTATGTACTCCTTGTAGCTCCGGGTTTTAAATTACAAATAAGTCCTTCGAAAAGACCTTATTATATACATAAATATTTAAAACAATTTTAAATCATACCATTATGTTTAATTAGGACCTCCTCAGACCCTCTTCAATAATATAATTTATTGAAATTGTTTAACTTCGATATGAGTTTTATCATATCACTTCATCATTTTTTACTTTATATTATTTTAAGCAACTCTATAAGTCAATGATGCAAATGAATCCCACATATTACCCACATCTTTATTCACATTTATTATTATTTCAATTTTCGGAGGAAGGTAACCAATACAATATTTCTCTATTTTTATCGCTCTCCTTGTTTGATAGGATATTCTTATTTAAGAACCGATTGCTTATAGAAACAACTCTTACAAGCAACTCATATCCACTGAAGCTCACTTCAATGGTATAACTGTGTAAGGAATGATTGCTTAGCACTATACAACCCTTAAGCAACTCATGCTTTAAGGTGGTGTTTGATTCATGAAATGTTTTATTATCAGATAAACTACATTCTCGAAAATCTTATTTTCAAAAATATTTCATTTTCACCTTCACACATGAGAATAGAAATTTAAACTTTCATTAATAAATTTTATTCTCGAACATTCTTTATGTCTAAAAACAATTTTTTAAAACTTGTACCAAATATAAGAAATAAAACAATATTACAATAGATGTAACAATAATATAATAAGGTATAATTCATGGAATATTAAAATATAAGTTGTATCAAATACTTCCTAAAAGTTATCGAGTTTAGTTCACTTTATGTAGACTTGTCGCGGTCTGTGTTTGGATCAGCTGCGAAAATTTGATTATTTTAATAATTAATTAAATAATCGATTATATACATAATCAATTATTATTAGAATGGATTATAATTAAATCAGTTTTATGTTGGGATGTGTTTATTAAAAAGTGATTATTAGATAATCTATTTCGTTTGGGTTGTGTAAAAAGATCACTTATATATAGTAAAATACTATAAAGGATATGAAGTTATTTGTATAATTTAATAATATTTGTTTGATAGTTAATTTTATAGGGGTGAAATGGAAAGAATATTATTGATTTCAAAATAATCTAACAGTTTTTTAAATAAGCTTCAAATTTCTAGCTTATCTAAAAATAATTTTTTTTTCTTCATAAAAATAGCTGTTTTGAAATTTAATCAGTTTATCCAAACATACAGCTTCTACTGAAAAACAGCTTTTATCATGAAAAATAATTATTTGGATAAGAATTAATCCTATCCAAACACCTTCTTAATCATAATTTCATAAAGAAAAAATAAAACAAATTACAATAGATGTAGGACTAATAATAAATTTACCGATGGACAGTATTGTAAATGAACAAAACTTTCATAACAGATCAAGTCGAAGGGAGCACTCGAGGCGCCATAAAGTCAAAGTATAGTGTCTAATTAATAGTGGCCAGACTTTTCAAACTCATTAATTTTCTTTCGATTTTATTTTTATTTTTATGAGTATTCTTAACATTTACCTCAATTTGTTTTTTTAAAGTGAGATTATTTATAAAATAAAAAAATAAGGATGTATTTATCTTTGATTAGTTTAAATATATACAAATTTCAACCCTTCACAAAAAAAAAAAAATTCAAACTATTAAATGATTTAAAAGTTGATACATCATCACTTTTTTACTTTAGAAACAATTTCATTTTAAAAAAACTAAATCCATTATTCATGAGAAAGAGTAGGCGTGCATGTGCATGGGGTTTGTGGAACACTTTTGTTTTAGTTTCAAAGATTTAATTAGAAATGATTTGGAATATGATTATGCTTTTTAGGTATATATCACGCAACGAATGTTCAGTGGACTTGTAGCCGACACACAAAGAAACTTCACCAAAATATTAGACTTGGAGTTTATATTTTATTTGTTTACACTATACTAGTCTTGCGACTCTATCCGGCGGTAAGGAATGTTTCCATGCCTAATAGGCAAGAAATATTTCCTTCTTTGTAGAGGGAAGGCCTAAATTGGTCCCCGAAATTTTGACCATCGAATTTTAATCCCTGAAAAAAATAAATTAATCATTTAATTCCTTTAAATTTACAAACACGGGACACGATAGTCTCTAGATTTAGTTTTCATGTCCATTTACTTGTTTACGTGTTTCATTAACTATCCTATTTAGACCGTTAGTAGTCTTGTGTGGCTTATGATAAATTTTCATCATGAAAAATTAATGAAAAGTGAAAAAAGTGCATAATTTTCATTTATTTAAGTTTTAAAATTGTGCATGTTTTTTTTTCAATTTTTATTCGTTTTTCACAGAGGAAATTCATTATAAATCACACAGGACCACTAACGAGTCATATAGGATGGTTAATGGGACACGTAAGTAAGTAAGCGGACATTGGAACTAGACTGAGGCACTAAAGTGTCCCGCGTTTATAAATTTGATAAACTAAATGATTAATTTATTTTTTCAGGGACTAAAAGTGGGTTCCCGAAATTTTTTAGACACCAATTTGGACCTTCACTCTTCTTTTTACTTTCCCCCACTTACATAATATGATGAAAAAGAAAAACAAAACCATTTTTCTTAAAATTTAATTTTGATATATTATCATAGTAAAGTTTTTTATATTGTAAAGTATCAATTCATTACAAATCATCACATGTATGATGTTTAAGAAAGTTATTTTTTTTCTCAAGAGTATCCTTCCATCTGATAAGTAAGAGGTTAATCTCTCAGGATACGATCATGTTCCTAAGTGGGGACCCTCCCAACAATGTTTTTTTACATACACATGAATTCAGGGAAGGAACCCAGGATCTTATGTTTAAGGAATCCAAACCCCTTTCACTTGGACCAACACATATTGATACTTTTCAGATATTTATGATAAGAATTAAACATTTCTAATGATATGACAATTTATAATTAATTGATAATGTACGTAAAAAATCTTTATACCAACTGTGCATAAATTAAATCTTTTTTCTTGCAGAACCATTATTATGAAAAAAATCTAAAATGTAAACCTATCGTCTCAAGTTTGATTCGAAATCGCTCTAATCATTGATATCCCCCGTAAAATAATTGATTGATATAATATATATCACATTCCTTTCAAAGCTTCCCAAATAATAATTCCAAGGCTTAATTACACTTTTGATCCCTTTATTATTGGTCATGTGCAATTTTGGTCCTTATAGTTTTTTTAGGATATTTGGTTCCCATATTTTTTCAATGTTGCAAATTCGGTCCTCGGTCCTCTTGTTCAATGTCTGCCGAATTTTCAATGATCAATATTGAGGAATCACTGCTTTAAGCACATAGAACCTCAGCTTGAGCTTCTGTGGTAATGGACCTTGTGGTCAAACAAAAAAAAGTCCCGTAAAGGAGGAACAAAACTAATAAATGATAGAGAGAAACCATTGAATCATGTTGAAGCGGATAGGCTTTACTAGAGGTTCTATGCGCTTAGAACACTGACTCCTCTTTGTTGATCATTGAAAAAATTGACGGACATTAGACTGGAGGATCAAATTTGCAATATTGAAAAAATAAGGGGACTAAATGTGTTCAAAAAAATTATAGGGACGAAAATCGCATATGACCAATAATAAGGGGATAAAAAGTGCAATTAAGCCTAATTCTAATTTAAATATAATTTTTCAAAATCACGAAACTAAGAAAATATTCTTCTATTCACATAATTATTTAAGTTGAATTCTATATAATTTCTAACTAATGTAGGAAGTGTTTGGTTTAGATTCCAATGGAATCAAATGTAAAAAAAAAAAAAAAAAACATTTTTCAATGCATTTTTAATCAAAGCAATCAAATTGTTGCTTAGCCAAAAGCTGATTGAAATTGTATTGAAAAAAGATTTTTTTTCCAGTTAGTTTGCTTCAACCAGAATCTAAAACAACTATATCTCAGTTTTCAAAATCTTAAAAGGGTTCACTTAGTTTGTTTGTTGGGAAAGTGAACCTCTGATACAGCCTATCTTTACAAACTTGAATCCAAAGTTTTCTTAAATCAATCTTCAAGGATTTTCTTTGTATATGTTATAATATCAACGTAAATGATTTATAATGGCCCAAGCGGTTATCTGCTTGAACAAACTTTAACTGTAGTCCAGAGAGCTGCAAGAGTAATTTGTTATTTGGTAATTAAAAGTTTAGATTAAGGGACGAGTAATTTGTTATACCATAAAAGAATAATTTATTATGTACCAAAAAATAAAATGTCAATATGAATGACTTTAATTTATGAAGGATGCATACAAGTCACAAAATGATCAAGGTATAAAAGAAATTTTTTTATCTGACAATATAAAAAATATTAAAGGCTTTAATTATTATTAAAATCATATAATCACATAAAATATTGTCAAATAATCAAAATCTAACTCTAATAGCTCACAACTTTAGCCATGAATTAAAATGAAATCATGAGAAGAATTTAGTTTTATCTTGGGTTCCCGCATTTAAAGAATGTGGAAATTTGGGTATCTGGACAGCTGTACCTGGTCAACTTTTTCTAACAAACTATAATACAGCTGATTAAATTGACTTCAATATTCTTATTGGATGAGCTACCTTGATGTTTCATATCACAGTAGCCAACCTCATAATGGCATCAAAGTTCAAGTTTTCGTAATAAACTAATAATGTAGCAAGTTGTTACACGTGTGTCTTTGTCACATACACCATTCAAAGATATCAGTCCAAAACGGTTTCCAACACACTATAGTATGCTTCTTTGACCATCAAGATTCAATCATGTTTCTGAACCTAAACTAATTTCAGTCTTTTTCAACATTCATGTCAACTTGCCCCTATTCATATTATTTCTTTGTTCACGCATCGTAGTATTAGATATTATTGTTATTATAATTATTAGCTCAAGGTACACATTAGGATTTAGAATATTAGCTGCAGAGAAAAAAGCTTCTGCAGAAACAGCACAGAAGAAAAATATCTCAGCAAAGATGGGAACTGTTACTCACAACTCTGGGGAAGTGTATACAAGTGACAGTGAAAAGGGCTTTGCTATCAACCACTCTACTCCGCCGGAACAAGATGCAGGGTTGAAGTTCGTTCTCAAGTCTCAAGGTGAGGATGCTTTACCTGTTGAATTTTATATTAATTTGTCGGAGCTAATTAGTTCTATGCTTTTGGCATCTCTATCATGATAAATTATTACACATCATTTCTTAAGCAGTGAAGTCATTAATTGACATGTGTGAAAACAGATTTACACATCTCTATACTGGTTTGTAGATTGTAATGAACAGAATCAAGCTTTGTTCAATTCTGAATGATTTTCATTGATTTTTTCAGCTTTTTCCATTATGATAAGAAAAGGGTATTGATCAATTTACTATATGGTGATGTATGTTATGTAGGGTCATGGTTGCACTGCGGGTATCATTTGACAACATCTATAGTGGCTCCAGTGCTTCTTACTCTTCCTTTCTCATTCACTCTTCTTGGTTGGTTTGGAGGAGTGCTTTGGTTGACCCTTGCAGGCCTTATCACTTTCTATTCATATAACCTTTTATCTTTGGTCTTAGAACATCATGCACAACTTGGACGTCGCCAGCTTCGATTCAGGGACATGGCTAGAGATATTTTAGGTGAATATCTAGTCTCCTTAGTTTCCTGCTATGAATTAGAAGAACAATAGTCATATTTTCACTTAACCATCATGTTTTTTTGGCACAAATTCATCATATTCTATCTTTTCCTTGTCCTAATTTTTATCAGAAATTCCTTCTTTTATATAATAAATGTGAAATTTCATCTTCAATTCAAAATTTGTTAACGTTTTTGAAGCTGAAACTGTTATTTCCAATAGCACTTATGTTCTTGAAAAAGCTATAAACAACAGCTTGCAATCACCTACAGAAAACTTTTAAGTGCTACTGCTTTATAGTTTTGCTGGATAAGTAACCACTAGCAGGTAAAAATAATTTAACAGTAACTGCTTTTTATCTGCTAATTTAGTTGGTATTGAACCCGTAGTTTGATTCTTGTCCTCTTTAGAGACTAGTACTTTCCTTTCTTTTCAAGTTTTCATTGTTGCTATCCCTTTATTGGAGGATTAAAAGGGTTATTAATTGATAGCATATGTTATGGCAGGACCTGGATGGGCCCAATATTATGTAGGCCCGCTTCAATTTGTCATATGCTTTGGTACAGTAATTGGTGGTCCTCTTGTGGGAGGAAAGAGCCTCAAGGTACTAATACTGGGTATCATTTTCTCACTACAGCTTCTGAAATTTTCCATTCCATGTATAGTGTGTTTGGAAAATGCGAGACACTGGTTAAGGAATTATAAAATCAAGTTTTATGGGAATGTATGTACAAGTGATGTTTTTAGTTTTTCAATGAAATATTGCCTTTTTTTATTTCTTAACCAGTGTTTTCAAGACACTACTGGTTGGCAAGACCCAATGTGTTTTATTGAGAAGCTACCTTTTCTTCTTTTATGCAGTTCATTTACATGCTCTACAACCCAGATGGAACAATGAAGCTTTACCAGTTTATCATTATATGTGGGGTCATAACACTGATTTTGGCTCAAATTCCATCCTTTCACTCCCTGAGGCACGTTAATTTGATTTCTCTGATTCTTTCTGTGACTTATTCCACATGTGTCGCGGTCGGTTCTATATACATTGGTAAGGAAAGGGAAAAAAACACAATGGCATTGGCAGCCTAAGCAGAAACTTGTAATCCACTTGATGTCTTGCTTGTATCTACCACAGGTCACTCAAAGAATGCGCCACCTAGACATTATTCTGTAAGAGGTTCTCATGTAGATCAACTTTTTGGTGTCTTCAACGGTATTTCAATCATTGCTACTGCATATGCTAGTGGAATCATTCCAGAAATACAGGTTAGTTTAACATATTCTTTTTCAGAGAATAAATATTGGATTTGTAATCAAGCAACATTAAATATGGAACATTCTTCAACTTTGTTTAGTTCTAACAGAATAAGCATCTATTAGACATCCTTTTTTGTTTTTTATCTGAATTAGACATCTTTTTTGTATGTTCAAAAAAACAAAATGCATTTATGAAGCATCTTAGTGGCATGCTTGTGAGCTAATATCTTATTCTACTACTGTTCTTCAAAGAATGATGTGTGTCCTTCTTGACTTCCTTTTATTTTTTTAGTTTCAAATTTACATTCCCTTTTAACTAATTTTGCTTTTTTAATCTATATATTATTTAAGTTTTTGACTGAATTGAAATAAACATCTGTAATGCATGAGATACTTACCGGTTCTTCTGCATTTTGCAGGCAACTTTGGCACCTCCAGTGAAGGGCAAAATGTTCAAAGGACTGTGTATCTGTTATTCTGTTATAGCCACTACCTATTTTAGTGTTGCTATATCAGGTTACTGGGCATTTGGAAATCTAGCCAATGCAACAGTTCTTACTAACTTCATTGGCGAGACGAAGCCTTTGCTGCCAAAATGGTTTTTCTTGATGACTAATTTATTCATCCTTCTGCAAGTGATGGCAATGACTGCAGTAAGAACAGCTGCTTGTTATACATTTGTCAATTTTGCAATTCTGATTCATAGACTTAGAAAGAGTGCATCCATTTTGCAAATGTAACATTGCACTTTCCTGATGAATAACTATACATTGGTTATATTACAGGTTTATCTGCAACCAACAAATGAATTATTTGAAACAACTTTTGGAGACCCAAAAATGGGACAATTTTCCTTGCGCAATGTTGTGCCAAGGGTACTATCTCGGTCACTGTCAGTAGCTGCAGCCACAACTTTTGCAGCAATGTTGCCATTCTTTCCGGATATACTGTCCTTGTTTGGGGCATTTGCTTTTATTCCTCTTGATTTCATCTTGCCAATGGTTTTCTATAATATGACTTTCAAGCCCTCAAAAAACAGCATAATGTTTTGGGGGAACACATTGATTGCAGTAGCATCCTTAATTTTAGTTGTAATAGGGGGAATAGCATCAATTAGACAAATAGTTCTTGATGCCAAAAAATATCATTTATTTGCTGATATGTAAAAATTATAGCAATACAGTGAGAAGCGATACATACATAAGATATCATTGCAATTCTTTTAGTCATCTCATCTCAAATCAAGCAGTTGTTTCAATCGTATGGATTTCAGACCCATTATCCAGTTAGAGATTAACGGTTCAATAGTTATGTGCAATTCAGGTAACTAACTACTCGGGTTTATCAAGACAAAACTACCTGTATCAATACATGATTAGATTATTATCATGCAAAAAACTTTTCCAAGGGATCGGAGTTAAATCCTAAAATAATAAAAGATACGCTTATAATTTTTTCCTACATAATTTCATATTTCAAAAGAGCAGTGCTTTATCTTATGAATTCTTTTCATGAATGACGTGAGGCTATTTTTTTTCATAAAATATAATAACTTAATATTTAAAAAATATCATGGCAAGTAGCAGATGATTCAAAAGTCTCTTTATGAAAACATCTTTGTAATAATGATTATTTCTCTATTTTTGTTACAGATCATTTCCCATTTTAAAAATAATGGGGCCTAAGTGTGACCTTACTTTGACTTGTCCATGCCTGTTGTTGTTCCATTTGGTGCGTGAAGATATACAACTCCTTTATACATTAACTCCTCTGTTTCATCCAAGGTTATCAAACTCGCGCTCCAGATCGTAGGAGCGTTTGATTCTACGATTTCTGCAACCATCAGCGAGGCGGAGCGGCGACGAAATCGGGGGAGGAGCCTACACGGCATGATCGTCAGGGAAGATTGTGAAATCGGGTGGATCGTCGCTTTCTGGCCGCGCGCACGATTTAGGGTTTTCTAACCCATTTTTCCCAAAATTTTGGGTTTTAATTGCCAGAAAAAACCGAAAAGGGCCCAACTTTTACCCGGTTTCCAGCCCTGAATATCAATAGCCAACACATAACTTCTAATATTTTACCCTAAGCGGTTGGTATCTTCATTAAACGGTAATATTTTATTGGAATTTGTCATTCTTTAATGCAAGAGTAATACACTCTTCGATCATAAAAAAAATGAGTAATACACTCTTCCTTCCCAAGACAGAAATAACGTCTCTGTCTCTCTGAGTAATATATACTGATTCTTTAAATACTACACTCTTTTTTCCGCATCTCATATTCTCATCTCACATTTTCTTCTCAATTTTCTACTCGAATTTCAGTTCTCTACTCTCTCTCTGTTTTCTTCTCAAGTGATCAATATGTCTTAAAGCATCCTTGTTGGTGGCACCTCTGGTTTTGCATTATAAATAATTACCAACATGTTCTCAATTTTATTTTCTTAATTATGTTATTTTATATGCATATATATAAATAATAAATAATTAAATATAATACATCTCTTTGGTGGGATCTTACAATCCGTGTTACGATCCCATGATTTACGATCTTTCTTCCCCTAAACGATCTTAGGTGGGATCTTGAGTTTGACAACCTTGGTTTCATCAGTGTAAAACTCATCTCTCCACATAATGCATATGTATTTTGGTCCTTTTCAGCAGGAAGAGCCAACTCTTTAGCATCTTTCATTTCCTTAATGGTCTCAGTTCCCAATGCCTCTGCACCACTAAGCCACATACTCTCACTCACTCACAAACCACTTACGAGAGGTCTTCTGCTTACGATTTTTAGACATCCTGTTCTTAGTCACATGTCAATCCATATGACTACTGTGCTCATCTTGGTATTTGAATCGGAGGCCACAAGTTGTATAACTCCTATTCCCGAGTGTCACATTCCCGAATGATTATAAGGCCGAAAATAATTTTAATGAGAAAAATACAAGTTTCCTTTTTCTTTTTTTCTTTTCGCAATGATGGAAAATGAAAAATAATAATAAACTTAGGTTCACCATACATTTCTAGGAATTATTCAGAAGTAAAGTGTAGAAATAGAAACAATACTGAATACAGATATAGATCCAAGCCTAACCGAAAATAATTAGATAAGTAAGTACTAGGAGTCACAGCTCCTCAAAAGGTACAACTAACAACAGGACACATCATGGCCAAAACAATACAAAACAACATAAGGGGTCCCCTTCCGGACTCAATGTAGATGTTGAGCTGAGTCGTCGTCGCGCCTATCTTCTCAAGCAGAACAACAACATAAGCAGAGAAGAGATATAGATACGAGCGAGATTCCCAATCATCAACATAGTAAAATAATAGAAGTAAAAACGGGACGACACACCAGGTAACAACATACCCAAGATGCATAGCATAAATCTCAATATATCATGTTGATCAATTAGCATCATAAGACATCTTTGAAAACAGAATAGTGATGTACAACAAGTAAATGTAGTCATCAACAGCCATGCAATGCAATGCAATGTACATGACTCAATGCCATATGCCACAAGGGTAAAACTCTGACCCCGACTTCACAGAGCTAACAAAACATCGGAGAGAGTGAAGGGAGGACATGTTCCGTATACGCCAGCCTTAGGCAAGATTCTACAACGAATGTAATGTGCATGTATCTGGCTTTTACGGAAACACTCTAGACCAAACATGAAAAGTATGAAATCTAGTCAAAGATGTCACAGCAGTGCACAGAATACCATGACATAGAAGAATCACCAACTGGTCACTTATGGAATCTCCAAACCTGACATCCTTAAGACCATTTAAGATCGTCACCGTAAGATTCGCACCCGCATCAAGGTGTAAGCTCAACTCCTAGGCTCAAGGCCTTACAAACTCATGCAATGAAATGCCAATGCTTACACAAAGCAGATGCGATAAAGCAATGTCTACCCACCAGATAAACCTCAAGGTTCACTAAGGTTCTCTTCCTTAGGAACTATACGCATCTTTGCATTATAAACATTTATCCATCGGATAAATCTCGTGATCCCTCTGGGATCGAGTCATCACAAAACTGAAACAATTGAACGACTTTTTTGGATCCGAATCACCGGTCCGTCATCGAACTACTGTTTCAAAACCCAAAATGTTTCATGTTTGTGTTTGTGTCTTATGAATTACATCTCAAGTCCTAAGTGTTATGAAGAAGGATTGAAAATCCTCTTAGATAAGTCTTTGGTCCTTTCTAAGGTATTAATTCCTTGAGTTCCAAGTAATGAAATAAGTATTGATTCACTTAAGTCATATGAAGAAATTGGTGAACTAAATCATCAATGGTATAGTGCATGGTCTTGTTCCACCATATACTATACTTAATTATCTCTTTTCTTTTGCTTTAAGTTAATTACTTAACTTAGGTTTTTATGCATAAAACTTTATGATTTGAGTTGAAAAATCTCAATTTAAGACTTTGTAAACCAAAACCTTTCTAATTGAAAACTCATTTGATTTAAAAGAACTTAGTTACTTGCTTGAAGTAAAGTACCTTAACTAATTTGAAAATGGTTTTTCCTTATTAACTTAGTGTAAAACTGTGATCTAAGTTAGCGTAAAAGAAATGGAATTTCATTTTATTTTAAAACACTTATTTAATTGGTTAACTACGCCTAAAGTAAAACACATTTTTACCTTAGTTAAAAACACTTGAAGGCCTAACCCTTAGTTGATTCTTGGATCAAAGTCACTTTTTGTTTGTTTTTTTGAAATACAACTTACTAAAACACTTACTAACTTTCAAAAACATTGAAGTTCAATAATAAACTCATGTTCTTCCTTTTCTAGTAACCATGGCCAAATACTACACCATAGGGATATGAAGATTTTGCTTCACTAACTTGTCAAGTAATAGCTCAAAATGCTCACAGTATTATGATGAACAATAATCATGCATCATTCAATCATAAACAAGCATAAAAATCTTTACTTGATCTAGAGATCAAAGTATGGTTTTCAACATACATGAAAACATTTTTCTATCAAAGCATACATCATCATAAACATATACTAAGTATAGAAACATTATTACAACCATGTTCTCTAAGAGAACTTCACCAATAAAGTAGTGAACCCAAGCTAGGTTTTCACCCAAGCAAAGCATAAACAACCATTTTCATCTTCCACCCATTTTGGTGTGATGAGGTTCATTCCCCATACCTTTAGTGAAGAGGTTTAAGTTAAAGGAAACTCCAAGCTCCTTAATACAAAGAGAAGGCCGAACTTAGAGTAGAGAAAAATGTGAGATCTTGAACTTGTTTTCATGAAAATGAAGAACTAGAAGATGATTACTCAAGGTAATAAGTAAGGAAATGAAGAGAAAAAGGATTTAGAAGCTCACCAACTCAAGAACAACTTCAAGGTTAGCTTGATGTTCTTGATGCTCAAGAACACACTTCACCAAAACAAGAAAATTCCTTCACCAAGTTTGATCCTTAGATCAAGACAAGGTGAAGTATGGTTTTATAATTGAAGAAAGAAATTTGGTTAGAGATCTAGGATGAAGAACCAAATGGATGAAGAAGAGAGAGAAGTGAGAGGATTTTGAGATTTTTTAGAGAAAAGATGTGTTAGATCTTTAGAAGTGTAAAAATGAAAGTTGGATGGTGTTTGTGTGACTTAATGGCCGAATGGCCTAAGGTGTGTTATCACCAAAATTTTGGTTAAAGTTGATGGGACTTGTTGTAAGAAAATGAAGGGCCAAGATCCAATGGAAGTGTAACACCCTGATTTTCTAGTTTCTTTTAATTAATTAGTATTTATGTAATTGTATTTTATTGGAGGGTCTAGAAAGCGAAATAAAATAAACTAAGACCATAGTCAAGCTCTAGATATCGTAGGAGGCTATAGTTAAATTTTGGGTCGAAAACTCAAACGGAGCCCGGTCTGCGTTTTTTATTGACAGTAGTGTTTTACTACTATCGAGACCTAATTTGGACCCGTGAAAGAGACAGTTAGTCTTAGAATCACGTTTCCTACACTTTCAAAAAAAATGGGTCCTAACCTTCGAAAATGAAAATAATAGTAAAATATTCAGGCGATAACTCGAACCAGGAGACGTTAGGAGCTGTAAAGGGATTTATCGGGACCCGCTAAAGGATAAATTTGATGCCACATCAAGTCACATCACCTCGAAAAGCGTGCCATGACTCGACACTGTCATAATGACAAACGAAAATATTTGGAAGCGAAAAGACCAAAATGCCCCTGGTCTTTTCCCTAAAGGACATCCATGTCCCTAAAATATCTAAAAAAGCAATCTCACCCACTCTTTCTTTCTCTTCATTTTTAAGCTTTCTCTCTCATTCTCACCTCCCACTTCTTCTTCTTCTTCTTCTTCTTCTTCTTCTTCTTCTTCCTTTCCTTCTCTTCGTTTCACCATTTCTCCATTTTTCTTCAAAGTTTCACCTCCATTTTTACTCAACTTCCACAAGGATTTTCAAGTAGATTTGTGAAGAAAAGTTGATCTTCTCATACTCCTCTATCACCTAAGAGGTATAGATTTCACTCTTGAGCTCTCAATCTTCATTTTCTCCATTAAAATTCATGAGTTTCAAGTTTTAAGATCCAAACTTCAAAAATCTCTAGAAAATTGTTGAAAAATCCTTTTAATGCCAAACCAATTTCTATGATCTAGTTTCATCCTCTACTATCACTATCTAAGAGCATGAAATCAAATAATCTTCCTAGCCTATTTTTCTAGGAGGAACCGAACCTAGGTCCAAAATTGGGGAAAATGAGTTTTTTGTTCAATTTGTGAAATGATTCTTGATTTCACCTATTTCATTCCTTAATCATGTAACCCAAGTGATTAGGAAGCCAAATCAAACTCTCACATGTTTTTAGAGGTGATGGATGAAAACCTATTTTGTTAGTTTAAGGGGTTTTGGTTCAAATCTTTGATAATTGATCATGGATTATGCCTTAGGTATGCTTCAGGATTATTGATCCAAGAGTTGGTAGAATTTCAACATCCCTTGCCTATTTAATTAAATAGGGGAATTATCTAATCCTAAGGATTAGGGGGTTTGTGATTTAATTGTTTTAATTTCTGGTTGTGTTTTGTTGTATAGAATCGGACATGACTCGAACGTTCAACAGCGCACACGATTGACAATTACGGAGCCGCAGCCGGAGTCGCACGGGACCATCACTAAGGTGGGGGAAAGAACCACAATATCGTCGGGGAGGCAAGCTTTAAATAATATATATTGATATGCATAGGGCGACCCAAACCCTACTAGAGGTCGTTTGACCGTTAGGTTGATATTTACTGTATGTCGAGGATGTATGTTCTGTGATTGGATATTTGATATATTATATGTGATATTTGTATGATGTCTATTATATGTTTATGATTAATTAAATATTATTTATTTTTAAGTTGATTTTACTGTTGAATCTGTTGTTGGTTTAGGGATGGCACTGGGTAGGGTACTATATTACCCGTCCCTATACCCGCGTTTGAAAAAAATACCCGTACCCGTACCCGTACCCGCGTGGGTAGCAACTTAAGTACCCGTACCCGTACCCTCTGGGTACGTAAGTACCCATACCCGCACCCATTACCCGCATTTTAACTAAGAAAAAAGGGAAAAATAACACAAAAAACATCAGCGGCTGATGTTAGTGCTTAGGTCAGTAGGTGATTAAGTCTGAAAGGGAAAAATAGTTAAGAAACCGTAGGTTACATTAATTTTATTTTTAAAATTTGATATATAACTATAATTATATGTATTCATATAAATATATAAATATATATATTTATATATGCGGGTGCGGGGCAGGGTGGGTACTAGAGTACCCGTACCCGCACCCATACCCTCTCTTGTTTGCGGATAATTACCTAGACCCGCACCCGTACACACAAAGCGGGTATTTATCCTACCCATCATGGGTATTTTTTGCGGGTAGCTAGCGGGTAGGGTCCAAATTGCCATCCTTATGCTGGTTGTTGCTGGTTGTTATTTATGTACTGTTGTGACTACTAATGTCTGAGTAGAGCTAGGCAGTGATTTCTGATAAGTTGGGAGATGAATGAGTGGTGAGAAAGTCGATGATATATATATATATATATATATATATATATATATATATATATATATGTAGTAGTGCTCAACCTAGAGATACAGTTGATCTGTTAATGTTGTGATATAAAGTTGATAACCGGTTAAGCCGGAGGAAAGTTGGTTGTGGTTGTTTATAAGTCGTGGTTGAGGCACTAAGTGTTGATCCTGAGATGAGTCAGTGAGATTCATGATGCATAGTTGTTGTTCATCATTGTGTTGGTATACGGGCGATTTTGATCTTTCCTGCGGGGAGATGATCGTACCGATTAGTTTGGCATAAGGGCGATTCCGATCTTACTTGCGGGGAGATGATCGTACCCATTAGTTGAATTGTAGACGGACGGGCGAATGTCTCGACCTAGCCTGCGGGCGACGGGATATGTCGTTACCGAAAGCTATGTTGTTAACGGACGAGCAAATGCTCCGACCTAGCCTGTGGGCGGGGGAACATGTAGTTACTGTAAGTTGCATTGTTGACGGTCGAATATTCCGACCTGGCCTGTGGGTGGGGGAATATGTCGTACCCATGAGACAAGTTAAGCCTGCGGGCTTTTGACCAAACCCTGCCTTATGGGGGGTGGCATAGTGATGACTGAGACACTTTGATCTGTTGGGGATGTTGCGTCGTGATCGCGTCCATATAGTCGTTAGTTGCATGAGTGTGAGAGACAGTAGTTAAGAGGAAATTATCCGGGAGTTGTTTGGTCGACACTGTTGTGATTCTGAGTGCTGCTATCTATATAAATTATTTTATATAGCTGTTTTCCCATTTATGACATATTACTGTTTCTTATCCCTTATATCTTCTGTGTCGTATTTTATTATTCTCGATCGCACGAGAAGATCCTGTTGAGGAACTGCCGGAGGAAATTGAAGGCATACCCGTAGAACCAGATGCTGGCGGGAGAGCCTTGGATCCCGGTGCTGGAGGACTTTAGACATTGGGGATTAGTAGTTGTAGTTGTTATGGCCAGTATATGGGTTGAGTGACATGTATTTTTGAGGCCAGGAGTGGAGTCGCATGTATTTTTATTTTATTTTGCTGCTATGCTTTCATGTTATTTATCAGGTGAGTAATCTGAGACTTTGTTTACCTCAGTTGTTGTAGGCTCTACTGATGGAGCCAATACTTTTATGTCTGTATATATTATTATGGTATCAGTATACCTAATGTTTTAATATTTCCACAATTTTTTACTATCACGCTACGCTGTAACGCTAATAATTATAAGTGGGGTTACCAACGGGACCTCTGAGGAAGGGGTTGTCTCAGGAAGTACATAGGTGTTGCTTCCATAACAATAGTTGTAGAGATTAACCAAATGTAGGTAGTTTAGATTTTTTCCATAAAGGAAAAGTTGGCAAAGGTGAAAGTTGTCATGAATTGAAAAAAGGATGATTGTCCATACTCTACTTTATTATAGAGAGTTACGATTAAATTTTAGGTTGAAAATTCAGACGAAAATCGGTCTGTGTTTTCATTGAGAGTAAAATTTTACTGATCAGAAAACCTAATTTTGACTCGTGAACGAAATGGTTAGGTTTTATATCGAATTTCCAACGATATTGGTTCTTTTGAAACTTTTCACTAAAAAGTGAAATAATATATTTTATTCGGACGGAATATTAAATCAAGAAATAGAGACAAAACCGGGCACCGGACGAGGGACACAGGTCACCTGAGTGCGGTGAGTAGGAGGGTGAGTCACAACCATGACTCACCACAAGTCATCATTATTTCCTAAAGTATCTAAGATATTTATGGCAATAAAGACCATTTTGCCCCTAGGGAATAATGGAATCACATATTTGCCCTATGACTCACCATTTGTCATGATGGCTTCCTTGAAAAATATCTAAGATTTCTTGTGAAATGACCAAAATACCCTTGGACTTCTTTATGAATTCCATTCATGTCCAACCAGTGTTTTGACAACTATAGGTTGTCAGTGAGTGGTTCGACTCAAAACAACATAACATGCTCAAAACAATATCTTATGATCATTAAGCTCATAATTGAAATTCAAATATGAATTTCCAAATATTAACCATTTTTACGATTATTATTAATCAGGTTTAGTTCTCAGTCAAGTTATTCACACAAACAGTTAAAAGACAGCTATAGGAATTTTGGGATGTTACAAGTTGTGCATTGTCTAGGGAGATCACCATATCTTCAGAACATCTGGATTAAACTCAGTCCCAACAGAATCCTAAAAACATACAGCTTAATTTAATTAAAATATTGGGTTGCCCAATCAAATCAACAATGGAAGGAAAGAAAACAGAACTTACGATAGATTTAGTTACCTGTCTAGAGGGTTGATTAGTCAATGAGATCACACCTCAGACCATAAGTGAATTAATCAAATTAGAATATGCAAGAGTTGGTTGTTGACTAGACACAAAATGACTAGAATTAGGATGAGGTATCTGTTGGAAAGCCGCCTTAATTGCGGTCCGTCTTTAGCCATCTTAATGGTGGCAACTTTGGGTTGCCTTTTTTTGCAGCCTCCAACACCTTCCTTGTACTGGGTGTAGGGGTGTGTTAAGTCCCAAATCGCCTAGAGATATGGCCTAAGTAGTGCTTATAAGCCTTGGGCAATCCTCACCTTACAAGTTGGTTTTGTGGGGTTGATTTAATTCACTATTTGTGATGGAGCAAGAGGGTGGCTTGGAGGTATAGGTGGCAAGGCTCCCCTTGTAAATGGAATTGCATAACAGGTAGCGGATTTGACATGGGTGCACTTATAGCAGCACCATGTCCTTGCAAAGTGTTCCCATGACTAAATTGTGATGCTGCTAGATCCTGAGATGGAAGAAACTGTAATTGTGGTGCTTGCCCACATTAGACTGGCGGACGAGCCTCCATGTTAGACTTGAGACCAGGAACCATACTTGGCACAGCTGATCGTGTCTCATATAGGACACTCCTTTTTGATCCCCTAACATTAAAGAGGTGTTTTGAAGAATTAGATGGATGATCACAAATTTTCCAAGCATCACAATGTTGACTAGAGCCCAGACTCTGATTTATTTGATTTTGGAATCCAAACACCTGACCTAGTGATACACGACCATACTGCAAAGAGATTAAAGGAACTTTCAATTCCATTATCCATTAGCAAGATATTGTAGGACTAATACTCAATAGAATATTATCATCACTCATAATATCTAGAAGGATCAATGGCATTTGATTAATGAGTAACGACATAAGCCAAAGACATACATTTGAAGACGAGCATGTGTTGCATAATTTGGACTGGGATTCCATCATGAAGGACTTGGGTTTGCACAATGACTCAGGCGCACCCCCGTTTTGAAGACTATCCTCTACCTAACCCATGCGACCTCCATGACTTCCCACCACCCTTCGATCACACCACCGAATTCACAACTTTCTCTGTCCCTGACGTGTACTCAAACCAAAACTTGGGTTACAACTTAACCAACACCATGAAGAATACACCGTTGAAAGCCAACTGATTAGTGAGAACCTGAGCCAGTTCGCTCACGAACTCAAGATACGGAAGCGGTAGCATTGTTTTGGCGCCATGTGGTGAACAGTCTGGAGCTCTACTCGATGATGCTAGAATCGCTGGATGCATTCGTGCTCGTGGGAGAGGGATTTGGATTCCTAACTTTAAGGAGGCAAAGTCAAATGACTTTCTCTCTATCTCTTTCTTTATTCATTTTCTTGTTCATTATTATCTCTCCTGTTTTAATCACTCTTTTCACTCCTTTATAGACATAAAGTCATGGTGATTTTCCCTCCCTAAAAGTAGGGAATCCAAATCTGTAGGAGAGAGGTGGGGATTAGGTATTGGAATTAGTTACAGTGTTACACAGTCACAGAGTAGTTAGAGCTTAGCTTTCAAGGTGAGTTATACGGTGCACCTAGTAAAAAATGATGCACCGATGCACCAATTTAATGAAGCATTATGGACCAATCAAACAGTCAAGGTGGCCTCCATCTTACCTCTGACTTTTTGACCCGGTCAATCACAAATTCAACTTTTATATTTGCACACATAGGTCTTTGTATTTGCACATTGGCAGCTTTCAAATGAGCAATGCTCATGTTATGGCTACAGCGCGCTAACGCTATCCTAATCATACGACGGACCACCACCAGGCCATCCCTATTCCGCCAACCCCTACGGCGGACCGCTTCCACCGCATGGCCAAACCATCCCCTACATCCAGTCGTTCGCTCCTTACGCCGCCCCGCAACAAACCTTCTAAGGACGATCTGTACTCGCACGACGGCGGAGGCAGATTTACATTGCTTGGAAGATTTACAAATGAGGAGTGAAGAGATTTGCTATCATATGCTGCACATCATAACATCATGATATATCAAATGGATGTAAAAAGTGCATTTCTAAATGGATTAATAAATGAAGAAGTTTATGGCATGCAACCCCCAGGTTTTGAAGATCAAACATATCCTGAGCATGTATACAAGCTTAAGAAAGCTTTATATAGACTAAAACAAGCTCCTAGATCTTGGTATGAGAGACTTGGTACATTCTTAATGGAGAATGGTTTCTGTAAAGGAAAAGTTGACACTACCCTCTTTAGAAAATCTGTTAAAAGGGATTTTATTGTTGCTCAAATTTATTTTGATAATATAATATTTGGTGCAACTAATGAATCCCTTTGTCAAGAGTTTTTTAAGCTTATGCAGAAAGAGTTTGAAATGAGCATGATAGGAAAACTTAAGTTCTTCCTAGGATTGCAAGTTAAACAAACATCGGAAGATGTGTACAATCATCAGACGAAGTACACAAAGGAGCTTCTGAAACGCTTCAAAATGGATGATTGCAAACCAATGAACACTCGTCCATACTGAGCAAAGATGAGAAAGATAAAACGATAGCTTAAAAGGTATATAGAGGTATGATTGGTTCCCTCTTATATCTAACTACGCCTATACCTGATATCTTGTTCAGTGTTTGTTTATGTGCTCGATTTCAATCCGATCCTACAAGAAGTTAAGCGCATCTTTAGATATCTTAAAGGTTCAACTAATCTGGATTTACTTTATAAGAAATATGATGAGTACATTTTAGTTGGACTCTGTGATGCTGACTATGCTGGAGACCGAATAGAATGAAAAAGCACTAGTGGAGGTTGACACTTCATTGGAGCCAATCTAGTCTCTTGGTCAAGAAAAAGGCAAAGCACAATTGCCTTATCAACTGCTGAAACTGAGTACATTGCTGCTGCAAGTTGTTGCTCGCAATTTCTTTGGATCAAACATAAGTTGGAAGACTACAACATGTTTGTAAGTAACATTCCAATCATGCGTGATAATACAGCTGCGATAAATCTCTCTTAAAATCCTATATTGCATTCTAGAGCTAAGCATATAGAGATCAAGCATCATTTCATTAGATATTATGTGCAAAAAGGAGTAATTGATATACAGTTCGTTGATACTGACAATCAATGGGCAGATATCTTCACCAAACCTTTAGAAGAAGATAGGTTCACATTCATGAGAAAACATCTGAGCATGCATTTTATAGACTGATCATGAGTCCAATGCATGCGTCCAATACATATGAGAGTCCAATGTCTGTAAGTCCAATATATTCTTTACATGCTTATGTTTGTTCATCCATAACACTAAATGAAGTAAATCTTTGTCGAAGATAAATTAATTTCACAATCCCTCAACTCAGTCAGTTTCTCTTTCATCATTTCAAACCTCTTTTTATGGTTTTCAAAACTGGAACGTGTGTCAGACATTAAATGCGCGCGTCGCCTCACCTTTTATTTTCTTTTTATTTTATTTCGAAAAGAAAAATATGAAGCGTTTTCATGTGTAAAGGTTTCTCTTTTACAAGTTTCAATCTTTATGAAATCTTTTCATCTTCAACCCTTCTTTCTCTAAAAAATCTTTTGCGAAAAACGTTATACCTTCTCCTCGCTGTAAAAATGGCCGCCACAAGCTCTCTAAAGGAAATTGAAAGTCTTTGGATGTCGAGAATGCTGAGATTCTCGTTGAGTTTAAGTTTGAGCTCAAGTTCTTTGCTGATCATGGGAATGACATCTCCTCACACATTCAGAAAGATGGTTGGGTAAGCTTCTTCAAAGGGTCACCGATCATTTACCCAGCACTTATAAGGGAGTTCTGGATGAACCCCACTATCATTGCAAGGGAAATCAAAAACATCATTCTTGATACTAAAGTGATAGTCTCAGAAACAATTATCTCCAATGCTACTGGGTGTCCTCAATCTGGGATAACCTTTGAGGATGATTAGGAACAAGACTTGGGAGGTCAAGAGTTCATCAGCATTTGTTTGCTGAAGAAGGCTTATGAGAAGTTGATTGGTCCAAAGATGATCGATAAAGCTAGGGCCTTGCATTAGATCCTGAACAAGGCTATCATTCACAAGGTTGGGTCCAAAGACTCCGTTTCTAAGGCACATCAATTCTGTCTAGTTCATCTTTTACTGGAAAGGCAAGTGAATTTTCCACATCTTCTCTTCGCTATCTTCAAGGCTACCATTCAAGGGTCTGGGAAGAGCACAACTATCCCATATGCTGCTCTCTTGTCCAATATCTTTGAGAAGCATTTGATTTATCCAAGTCTAGCAACCTCGTCTCCTGAACGAAAGCAACATTACTTTGGAGTTCATAGGATTGAACGTCTGGTTCAACCTGTTTTTGGCAAGCTAAGTCTCATGAAGATGAAGCTTGATACAGTAACGAATTTCATGGAAGAGTAAGCCAAGAAGAAAGAAGATCAGACGCAAGTTGATGGTGCAAGTCAGGCGGAGCCTAAGTTTGATGCTCAGCCTCTGACCATTGGACGCACAACTGTGCAAGTGAGTCCAATTGATGTTGGTCAACCTATTGTTCGTCCAACCATTCCTTCAATCCAACAGCAGTGTAAAAGAAGGATGGTTCTTCAAATAGTAGAAGAAGATGATGATGATCAGCCTATCTCGAAGGTGATCAAAGGACAAATGTAGCGCCCTCGTTACATTAGTAACCCAAAATAAAAATTTAAATAAACCAAGGTGAATAAAAATTTTCTTCAGTAAATACTAAATAAATACTTATTATATTAATAATCCAAAATAATTGTTTACATCAACCAAAACCGAAATAACATAATAAGTTCAAAAGCCTCAAAATCGGACGTCGATCTACTGCAACCCGCATAAGAAAAACAACTAAACGGTACTACAAGTTCTCCTGGAATATGTCAAACAACACTAACCCAAGCTAAACTAAAGAGTAAGTCTTCAAGCGTCTGTGTACTCAACAGGGTTGTCCTCGGGCTCTGAAAACAATACTGCTAATGAGATATAAAATCCTAGTGAACATAAATACACTTATAAAAGGTTTTCACAAAAGCATTGTTCTCAACCGGCGCGGTAACGGGAAAAATTGTCTATGGTACCCGCTATTTTCCAAAATAGTAAGTAATACATAATAATATCAATTTTTTAAAAGTCAACCAATATTTAGTCATCATCATCACAACATGATACAAGTATATCTATTGCACATATGTCAAGTAAGTCTCAATAAATCTCAAGTGTCAGATGACTATCAAACTTAACATAACAATGGCGTCCCATTGCCTGCCTCTACTCATGAAAGGTACTTCGATGTCACATTCTCTTCAGTGACATTACTCTTTTTCGATACCAACCATTATACACTGGTGGTATTACTCGTTTCGACATCCCAACGTGTGGCGATGTTACTTTCGATACCCCATTATGGCGGTATTTCATAATTTTGACATCCCAATTCATTGGCGATGTTACTTTAGATATCTTTATCATAGGCGGTATTGCAGCTTACAACAACCATCATGTATAACAGTTAATTAACCATTCCAATATAACATATGTCATCATATAATCCAAATAGAGCATGTCAATCAACCAAGTCACATACAAAAGATACATATCATGGCATCAAACTCAATAATATACACATAATCCAAGGTATGAACATTATAAACGAAAAAACCCTCAAATTTAGAAATTAGGATTTGACCAAATACAAGTCAACATCTTCAAAAGCCATGTTTTGAAATCATACCCCAACCCAAAGAAAAATTGCACCATGGAAAGGGTGAGAAAGAGTATTTCTACTCACATCTTGAAGACCTCCAAGAAGCTCCAAGCGTTTGTAACAAACGCGTCAAGAAAGCTCCTCAAGAATCTCCCTTTTCTTCCTTCTTAAGGCTCATTCTTCTCCAAAATCGACTTCTCCAAGCTCTTCAATCCTCAAAGGCAAGTAAGAGAGTGTTTTAGGGTTTAGAGAGGGTTTCTAGCCGCACTAGGGTGTTATCAGATGGTATATATAAGGGTTGCACTCATCTCCCCCTAAAACCCTAGCGTTTTTATGTTACTGACATCGAGCACAGGCGTGCTGTTATCCATCACGGTCGTGCTCCTTGTAAAAAGCAAGGGCGTGCTAACTGAGCAAGGGCGTGCTAATCAGCGTCACTTTTGCATGATTTTCGACACGGGCGTGCTCCCCTTGAGCACGGACATGCTTATCAGCATCACTTTTGCACGATTTCCAACACGGGCGTGCTCCCTTTGAGCATGGGCGTGCTCATGAGCACAAGGCAGCTCGGAGCGTGCTCCTCATAACACGACCAATGCTCATCTAACGAGCATGGGCATGCTCATGCATCAGGAAGGATTTCTACACTCCTAGTCACATTTTAGTTATTCCTAACTTTTTCCAATTATTTCAAGGGCCTAAAACATATATTCCAAGCCTCCCAACACTATCTAATTATTCTCATATATTATCTCTATTTATTTTATTTTCTAGGATGTTACAACAAAAGCAACAAGCACAGAGGCCAAAACTGATTCCGAGAAAGCCAAGGTTCTCAAGGTCCAAGGACTTAGCATCCATTGGTGAAGGAATACTGAAAAACTCACTCCTTCTTGTTCAGTTATTACTCCTGTTGTTGAACAACCCGCTGTGGTTGAAAGAGTTGTTGCTGATATAGCATGCTCTCTGGGTACCTCACCCTCACCTCCTCCCCAAACACTATCCTCACCTCACCAATCACCACAAACTTCATCAGATGAACACTTAATTAATCATTTCCTCCCTTAGCCAACACTTAGACACAAACACACAACCTTCATCACCTTCGTCTGAACCACAAGTTTGGTTCACACCTTGGGGTGACAAACCTTTCATTGCCTTTAGAGCACCATATCCTACCCCTCGCTACCCAAAACAAACCTCCTGTACATTGCCCCCACACCTCTATATGAGAACCAAAGCTCAAATTGGGTTGCGATCAAAAGAAAATTCCCTGCTTTTTTCTTTAAACACTCATCCCCTACCCTCACAGAAATCCTAAAGATCCAATCCCTCCACCCGAATATGAGTTTGAACCCCCATCTCCTCCCACACCTCTAGGATACATCCATCACCCTTACCAACCTTCTGGTGAGCCCCTCTGTTGTGTTCTAAACACACTTAAGGGCAGTGTACCCTCTCACATAAGTAATATAGGACGAAAGTCCAGATATAGTACCCAAGAGATTAATTTAGATAACTAAGTGATAAAGCAAGTACTGGAATAGGAAAATCCTTATGCTATTCAGACTAATCAAGAGCTCGGAAAATAAATAATAATTAAGCAATAGAAGAAGATGATAAAAGAAGAATAAAAAGAGAGTTTAGAAATCAAGAGTAAAGAGCCTAGAGCCATGGTTTCACTTGTGCTTTCGATACCCCCCAAATCCTAATTCTATTCAATTTCACAGTTGCTTTTCGAATATCAATCCCTCTACAAAAACTATTAATTGTTTGTCAGGCAACTAATATTCTTTTCCCCAAATAAACCCAATGGTTGTTAGGCAAAGAGTTTAAATGATTAGAAAGCATAAAGATCAAAGAGGTTGAATGATTGAAAGGAATAAATCACGTTTTCTCAAATCTAGATATTAAACCCCGGTTATCCTATAGGTCTATCAATTTAATTGGGCTTGATAGCCAAAATTTCAATCAATTGATTAAGAGCATACAAAGGGTGCGCAGTCCTAGTATGAGATGAAAAACAACAGAATAACACTATTCAAATTGCAACCTTGAAACCAAATAGAATTGAATTAAAGATAAGACATAGCGAAAAGGGTTTCTACTAACACAAGATCCACCACAACCTTAGTGGTGACTTTAGCTACTCATAGTAATAGAGAAAACCAAAATCAACAATGGAAAACGCATCCTGAATAATTGAAGAGGGAGAAGTTGTCTCCAACTTAATTTCCAAGTGCCAAATCCTACTCTAGAAATCAAAACTACAAAAGATATAAACTAGAAAGCTAGAATTAAGAATAAAAGAGTTCAAAGATTCAAAAGATGTCTCTTAAGTGTCATAGAGGGCCTCTATTTATAACAAAATACGTGGACCGGGCCTTGAATCAAGTCTTCTATGCCATCAGCCCAATCAGGTGGCACGGGTGTGCTCTTCACTCAGCACGATCGTGCTCTTCAGAATATCAGGCCGTGCTTAAATGTGTCAGGGTGCACGGGCTGTAGCACGAGCGTGCTGTTCAGATGGCACGGGTGTGCTCTTTGCGATTGGGATCATGCTAGCTTCTGTTAGGCCTTGCTTCTCTGAGTCAACCCTTTCTTCAATGTGGCACAGCCATGCTAAGTCTCCAGAGATCAGCTTTGAGTATTTTTGTAAGGCTTTGTTTGGATGAATAGATTTGGAAGGTTGGCACGGGCGTGCTCTCGTATGGCACGACCGTGCTAACCTCAGAACTTCAGTATTCTGCTAGTTTAAGCTCTAAAACTTTCATTTTTCTTCAAAAGTCATTAAGCTGCCTCTGAACATCAATTCTGTCAAAACTTAAGTAAAAGGGTAAAATACAATAACATTTATCTTTAAGAGCATCGAAATTTGACCCAAGTACCCGCTATAAAATGCACAGAATTGAGATTCATCACCCTCCCCAGTCGACACTTCACCATTCATGGACCATTGCTAGTCTATTTGGAACAGAAAAGGTTCCCACCTCGAAAGATTTATCCACATGTCATCAAGGATAAAGCCTTTCAGTGGTGTCGTTACAGTGTTGCACACCATGTCATTCCACCCTATGAGCAGAAGCATGGATGGAAAGCTGAAAACGGGAGAAGGTCCAAAACTTTTGGTTTACCGAAGTTCATTATGCCCCGCGACCTTAAGTTCATCCTTGCACATTCCTCTGATTTCAAAGGGTACTCAGACATAAGGGATCTTCTGCCATATTATGCCTGTAAGGCAGAACTTAGGATGGCAAGAGAAGCGAAGATTGCACACAATCTTCCAAGAGGCTGGTGGAAGACTTCAAATAAGACCAAACTGGGAGTTGTACCTTCAAGATCATGTCCTAGGATCCTCATGTTGGACTTAAATAATAAAAAGGATAGACTAAAAAGGCTGGAACATGATGTCAAGCAATATCCTTTTGCCTTCAATCCCTTCTTTTGGACGATGCCTCGAAATGACGATGGAATTCTCCAAGTTATGATGTCCAAACAGTCTTAGGAACTTGCTGATTGAGATGCTCGGACTTTCTGGGAAAGGCATATATGGCGTTGCACAACTCAAGCTTCTTCATCTGGACTGAGTGAAGAAGAGAAGACTAAGACCCCCACCGTCCAAGGTCAATTCAGAATCTCAGATGTTACTTTCATGATTCTAGACGATCTTTTTGGGGGTGCCTCTGATCAGCACGATGGTTGAAGATGATTTTGATCCTTAATGGGATGAGTCTAATGCTCCACAACCGATTCAAGTTGAGATGGCTCAAGAACAGATAGGAGATTCTGATCAAGACATGTCTAACCGTCCAAGTACTCAGCCTCTTCCTATATCAGTTGTTCATCTGGCTGATCCTTCTCCTTCTTTAGCTCTCAGTGTCATTCCTAGACATGAGAATGTTGAGGCAACAAAGGCCACTGCTGAAAGCTTTGTATCTGCGGTTACTCCTGAGATCTAAGAGTTTGTCCAAAGATCTATCTCCATCACTCTTCAAGCTCATCAGCAAGAATTACTGTCTAAGATGGCTGCCAGGATGCAGAGTTTCTTTCAACAACCCCTAATCCACCTCTGTAACATCTCGATTTATGTAACTCTAATCAAGTTGGCTAATCTTGATTAGGGCTTTGCTTGATTGTATGGTTGATTATGTGTTAGTTTAAGGCTTAGTTGGAAGCTTAGGAATAGGCTTGAATCAGGTTGGAAGTGCCTAAGGTATAACATGAGAAACCGGGGAAGTCAGAAGTTTGGAAAGCTCTTCCAAGCTGAGCAGCATGCTCAAGCGTGGGAAGAGTGCACGCTTAAGCGTGCTGAGTGCGTTTGCCAGCTGGTGTGAGTTTTGACGCATGTGAGACACGTGTCAGGCCAGGGAGAAGGCGGAGTGGACAATGCTCCACGCTCATATATGGAAGAACCCCACGCTCAAGCATGGCATTTCTGCACGCTAAAGCGTTCTCAGGAGAACAATTTAAGTGCTTTCCTTTCTCTTCCTCACTTTGCACGAAATTCACCTAAGTTTTCTAGGTTCTTGCATGTTAGAGAGAGAAGCACTGGAATTATAGTGAGAGAAATCAAGTATGAAGGAGATCGGAACATCGAATCGAGATTCTGACAACATCGTTGTGATCATGACGACGAAATCTTCAATTTTGACCGAACGATTTCTCGATTCGCCTATGGTAAACTTGAATCCCTAACACTTGTTCTTCGTGTTTCTTCAAGTTTCGACCTTTTCTCTTGAGCTTTGAGGTTGCCCTAGGGCTAACACTATTGCATATGTGTTGTCCTTGTGATGAGGGCTAAGTTCGTGCTCGTGATTGTGCAAGGTTGGGAAGTGCAACCGCGGCTGCACCAAGGTGGTTCGTGGTTGTTCTTGGCATTCTAGGCTGCATGTGGAGGTTGTCGGTGATCGTGTGGAAGTTTGTGCCAACTGTTCAGGTGGGGAGAGAGAGTACTGTTGTCGTCGGGAAGGCAAGAGTAGCTTCATTGTTGATATTGCTATGTGTAGGGGAACCCTAAACCCTAATAGAGGTTGAGTCCTGATAAAGTACCTAAACCCTAGGTTTAGTCTACTTTGGGCTATCACCGCTAAGTTTGAACCCTAGGTTAGATAACTGTTGACCGAGGATGATATGTGTTGTATGACTGCTATACTGATGATTGTGTTAATTTCTATTTGTCTACGTGCCTATATGCTTACTTGGCTTGTTGATATGCTATGCTTGCAATGTTGTTGCTATTGCTGTTATTGCATATGTTGTTGTTTTATAGCTGCATGCCCGTGTTGAGCTATTGAGTGGCTGTGAGCTTGTGTGATCGAGTTGATACTGCAGATGGTTCCGCTGATGGATTGTGCTGTGCTGGTTAAGTTGGAGTTGTGGCTCGTGGATGCGTGGCGTCGTGGCAGTGGCTGTGTTGATGCGTGGAATCGTGTGTTGGTTATGCTATTGAGCGTTTAGGCGTGAGGATCCGATATCATCTCGTTGAGATTGTTTGCTGCATATCATAGAGGCCAAGTGGTGGGGCCGAATGACGGTAGTATGGGTTGCCAATGTCATGTGAAGTTAGTTGTACCTGAGTGCGGGTACAGAGAGCAGAAGGGACAGTCAGTGTGTGTGACCTTGGGGATGTTGCCGATCTCGGGAATAATCTATAGTGACGGATGGGGTTGCTCCTATCGTGTCGTGATACCTGATCCAGTCCGCTTTGCTCGACTAATCCTTAAGCTTTCCACGTTCTAGGCTAACGTTCCGAGGCGACTAAGACACCCCAGTCCCGGGCTCAGGAGGAAGATTCACTCTTATTGGTCACAACGAGCGGTTCGATTTCTTGGACAAGCTAACTCTTGTTCCAGTGTGGAACTTTGTTTGTGAGATTCAGCCGATATGTTGCATAGGATTAGTATCACGGTCTAGAGGTTTGATTTGAGGGAGAGATCTATGGATATGGATGCTTGTTGCATATGTTGACTTGAGAGGTGTTTGGCTGTGTGATGTATCTGTTGTACCTGTTGTATCTATTATATGTGCTACTTGCTATGTGTTTGCTATGTTACTGTTGTCGTACTGATTATATGGCACTGTATTCTTATCTCCCTATTATTTCTCTGTTGTTGTTTCTGTTCTTTCGTTTGTGTGAAGACGACGAGCTTGCTACTTTTGACGATGGAGCAGAGAATGCACCCCTCCCTTCACCACAACGGCACCGAGGATGCCGGTGTTGGGGGAGTTAGAGATCATCTATGACAATGATCGGGGATGGTGGGTGGATCCCTCTACGTTTCTGACGGTCTATACTAGGCCGTGCAGTTTCTGCCGATCACCCAGATGTGGCATCCTCCTAGACACCTTGAGAGGGACTACATGTGGGTGGCACATAGGACATCGCATGTATCCAGCTAGAGAGGGTTTGTGCTGTGAGGCCAGCGGAGGAGGACCGAGCAGTACCTAAGGACCTATAGGCGACACTGGGTGGTGGTGTCCAGCTCTTCTTCAGAGTATGAGCCATTGCAGGTTTACCGGCGTACTCATGTAGAGGGCCGGGGTAGTTCCGGGTATTCGCACCGCTGATGGTGGGATACTGTCAGTGCGTCTAGGGTGCGAGTTGAGCGTTTTTTATGTATTTTTGGAGAGATGGGTGGGTGGTAAAGCTAGTGAGTTGTGAGAGCTCTTTTTCTTTTGATATATATGTTATCTTTCTTTCTGTTTTTGATGTACTGTTAGCATGTATATGTATAGTGTTTCAGCGCCCTACTGATGGGGCCATAGTCATGTATGTTTATGTATATAGTTATATTATGCCTGCGTTTTACTCTGATTGTTGTACCTTTCCGTATGTGCTTTGTATGTTTATCGTTTTCCTTCGCTACACTTCTTGAATAATGCGCTAACGTTATAATATGGTTAAGGTATAGTTAATGACATAAGCTTGAGACTAATGGGATTATCCTACATAAGTGGGGTCGTCTCATTTTGGTGGTATCAAAGCATTGAGAATGTTCTGAAGCTAATGGGGCGACTTCATGTATGTGGGGTTGTCTTAACCTCCATCCTCTCCCTCTTCTTCTTAGTTTTCTTTTCAGCCATTAAATCTTTCGTTTATATTTTCTGACTATGATGTTCTTACTTCACCTTTTGTCCGATGATAAAAGGGGAGAAGTTTGGGAATTGTTTTGAGCATAATTAATTAAAAACTGATGCTGCTCATTTACATATATGCTTATATTGTTCTATGAGCTTTTATATGCAATATCTGCTTATGTTGTTTTTGCCTAAGTCCAATGATTAGATGTTGTTAAAATGCTATCTTTGTTAAAAGCTTCTTCTTAGGGGAGCCTCTGGCCCTTTGGAAAAACTTTGTTCAAACAAATTTAGTATATTTTGTCATCATCAAAAAGGGGGAGATTGTTGGAACCAAAGTGGTTAAGGTCCATAAATCCTTAAGATTTTGATGTTAACAAAGGACTAAATTAGGTGGACAAAGATCTGTTATGCTCTAATAAGTTTATCATAAGTGTGAAGTTATTCAGAGTCCAAAGACTTATCAGACCGTGCATCTGATTGCATAGTCCATCATTTTGATGTCAAGGATTAATGAACGAAGTCCTCCTTGGACTGTGATCTTATCAGAAGTAAAAATAAGTCCAAAAACTCATCAAAGTAAATTATATCTATTTTTAATTCAAAGTCCAATGTAATAAAATAGCTTTTACTTTACTAGTCTATGTTCAAGCGCGCAAATATAAAAAGTAGTGGTTTCAAATTATTGTCTTTCAGGTAAAAGGGTAATATCCTTAAGACAAAAATTCTCTGTAACTTAGAACTCTCGAATGCATAAAAGCCAGTCTGTTCCTGACACACCGCAGTTGATTCTACTCAAGAGGGAAAGACAAAAGGCAATTTTCGGATACAAGGAAAAGCTGTCAGTGCTGCTTTCAGCTCTCTCTCTCTTAATCTAGTTCGCTTTTTAGAAGCCCTTCACAAGTTATCAGACTCAACAAGATTGTCCATTTAGTACTTATCAAAATGGCTCTCTTGCCAACCGTTGAAGAATCAAGATTGCTTAAGACTTGAAGGTCATATATACCCTCAATCATGAAGAAACAAAGTTACCAAACAAAACCTATCAAAGCTTACAAGCAATCAAAGACATCAAAGCAAACAAAAGCTCTCAAACTTTCTCTGAACTTAACTTTCATATTAATCTCTGTGAAAAGTTGTTTTTCAGAGGTTGTTCTTAAGTTTCATATTCTCACACATAGTGAGTTAGATTTAAAATTAAGAATCTATTCAAATCAAATCTTATTTGAGCTTAAAGAGGTTTGTCTTTAAAAGAATACTTGTAGGGTGCCTGAAGAGGTGTTGAATACTTGTGCCGGAAGAGGTGTTGAATACTTGTAACAAGAGTTTGTTATACGGGATAAAGTTCTCACGTAGAGAGGACTGGACATAGCTCTTGGGTTAAGAGTGAACCAGGTTAATATTTATGTGTTTTCTTCTCTCCCTTATGTTGCCTTTAGTTTATTTATAACTAACGTCTGGGATTGAAATTGTTTTCTTAACGAACATCTTTCAAAGAAAACATTTTCAGCCATCCTCCAAAGTTTCTTTTTCACACGCTCAGCTTTCGTTTCAAGCTTTAGCGTCCAACCCTTTGTGAAAAGTTATCTACTTGCGAAAATGGTTTTAAAAACTTAAGAAATGCAATTCAACCCCCTTTCTTGTGTTTCCAACAGGTTCCTTCATACATTTGACCATCAAAGGCTACTTTGACTGGGTCAACCCATACATTCCAAGTAGATAGTTGAGGTCACTTTAAAGGGATGGTGCATGGCTGCACAACTTTTTTGGTGGTGCAATTTAGACAACACCAACTTTTAGTCTCTAAACCTCTAGAATAACTTATTACCCTAAACTTTTATAAAATTATTTAGGCTAAACTATATTTTTGGTCCCTTATATTTATTTTAGGTTTCGATTTTGTCCGTCTTTTATTTTTTTTTCCCGAAATGGTCCTTTATCTTGAAAGCGTTACACTATTTTGGTCCTTTCCGTCAAGGAGTTCGCCTACCTTACCACGTTCCTAAGGGCACGATCTGAGCGTGTGGCTGCAGTGGCCGGATATGGTTTTCTTCTTCTTTTCTTTTCTGGATTCTTCTTCGTAAAGCTGGTAGAACCATGACGAAAGGTTATTTTGCGATGTGTGATTTTCCGATGTGGTGGTAGGAATAGGAATTTATAGTTACCATAGACGGTGCCAATGTTCTGATCTAGATACAAGGTGAATTAATGGGGGGTGTTGCATACTTGTGGCCGGCCCCTGGTTCTCTGGTCGGTCGTGGTAGCGATTCTATGGAAGCTTCATCTGGTCCTTGTTCTCAGGTCTCGGAGCCCCCAGATTGTGTATTCAGCGGGCATCTTTTGTGATCAGCTATAGCCCTTCCCTTGCTATAGGTGCCGGAACACACGATGGAAGGGAAAACTTGCAAAGACATTCCGACGCTTGAGGAAACACAATGTACGTAGGAAGAACCCTACATATATGAGGTATAGCAAGCATAAAAGAGGGAGAAAGGTATCTCATAGAAGAGGAGAGAATATCATTCTGACAAGGTGACGGTCCTACTAATCGTAAAGAAACTGATCTCTAATGCTCTCTGGTTGGTCCCATTTATAGGGAAAATAGTGGTCCTATGGGCCCATCTAGAATTTATCTGGAACACCAGATATTCTAAGACTTTACAGATGACATAACCATTAGGATTCTCTTCCATGGTTCTGTAATTGTAATATGGATATGGTCGTATAATTCGTATATTATTTTAATTGGCGTCATAGGCCTTCACAAGATCAGCCAACGACTCTTTTTCATTTGGCTTCTTCTCATCTTTCTTAGGATCCTCCTTCTTCTCCTCTTCGGCTGGTCCAACAGAAACTATTTGAACATGACATAATTTCCTTAGCTTCCCCACTACTTGAACACGGGTAACATCTCCACTGAGAATTTTTGGCCCTTCTAATCCACTGAGACTGATTCAACCCTTGAAAAAATAACCCTAAAACATTCAATCGCTGGAGAAAAAATAACCCCAAAACATTCAATTCACCGAGGTCCAACTTTAGCACTATTTTCTGTCACAGATAAATTCGAGTTTTGTTAACACCAATCACTTCTAAGCATGATACTACCAATAGTGCTCAAGTAAGATGTTTGATGACCATGAGCTATAAGTAACCATTAATATATGAATACAAATAATTGTTAACCTGATACTGCCATGAAGCAATTTAGCATTATCAATTTTACTTGGAAGATGCAGACTACATGTCTAGTAATCAAGCTTAAATATCTATTTGCTGCTTCCCTTCTGGTACATACAAGCTACCAAAGTCCAACTTAGGGAAACAATAATCTTAATCTCCTTTGCAAACAGAAATTCACCAACACATGTAGAGGGAAACTGGAGCATTTGAAGGAAAAACAGATGTCAAAGACTCACCGAGGGGAGGTGAAAGAGGCGGAGCCGAAGCGGAGGAGGGTTTGGAGCATTTGAAGGAGGCGGTTGACATGTTTCCACATTTCAGATCACTTGTTTGAGCGAGATAGCCCCGTCAAATGCCGAGTGAACTGGCTCTTCGACCATAATCAGGTGCGATAACTCATTCTTAATGCGTTTCTCCTTTATCGACGATGCCGTTGTCATCAGCAATGCGCCGAGCCAGAGACGATTTCACTGAGTCAACCACCAAGTCAGATAAAAAATATTAAACCAAACTTCCGAACCTCCAAACACATTATCTCACGCGTTTCCTTTTCTATCACTTTCTTGAGAAACCCAAACCCAATTTGCACTTTGCTCTCTTCATCTACATTTTTCCCTCTGCAATTTCTTGACTTTAGTCTCAGATTGAAATTTGCATCTTCACATATGTTCTTGATTTTGTTGATTCTCCAAGCGTTTGATATTACTTTTTACCCTAAGTTTTGATGAACCCAAACATTTATTGAATGACAAAAATGAATCATATGAAATCTTCTAATGAATACGTTTAAGTGTATAGTTATCATATTTGAAAGACATGAACACATATGGCTAAACATGCGTCTATTCAAGAAGTCATGAACTCGTCTGAGTTATTCTAACTTAGAAGCGTCCGTGATGTTCAAGTGTCTAACTAAAGTCCGACAAAGATTCCAATCAAAGTGTCTACTCCAAAGAACATCACACACAAGCCAAGCATGTAAGGCAACGCTCCAACTGTCCATTACGAAGTCATCTAAAGTATTGTCTTACCAAGCGTCTTGACCTTCTCATAAAGAGCTGATCAGAAGAATCATTAAATATGTAATGGATAAATTCCTTAAAGTCAAAAGGAATAAAGTAACATCTCTGATTCACAGTACCTGACTCAAACTCCTTTAGTCTGCAACAAAGTCACTTTACAACTGCTTATTCTGACTGATTGCACTTAGAAGGTAATCCGCACCGCACAAGACTTTGATGTTGTTCTTAACACTTTGCTGCTCTGCTAAAAATGTTGATATCAATACAAGAATACCTTCAACATTCTTCAAACCATTTAATGCTTCATCAGAAGGACTCTATTGCATTAATGGTCTCTCATAAGTTTTAAAGAAAAGCAAGTAGTAGAAAATTTCTAACAATGGATTTATTGCTGTAAAGACTACATAGAATACCCTGAAGAATTGAAGGGCAACTCTTAACGAACTGAACAACTCTCATTTATTGTTGAAGCTTTACTGAGTTCTTAACCCTTCATTCTTTTATTCCTTCATTTACTTCTCAATCATTTGTAATCTTTAAGAAATGGTATTGCACAATGATACCTTCTTGATTTTATATTCACTCGTTGATTGTAATCTAGTTGACATGCCTTGTAATATGAAGCTGCTGCTTCAAAAGAAACTCTTTCCATTGTGAAGCCTAAAGGGGCTAACTGAAGAATACTTGTTGAGCTTGGAGAGACTACGTATGCAAAAAATACTCGTGTAACCTAAATAGTTATAGTGGAACTCTTGTTTTAGCCAAAGATTGGACGTAACCCAAGGTTGAAGGTGAACCCGTATAACTGCTTTGTGTGATTATCTCTTTCCCTAAACTCTTAATTATTGCTTTAATAGTTTGTCTGTTATCTAACTAGGGGTCAAATTTGTTTATCTAAACAAGTCTTTGTTTTATTCAAAGTTGTTTTAATCCCTGTGTTTCAAACACTTGTCTCAGACAAGTTATAAAAACCTTCAGACGTATCCAAGCATCTGTAAGCTGCTTTATGTCGTCTGCTCTTTTATCCTAACAAAAAGAATATTTGTTTTTGCAAAAGTTTTAGATAAACACAATTCAAACCCCCTTCTTGGGTCTACTTTGGTTATTTCAGTTGGTATCAGAATTCAGCCTCTAGGTTGAGCACCTTAACAAGTGTCGAGGAAAAGTTCTCGGACAAACAAAAATAGTTATGGACGGACAAGCTGCTGGATTTTTGGGAGGAGCACCCGCAATAGAAGGACCCTGCATAACCAGGCCACCATTCTTCAATGGATAAAATTATATTTGTTGGAAAGAAAGATTCCATTGGTTTATCATGAATACAAACTCTAGATGCTCGTCGTTGATCATGAATGGGACTTAAACCCCTCTTCTTGAAAATGGTCAACCTAAGATAAGAGACAACTGGACTGATGCTAAAATAACTAAGTGGAATTTGAACCACAAAGGTAAATATGCATTGATGTATGCATTAAGTCAAGAAGAATTTGAAAAAGTTCATGCTTGTGATTCTACTAAAGAAATGTGGGATACCTTAGCTAATCTCCACAAGGGAACAAGCAAGGTAAAAGAAACCAAAATCTGCACATTGGTCAGACAATATGAGTTGTTCAATATGGAAGATGGATAATCTATCATCAAAATGATAGGAAGATTTCAAACCATCATTAATAATCTTAAGTCTCTTGGAAAGGTGTATACTACTTAAAAGAATGTTACCAAAGTTTTTAGGAGTCTTCCAAAGCCATGGAGATCCCTTGTCACTGCTATTACACAAGCAAAATTCTCTCAATATTATCTATGGGTTATTTGATAGGGACATTTCAAGTTCATGAGCAAAATCTGAATCAAGACAACCCAAGCAAAATAGGGAAGTCCATTGCTCTAAAAGCTGAGAAAAAGAGCTGCAAGGAAACATCGAAGGCTTTAAAGGCTGATGAGCCATTTGAAGACTCGGATGACACTGATGAAGACTCTGTTGATGAGGAAACATCCCTGCTCACCAAAAAGATGAAGAAACTATGGAAAAAGAAAAGTTACAGAAAGGAGAGACCCTACAGACGCTTCCAGAAAGATAGAAGCTACAAAGAAAGTGGGACTTCTAAAAAGAATCCTATTGTCTTCTATGAGTGTAAGAAACCCGGCCACATGAAGTCTGTGTGTCCTTAACTAAAAGGTTAACCTTAAAAGAAGTTCTTTAGAAACAAGAAATATAGGGATGATGGTCACATGGGAGGACTTAGACGATAGCTCAGCAGAAAGTGATGCTGAAGCTGAAGAATAAGCAAATCTCTGGCTTATGGCAGACACAAACTCAAACAATGAGGTAAACTTTGAACTTGAGGATTTACAATATGCTTATGATGAGTTGGTGAAAGAATCTTCTAGTTTAACTAAAGCCTTTAAAGCACTAAAAAGGCAGTATGTTAAGCTCTTAACCAAGCATGAACATAAAAGCCAAGAATGTGCTAGATTGGTTAAATAAAACTATTAGATAAAGGCTGGAGATCCTAATGCTATGATCTCAGATGAGAAATTACAGTCTGAAGATGTTTTAAAACTTCAAAAGAAAGTAAATGAGCTCACCTTTGATCTTGCCAGATTTGTTAATGGTAGAGAGAACTTGACAAAGCTTCTTGGCTATCAAAGACACTCCCTAAACAAATCAGGAATGGGATTTAAGGAATAGACACATCATAAGACATCTGTTAAAGTCTTAGTAGAGACTGCTAAACTATCTTATCATAATGTTAAACCTGTACTTCATTATGTTAGACCTATATGTAACTTCTGTGTAAAAATTGGACATATCACGTCTAAATGTTTTCATTTGAAGAAAAAGTCTTTACAGACGAGTAGAACTTACAGAAAAGGACCCAGAAAAATATGGGTACCTAAAATATTAATTATCCTTATTACAAATGTCCTTAATAGGACAAAAGAAACACCTATCATGGTACCTGGACAGCGGATAATCGCGACACATGACAGGAGAAATGTCTATGTTCCTAGACCTTTGATGTGTGTGAAACAACATCATATTTCATTCTTGTTTTGCATGCATTTTTATTTCATTTAGGCATATTAGTTTCCCTTTTTGTTCATTTTCCCTTTAGTCCGGATAATTGCGGTGTTTCTAGTGGTGTTGTGCAGGACTTGTGCCTAATTGACTTAGAAAAAGGTGGAAAGCTTGAAAGAATGAAGATAGAGCCTAAAAAGGAGCTGAAAGGGACAAAAAGATCACTCCAGAAGCATCCACGACCTGACTGTGGATGAAAATACGGCCATGGATTGAGAAACTGTGCAGAAAAAAGCAAACAGACTTGGTAGCAGACTCCACGACCTGGCCGTGTAATTATACACGGCCATGGATCTCAACAACGTGCCCTTTTCCTCTTTGGCAGCAGAGTCCATGGCCTGGCCATTGAATGTTCCACGGCCATGGATCGTAGTCTGACAGAAAACGTCAGTTTCGTTTTTTGTTTCTTTTTTGGGCTTGGATATGTTTAAGACCCCTAGGTATTTATAGTTGTTCTGAATACAATACTAGGGTCTGATTTTGGTTTTTGGAGGAAGAAGGACTTGGAGGCTCTAGATCGTCATCTTCCTCTTCTCTTCTCTCTTCATTACTGGTTTGGATGTTCTTCATGGATTTTTCTGGTTTCTTATTATTAATGTCTGAGTAGTTTCCCTTGTTTCTAGGATTGGCCAATGCCCTTTGATACATTGATGATGATTAATTGATTTTGTTTATCCTTTTTATTAAATTGTGAATGCTCTTTGATTCAATCCTTATTGCGCTTATTCATGTGAATTTGTTGGCCACATATTTGCATTTGATAGATTCCTAGGGACGTATTGAGAGGTGAACCTGGGTATTGGAACCATAAGAATTGGACTTAAGGTCTAAATCACGAGAGTAGGTTTAGCCTTTGGAGGAATTAATGAATTGCCATAAAGCTTAAAGGGTTCAATGTAAATTCAAGTACCACGAGAGTAGGAATTGATTTATTTGGGCACGGTTTTTGTATCTCGAGAGAGAACATTAGCTAATTTAGGGTAGTTCACCTTCAATGGAATTTCAATTTTAATAAAAGGGTTATCAATTAAGATTCATCTTGTATCATTATGGTTGTGAATATATGCCTTGACAGGATTAATCTAGTTTTTGATGATTGACAAAAGGAACCAGAAAGTCAAGTATACAAAAAGCGGAAAAGAAGATCAAGGAGATCAAGTGCTTCAAGACTGGGTTATGGGAATTTTTATTTCTTGTAATCGGTGTTTATTAGGATCTTTTTGTAAATGGTTCTAAAGCTCTCATATTTAAATTCAATCACACACACACATTACGTTAACTTAAAAGGCTTTTACTAAAAATAATAGAAATTTCATTATAGCCGTTAAGTTTTCAAACAAAATAATGTACATAATCGATTATGCATATGTCATAATCGATTACACTCAAATCAGGGAAGTCATAATCGATTATGAATATGTCATAATCGATTACACTCAAAACAGAGAAGTCATAATCGATTATCCTAATCGATTATGCTGCGAAAGTAAATCAGCGCATTTTTTCTCAAGGGATAATCGATTATGGACATACCATAATCGATTATGAAGCGACTGCCTTGTTTTTTAAATGGGCTTAACCTAATTCCTATGGGCTTAAAAGTTTTTCTATAAATAGGAATGCCAAGGCAACTCTAAAACACACGAATCCTATTGCGCTCTGAAACTCTGTTTATTTTATTACTTACTCTCACATATTCACTTTTGATTATATTTTGAATAGAGAGCTTTACATATCATATAGTTTGAATTGTACTTTGAGCTTCAATTTGTAATCTTTATCTGCACTACTTGAGTGCTACATTCTTTTTCTACTTCTTCTTGTTCTTGGGTGTGAATCCCTTTTTCTTTAAAGAGAAACAATATCTCTTGAACTTGAGACTCTTGCACAAAGGGAGGTGATATCCCATTATTTTGTGTGGAGAGTGCTCTTGGTTTGTAAAGGTTTCTAGCTGCACCTGATTTAAAAGCTAGTTATTGAGTGAAAACCCTTGGTGTTTGACCTTGGGGACTGGACGTAGGCCACAGGGTATTTAGTGGCCGAACCAGGATAAATCTGCGGCTCTCTCTCTATCCTTTCATTATTGTCTTCTACCTTACAGCAATTTAATTTATCGCATTTATTTTATTGCAATTTAATTTATCGCAATTTAATTTATCGCATTTACTTTATTGCAATTTAATTTAAGCGATTTATTTTATTGCTATTTACTTTCTAGAATTTATTATTCAAGCAATTTACTTTATAACGCTTCTATTTTCAGTCATTTATCTTCAAGCGCCGTAATTGCAAAAAGTTTTTCAAAAACACATATCACACACAATTCACCCCCCTCTTGTGTTTGAAGTCACTTGTCAACAATGGTTACCGCCAATCCTGGAAGCTTTCTTAACATTTGAAAAACCTTTTCTTAAAGCTGGCTATTCTTGTTCTTGATCTCTTGTATTTTAATATTTATTTATTTATTTAATTGCTTGGTTACTATGTTCTTATCACTCAACAATTATATTCCCTTTTTTTAATTGAATTGAATTAATTAATTAATTGGTATTCATAAACATAGTCCCTGTGGATTCGATCTTTTATTACTTGACGTCGAAACCGTACACTTGTGGATTTCACGCATCAAGTTTTTGGCGCCGTTGTCGGGGACTGTGTCTTTTTTTTGAATACCAGTTTAATTTTTAATTTAATTATTTTAAACTTTTTTTTTATAATATTATTACTTCTTGTTTTCTCTTTGGCTCACTACAAGTGATTTCTCTAGTTTATACGAAGTACTAGACGTTCCGGGACTCTTATTGAAGCAAGATCCTGAAATAGAAAGAACTTTTCATAGAAGGAGAAGACAACAAAGGCAAAGAGCGGGAGAAATACTTGAACCAATGCTTGTCATGGCTGACCCAGTGGATAATAGGCCACTCAAGGAGTATACAGCCCCTAATGCTTGGGGTCTACGATCTGGAAATGCTAGGCCAGCCATTGAAGTTGGACACTTCACCATACCACCTACCTTACTCTCTATGATAAGGCAGAACCAGTTTGGAGGATTGCCGTCAGAGGACCCTAATGATCATGTGGATATGTTTTTGGAGTTCTGTGAGACAGTCAGGATTGAAGGTGCCTCTGCCGATGCTATCCGCCTCCGCCTATTTCAATCGTCACTGGGAGATAGAGCTAGAGCATGGTTGAAGTTTGTTCCCGCTGAAACAATCACTACTTGGGACCATTTGGAACAAGCTTTCTTGGACAAATTCTTTCCACTTTCCAAGACTGCTCATCTTCGGACCCAAATAAAAAGCGTCATTCAGAAAGATGGAGAGTCGTTGTTAGAAGTTTGGGATATATACAAGGCTTTGCTGGAAACCTGCCCACATCATGGGTTAGAGAAATGGTTGATTGTTCACACCTTCTATAATGGGCTAGAATATTCTTCAAAGGTGTCTCTTGACTCTGCAGCTGGCGGAGCTTTGATGAATAGAAGTTTAGCAGAAGCTTATGAAATCATTGAGAGTGTTGCCGCAAATCATCACCAATGGGCAAACGAAAGAGGTAATAACCCGAAAAAACTTTCGGGAGGTAAGTTTGAGGTAGATGGTGTTGATATGATAATGTTCAAATTTGATTCTCTGAATAAGCATTTTGACAAACTTGAAAAAGCCAATGTTAATGCGGTAGGTGCTACTAACGTCTTTTATGAGATTTGTGGAGCACAGGGACATATGAGTACCGAATGCTAAGCTGGAATTGGATCCTCACAAGATGCATCGATGGAGCAAGTGGAATCATGCCATAATTTTTATGACTTCAACCAAAAGGGGAGGAATGATTCATATAATCAAACCTACAACCTCGGAAGGAAGAACAACCCTTACCTCCCCTACCGGAACAACAACACGTTGAACCACCAATTCCAAGCCAAGGTAATATGAAGCCCATACCGGGGTACCTTCAGGTACAAAAATCTAAACTTGATTCTCTTCTTGAGAATTTTGTTGAGAGTCAATCTAACCAAAATGAAGAGTTTAGGCACCATGGTAAGGTCGTGACTAAGGCCATTAGAGAGTTGTCATCGAAGGTTGACAATTTGGCCATTCATAATAAGATGTTGGAAACTCAGATTGCCCAGCAAGCGAGCACTTCACAAAGGCAACAGGGTAAATTTCCTGGTCAACCCGAAATAAATCCAGGTAACGAACACTGTAAAGCTGTGACTTTGAGGAGTGGTAAGCAACTAGAGGCTTCCAAGGCAAATGGGGAAAATGATAATGAAGTGGTAAATGAGAAAGAGGAGCCTACTAAGCCACCACCTTTGGAAGAGGTAGAAACAAATGAAAAAGTGTCTAAGTATGTGCCCCCAAAGCCATACCAACCCCCAATTCCCTTCCCTCAAAGATTGGCCAAGGCCAAGCTAGATAAGCAATTTGGCAAGTTTCTAGAGGTCCTTAAGAAATTGTACATTAATGTACCCTTCACTGAGGCGTTGCAACAAATGCCCACATATGCTAAGTTTCTTAAGGATATTTTGTCTAATAAGAGAAAGCTAGAGGAGTCTGAGACTATGGCTCTAACTGAGGACCGTAAACTAAAAGACCCAGGTAGCTTCTCTATTCCTTGCTTGATTGGCAACACCAGTTTTGATAAAGCTCTTTGTGATTTGGGGGCTAGTGTTAGTCTTATGCCCCTCTCTGTGTGTAAGAAGTTGGAGGTGGGTGAACTAAAACCCACAACTATCTCCCTTCAATTGGCAGATAGATCCGTCAAATACCCCATAGGCATCTTGGAGGATGTTCCTATTAGAGTGGGTAAGTTTTTCATACCTACTGATTTTGTGGTGCTTGAAATGGAGGAGGATTCTCAAATCCCCATTATTCTTGGTAGACCTTTCTTAGCTACTGCTGGAGCTATAATTGATGTTAAAAATGGAAAATTGTCTTTAAGTGTTGGTGATGATAAGGTTATGTTTAATCTTTCTAAATCTATTACACAACCTTCTTTTGAAGACTCTTGTTGCGGGATTGATTTATTACACCAGGCGGTCAAGGAAGAATCCACCAAAATTCATTTTGCAGATCCATTGGAGAGATGCTTGGTAGGTGGCGGCTCATTGGATAGTGGAGGTGAAGTAGCAGAGTATGCCCATTTGTTAGAGGCTAATCCGGAACTTCCACCTCATAAAGCTAAAGTGGAAAAACTTGAGCCAAAGCCTAAATCTGATGATTGGGGGGGAGGAAAATGCCCCTAAGGTAGAACTCAAAACACTTCCTTCCACTCTCAGGTATGAGTTTCTAGGTCCTAACTCTTCTTATCTTGTCATTGTTAGTGCTAGCTTGAATGAGGTAGAGACTGAGAAACTACTTGGAGCTCTTAGAACGCATAGGAAGGTTATAGGATACACTCTTGATGATATTAAAGGAATAAGTCTTTCCTTCTGTATGCATAGAATTCTAATGGAACCTGACCATAAAACCTCTATTGAGCACTAACGCAGGTTGAATCCTAATATGAAAGAGGTTGTTAAAAAAGAGGTTCTTAAGTTGCTTGATGCTGGGGTGATTTACCCCATTTCTGATAGTGAATGGGTTAGTACTGTGCATGTGATTCCTAAGAAAGGGCGGATGACTGTGATTAAAAATGAAAAAAATGAATTAATTCCCACTAGGACTATCACAGGATGGAGGATGTGCATTGATTATAGGAAGTTGAATAATGCTACTAGGAAAGATCACTTCCCCCGACCCTTCATTGATCAAATGCTTGAGAGGCTAGCAGGCATGAGTACTTCTATTACTTAGATGGCTATTCGGGATTCCACCAAATCCCTATCCATCCTAGTGACCAAGAGAAGACCACATTTGCTTGTCCTTATGGCACTTTTGCCTATAGGAGAATGCCTTTTGGTCTATGTAATGCCCCTGCCACATTTCAAAGATGCATGACTGCAATATTCTCTGAATTTATTGAGAACACCATAGAAGTTTTTATGGATGATTTTTCTGTATATGGTACTAACTTCGATGATTGTTTATCCAATTTGTCTAAGATTTTGCAGAGATGTGAAAAGGTAAACCTTGTCTTGAATTGGGAAAAGTGCCATTTTATGGTACGAGAAGGCATAGTCCTTGGACATTTGGTTTTAGGAAAAGGAATTGAGGTGGATAAGGCAAAAATTGAAGTAATTGAAAAATTGCCTCTACCGGTGAATGTGAAAGGAGTGCGGAGTTTCTTGGGACATGCCGGTTTTTACCGGAGATTTATTAGAGATTTTTCTAAAATTGCTAAACCTTTGTCTAATCTCTTGGTAAAGGAAGTTCCATTTAATTTTGATAACAACTGTTTAGATGCCTTTAGCAGGTTAAAGGAAGCTTTGATCACCGCTCCCATTTTGCAAACACTGGATTGGAATCTACCATTTGAAGTCATGTGTGATGCAAGTGACTATGCTGTAGGAGCAGTGTTAGGGCAGAGAAAAGACAATAAGGTGCATGCTATTTACTATGCTAGCAAGATACTTGATGGAGCTCAAGCAAATGATGCCACTACGGAGAAGGAATTGCTATTTGTAGTCTTTGCCTTTGAGAAATTGAGGTCATATCTTGTGGGTTCAAAAATGGCTGTGTACATCGACCACTCGGCACTAAGACATCTCATGAGCAAGAAGGAAGCAAAGCCCAGACTTATCCGTTGGATCCTTCTTCTCCAAGAGTTTGATTTGGAGATTTTGGATAGAAAAGGGACAGAGAATCAAGTGGCAGACCATTTATCCAGGCTTGAACCACCAGTGAGTGGGGAGAGTGGATTACCTATTGATGATTCCTTCCCTGATGAGCAACTGTTTGCAATTTCCGCCGAGAATGCACCTTGGTATGTTGACTATGCCAAATACTTGGTTAGCACGGTTCTACTTCCTGATCTTAATTATCAACAGAAGAAGAAGTTTTTCTCAGATCTAAAGTATTTTGTGTGGAATGACCCATACATATATCGGAGGTGTGCTGATGGCATCTATAGGAGAAGTGTTTCGGAAGAAGAAGTTCAGAGTATATTGAGTTGCTGTCATTCTGCATCTTATGGTGGACATATGAGTGCCTTTAAGACAGCAGCCAAAGTTCTTCAGTCCAGCTTATTTTGGCCTCATATTTTCAGAGATGCTCGGATTATGTGCCCCTACGGGTTTATAGGCTCACATATGGGGAAGGACAAGGTAGCTCTTGACTTTCACGTTGTGGATGACTTGACATCACCAGTGCGTTTGTCATAGGATGTGAGGTGAGACTATTTTGATGTATTTTGAGAGGGAATAGGGAGAGCCTGTGAGTTGAGTTGAGTCCCTTTTGATGTTATGTTGTATTTTCGCTTTCTTATGAACATTCGTCTGTATTATTACTTAGCCCTACTGATGGGGCCACAATGTATATATCTGCACTGTGAGTATGTGCTTTCGTTTATCCTGTTGTACTTACTTTGATGTTGTGCGCTTTTATATTGAACATATGTTATCCTTGGTTTTAATAAGCACGTAATAATATCGCTAAGCTATAGATAATAGTATAAGTGGGTTCTAAAATAATGGGATTTCCTCGAGTGGGACTTGGGGACGTCACAATTATGGAGGAGAATTCGATAATAAACAATTTAAAATGTTCTGTAATGAGAATGGTATCTCTCACAACTTCTATGCCCCAAGAACTCTACCGCAAAATGGAGTGGTAGAGAGAATGAACAGATCTCTTTAAGAGATGGCTAGAACATGCACAATGAGAATAATCTTCCTGAGTACTTCTGGGTAGAGGTAGTAAATACTGCTTGCTATGTACAAAACAGAATTCTGGTAAGACCATTTCTGAAGAAGACTTCCTATGAATTGTGGAAGGGTAGCAAACCCAACATATCTTACTTCCATGCTTTTGAATGTGAGTGTTTTATCTTAAACACTAAGGAACAACTTGGCAAGTTTGATTCCTAGGTGGATAAATCTATGTTCATTGGATATTCAAAAACTTCAAAAAAAATTTAGAGTTTATAACTCTAGAACTGTTGTTGTTGAAAAATCTATTCATATAAAATTCAATGATGGTTTAAAGACTGACAGGAAACTATCAGATCTAAAAGATGATCTTGCAGGTTTGGACATTAATGGACAAGAAGAAAAGCAACCAGGCGCATCAAAATATGAACCCTTAGAAGTGTCTGAAGGACATTTTGATCAGACGCCTCCTCAAGCGTCTGACAACAACAATCTCAGAAGAGATTGAAGATTCAAAACGCATCATCCTGAAGATTTGATTATTGAAAATCCTTCTCAAGGAGTAAGGACCAAATCAACCATTAGAGAGAGCATTAATATGGCAGTCTTATCATAATTAGAGCCAAAGAATCTCAAATAGGCTCTTGAAGATGAAAGCTGGATTCTATCCATGCAAGATGAGCTGAATCAGTTCAAAAGAAATAATGTTTGGACACTTGTATCAAGACCACAAAATAAATCTGTTATTGGGACAAGATGGGTCTTCAAAAACAAGCTGGATGAAAAAGGCAACATGATCAGAAATAAAGCAAGGCTGGTAGCCCAAGGGTATAACCAATAAGAATGTATTCATTTCACTAAAACCTTTGCTCCAGTAGCTAGATTAGAAGCTATTAGAATCTTAATGTCATATGTTGCACAACATAACATAACTTTCTTTCAAATGGATGTGAAAAATACTTTTTTAAATGGCTTAATAGAAGAAGTATATGTTAAACAATCCCCAGCTTTTGAAGACACAGAAAAATCTAATTATGTGTTTATGCTTAAGAAAGCTCTATATGGTTTAAAACAAGCTTCTAGAGCTTGGTATGATAGATTAAGTTCTTTCTTAATGGAAAATGATTTCATAAGCTCCTATATGTTTGCCCTATTTTCTCGAGGAGCTATGATCCTGATGTAAGCAGGATACCAAATTCTACCATTAAACCTTAGCTGCATTTGATTTATTATATCGGTTCCAAACATGCTAAATCTAATATCAATTGGTTCCTTCTCTTCTCCATCAAGTGGAACATGAAAATGGCTGAGAATTTTGGTTGTCAAAACAACATAGGGAAAAGCATTATTAGCCCTTCGAGCATCAAGCATATCATGGCACACCAAATGTGCCCAATTGATTGGTTTTTCATTATTAATGATCCAAAGAAGCAATGTGTCTTTTTTTGCAACTTGAGCATAATTCCCATACGTGGGAAGTAAAATGCGAACAAGTGAATAATGCAGCAATCTATTCTCAACTGTGAGTTGTCCAGTAGTGGAGGGTTTGTGTTGTGTTGTTTGCCCCCATATGTTTTAAACTTTCATGGGCAATAGCATAATCATATTCAATCCAGCTAGCAAGCGGTCCTAATACATTAACTCATCTCCCTCAATAGGCAAGTCAACTATCCTACCAAAATCTTCAGTGGTCATTCTAGTTCTAATGCCTTTCACATCAGCCACTAGTGCTCCCTCACGTTCTCTCAAAATTGCATAGAACACCTTAATTAACAAGTTTAATGTAAATGTCCCTTTTATCCTTTAGGAAATTTGCCAATTTCAATTTATCAAATTTCTCAATGAAGGTAAAATGATTTTCCTGAAACCACGCATAATCTAATGCCCTATGAGTTTCAAGATCTCTTGTCTGACAATGTTCGAGGTAGGCATCAACTTGAGCTTGAGAACTGAAGAGACCCATGATCAGAGAGGCATTTTGACTTTGATTTGCAGTGGGATTTCCCCTTGGTGCTGTAACATCCAAAAATTGAAACTACAAATTGAGTTTCACTACACTTAGTTGTTGCAATCTTATGTTGTATCTTCAGTGGTCGAAGCATCCATGACCATAATTGAGACTCTTGCTTTTGCAGTAACTGAGTTTCCAAGTAATCTAACTTGTAAGTTAAAGGAAATTCAGTTACTCTAACTAGTCTTACTCCTATAGTTCATAAAAATCCAATTGTTAACAAGGATTTGTCTGAAATGGGGAAGTTTTGGTGTGATGCAGCTGAAGACGACATTGAAGAGTCCTCCGAAAATCAGGTAGATGCATCCTGATAAGGTTGTTCATGGAATTTCTAATAAATATCTTGCAGATGGTGAGAACTTAGCTGAAAATCAAGGTGTTGGATTTACTAAAGTTTTATCGAAGTCTCGGAGAAAGAGACTCAGAAAGAGGAATCTTCAAATTTAGAAGTCTGGAGGTTATGCTACCCGACCAAGGGGAGGTCCAAATCAAATTGCATAATGCTTAAATTCCTTTACTAGAACCTTAGGGGTATTGGAAACCCTGACACTAGGACTTTACTTAAAAAGCTTTGCATTTTACATAAGCCTGATTTTTTCATTCTTTCAGAACTATGGATTTCTTCTGCTCAGATTCCCAATGGCTATTTTAATAGTTTGAATATGCAGTTGTTTGCTTAAAATATTAGGGGGAATTTACTCCCTAATCTTTGGTGTTTTTGCAATCATAAGTTTTCTCCTTCTGCAATTGATGTTTCCAAGCAACAAGTTTCCTTTTCAGTTTTGGTAGACAATCAGAAGTTTTTCTTCTCTGCTATCTATGCTTCTACTAATTACATATGTAGAAGAGATCTTTGGGCAGAATTGGATAGTGTGCAGCATTCCTATAAAGGTCCTTGGTGCTTCAATGGTGATTTCAATGCAATATTGGGTGCTCGTGAACATAGAGGTAAGGGTCTGCCTTATAGAATTTCTTGTGAGGATTGCAGAAATTGGTCTAGTCTAAACCAATTGCTTCATATTCCTACTAGAGGATCTCAGTTTACTTGGTCCAATGGTAGAATCGGTAGTAATTATACTGAAATAAGAATAGATCTATTTGCAATAGTTTGCTGGAGTAGTATTGATTGCTGCACTTTAACTCAAAGCCAATCAGACCGCTTTCCCATTCTGCTGAAAATGAGTAAGGCTAGCAGCAATTTTTCTTCTTCTTTCAAATTTATGAAGATGTGGTCCAGGCATCCTGATTTCATTAATATTGTTAAAGAAGTTTGGAATTCCGCAGTTGTTGGTTGCCCTATGCAGATTTTATCTCAAAAACAGAAGATGTTGAAGGTGAAGGTTAGAGAGTGGAACAAAAATGTTTTTGGAGATGTTCCAAAAAATGTCAGTTTGGATATGGACAATGTGGATAGAATTCAAAAGTCTATTAATGATTCTTGTGGTTCTGAGGATTTGCTTAAGCAAGAAAAAGAGGCTCAATTGTTACTACAACAAGCTTTGAGTTATGAAGAGGACTTTTGGATGGAAAATTCTAGGCTTGATTGGCATGGTGACAGGAATACAAAAGTTTTCCATAGGATTACGAAAATCTGACATGTGACCAAGCAGATTTCTGTTAAGACAAAATGAGATCAACTTCTTCAATCAACAGCTGATATTGAAAAACATATATTTGACTATTACATGGATCTGTTTGCTATAGGAAATGCCTGTCAATCCAATGAGCTGGTCCATAGTGTGATTCCCTCTCTTATGACAGATCAAGACAATGCAATGCTTACAAATTTGCCTTCCTTGGATGAAGTCAAGAATGTTGTTTTCTTTTTGAATGGTAATAGTGCTCCTGGTCCGATGGTTTTGGAGGATTATTCTATCATCATTATTGGGAGGTGATTGCTAATGATATTCATAGGGTTGTCCTTCAATTTTTCAAGCAAGGTTGGTTACTTCCTAACTTAAACTCATAGTGGTAGCTCTGATTCCTAAGATTCCTGGTGCTAACAGGGTAGAGTAGTATAGACCAATAGCTTTAGCAAATTTTCAATTTAAAATCATCACCAAAGTGTTGGCTAATAGACTTGCTTTTGTTGCTTCTAAGATAATTTCTGGAAATCAAAGAGGTGTTGTGAAGGGTAGGCAAATTTCAGAATGTATTTGCATTTCTTTTGAATCTATTAATTTGCTTGATAAAAAAGCTTATGGAAGGAAGGTAGCTATGAAGATTGATATCAAGAAAGCTTTTGATACCATTTATTGGAATTTTCTTCTGCAAGTTCTTAAATGCCTTGGCTTTGATAACAAGTTTTGTTTATGGATTAATTTGATATTACACTCAGCTAAGCTTTCAATTTCCATCAATGGCAAGGTTGCTGGTTTTTTTAGTTGCAAGAGAGGGGTTAGACAAGGTGATCCTTTGTCTCCCCATCTATTTTGTCTTGGTGAAGAAGTTTTGAGTATAGGGATTACAAATTTGGAAAATGAAGGGCAGTTGCAATTAATGTCTGGTCCTAGAGGATTTAAAATGCCTAGTCATGTCTTGTATGCGGATAATATAATGATCTTTTGCAGAGCTTCTAAGAAGAGCCTCTTACACTTGCTCAATCTGTTCAAAGCTTATGAGCAAGCTTCTGGTCAGGTAATTAGCACTGAAAAATCAAAATTTTACACTGGTTCTCATTCACAATCCAGGATTGATGGTATTTCATCTATTCTTGGCTTCTCCAAAGGTTGGCTTCCTTTTGTTTACCTTGGTGTTCCCTTGTTTAAAGGTAAACCAAAGAGAATTCATTTAATGCCTATAGCTGACAGGATTATTAACAAATTGTCCTCTTCGAAAGGCTCTATGCTGTCCATTATGGGGAGAGTGCTTCTGGTTCAATCAATTATCCAGGGAATGCTTATTTACAGCTTCAGAATCTATTCTTGTCCTACAAATCTTATCAAATCTGTGGATAGCTGGATCAGAAATTTGTTTGATCAGGTGATATAAATAAGAGAAAAATAGTTACAGTTGCTTGGAGTAAAGTTTGTAAACCTGTGGTTGAAGGAGGGCTTGGCATAAGGTCTATCAAGGCTGCCAACAAAGCTGGTTTGTTCAAGCTTGGTTGGGATTTACTGTTATCTGTTGGACATTGGTCCAGTTTGTTAAAAGCTAGATGGTTCAGAAATGGTAAACAAGTTCATCATCATATTTCCTCTTCAATTTGGCTTGGTACCAAATTTCTTATTCCTTCTATTTTCGAGAATATTTCTTGGCAGATTGAAAATGGTGCAAATGTGAATTTCTGGACTGATCCTTGGCTTTCTAGTCCCATTGTTGATTTACATGGAGTTCCTCAAGATATGCATTGTTACAAGATATGCTTCTCTTGTAACACCCCGATTTTTCAAGTTTCTTTTAATTAAACAGTATTTGTATGTTTGTATTTTATTGGAGAATCTAGAGAGCGGAATAAATTAATCCGAGACCATAGTCAAGCTCTACGCTAACGTAGGAAGCTATGGTTAAATTTTGGGCCGAAAACTCAGACGGAGCCCGGTCTGCGATTTTCACTTACAGTAGTGTTTTACTACTATCAAGACCTAATTTGGACTCGTGAACGAGACAGTTAGTCTTAGAATCATGTTTCCTACATTTTCAAAAAACTGGGTCCTGACCTTCGAAAATGAAAATAATATAAAATATTCGGGCGATAACTCGAACCGGGAGACATTAGGAGCTATATAGGAATTTACCGGGACCCGCTAACGGATGAACTTGATGTCACATCATGTCCAACTGTGGACGTGATGTATCGGCCGACATGCATATAGGGAAGTCAGCATATACATAGGGACTAGTATCCCTCTTATAGGCTTATCTGAAAGATTGACTTTTGAGATGGTTGTACTGTATGACTTAAGAGATAGATGATGTTGTGTTGTATAATTTACCTGTGTTGTGTGATGCATGTATATATGCTATACTGATGCCCCTCTCCTATATTGATGACATATGTTTCTTATCTCCCGTTATTTTCTGTATGTATTACTTTTATTTTATGGGAAGACCCCATGGAGGAACCGCTTGCTGAGGAGCTGGACGGCATTCCGTATGAGCCCGATGCAAGTGGACGAGCCCAGGATCCTAACCTCTAGAGGTTAGGAAGTGATCGCGATTAGCCAGAAAATGGTCTCTCGGCCTATTTTCCCTAATTTTATTTTGGTCTATAGTAATATACTCTGTATGTATTACGTTAATACTGTAGCCCTACTAACAGGGCAATGATGTATGTACGTATTTTTTTATATTTTAAAACCTGTGCACTCTGAGACGTTGCATGCTGTAATTCGCTTTGCTTCCGCGCTTAATTTTTCCGCTTCACTTTGTATTAATAAGGCGCGCTAACGATTATAATACGATTAAGGTTGGTTAATATCTTAAGTTCTCCAATGGGACGGCAGGTCGTCTCATTTATTGGTCTTAAAGCAGTTCGATTCTAATATCGGACTGTGAGGTTTAGGAAGTATACTAGCATTGACAGATGTATCCACATGGGTACTAACTGTGTTAGAAAAAGGGTAGTGTGTCCGATGCGCAAGTTATCGAGTGTGATAACTATTTTATTGGTAAGGCATATGATATGTATATCTGTTGATTGGTATTGTATGTCCTATGGATTGAAACTAACGCTTCCTTTACTAGGAAAGAATGGCCAGAGGACGTGGTAGAGGAAAGGGAGCACTAGTTGGAATCGGGGACCCCGACCGTAATGGGGGCACCTCGAGAACTGGAAGTAGCGGAGATCCAGAACGAAGCAATGAGCGCCATGAGGGATTTGGCCGTTGTAATGCTACAACAAACATAGCAGAATGCTCAGTTCATGCAGTGACAGGAAGAGAGGGATGCTAGACAACAGAAGAATCAGGTCAGAGGAGGTGAAGTGAACACCGTAATGAATGCCTTTGTGAAGGGGAATCCTCCCCAATTCCATGGAGAGTACAACCCGTAAGCTATGGAGCTCTGGCTTCAAGAAATCGAGAAGGTCTTTATCGCTATCCAATGAAGAGAGGATAGGAAGATCACTTATGCTGCCTTCATGCTAGTCAGAGCAGCTGAAGCATGGTGGAAGAACAAACAGAGACTGCTAGAGGCTGAAGTACGACTGCTGACCTGAGAGGTATTCCACGAGAGCTTATTGGAAAAATATTTTTCAAGGAGTGTCCGCCAAGAAAAAGAGAAAGAGTTCATGAACCTGAAGTAGGACCAGGTGGAGGAATACGCCATGAGGTTCGAAGCGCTGCTGAAACTCTCCCAATTTTACCAAGTGTACTCGGATGAAGACTAGGTGTGTAGGAGGCCCGAAGACGGACTAAGGCCCGAACTGAAGAGGGCTATGCTGCCATTGAGCATCCGATCATTCCCTGAGCTAGTGGAAAAATGCGCCGTACTGGAAGGACACGATCAAGAGAGAGTTACACAAACTCCAGCAACAATCGGTGGACCAGCCAGGAGCTTTGGTCAGAAAGGCTGAGGGAAAGTTTCAACCTAGGGCGAAACCTTACAGTCGCCCGAATCAACAACCAACAGGTTATGGAAGGGGGAGTACCAATCAGGGACAACCAGGAGCTTCCAAGTGTTTTCGATACGGCGGACCGCATCTGGTAAATGACTGTCCTCAAGCACTGAACATTACTTGTTTCTGTTGTGGTACTTGGGGCCACTATGCCAACGAGTGTCGAACGGGGGATGCCAGTAGGGGCCAAGTCCAACAAAAAGTCGGAAGAACTCAGAACGCTAGGATTGGACAACAAGTGGTGGGCCAGCAGAACAGGCCACAGACGACGGTAAGAGTATTCGCCGTGAGAGGATATGAAGCTTTTCAATGTCCCGATCTGATACAAGGTAAGTGCCTAGTTGCAGAGGGACTCTTATCTGTTTTATTTGATTTGGGGGCTACACATTCCTTTATTTCTTTAGCATGTGCAGATCATTTGAATTTGCCTATTTCATACTTACCATATGATTTGACTGTTTCTACACCTACGAGTGATTCCCTGACAACCCTGTTTGTCTGTTTGAAATGCCCAGTTGTTTTAGAGAACCGATCTTTTCTTGTTGACCTAATCTATCTGCCTATACAACAGATTGATATTGTCTTAGGCATGGACTGGCTTTCGACCAACCATGTAGTACTAGACTGTTCAAATAAAACCCTCTACTTTTCCGAGCAATCTGGATCATTGCCTGCCAGTGATGGTGTGTCGGGAGGTGTACAATCAGGAGAATGCATAGTGCTGTTTTCTTTGGAAGCCGAGGATACTCCGAGTCTGGATGCATTGTCGGTGGTGCATGAGTTTCAGATATTTTCCCGGAAGATGTGCCAGGATTACCACCCAAGAGGGAGGTAGAATCGATCTTACACCCGGAGCCGGACCGATTTCGATAGTACCCTATCGAATGTCTCTAACAGAACTGGCAGAGCTAAAGAAGCAACTGGACGACATGCTGCAAAAGTAGTTTATAAGACCGAGTGTTTCGCCTTGGGGAGCACCTGTGCTGTTCGTCAAGAAGAAAGACGACAGTTCAAGGTTATGTGTTGACTACAGACAACTCAAAAAGGTGACGATCAAGAATAAATACTCGTTGCCAAGGATTGACGATCTTATGGACCAATTGAGGGGAGCAACAGTATTTCCTAAGATTGATCTGAGATCCGGTTATCATCAGATAAGGGTGAAGGAAGATGATATACCGAAGACGAGTTTCAGGAGTCGATACGAGCACTACGAGTATCTAGTTATGCCTTTTGGTGTGACTAATGCTCCTGCAATGTTCATGGACTATATGAATAGAATCTTCAGACCGTACCTTGATAAGTTTGTCGTTGTTTCTATCAATGACATCCTTATCTATTCCTTAGACAAAGAAGAGCATTCAGAGCATTTAAGGGTTATAATTCAAGTTCTTAAGGACAGACAACTCTATGCCAAGTTGTCGAAGTACGAGTTCTGGCTGGAGGAAGTACAATTCCTTGGACATGTGATCGACAAGGATGGTATACTAGTTCTAATAAATGTTAAACATATTAATTGGGGCAAAAATATACTTTTAGTCCTTTATCTTTTGGTCAAAAGATCCTGCAAAAGTAGAAGTTGTGGTTAAGTGGGAAAGCCCTAAGACGGTAAGCGAGATCAAAAGCTTTCTCGGGCTAGCAGGATACTACAGGAGGTTTATCGAGGGATTCTCGAAGATTGCGTTACCTCTGACGCAATTAACGAGGAAAGGAAAAGTGTATGAATGGACAGAAGAGTGTGAGGCTAGTTTCCAAAAGCTGAAAAGGAGGCTAACTACTTCTCCGGTACTAGTCTTGCCAGACCCATCAACGTCGTTCGATGTGTACTGTGACGCATCGTATCAAGGTTTGGGTTGCATACTCATGCAAGAGAGAAAACTGGTAGCTTACGCTTCCAGACAGCTAAAAGTGCATGAGCGGAATTACCCAACCCATGACCTAGAGTTGGCCGTAATAGTGTTTGCATTGAAGATATGGAGACACTATCTCTATGGTGCTAAAGTCAGCGTATTTAGCGACCACAAGAGCTTAAGATATCTGTTCGACCAGAAGGAGTTGAACATGAGGCAGAGGAGATGGATGGAATTCATAAAGGATTATTTATTTGATCTATAGTACCACCCAGGAAAGGCCAACGTGGTAGCAGATGCATTGAGTCGGAAATCTGGAAAAAGCAAGGAGAAGATCAGTACCTACAGGAAAGAACTTTGCATATGTCCGCTATGATGGTGAAAGAACTGGAACTGCTGGAACAATTTAAAAATATGAATCTGGATATGGAGTTATCCAGAGATAAGATAAGTTTAGGAATAGTCACTATCACTCATGATTTTCTAAACTTGATCTGGAAAAAGCAACGAGAAGATCAGTACCTACAGGAAAGGAACCGGATGGTAGAAGAAGGAAAGACTTCAGAGTTCAAGAAATGTACTGATAGAATCCTGAAGTTTGGAGACAGAATATGCGTGCCTAATGATAGCGAAGTTAGGAACATGATCTTGGAAGTGGCACACAAGAGCAAGCTAAGTTTTCATCCCGGATCTACAAAGATGTACTAGGACCTAAAGGGAATGTTTTGGTGGCTTGGGATCACGAAGGGAGTAGCAGAGTATGTCCAATCCTGTCTGGTGTGTCAAAAGGCAAAGATTGAACACTAGAAACCACCAGGGTTATTGCAATCATTGGATGTCCCAGAATGGAAATGGGATAGCATTGCAATGGATTTTGTTTCCAGACTACCAAGGACGCAAAAGAGGCGCGATGCAATTTGGGTAATCGTTGATAGGCTTACTAAATATGCTCATTTCTTGCCGATCAACCAGGGGCATTCTTTTTGGAAAGATTAACCCAGATTGACATCAAGGAAGTGGTGCGATTGCATGAGATACCTCCGAGTATAATTTCGGACAGCGATCCGAGATTTACTTTTAGATTTTGGCAGAGTTTAAATGGTGCATTGGGAATAAGCTCAAAATGAGTTCAGCTTATCATCCACAGACGGATGGTCAGTCCAAAAGGACGATTCAATCGTTGGAGGATCTTTTAAGAGCATGTGTTTTGGAAAACACAGGAAGTTGGGACGAATTCCTTCCACTGATTGAATTCACGTACAACAATAGTTTCCACTTGAGTATTGGCATGGCGCCATACGAGGCACTGTATAGGCGAAAGTGCAGAACACCGCTCTGTTGGTATGAGACCGGGGAGAATCAGTTGATAGGCCCAGAGATGGTGTAGCGAACAAAGGAACAAGTTAAGAAAATTCGGGAAAAGATGAAAGTCGCACGGGATCGACAGAAGAGCTCCAGTGACAAGAGGAGGAGACCCTTGGAGTTCCAAGAAGGAGATTAGGTCTTTATGAGAATCACACCAAGAACCAGAATCGGCAGGGCAATCAAATCCAGAAAGCTTACACCTAGATTCATTGGACCATTTCAAATTCTTCGACGAATTGGTCCAGTTGCCTACCAAATTGCCTTACCTCCCAACCTATCCAATATTCATAATATATTCAATGTATCCCAACTCCGAAAATACTATCCCGATCCATCACACGTGATAGAGCCTGAATCAATCCAGATAAGAGAGAACATGGAATATGAAGCGCTGCCTGAACGAATCGAGGACAAGAGAGTGAAAGAACTCCGCAGGAAGCAGATTCCCTTAGTCAAGGTCATATGGGATGCTACAACAGGAGATGTCACCTGGGAACGTGAAGAGGATATGCAGCAACGATATCCACATTTATTCTAAGATACGTCGAATTTCGAGGACGAAATTCTTTTTAAGGGGGTAGTAATGTAACACCCTGATTTTTCAAGTTTCTTTTAATTAAACAATATTTGTATGTTTGTATTTTATTAGAGAGTCTAGAGAGCGCGATAAATTAATCCGAGACTATAGTCAAGCTCTACGCTATCGTAGGAAGCTATGGTTAAATTATGGGTCGAAAACTCAGACGGAGCCCAGTCTGCGATTTTCACTGACAGTAGTGTTTTGCTACTATCAAGACCTAATTTGGACTCATGAACGAGACAGTTAGTCTTCGAATCACGTTTCCTACATTTTCGAAAAAATGGGTCTTGACCTTCAACAATGAAAATAATATAAAATATTCGGGTGATAACTCGAACCGGGAGACGTTAGGAGCTGTAAAGGGATTTACCAGGACCCGCTAACGGATGAACTTGGTGTCACATCATGTCACATTACCTCGGGAAGCATGTCATGACTCGACACTATCATAATGACAAACGAAAATATCTGGACGTGAAAAGACCAAAATGCCCCTGGTCTTTTTCCTAAAGGACGTTTACGTCCCTAAAATATCAAAATTTGGTGACCTCACCCTCACTCTCTCTCCTTATCTTCGGCCCATTCTATCTCTCTCTCCCCTCCATTTTCTTCTTCTTCTTCCTTTCTTTCTCTCCATTTCTCCATTTTCTTCCATAACTTTACCTCCATTTTTCTCAAGCTTTCACAAAGATTTTCAAGAAACTTTGTGAAGAAAAGTTGATCATCTCATTCTCCTCTATCATCTCATAGGTATGAACTTCACTCTTGAGCTCTCAATCTTCATATTTCTGCATTGAAGTTCATTGTTTCAAGTTTATGCTTCAAACTTCAAAAATCTCTAGAAAATTGTAGAAAAATCCTTTTAATGCCAAACTAATTTCTGTGATCTAGTTTCATCCTCTACTATCACTATCTAAGATCATGAAATCAAATAATCTTCCTAGCCTATTTATCTGATAGGAACCGAACCTATGTTGTTTTTGGGGGAAAATGGGTTTTGTTTCAATTTGTGTGAAATGGTTATTGATTTCACCTAAGTCATTCCGTAATCATGTAATCCAAGTGATTAGGAAACCAAATCAAGCTCTCACCTATTTTTTATGGTGGTGGTCGAAACATAGAAGGACAAAAATCATCGGTTTTGATTCAAATTTTTGAGTAAAAAGACTTACTCTAGTGTTGTGCATGCTTATGGGTCATTTATCCAAGAGTTGGTGGGATTTTAACCTCTAGCCTATTTAACTAAATAAGAGAATCAGCCTTAGTCCTAAGGATTAAGGATTTTTGATTTAACTCTATTAATTTCTGGTTGTGTTTTGCGGTATAGAATCGGACAGGACTCGAACGTTCGACCGCGCACCCGAGTGACAGTGAGAAAGAACTGATATTGTCGGGAAGACAAGCTAGTATAGAATATATATATATATATATATATATATATATATATATATATATATATATATGGGGGGGAACCCTTTAAACCCTACTAGAGGTTGAGCCCTGGATAAAGTGCCTGGACCCTAGGTGTAGGTACTTTTGGGCTATCACCACTAAGTTGATAATATGGATAATGTGATTGATTGAGGTTAATGTGTTGATCTGTTTATTTGATTATCTGTTGGTTTATTGTGTTGAACTGTTTGTGTGATTTACTGTTATCCGGCTTTGTGATGATATCTGTACTGGAATGATTTTCGGTTGCGATGTTTTATTGTGATTGGTTGGTTGAGTATTGATGAGGGTATGGTGAGTGTTGATGTTGTTCGGCTTGATACCGTCGTGGTCCCGACCATGGAGCTGTGGCTCGTAGACCCAAGGCGTCGTGATGCTGATGTTGATATTGATGTGGATGCGGTGTGTCGTGGTCGTGGTTGAGTGCGTAGGCGTGAGGTCCCAATATCAACCTGCGCTGGATGATTGTTGCATATCATAGCATTTCATACCACAACATATTTGTCCCAAAGGGGGATGTCCAATTGGGGACGTGATGTATTTTTAATCCCGAGACGGGATGTCCAATGGGAGACATGATGCGATGTTATCCCGACGGGGATGTCCAACTGTGGACGTGATGTATCGGCCAACATGCATATAGGAAACTCAGCATATACATAGGGACTAGTATCCCTCTTATAGGTTTATCTGAGAAAATGACTTTTGAGATGGTTGTACTGTATAACTTAAGAGATGGATGATGTTGTGTTGTATAATTTATCTGTGTTATGTGATGCATGTATATATGCTGTACTGATGCCCCTCTCCTATATTGATGATATATGTTTCTTGTCTCCTGTTATTTTCTGTATGTGTTACTTTTATTTTATGGGAAGTCCCCATGGAGGAACCGCTTGCTGAGGAGCTGGACGACATTCCGTATGAGCCCGATGTCGGTGGACGAGCCCAGGATCCTAACCTCGAGGGGTTAGGAAGTGATCGCAGTTAGCCAGAAAATGGTCTCTCGGCCTATTTTCCCTATTTTTATTTTGGTCTGTAGTAATATACTCTGTATGTATTACGTTAATATTATAGCCCTACTGACGGGGCAATGATATATGTACGTATTTATTTATATTTTAAAACCTGTGCACTCTGAGAAGTTGCATGCCGTAATTTGTTTTGCTTCCGTGCTCAATTTTTCCGCTTCACTTCGTATTAATAAGGCGCGCTAATAATTATAATACGATTAAGGTTAGTTAATATCTTAAGTTCTCCAATGAGACGGCGGGTCGTCTCATATCTCTTCCATGATCCTTTAAGTCAAGCAGCTGGTTGGGCAAAATTGATCTAGAAGAAGTGCATCCCTCCTTCTAAATCTTATCTTCTTTGGAGAATTATGCATGATACGATCCCTACAAATGATAAACTTTTGTCTAGGGGGTATGCTGTAGTTTCTGTTTGCAGTCTTTGTGGTATGGCAGCTAAAACAACTCCTCATTTATTTCCTCGTTGTGATTTTGCTAAACACATTTGGAGTTGGCTTGGTAATATTCTTAATGTATGAGGGGATTGCTCCTCCTTTTCATCAATTCTTTCCTTATGGAATAAGGGATGGAGTTCACAAATCCAGGATATTTTTCTAGGAGCCATTACAAATGTTCTTAGTGCTCTCTGGTTCTGCAGAAACAAGGTCAAATTCGACAACAAGATCATTCCTATGCATTTTGCAATCAATCAGATCATTTCTAATGTGCATTTTGTTGGAAGGTACAGTGATGGTAGTATGTCTTCTTATATAGCGGAATTCACAATTCTAAAATTTTTCAAGGTAGATGGTCATCTTGGGAAAACTCATGTTATCAAACCAATTTATTGGCATCCTCTTACATCTTTAATGATTAAGTGCAACACAGATGGCTCTGCAAAAGGTTGTCCTGATCCAGCTGGTTGTGTAGGAATATTTAGAGATAAAAGTGGAGGCATTCTTGGTTCCTTTGCCTCTAATCTTGGAATTAAAAATGCTTTATATGCTGAGCTTACAGGTGCGATTTTAGCTATTGAGATAGCCTTTAAAAGAGGTTGGCTTGATCTTTGATTGGAGTGTGACTCTAAACTTGTGGTGGAAGCTTTTAGCAATAAAAATCTAGTTCTTTGGTTTCTAATTAAGAAATCGTTGGAATAATTGTATTACTACAACTAAGCAAATGAGATTTATCTGTTCTCATATTTATAGTGAAGGAAATGTGTGTGCGGACAAACTAGCTACTTATGGGTCAAACATAAATGGCTTTGTTTGGTGGGATTTAATTCCTTCCTTTATAATTGAGGATTTCTTTAATAATAGGAATTGTATTCCTAGATATAGATTTAAGTGATTTTTTCCAAGGGTCAGGTTGATGTCCCTCCATGTTTTCTTATTGTATTCTTTTTCATATTTTAATAAAATTTAGGTGTGCTGCAGATGATCGGTAAAGTCTGGGGTGCCAACCTAGTTGGGATTCCTTTCTTTATTGTGATGCCTTTGCATGCCTTAGTTTATGTAAAAAACTACTTAAGGGTGTTTTCTGATTTTGAAGTGAAACTAACTAAAGGATGTAAACAATTTAACCGATCATACAAAACTTGAGAGAAACATTAATGGCTACAAGGGATCTTTGACAACAATTGATAGAAGAAAATCAGTTTCTCTTCCTTCTCTCTTCTTCCTAGACACATGTAAGGATGTAATTTTTTTTTGTAAACGTGAGTAGAAAAGAAATGTCGTTTGTGGGCAGGGAGATGACCAATTTATATGAGTAAAGATCCTCTCAATTTCTCAAAAGAAATGGAGGGTACCATTATTATAGTTTTGGGTGTATAAAACACATAAAAGCCTAATAAATATCACTCATTTAGAAATAAATATTTTTATACACCCAAAACTATAATAATGGAGCCTTCCATTTCTTTTGAGTAATGGAGAAGATCGTTACTCAATTTATATGTAGTGCCATTTAATTTGATAGGTCCATCAAGTATCAAAATCAATAGATGAGATTGACTCTCTTTGAATTTTGATTAAAGAGAAGTAAGTATTACTTATTATAGGCCACTACTTGAGGTTACCAACCTTTGGCCTTTTAATAATCATTATTCTAATTATTTTTGGCCACTATAGAAGGTTACAAACCTTTAACCTTCAAACATACTCTCACTTGGCCTAAAATTTGAGGAAACCACAATGTAAGTATGATGCATTAACATTCCTGCACCGAATCTCACCCTTATGAATATATAATTACCTTAATATAATAAAACACTAAGTGTGAGTTATGGCGGTCATGTATTAATTTACTAGAAACACTTCCTTCTATATACAACAAACACCAGTGGATTACTATATAAGGTAGTGGTGGACATAGATCCGGGCCAACCCGATGAACCGACGACTCCACCCAAACTGGAAATCCGAGTTGGTTTGGGTCGCTGGGTCGGTTCGGTTTCTAGATGAAGAACCCGAGTGGTTCGAGTGTCGAAGAAAATACAACCCGAGCAACCTGACTCGACCCGAACCCAAACAACAAATGCGGAATCTAGACAAATCTGTGAGTCCAGTGCCATTAGTGGCGTCTCCAGCTTCGAGCTCCACCGATGGTGTCGTGGAGGAAGAAGCTCAAGAACCCCGCATCTCCAGTGTTGAGCTCCACCGGTGCTTTCTACAATGTGCTTCACGGCTCACAGCCACACAACCACCACAAATCTCACGCGCGTCTTCTTCGTCTAGATCCATAACCGTGCTCACCTTGCTCATCCAGATCCAACATTCAGGTGGGGAAGGGCGACTAGGGGCGGTGGGTCGTGACAGAGGATCTGTGTTGTAGAAGAGGAACATGGATTGACGGCGGGGTGTGTTTGCTTTGGTTGTCCTCGAGTGGTGGAAGGAGCTTGCTGAGAGAGTGAGAGAGAGAGGGGGGAAAGAGAAAGAGGGGGAGAGAGAGTGAGTGAGAGAAAAAAGAAGAATCGAGAACAAGGGTTTTCTAATTTTAAGTTATTATTTTTGTTTTTTATTTTTTATTTTTTTTATTATTTATCGTTGAACCCCGATGGTCCTACCCGACACAACCCGAATGTGGTCGGTTCGGTTTGGGTTACACAATATTTTTAAAAACCCGACCCAACCTGAACAAATTTCATTCAGTTTAGTCCAAGTTCCCACCCAACTGACTAGTGCCCACTCCTAATATAAGGTGCTTAAGTAACACATAATATTTCATACTAGTACCTTAAATGTCTCTGGAACATTCTTGCTATAACTTTTAGGTTTAGAAATACAGAAATATAAATAGCCAAAGTTTCAACATCATCAAATACATTATTCAAAAGGAGAACCAAGATCTATTCTGTTACGTCATTCGTTACATTAGTAACCCAAGATAAAATACTAAATAAAACATAGTGAAATAAAAAAAAATTTATAATATAATACTTCATTAATAATGATAATCTCCAAAATAGTATTTATATCTATAAATCTTTAAATACTGAAATAACATATTTAGTTCAAAAGCCTCAAAACTGGACGTCTACTAAAAACCCAAAAGAATAAAATAATATAACTATGGTCTTAGCCCCAAACGGCTTCAATACATCATAATACTAACCAAAACAATTATAATGCTAAGGAGAAACTCTAGTCTTCAAGTCTCCTCGGTCTCAAGAATAACGTCTGTATGCTCTAAAAATAGCACTACTAATGAGATGAGAATCCCAGTGAATAAAAACAATTCTAAAGTAAGTTAGCTAACAGTGTTATTCTTAGCCGGCGCAGCAACGGAAAAAACAATCATGGCACCTGCTATTTTTGAAAATAATATAAATTTTCTATAATATCAATAATGTAAATATACAAATCAACACATCATATAATTCAATTATCAGCAATTAACATTTAACCCATACACTTATTCTACCAATCATAAGCACACAACAATGGTGTCCCACTGCCCAACCTTACTCATGAGGAGTGTTTCAACCTCACCTGCAGTGGTGAAGTTACCAAGTCAATACCCTTGCAATGGTGGTATTTTTCGACATCCCTGCTGTGGTGATGTTTTTCATTTCAATATATCCCTACAATGGTGATATTTTTCGACATCTTTGCTGTGGTAATGTTTCTTATTTCAATACCCTTACTATGGTGGTATTTTTCTCCATCCCTATTGTGGTGATGTTTGAGACGACCCTCCTTTCAAGAAGGATAATCCCATTAGTCCCAAACTTATATTATTAACTATGCCTAATCGTATTAAAGCGATAACATGGTATTCAAACAGTGTTGCGGAAACGAGCGCATAAAAGCATACAGTCATACGGAAAAACATAGATCACATCATATCAGAGTAAACGCAGATAGAGATAACTATACATATACCATGCATAAACGTAGCCCCATCAGCAGGGCATTGTACATAAATATACAAACTGTCTAAACCGAAACTGAAAGAAATGAAAAGTACATCCACAACCAAAAAGAAGAAAGGACTCTCAGAACTCGCCAGCACTCCCCCAACCCATGCTCAAAATACATTAAAACCTCGCCACTCAGCCCTAGCGACACACTGGCAGGCCCTCACCATCAGTGATGAGGATGCCTTGAACTATCCTATCCATCTCCGTGAGTATGCCTATAAATCCGCGTAGGCTCATACTCGGACAAGGAACTAGAAACGACAATACGACGCCTCCTGTAGGTTCTCAGGTACTGCTCGGTACGCCTCCTATGACCCCTGTAGACGAAGCCTCACCTCCTGGATACCGCTGATGATTGTGGCGCTGCCCACCAATAGTCCTTCTCTCTTTGCCTCGGTGGGTGCCAGATCCTCGAGAAAAGGAGAAATTCCACGACTCTGAACGGTCCTATCATGTCCTCCATGTGAGACGCCCCTTCTCTGAAGAGAATGCTCATGGGTCCCGTATAGACCGTCAAGTAAGTAGAGGGGTCCACGCGCCACCCTCTCTCGTCATGGTAGAAGATCTCGATCAGCCCCTGTACCGGCATCCTCAGTACCGACATGATAAAGGGGTATACTCTCGGGTCCATCAGCTGGCTCCTCGTCTTCACGCGAGCCAAGAACCAAACAGACATGCAAGAAGCAGTAGGGAGACAAGAAATACAATGCCGGCAAATTCGGAATAACAACAGTAATACGGTAAACAACAACATGTAGCATGTAGCAGATATAACAGATATAACAATTACTGCACTCAAACAAACGTCTCTCGAGACAACACATGTAACAAGCATCCATCTCCATGAGTCTCACACTCAGATCAATCGTCTAGACCGGGATACTAATCCCATGCAGCATGTCTGCCGAAAGCTCACAAAACTGGTTCCACACCAGAACGGTTCCACACCCGAACAAGTCCACACCGGAATAGGTTTTGTGTTGGAACGGAGTTACTTTGTTCAATAAACCGAACCGTTCGCCATGACCAATAAGAGTGCATCCCCCTTCCATACCGGAACCGGGGTGTCTTGGTCGCCTCGGAACGTTAACCTGCAACGTGGAAAGCTTAGGGATTAGTATGGCAAACCGGACTGGATCGGGCATCATAACAGAATAGGAGCTACCTCATCTGTCATGGTAAACTATTCCCGAGATCGGCAACATCCCCAAGGTCACTCACTTGACTGCCCCTTCTAATTTCCGTACCCGCACTCAGGTACAACTAACATCGCATGACGCTGGCAGCCATACTACCTGTCATACGGCTTCGCCACTTGGCAGCTGATGATATGCAACAAAAATCCTCAACGGGCTTGATACCGGATCTCACGCCTAAACACTCAATCAAGAACGACACGATGCCACTGCATCCACACTGCCACAGCCTCGACACCACGCGTCCACGAGCCACAGCTCAAACATCACAGCCATAGCCTCAACAAACCAGCATAACAGCAACGGCACCATCCACGGTATCAACCCGATAACAACATGGCACACAGCCAAACTTAACTCTAACGGCATTCCGCCACAACACGACATTTACCAAAACCAGCATAACAGTAACAGTAACAGCAGTAATATCAATAGTAACACATAGCAGCATATCACATATACCAAGTAGCATGTAGGCACTTAAACAGATAGCAATAATAGCAACCAATCATCACAATAGTCATATGAAGTAGATCATCCTCAATCAACAGTTCGCTAACCTAGGGTTTCCAAACTTAACTGTGATAGCCCAAAGTAAGCTAAACCTAGGGTTTAGGTACTTTATCGGGGCTCAACCACTAGTAGGGTTAGGGCTTCCTTACACATAGAAGAAAACACAACTACGCTACTCTTGCCTTCCCGACGGCAGCAATACTCTTTCTTCCCACCTTAACAATAGGCGCGAAAATCGACACGAATATAGGCACGTTCTCCCACTCAGCCACGAACTTCAAGAACAGCCCCAAACAGCCTCCCCAGCCGCGGCCTTGAGCTCCAATCCACGAGCAACCGCGAGCACGAACTTTGCTCTAATCACGAGCACAACACATATGCAATAGTGTTAGCCCTAGGGCAAGCTCAAAGATCAAGAGAAAAGGTAGAAACTCGAAGAACCACGAAGAACACAAAGAACATTTGGTAGGGATTCGAGTTTACCTTTGGCACATCGACAAACCAATCCGTCAAAGTCGTAGATAACTTAGCCACATCACAATCGTGCAGTCGGAATCGCTTTCCAGCAGCTCGATCACCTCTAACCTTGAGCTTTCTCTCACAAGAATTCTGTCCCCTCTCTCTCTAGTTGCAGAGCTCCCAGAAATTCTAAGTTATTTTCATGCAAATGAGGGAGAGAAAGGAAAAGACCCAACTTGATCCTTTGTGCACGCTTTAGAGTGGACATTCAGCACGCTTGAGTGTGCCCACGCTTGAGCGTGGAGTTCTTCCATGCTTGAACGTGGAGCCTTGTCCACTCCGCCTTCACCCTGGCCTGACACGTGTAGCACACGCATCAAAAGTCATGCTTGAGCGTGCAACATGCCAACGCTTGAGCGTTGGCACGCTAGGGCGTGCTCCCTTCCCACGCTTGAGCGTGCTGCTCAGCTGGGAAGAGCCTCCCAAACTTCTGACTTCCACAGTTTCTTGTTTAACACCTTAGGTATTTCCAACCTTGTTCAAGCTTATTCCTAAGCTTCCAACTAGGCCTTAAACTAGCCCAAAACAATTCACACAATCACCCAAAGCCCTAATCTAGATTAACCAACTCGATTAGAGTTACAGAAAATCGGGATGTTACAATGTTTCTCATTTCAATACCCCTATTATGGTGGTATTTCCTCAATCCTTAATACTCCTGCTGTGGTAGTATTAAGTACGTGCCAAACAAACAATAAATCATTCTTTTCATGGCAAGCATACATGACATATTAATCTCATTTAATAACACATATCATATATGTCATATAGCAACATACCAATTCAATCATCAACATACCGTTTCAATCACCAGGGAATTCCAAGGTTCACATCGGATAAACAAACATTCATAGCATTCATATCATAAAGTTCCCTAATTAAATGTGACGCCCCCAAAACTTAACCTTCTTATGTCTAATACCATAAACATACAGATAAAGCTTAATTGAAACTTAAGCAGATAATAATTATTACAGTCCAAGATTACACATCAGAGCTCCGCATGGAAGCCATGGCGTTAAAACAACAACAATAAAAACAGACTCCCCACTGGCCGTGGAAAAACTCACAAGAAACTCAACGATACCTCTGGGGTCTCTCTCTCTCTACTCGAGAAGCGTTGACGTCAAACTTCTTGCTCATGATGGAGTCCTACCTCTACTCAACTTCACCCGCTGGATCATTACCGACAACCAACCAGCACCTCCGCCTTCGGATCACGACCCAAACAACGACAAACATGGAAACATGGGGAAACATGCACAGGAGGTAAGAAACTCTGCAATATCATGCAAAGGGAGATCACATAGCATATAACACATCAACATACACAACAGCAAACACAACCAGCAAACACATCCATCTCTCGAGTTCATCACCACAGTCAACTTCTAGGTTATAACAACTAGGGGTCACCACTTACTCTACATGCACAACTGAGTCTAGATGATTGGCCAATTCTACAACACGCACTCTTACCATGGGAATACAACAGTCAACCTCCATCTGGGAGGAATGACAATCCAATCTCCAACTACGAGGGTGAATGTTCACCTGGTATGAATGGCTCCTCCAAATGCGAGGACATCGAGTCGGATGTTCAGGTAACCGTCTCCTGAGTTTCCAAGATAGTGCAATAGTGGTTCTTCCAACTACGAGGAGCACTGCCTCCCCGAGCCCCTCCAACTGTGAGAGGACCCGAGAAGTTCTCCAACTGCGAGAAAGCACCTGCATCCCTCCAACTGTGAGTTCAACCATCTTGGTCTCGCTGCAGTGTCCACCTCGAACACCAACCTCGTGTGACAACCACTCAAACTGCTGTTGCAGTTTTACACACAGCTTTTCACCACAACAATCCAAATGCTATGATTATGCACCCATCATCTCGACAATGTCTTAATAACAACTTAATCAACGTCTCAAGGTCCACATCCTCCAACTATGAGGATGTCGCTCTCCGACTATAAGAACCACCTTCAACTTAGATCAACTGGCTTACAACATCAACTAGGAATCCAATAACACCAACAACTCTATTCTTCTAACATCACACCAACCAACTCCACAGTCAATCAAGGTCATATCAATCACAATCACATCAACATATCATAGTATAGCAGCATTTCATCATTGCAGGCATACCACCTAGCAATTAAGCATGTTATCACAACAAGCATCTCATCTAACATATTATCATTTACGACATCATTTACTCATGTTCTTAATTACCACAGATAAGCACATATCCTCAATCAACAGATATCACAGATCGACCTACGGCGATTAACCTACAATGCTTAAAACTACATGGGTACCACGATCCAGTAGTCCCCAATATGAGTTAGGTATTGGTGGTTACTCAACCACTAGTAGGGTTTGAGGAGCCCTACTCATGTTAACAATTATACCCTACGTCTACGATTCCCAGATATTTGTAGTTTCTTCCTTCTCACCTGACAGTTCGTTCCCGTGAACTCTCGTATCCACGAACAACCCTGACCCTCGATCTCACGAACACAGCCATGACCACCACAAGCTCACCACACAGCTCCCCAACACTGCCAAAGGCAGCCCCAGCATACACGTTGGGCTAACCATCGCCACGAGTACACGCACGGGATCCAGAAACAACCAGAAACTCATAAACGACAACGAATTCAATAATAAACAATTGAATAACGATTAATCAAAGGAAAAAAGAGGCAGACATGAAAATCAAGAGGGAACTTACCCAAGCAGGGGCTGTTCATCGCAGCTTCTACCTCAAGCAGGGTCACCGCACGGCTCCTCGAACGAACACTCGGGTAAAAACACTCGTAAAACCCTAATGTGTTAGCAGAACATCATTAGGTTGAAGTAGGAGTAAGAAAAGGATACCGACCAAGACAAATACCAAAAAGAACTTAGGGTCGACGATGTCGGCACCTAGGCTTACCTCAAAGAAGCTCGAAACCAAAGCCGCACCCTAGGTGAATCCAAAGCTACAAGCACAGAAATGTAGTCGGAATAGGGTTTCGACCAACGATCGGCTTGAAATTACTCAAGAAAGCTCTCAGTCCTCTCTGAACTCTCTCTGGATGGAGAAAAAGATGGAACTTTGAAAATTTTATGAAAATGACAAATGAAATGAAAATTAAACATTTAACTCACTTACTCAGCACGCTAAAGCATACACTTTCCCAACGCTTGAGCGTTCCCACGCTCTAACATTGTCTCCCTCCACGCTTAAGCGTGGAACGTCATCCACACCGCCTTCATCTTGGCCTGTCATGTGTCCCACATGTGTCAAAACTTAGAACAGCTGGCAAGTGCACTCAGAACGCTTGAGCGTGCAAGCTTCCCAAGCTTGAGCGTTGCCATGCTTGAGCATAGAGTCCTCCCACGCTTGAGCGCTCTGCTTAGCTGGGAAGGAACTTTCAGCCTTCTAATCTCCCCCGTTTTCTTATGTTACGCCTTAAGCACTTCCAACTTGATTCCAGCCTAGTTCTAAACATTCAACTAGACTTATAACCAACACACAATCCAACACACCTAAGCGAAGACCCGATTAAGATTATCCATCTTAATTAGGGTTACCGAAAACAGGGATTTTACATTAAACATTAATTTCGTTTTCTGTGAAAACCCCAAAATTTGAAAAATAGGATTTGACCAAAACATGTATTTTTCCATTGAAATCTCTCTAAAAATCATCATATAATTCAAAACCCTTTCCCCGAATTATTTTGCACCATGGAAGGGTGATAAAAGGTGTGTTTACTCACCTCTTGTAGACCTCCAACAACTCCAAGTGTTTCCTATGGCGAATCCTAGTGTTCGCTAAGCGTTCTCTCCTTCTTCCCCTTTCCTTGCTCCTTCTTCTCCAAAATCCCCTTCTGCAAGCCTTGGATCTCCTAAAGTAGCCACCAGAGTGTTTGAGGAGGTTTTGGGGTTCTCTAATTCGCACTTAGGAGTCATTAGTTTGTATTTATAGGGCCCCCAAAAGTTAAAATGCTCGTTTGCAGTGTTTTACGAATTCTCCCCGTATATATTGATGTATTAGATTAATACATCGATGTATTTAAATCTTCTTATGTGTTTTGACCCATGTACATCGATGTATATGATTTATACATCGATGTACTTCCATTTTATTAATATACATCGATGTACACATATAGGTACATCTATGTGTCTTAAAAAAAAAAAAAAAAGCAGAATTGACATATTTATTTATGTACATCGATGTACAATTATTGTACATCGATGTATTCCTTAAAAATCTGATTTTCTACTCGTTTCAGGTTCTTTTCTTCTTTTTTTTAGTACGTTGATGTACACTTGATGTACATCTATGTATTTGATGCAAACCAAGGATGGTCAACTTTGAATGAAATTAGAGTTTATCCTATTTGGGTATTTTTGTGAGTTGAGCATTGGCTCCTCCTCTTCAAGTTCTTGGATTAGAATTTGCTTGATTCTTATCAAAGAGTTCTATCTCTTTGTGGCGAATCCTCCTTGGCTTATCAATCTTCCAATTCTATGGATGATTGTGGCGCCTTCCCCTTCATCTTCTTCCTCTTCCATTTTCTTAATTTATTTTATGTTCTTCTTTACATTTGCGTCATTTACATTTTGCTTTTTTGTTGTTGCACTTTCATTCTTATTTTTTTTAAGTTTCTTATTTAGTTATTTACACTCCTTGGTTGATTCCTTTTGTTCTTTATATTCGGGTGACAACCGTACCTTTTTCTTCCCCAATTCTTCTCATCATTTATACATAAGAACTAAGAACAAGCTCTTGGATAGATCCTTCAAATTTGATGATTCTAACTTGGATCATATCATGTGGTATCAGAGTTAGCCCCTTGAGCCATTTCTTTTTCCTAGTTGCGTTATCCTTCTTTTTTTATTTTCTTTTGTTCTTAAGTTTTGAGCCACTTGATCTTGATGAGCATCATTAAGAGTGTGCAAATTGTTATATTTCACCTTGATTGAAAGGTCCTTCAAAGTGGATTCAAGTAAACCAAGTTATTTACAATTTCAAGTAGTGAACTAGACACTTTAATTGGGAAAAAAATTCTGGGCAGCGTGCTCCCAATCTCCCATTGTGTTCATCATGTTCATACTTAGAAAGGCTATTTGATTTGCTCACTCCTTACCAAATTGGAATTGAGTGTTTCTTGCATTGGAATTATTTTTTTATGGCCAATTAAAAAGTAAGGTCCCTAAGTTAAAATCAAAAGAGTCAATATACTTTGATTAGAATAAAATACAGGGACCTAAGCCCATCGAAAAAAAAAAACAAAATAAAAAAAAGGAGGCAATTTGGGGCAAATTGCATAGGCCACAAAATAATTTCTAAACACTTTAGCCTTTCTCAAAGTTGGTTTATTTAGCTGCTGGACTTTAGCTTAATCAAGCTCAAAACTTTGTTTATGAACAAGTATTTGAGTCTTGTCACATGAACTTCCTTTTGAGTGTGCTTTCTTTCTTTTTTTTTTTTTTTTTTGCTTGTCTTCTTAAATTCTCTAGTTTTGTCATTGTAGTTTTCCTTTCTTCAAATTCTGAATTGGTTGGCTAAATTAGGATTCTTACACTTGTATGAGCATTGTATACATCAATTGAATCTTGCAAGTTCTTTTACAAGGACTTTTGAGAGGAATTTAAAAGAGAAAAGGCTAGAGTGAAAAATACATTTGTGAGAAAAGCCAATAGAGAGATAAACACTTGTGAGGTATCATGGAAGAACCACTTGAAAGAGATTCCACCCCCTTCACCTAGAACAGCCATTTTACAAGTTCAAATGGCGGATATCACTAGACAATTGGAGAGGTTAGGACAACAAGTCCAAGGATTCATAAGACCACCTCCCCAATCTGAACAAGAGTTTCCCTATGAGAGTGAGGGAGAAAGTGACTATAGGAGACCTAGAGAAGATAGGATGGAGGGTGTAAAATTTAAAATACCTACTTTCCATGGGAGAAATGACCCCGAAGCCTACTTAGAGTGGGAGATGAAGATTGAACAAATCTTCTCATGTCACAAACTATAGTGAGGAAAAGAAGGTGAAAATAGCCTCTTTAGAATTCCTAGATTATGCTCTAGTATGGTGGGATCAATTACAAAAGGAGAGAAGGAGGTATGACGAAGATCCCATAGATACTTGGAGGGTGATGTAGAGTGTAATGAGAAAAAGATTTGTACCTTCCCATTACCATAGAGACCTTCATAATAGGCTCCAAAAAGTATCCCAAGAGCCTAGGAGTGTTGATGAATACTATAAGGAGTATGAAAGGAGAGATAGAGAAAAAGAGAGAAGCGGAGAATATGAAAAAAGAAGTAGATATTATGAGAAAGATGAAAAACCAAGTTGGAAGACGAAACAAAAAGAGGGCTCTTCTTCACATTTTAAAAAGGCAGAGAGTACTTATAGGAAATCATCCAACAATGTCCCTTCCACCCACACTTCTAAATCTAGAACTAGGGATATTTATTGCTACATGTGTACGGGAAGAGGACACACAAGTTCTCAATGTCCAAATGGGAAGATAAAAGTTTGTAAGATTAAAGAGGAGATTCAAATGGAGTTAAAAATCATAAGAAATCAAGAGACGAAAGACTTGAGAGAAAAGGAGAGTGTGAAAGAAGTGATTCCCAATTTTGAAGGCAAAATTCAAGAGAAAAAGGAAAAGATTGAGGGAAAACATGAGAGTGCCTTTGAAAAGAAAGAAGAGAAAGAGAAAGAGGAAAAGGATTTGAGAGACAAAGAGAAAGATTTTGAGACTGTTTTTGCAAAGAAATCTATGAGCTTTTTCTTAAGTTCTACTTCTAACCCATTGTTTAGTTTTGATGATTCACTTTTGAAGGAATTTGAAGAAGTGCATCCAAAGGAGGAGTACAAGGAATCCATTGAAGTTAAATTTGAGCTTCCAAACACACAAGTCCCTCATGGTTTAAAGGATTTTGGTGGACCCTCCATGACCTTGACTACGAAGTTGAAAACTTTTAAGACATATCAAGGTTCTATAGGATTGCAAGAGGAAAAGGAAGAATTGAAGATAACTAGAGAAAGGCTAAACCCTAAAGCCGAGAATGAGTCCTCAGCAACACTTGGGAAGTCATGGTGTTCTACTACTCTACTACCTTCTTCTAAGTTGGTTTGTGGCTTCAAGTGTTGGGATTCTTCTATTTTTGTTCCTTTGTCTTACATTTCTTCCCTAGGTCATAATGAGAAGAAAGTGAATGAAGGAGAATTCTCTCAAGGAATGGTTAGCCTTCATGAAGAAGACAAGTTGGACATGAAGTTTCAATTTGCAAAGCAACTTGATGGGGTGTTGAACCAATTTGTGAAGAAAGACAATAATAGGGAGGAGAAATCCTTGACTTATACTACTCCTAGATTTTATGATTTGTTGAATTTGAAAGAACATGCTTCAATTCATGATTTGCCGAATTTGCATAAACTTGTTTTAAAAAATTATGATAAATCTTTGAGATTTGGGTTTGTTGTTTTACCCCTTATTAGCCTTGGTCGAATTGGAAAGTTTTCTATGAATGATGAAATTGTTTCTAATGTGGACATTACATATGATGGATTCTTTAGACTTGTTTTTGACCCTGGAGGTTGGTTTTGTAGGCACATGAAGAATAAGAGCTTGGTTTCATTCAAAGGAAATCAAGTCTCCATAGAAATAGACTTTTTCTTAATGCAACTTTCAATAAAACTAATACAGTCCTTTTTTGTGTAGGTTTTGGAGCTATAAATTCGAGGTTGAATTCTCTTGAAGAGGGAGGGAATGATGCAAACCAAGGATGGTCAACTTTGAATGAAATTAGAATTTATCCTATTTGGGTATTTTTGTGAGTTAAGCATTGGCTTCTCCTCTTCAAGTTCTTGGATTAGAACTTGCTTGATTCTTATCAAAGAGTTCTATCTCTTTGTGGCGAATCCTCCTTGGCTTATCAATCTTCCAATTCTATGGATGATTGTGGCGCCTTCCCCTTCATCTTCTTCCTCTTCTATTTTCTTAATTTATTTTATGTTCTTCTTTGCATTTGTGTCATTTACATTTTGTTTTTTTGTTGTTGCACTTTCATTCTTATTTTTTTTAAGTTTCTTATTTAGTTATTTACACTCCTTGGTTGATTCCTTTTGTTCTTTATATTCGGGTGACAACCGCACCTTTTTCTTCCCCAATTCTTCTCATCATTTTTACATAAGAACTAAGAACAAGCTCTTGGATAGATCCTTCAAATTTGATGATTCTAACTTGAATCATATCCGTATTTCTCATTTTGATTTTTGTACATCTATGTATGATTCTAATACATCAATGTATCACCCTTTTTGTTTTGAGATTTAGGATGTTACATTTTCTTCCCTCCTTTAAGAATTCTGTCCCCGACATTAACTCCACACTCACGTACGAAGCAAATATAGGTAATGTACTTTCAACAATGAGGTATGGGTATTGGCGCACCAAATCTTCTTCCAGTTCCCAAGTTGCCTCTTCAGGAATCAATCTTTCCCAAGACATCTTCGCCAATGGAATCATCTTATTCCTCAGAGTCTTAGTGCTCTTGTCGATGGGTTGAAAAGGCCTAGTTCTATGGATCAAGTTATCCTTTAGTTAAATTGACTCAAGAGCTATCATGTGTGAAACATCAGGTATGTACTTTTGGATTTGAGAAACATAGAATACGTCATAAAGATTTGACAACCGTGGTGGAAGGGCCAATTGGTAAGCAATAGGCTCAACTACACTTTTTAGAATTTGAAAATGACCCATGAAACAAAGAATTAGTTTTCTGACTGACATTGACCTTCCTATCCCAAACTTAGGAGTAGCTCTCAAGAATACACGTTCTTCTCTCTAAAATTCTAATGACTTCTTTTTCTGGTTAGCATAACACCCTTTACCTATTCTGCGCAGTGCGCATCTTTCCCCTTTGAATCCTTACTATGGTGTCTTGGATTAAATCTGATCCTAACAAGATCATCTCACATACTTTGCTCTAACATAAGGGGACCTACATTTCCTAATCACATCATCAATATACATATAGCCATTAACTATTTCACCACATAATAAGTGTAAAATTCATGGCACGTTAACTATAAACATAATTTTAAAGGAAGCCAATGATAACATTTACATAATAAAATCATGAACTTACGCATTTGTTTCTGACCATCATCCTAAAATTATAATACATTCACTTGCATTTCATCATTATAAGAATTCACAAAAATAGATTTATATCAAACAATCCACAAAAGAAATTGAAGTAAAGTTTATACCATCCGTACGTAGATCTACTAGTGTAACATCCTCATTTTCATCACTTTAAATAATGTATGGATGTGTGCTTAGAAGGTATGGTAAGTATAAGGTGAATTGGACAAGAGAAGCTTGAAGAACACGTGACTTTGAACAGAACGCTCAAGCGTAGAGTAGGAGAACGCTCAAGTGTGCCAATTCTCTAGCGTGAAGAGTTTGGACGCTCAAGCGTGAACCTTCTGACCAGTTGACTGGCTGTGATGGGACATAAAGTGACACGTTTCATTTACGCATCGTAGCTGACACGTGAAGGGCGGTGCCTTGGCATTGAGGAAACGTCAACGCTCAAGCATTGAGTAAGCCAATGCTCAAGCGTTGGAACGCTAAAGCGTGGAGGATCCCAACGCTAAAGCATTGTCAGCAGAGTTTTACCTCTATAAATGCTTGCTCATTTTGACCATGGACAAGTTTTACAAACCTTCAGCAGTCCAGAGAGTTTAAGAGAGACAAAAGACAGGTTTGAGAGCTCCAATTCAAGTTTGTGATCAGTTCGTTCATCTAATTCCAGTTTTGATCATGTTTTCACGATCTGCTCGACTTCTACTACAACTTTACCGGTTTTCTTTTGTGATTCGACGAGGGTAAGCCGAGTTTCCGTATCTACCTACATTGTGTCTATACAATGTTCTCTTATGGTTTAAGCTTCTATTCGCGGTTTTAGCTTCGTATTAAGGTTAATGCTATGGTTTGCATGTTGTTTCCGCGATTAGGGCAAGTTTGGAAGCTGCGTTCGTGAACCCGTTGGTGAAAAGGACTCGCGGCTGTGAAGGCAAGGAAAGGAACTAGAAGTGCTCGTTGTGTTTGTGATTATTGCTACATTTGTTATCAGGTGGGGAGAAAGAGTTGCACACGTCGGGGAGACAAGAGTAGTCTATATAGCTTTATTGTGTGTTTTATGTGTGTAGGGGAACCCTAAACCCTATGTGAGGTTGAGCCCTAGTAAAGTACCTAAACCCTAGGTTTAGTCTACTTTGGGCTATCACCGCTATATTTGATACCCTAGATTAGCAGATTATGATGCATGATAATAAGTGCTACATGTCGATATATGCATACCTGCTAATTGTGATATTTGTAATGTATGCATGATGTGTTGATGGTAATAGCATGTTGGTATATAGTTATGCTTACTGCCTTATTGAGCATGTTGATAAATGATGAACTATTGCATTGTATCTGGAAATGTGTGAATACATGAGAATTGGAGTTTTAGTATGATTAGGGCTTTGACCCGTTGTGGACATTTGAGCTGACGATTGAAATCTGAGGTTATAGTTGGAGCTTGGCGCTCATAAGGTTATGATGGGAGCTTGAAGCTCATATAGTTACAAGTGGAGCTTAGAGCTCGTGACGGTTACTTTTGGAGCTTGGAGCTCGTGTTGCTAAAAGCAAGTTTGCATGTGTTGCGATGTCAGCTCAAGAGAGATGGATGACATGCATAGCATATGCATATAATGGCAAGTGGCGAGCTATAGGTCGGGAGGCATACGAGGTTGGTGCACCGAGTGCGGGTGCGGAAAACGGAATAGAAGGTCTGTGTGACCTCGGGGATATACTGGAAACATGTGTACCCACATGAGACCGGTATAGTAGCTCCTATCGTCTCATGGCAGTCCTGGGCACGTTCTACTCTCTCGACTGGACCCTGAGTTTTTCCAGTTGCCGGTGGATCTTCCGAGGAGGCCCAGATAACCCTCTCTGTCTGGGACAGTTGGGTAGTGATGCACTCATATAGGTCACGGCGAGCGGAATGGATTACCGGAACAAACCAACTTGTCCGATGAGCGGACGTGATATTGCCCTTAGGAGGCTGTTTAGTGCCGGCCGACATGCATAGAAAGAGTATGTGTACATCTAGCTAGGGAAAGACTGTGGTGTCGAGACATAGGGAGATGGTTGTGGTTGCTATATATTCTGTATTGCATTATCCCTGTTATAGATGTGTCGTATATTTATCTCCCTGTTCTTCTTTGTATGTGTATGTTCGATTTGTGAACAGACAACGAATTAGTGGAGGACCTGGATGGACCCGAGACTACACCCGTTTATCACGGGAGCACCGCAGATGCCGGTGCAGGGGAATATTGAGATTTTTTTACCACAATGAGAGGGGATGGCAAGTGGACCCCTCAACCTTTTTGGCTGTTTACACCAAACCTGTCAGCTTGATCTTTTGGAGTGGCACACCACCATATATGGACAGCATAGGACCTTATCGCATGTACCAGTTTCTTCCCTTCCCTCGGATGTGGCACCCTCCGAGGCAGAGAGAACGAGACTACTTGTGGATGGCACCCCAGTCCTCGGCAGTATCCAGCAGGAGAGGCTTCGTCTACAGAGGTCAGCGTAGGCATACAGAGCAGTACTTGAGGGCAGCTCAGAGACGTAGGATTATCGTGTCAAGTTCCACTTCTGAGTATGAGCCTATGCGGGTTTATAGGCGTACCCATGAAGAGGGACAGGGTAGCTAAGGGCGTCCTCACCACTGAGGGTGAGAGCCAGCCAGTGCATCTCTAGGATGGCGTGGAGAGGTTTTGATATATTTTGAGAGGGGCTGGGGAAGTGCTGGAGAGCTTTATGTTTTGAGAGTTTTTGGAGATCCTAGATGTATATGTTTTACTTTGAGTTTGTTTATGTATCCTTCGTCTGTATATGTACTTAGCCCTACTAATGGGTCCGCCATGTATATTTCAGTAGTGCGTGCGTATGCTTTCGTTTATCCTGTTGTGTTTACCCTGATGTTATACGTGTTCATGTTATGATGCATGTTATCGTTGTTTTAATAAGCGCATAATCGTTAAGTCATAAGCTAATACTACAATGGAGTTCTAAGGTTAATGGGATTTCCTCGAGTGAAACTTGGGGACGTCACAAATAGTCCCTTATATATATTCCACACCAAATTTATTATATTATTTACAACACAGAGAAATTTTTTATAACTAAATAAACAAATAAATAAAACAAAGAAGAAAGGCGAAGCAATAGTGACATCCACATACTAAGTGTCATCTAGCCCAAGATGATAATTTCACTAGAAAAGAAGTAGTTTCACTTTCTGTTGATAAGATGATCTTACTTAAAAGGAATATGATAACAAAATGGAGAATAAGATTTAGTAAATTTGCAATTAAACCATGCAAATATTGTGCAGAAACAACTGTAAAACAAACTCCACCAATAAACACCATAGTAGTACTACAAAATTAGTTCCATCTTGATCTTTAAGTAGGCACACACAAATAAGAAATAACATGTTTCAGTTTTTGACAAGAATTATAAGTTTGTTAAGATTAGTCATGCCATTAATTTGTGTGGATAATAAGTCCAAGGGGTATATTGATCGCAAATAATATTTGGTCGCTTGAGAAACAATCTGAAATTTTCAAGCAAGGTGATTTTCTAAAAAAACACAATTATATTACAAAATTACAACATAAATTAAAATATAAGTATATATATACACCTTCTTTAATATAACATCCATTTTTTTACGTCTACTATTACATCTTCTTTAAATCTTGATACATCTTGGTTGTTCCTGGATGTATGGTGAACTTTCCCTCATGTGTTTCTTCTAACACTTTCCTTCTAAGACTCCCCTCCTTAGGAACAACGATCTCATTCTTAAACAACACCAGACAATTATAAGATAACATATAATTCTCTTGATCCAAAAGAGATTGTAATTCCTAATCTAAAAACTGCACTCGCTTAATATGTTTTCTAAGGTCACTACAAATTTTCAACCTATTCAAATTTAAGCTTAAAGATTTAAAAAAAAAACATCCAAATTCTTGTCTCTAGATTCTTTCTATTCGGTCCATCTCTTGGAGCCTCAAGCTAGACATGTGTAAACATTTCCTACTTAGAGCATCGACCATTACATTGGCTTTCCTCATCCTATCTCTGCATCTACTTTACTAGAATCAACCGTCACTCTATTCAACCGATCTAAGGTCATCTATCCTAGGAAAAAGAAACATATTCTCAATGGTTACTTTGTTCAATTGCCTATTGTTCACACATAGCCTCATACTCCCATCAATTTTTTTTTTACTAAAAGCACTCAAAACTTATCACAAAATCAAACATATTTCTTAACAATAATTAATAGTAGGATTTGATGTACACTATAATCAAATAATAATGAATTAGATTCCAAATAATAATAATAATAATAATAATAATAATAATAATAATAATAAAAACAACAAAATCTCCAAATAGATGGTGAAATGATGCATCAGGTTAAGAAAGTTTTAATTCCAAATCAATAAAGTTTGACTTTTAAAAGAAAAAAAAAACTGACGTACAAGAATATTTCCATTTATGAATTCAAAACTCATCGAAACAAAAGAAAGTTAGAAACATGAATTCAAATCAAGTGAAACTTTCTTTGGCAAATTTGTTATCAAATAAGAATATGCGCACAAAACGATAAATGATAAGAAAAATTATTTCTTTACAAATACAAGGAATATACATCTACCAAACCAGTTCATCAAATGACATAAAAAAAATTTTAAGAATCTAATGTTAAGAATTAACAACCTTAAAATTCCAATTTTTCATAATAGTCAAATCCACGTGTGAAAACTCATTTTTTAACAACTCCTCTAATTGTTTCCTAGGCTCACTTAACCCTAGGGGTGTCATTCTATAAGGAGCTACTGACACTGGTCCACTTCTAGGCACTAGATCTATGTTAAAATCAACTCCCATATTTGATGTAAGGTAGAGACCTCTTCAGGGAACACATCTAGAAACTCACAGACAATAGTGCCGCTACATCACTTTAAGCCTCTATCTTAACGGAAAACAATAGTATGTATCCTTGATCTCCCTCAACCAAGAACTTATAACAAGGAAACGAATACAATATAGTTCGACATAAAAGAATCATCAACATTGGTTGTGAAGTACACAAATATTTCTATTTGGACAACATTATCAGATGATAGCGAGACCATACCAAGAATGACATCCAAACCCGACATAGGCAAACATATAAGATCAACAAAATAAGACAAGCCTTGGTATACTAGGGAACAATTCAAACAAGCAATGGAGGTAACAACTTTATCTTCCGCAGGAGTAGAAACACATAATTCAAAAGGCAACTTAGAAATAGACAAAGATAGATTTTTCACACAAGCATGTGGTATGAAGGAATGATTACTCCTGAATAAAATACATAACTACTTTCTTGCTACAAGCATAATTCCTCTTTGGCTTCTGCAGGATCTGAACTATTCTGGAAGGATGGCGGATCGTCCTTCGAAAAACGGTAACCCCACGTACTGAGGTTCTTGAGATGATGCCACCCAATATCCTCTCATATGACAGAGAGTCGCTGTCTGCTCTTGCACAACTCTGTTCACACGACCTAGTTGCTACAAGCGCATCATTCGTCGCCCGCCTATTAGTTGTCATAAATCTTCTCACTACCAATGAAACAATGAGTTGGCCATGCTCAATATCCCAAAGCATAGCATGCATCATCTACAACCCTAACAAGCATTCCTATTCGCCCAATTTTTATTATTAAGAAAAACCCATTACCACAGTCCAATTTAGGATTGAACTGCTCTGATACAAAAAATGTAACATCCTTCGTTACATTAGTAACCCAAGATAAAATATTTAAATAAAACATAGTGAAATAAAAATTTTCATAATATAATACTTCATTAAGAATGATAATCTCCAAAATAGTCTTTACATCGATAAATCTTTAAATACTGAAATAACAAATTTAGTTCAAAAGCCTCCAAACCGGACGTCTACTAAAAACCCAAACGAATAAAATAATATAACTATGGTCTTAGCCCCAAACGGCTCCAATACATCATAATACTGACCAAAACAATGATAATGCTAAGGAGAAACTCTAGTCTTCAAGGCTCCTCGGTCTTAAGAATAACGTCCTCATGCTCTGAAAATAACACGACTAATGAGATGAGAATCCCAGTGAATAAAAACAGTTCTAAAGTAAGTTCGCAAACAATGTTATTCTCAGCCGGCGCAGTAACCGGAAAAACAACCATGACACCTTCTATTTTCGAAAATAATATAAATTTTCTATAATATCGATATTGTAAATATACAGACCAACACATCATATAATCCAATTATCAACAATTAACATTTAACCCATGCACTTATTCTACCAATCATAAGCACACAACAATGGCGTCCCATTGCCCACCCCTACTCATGAGGAGTGTTTCGACCTCACCTACAGTGTTTTTCTATATCCCTGTTGTGGTGATGTTTCTCTTTTCAATACCCCTACTATGGTGGTATTTTTATATATCCATGCTGTGGTGATGTTTCTCATTTCAATACCCTACTATGGCGATTCATCACAAAAAAAAAAAAAAAAAATACCCTACTATGGTGATATTTTTCGACATCCCTGCTGTGGTGATGTTTCTCATTTCAATATCCCTACCATGGAATATTTCTCAATCACAATACCCCTACAATTGTGGTATTGTCAACATCCCCACAATGGTGATGTTTTTCACAAGGTCAATACCCCTACAATGGTGGTATTTCCTCAACCCTTAATACTCCTGTTATGGTACTATTAAGTATGTGCCTGTAATACCCCGATTTTCCACACTTTCTAAGACCGATAAACTATATAAATGCATTGATATTTTGTCTGATTTTTAGAAAATGATTTTGGATAAACCGAAGTCATATTCATATTCTACGCTATCGTAGAGAGCTACGATTAAATTTTGGATTGAAAACTCAGACGGAGCCCGATCTGCGTTTTCACTGACAGTAAGATTTTACTACTCAGAAGATCTAATTTGACTCGTGAATGAAACGGTTAGGTTTAGAATCGAATTTCTACCCTTTTTGATAAAATTGGTTTTTCGCACTAAAAAACGAAATAATATAAGTTATTCGGGCAAAATCTTGAATCGTGTGACGAACGGAGCCGAATTCAGATTTACCAGGACCCGCTAATGGATAAGGTTGAAGTCACATCACCTAGAAAAGTGTGCCATAACTCACCACTGTAATGATGACGTTAGAAAATATCTGAACGTGAAAAGATCAAAATGCCCCTGACTTTTCTCAAAATTACCATTTAACCTTGTATGAAAAGACCAAATTACCCTTAAGTGAAAAACTTGTGGACATCCTTGTCCCTCCCTTCATACCCCACCAAATAGGCTAGCTCCATGAAGCCTTCACCATTTCTTTCACTTTACTTCATCTTCTTCCTTTCTTTCTCTCATTTTCAAGCTTGGTTCTTAACCATTTTTGGTCAAACAAGTGTTGAATCTTGCTCATTCTTCATCACTCAAGAGGTAAGATTACTCCTTTGATCCTTAAACCTCATGAATCTTCTCTTGTTCTTGTTTGAAAACCTTGATTTCCATGAGTTTCAACTTCATGATCCAATCTTCAAAAATCCCTAGAAAATTGTAGAAAAATTCATTTAATGTGAAACCAATTTCTATGAGCTAGTTTCATTACTCTCTCTCATTATCCAAGAGCATGGAACAAAAAGAGTTCCCTAACCCATATGGGTATAGAAAAGGCGGAAACCTATATATTGAAAAAGCTTGAGTTTTGATTCAAGTTTTGAGTAATGAGATTTGTTCTAGTGTTAGGTATACCTAAGGATCATTCATCCAAGAGATAGGAAATTTTAGACATCTCTAGCTAATTTTGGAGCACCATGGCCGAACCTGGCTTCTAAGGAAATAGAGAAATTTATGTTGTTAAATGTTGATATTTGAATTGATTGTGTGAAGATAGTAGCTGTTGATTGTTCGGGTGATTGATTGGAGGACTAGTGGATTGAGGCGGACAACGTGCATTTAGAAAGTTGTCTTCAAGAGGTAAGGGGAGATTAACTCCAATAAGTTTGATAGCCTCACAAGTGTGATTGTTGTATGATTGTGAGGATTCTCTTATGATGTATATGCTTGATTGATCTGGTGAATATGTGATTGGATATTGAAGCATGAATTGTGGCGTTATTGCCTTGGATGAGTTATATGTATGATGTTGATTTTGAGATTTGATGAATATAGATGTATATATTGAATTGTGAATTTCTTTGACTGGATTGGTTGAGAGCATAGCATCAGCTATAGCTTGATAATGAAATATTAAGCTACTTAAAAGTCTTAATCAAAGATTGAGAAAGGTTTTAGTTTTTTAGTGACCTATTTCACTAAAAAACCACTAAGTTAAGAACTCAAAAGGAAATTCAAATAAGACTTAGGAAGTTGAGAGTTGGTGAGGAAAATAGTGAAAAGTTGCTTTATCATTATTTTCTAAAACCTGTGTCACCAAGAGAACGTTTTGAAGAACATTTTAGTTTTCGTCACAGGAAGAACCTACTCAAGGTATTTGACATTTCAAAAAGAAAAAGTCTCTTTCAAAAGAAATTTTGCTCCAATGAAAAATCTTTAGAAAAATGTTTTAAATGATGGAACCCTTAGAAAAGACTTATCAAGTCAAAATCCGTTTGAAAATGAATTTTGAGGATTTAAGCTTTTAGAAATAGCTTTGCAAAGGAAAGATTTTGTGGAAAATAAGTTTTAGAGCGAAAATGAGTTTTGGTTTATACCAAAAAGAATCTGAGTTTTGTTTTTAAGATTTGAACTACGAAAACGAAATTTGATGAAACTGGTGATTACCCCTTCACATATGTAAAGCATATGGACCTAGTGACCGAGACGTCAGGCTAGAGTTCTGTGAAATGAACGGACTTAGTGTCCTATATGCGAGTCTAGTGTCCGCGATGTCGGCCTAGTACTTCGTGGATTGAGCGCCCGGATTTCGTGTCCTGTGTTTTGAAATGAACGGACTTAGTGTCCTATATGCTAGTCTAGTGTCCGCGACGTCGGCCTAGTACTTCGTGAATTGAGAGACTGCATGTCTTGTATTTTGAACGAACGGGCTAAATGTCCTTTAAAACAAGTCATGAGCTGTATGCCTTGACAGAAAAAGAAAGAATGAACGAAAAAGAAAACAGAAAACTTTCTGCATACATACATGAGTTGGCCGACGTGCCATTTGAACCGAGCTACAATCCAAGTGGTTGAGTATATGAGCCAGTTAAGACCACTAGGTCTATAAGGGCATCCTGTGTTCGAGACTCCACAAAGGCCGTGAGGCATCACGACCCCGTGCCGTGGTAATTGGCTGCCCAACACGGATGAACTCAATCAGAGACTGGACTATTCATGATATGGTTGAGACATGATACCCTTGAACAATTAGAGTTCGGACCTAAATTGAGAGGCCGACTCATGAGGAACAATTGTGTTATGGAAGTGTTTGCGGCCTATCGCTCGATGAAGGGAAGATAGGAATCTCCGGAGAACATGAACTAGAAAGTTGATTGAAGTCTCATGCATTCTTTTAAATTGTCTTGATGAATGGGTGTGATCCCACAGAGTGAGATTATCTTGTTGTGATGTCATGCTGAATGTTCATATTCTATAGCATGACTGTGTTGTATATCGATGTATTATTTGTATTTGTTGTGTGGCTATTATGATAAACTTGTGAACGAGTATATCACCCTTGCCTGTACATGTTGGACACCCTGTTGTGTTTTTGGAAACGTGTATAGATGTTTCTCAACGGTCCTTTGGGTCACTTCGAGACCATGTAGCTTGAGTTTTCTTGAAGACGACGACGAAGATGTGCGGACTGTTGATGACGACTATTGAGTTATTTTCGAAAATGTTTTTAATTAATCGAAAAAGAAAATTTGGGATATGAAATGTGACACCGAGTTGGGGTGTTACAATGCCAAACAAACAATAAATCATTCTTTTCATGGCAAGCATACATGGCATATTAATCTCATTTAATAACACATATCATATATGTCATATAACAACATTCCAATTCAATCATCAACATACCAATTCATTCATCATGGAATTCCAAGGTTCACATCGGATAAACAAACATTCATAGCATTCATATCATAAAATTCCCTAATTAAACATTAATTTCATTTTCAATGAAAACCCCCAAATTTAGAAAATAGGATTTGACCAAAACATATAATTTTCCATTGAAATCTCTCTAAATATCATCATATAATTCAAACCCCTGTGCCCAAATTATTTTGCACCATGGAACGGTGAGAAAATGTGTATTTACTCACCTCTTATAGACCTCCAACAGCTTCAAGCGTTTCCTATGGCGAATCCTAGTGTTCGCCAAGCGTTTTCTCCTTCTTCCTCTTTCCTTGCTCCTTCTTCTCCAAAATCCCCTTCTTCAAGCCTTGGATCTCCTAGAGCAGCCACCAGAGTGTTTTAGAAGGTATTACGGTTCTCTAATTTGCACTTAGGAGTCATTAGTTTGTATTTATAGGGCCCCCAAAAGTTAAAATGCTCGTTTACAGTGCTTTACGAATTCTCCCCGTATAAATCGATGTATTAGATTAATACATCGATGTATTTAAATCATCTTACGCGTTTTGACCCTTATATGTCGATGTATATGATTTATACATCGATGCAATTCCATTTTATTAATGTACATCGATGTTCACATATAGGTACATCGATGTATCTTCAAAAAAACAGCGTAATTGACATATTTATTTTTGTACAATAGTACATCGATGTATCCCTTAAAAATCTGGTTTTTTACTCATTTCAGGTTCTTTTCTTCTTTTTTTAGTACATTGATGTACACTTGTTGTACATCTATGCATTTCTCATTTTGATTTTTGTACATCTATGTACGATTCTAATACATCAATGTATCACCCTTTTTATTTTGAGATTTAAGATGTTACATATTCTATGTACATGTTCCCTAAATGTCTTTGGTTGTAACCCTTTAGTTAACGGTCAATCAGCAATCATAATGTATATTCTAATATGCTCTATAGATACTATTTGTTGCAGAACTTCCTCCATGACAGAAAAATACTTTAACTCCATATGCTTTGCACCCTTTGAATATTTGTCATTATTAAAGAAAATTACTGTTGCGAAATTATCATAATAAATTTTCAGCGGCTTAGCAATGGTGTCAACTACCCCAAGTCCTGAAACAAAATTTCATAGCCATAACGCATTAATTGTATCTTCATAACATGCTACAAGTTTTGCCTCCATGGTGGATGAAGAAACAATAGTTTCCTTAGCACTATTCTATGATATGGCCGCTTCTCCAAGAACAAATAAATAGCCAAATGTAGACTTCCTACTATCAACACATCCACCAAAGTCCGAGTCTAAATATCCAATTACTTAACACTGGTTGGATCTTCTGTACATGATCATATACTCCTCAGTTCCTTGCAAGTACCTCAAAATTTTCTTTGCAGCTTTCTAATGATTAATTCCAAGATTACTTTGATACCTACCTATCATTCCAACCGCAAAAATAATATTTGGTCTCGTGCTGGTTTTCAACTACCTACTACAGAACCATATGGAATTGATTCCATTTGTTTATGCTATGTGTCATTCTTTGTCCCATTTCTGAATAGGTACAATTCCAGCAGAACAATTTTCCATGTTAAATCTCTCTAGAATTTTCTTAATATAGTCTTTCTGAGACAAAACCAACAATCCTTATGATTTATCACAGAATACTTCAATTCCTATCACATAGGATGCCTCTACCATATCTTTCATTTCAACATTTTAGAAAGATATTCTTTTCTCTCATGCAACATACTCAAACTATTAGTTGCAAGCAAGATATCATCCGCATATAGAAACAAAAACATAAACTAACTCCCACTGACCTTTCAATATGCATTTATCAACTAGATTTTCTTCAAAATCGAAATAGGTAATGGTATCATTAAACTTAATATACCATTGCCTTGAGGCTTGCTTCATTCCATATATTAATTTATTAAGTTTACACAACATATGACCCTTTCGTTCAATTGTAAAAGCTTCAGGTTGGTCCATATAAACTTCCCTTTCAAGACTACCATTCAGAAAGGCCTTTCTCACATCCATCATATCTAACTCTAAATCATAATGAGCCACCAATGACATAATAATACGTAATGAATCTTTGCTTGAGAGAGGAGAAAATGTTTCTTTATAATCAACACCATCCTTTTGAGTATATACTTTAGCAACAAGTCGAGCTTTGTATCGTTCAGTATTGTCATTTGAATCACGCTTGGTCTTAAGGACCCACTTACAGCCACTCGTTTAGAACTTTCTGGAAATTCAACAATATCCCAAACTTTATTTTTTTCCATAGGTTTATCTTTTCTTTCATGGCATTAATCCATTTCTCCTACTTAACATTATTTATGGCTTATGACAATGAATCTGGATCTTCATTAATTCCAATGTCTGACACTTGCAAATAAGTCTCATAATAGCTTGGAATGACTGATTTTCATACTCTTTGCTACATTTTCAAATGCACTTCTTGAGACTCATTTCTTTCAGATCTTTGTGAGTTAGTTCCTGCAATGGTGTGTTATCATTTAAACATTGTTCATTGTTTTGCAACATTTGGAACAACTATGGATGAACACTTACAAATATTGAAACATTTACCTTAATTTCTTTTATGTCCGTATTGTGTTGTTCGTCACTTCCACTAACTTCACATTTTTCAAGGAATTTTCCATTACTAGTTTTCACGAGTCTTGGGCTATGGTTAGGATAATAAAAAATATACCCTTACTGTTCGAGAGTCTAACTTCTTTTCATGCGGATTATATACTCTTGCTTATGTTGGGTAACCCCAAACATGCAGGTGCCTTAAACTAAGTTTCCTGTTTGTCCATAACTCAAAAAGAGTTTTAGGAACTGCTTTACTAGGAGCCCTATTTAATAAATACAGAGCAGTCTTTAATGTATACATCCACAAAAATTTGGGTAATGAGGAGTTGCTCATCATACACCTAACCATATCCATTAGTGTTCCATTATGCCTTATGTCACATCATTTTGAAGCGGTGTGTATGGCATTGTATATTGTGAAAATATGCCATGTCTTGCAAGAAGTTTTTCATATGGTCCTGGACACTATCTCATTTCATCATGTTTTCCATAATATTCAACACCTCTGTCAGATCTTACAACTTTCACTTTCTTGCCAAATTGTCTTTCTACTTCATTTATATATATATATATATATATATATATATATATATATATATATATATATATATATATATATATATATATATATATATATATATCAAAAACATCAACTTCTTGAGACTTTTCCTGAAGCAAATAGACATATCCATAACGTGAAAAGTCATCAATAAAGGTGATAAATTCTCCACCAAGATATAGGGTGTCAAAAGGCCCACATACATTAGTGTGTATAATTTCAAGAAGCTGGTTGCTTCTTGTGGCGCCTTTCTTGTTATGCATAGTTTGCTTTCCCTTAATGCAATTCACACACAAACGAAGATGAATACAATCTAGGTTCTTCATAATCTCATTCTCTACTAACCTTTCTAATCTTTCTTTGGATATGTGACCCAAACTTTTATACAGAACTTCTATGAAGCATATTATGTTTGCTTCCAATATGTTGATGCTCAATAAGCAATGATTCATAAAATTGGACATGAAGTTTCAATCTATATAAACATCAATAAGAATACCACAACTAATAAGTTTAGATATCTTACATAAATTGAAACATCCATGGCCCCCATTAAATTCAAAACCACAATTATCCAACTTTGAAAAAGAAACTAAACTCCAAGACATTGAAGGTATGTAAAGAGTCTTAAGTAGATCTAAATGATAACCAATATCCAAGATCAAACGATAAGTCCATATGTCGTCAACTGGAGGCCTTCATATGGTTTCCAAAACCCCTCTCACTTTTTATCATTTTCCTTTGCTGATGCTTTCATTTGTTTGATAAGTTCTGGTCCTCAAAGACAAATGAAATTAAGAAAAGTAGAATTGCAGTATAGCCAACCTCTCCTGACAGATGCTGCATGCTTCTTTGTTTTCTGGTGTTTCTTCACCTACAACCTCGAAAATTTCATGCTTAATGTGTGTCATTATCTCTTCCTCACTCAATAGTCAGTGCCATGCTTAAAGCCTCATCTTGCTCTTCTACGATAATGACTACCTGAAGCAACAAATCATTATTTCCAGAGGAATATTCAAGTATATTATTTATTTTAATTAAACTAAGAACACTATTGAAATTTTCTGTCCTTAATGAAAGCCAAATAGGATAGGAAATTAAGAAATGAAAAAGGGTAAGAAAAGATATAGGAAGCCTTGAGTGTAGTTCTATGATGGTGATATAGATGCATACGTTCTTGTTAGAGCTAAGAATGGCTCTAACTTATAGTTGAGTTGGTTCTTATGGAAAGAGAAGGGTATTGTTATAAGTGTTACATTGCAATTATGTTAGATACGATAAAAAAACATTAGTCAAGATGGTAAAGGTACCCAAGAAATGCTGAGAAAGTAGTTAAGTGAAATGACATAAAGAATATGTGAGTTACGTTCCTACTCTATATTTATTGAGGGTCTATGGGCAATAATTTATTTTTATCCAAGCGTTTAATGAATTTTGAGTTTGTTGCATGCTTGTATCTTGAGTTTGTTGAGCCTCGAAGGTGATATAAATGCTTGTTGTGATGAATAATGTTTGCTATGAGATTATTGAAATATGTCAAGGTAAGGTTTGTTGGCTTCCTCTATGTAATTGCATATGAAGTAAGTGGTTTAATGGAATGGCAAGGTGATACTATATGTGAACGGAATGGCTATAATGTAGCCCATATATATTTGTGATTGATAACCTTATGGACGTTATTGATTACTGTTGAGGTGATTATGCAAGCTATGTTACGAAACATAGTGGACGTATGCTATGGTAAGACTTGATATATATTGTATTTGGTATTTTGGCATGATGCTTAGACATTGGACAAGACTTGGTGTATCCGACCGGTCAACGGATTCGACCGGTATATAAATGTGACCGTCGGAGCGTGGGGCCTCTAGTGAAAAACTCCAAGGGGATACACAAGCATCTTGCCCAATGAAAAAACTGACTACATAGCAAGTGAAGAACTGCTATGCAAGTTTATGTACAATGTAAAGTACTTAATGATATATATTTATTGAGATGTTTATAAATTGCGCATGTTTTGTTTATCCCTCACTGAGTTCTAGGACTCACCCCCGCCCTTTTTAATTTTAGCTTCAGGTATTCAGCAAGTGGAGCCATCTCAGGGAGCTCATGCACTTGCGTAGTGCGAGCAGTTGCTGCTATTTCAATTTCATTTTAGTTCGGTTTATTGTCATATGAGATTTCTCCGCTATTTGGAGTTTTGACCTTCTTTCTAATTGTAAACCTGTTTGGGCTTTGTTTTAAAACTCTTGATGCTGACTCAGGGCCACCTTTAGCTTTCTTTTGGTATAATCTTTTACTCTGATAATTACATATGATATGCAATATATCTTGTTATGATGTGACTTATACGTGCTTGAAAGGCCTTGGGAATTCGACAATGAAGTTCCATTCTGGCCGGTCAGGGACGCCTAAGTTGGGTCCTGACAATAACTTCATATAATACTCTTCCAATTCTAGGAAACTTCTCACGCCGGTCACTGTCTTATGTTGCGCTCATCCTATCACTGTATCTACTTTAATAGAATCAACCATCCCTCTATGCAACTGATCTAAGGTTATCTATCCTACACAAAAGATATTTATCCTTAATGGCTACTTTGTTCAATTGTCTATTGTCGAGACATAACCTCATATTCTCATCATTCCTTTTCACTAAAAACACTCAAAACTTATCATAAAATCAAACATATTTCTTAACAATAATTAAAGTAGGATTTGATGCAAACTATAATCAAATAATAATGAATTAGATTTCAAATAATAACAACAACAACTCTAAATAGATGATGAAACAATGCATCAAGGTAAGAAAGTTTTAATTCACAATCAATTTGGTTTGTCTAAAAAAAAACATTGATGCACAAAGATATTTCCACATATGAATCGAAAACTCATTGAAGCAAAAGAAAGTTAAAATCGTAAATCCAAAATAAGCGAGACTCTCTTTGGCAATTTTACTATCAAGGGAGAATATCACAAACGATAAATGAAAAGTAAAACTATTTATTTTATTTCATTAAAATACAAAGAATATACATCTATCAAACAAATTCATCAAACGACACAAAAATATATTTTAAGAATATAATGTTAAGAATTAACATCCTTAAATTTCCAACTCTCCTTTTTTTTTTTTAATAATAGACAAATTCACGTATAAAAACTCATTTTCTAGCAACTCCTTTAATTGTTTTTTAGGCTCATTTAACTCAAAGGGTGTTATTCTATAAGTCGCTATTGACACTAATCCATTTCTAGGCACTAAATCTATGTTAAACTCACCCCCATATTTGATGTAAGGTAGAGATCTCTTTAGGGAACACATCTAGAAACTAACAGACAACAGATAGTGTCGCTACATCACTTTCAGTCTCTATCTTAACGCAAAACAACAATATGTATCATTGAGCTTTCTCAATTAAGAATTTATGACAGGAAACGAATATGATAGGCAAATCCAGATTTTTGACACAACTAAGAGATATGGAAGAATAAATTGCTCCTGAATCAAACAATATGATAACCTCTTGTTATAAGAACAATTCCTCTTCGACTTCTCAACCTCCTGCAGGATCTAAGCTGTCCCGGAAAGATGGTAGATCGTCCTCCGGAAAAAATGGTAACCCCACGTACTGAGGTTCTTGGGATGCTACCAGCCCATATCCCCTCATATGACAAAGAGTCTCTGTCTGCTCTTGCACATCTATGGTCACACGATCCATAGCTGTTACAAGCGCATCATTCGTCCCTCACCTATTAGTCGTCATAAATCTGCTCAGTACCAATGAAACACTGAGTTGGCCAAGCTCAATATCCAAAGTATAGTATGCAGCATCTACAACTCTAACAAGCATCCTATGCGCCCAAGTTTTGATTTTTGAAAAACCCAGTAACCACAGTCCAATTTAGGATTGAACTGCTCTGATACCAAAAATGTAACGCACTTCGTTACATTAGTAATCCAAATTAATAATTTAAATAAAACAAAGAAAATAAAAATTTTCATAAATAAATACCGAATAAATATTTAATATAATATTAATCCAAAATAATTGTTTACATTAATACAAAAACGAAATAACATAATCAGTTTCAAAACCTCAAAACAGGGCGTCTATTATATCTCGCATAAGGAAATAACTAAAAGATAATAAAGGTCCTCCTGGCATAGGACATACAATACTAACCAAGCTAACTATTGGATTAAAGTTCCCAAACGTTTGGCTGTTTAACAGGGTCGTCCTCAGGCTCTCAAAACAATACTACTAATGAGATATAAAATCCCAGTGAACAGAAATACATTTTAAAAGGTTTTCACAAAAGCATTATTCTCAGCCAGTGTGGTAACCGGAAAAACTATCCATGGTACCCGCTATTTTCAAAATAATAAATAATATTTATATATACTAATATCAACAATAATTATTCACCAACACATCACAAGCAAGTATGACAAAATCCTCATACATCAAATAATCTCAAAATCCTCATACATCATATGACTTTCAAACTACATATAACAATGGCATCTCATTGCCTACCTTACTCATGAAGGTATTTCACTGTCACCTTCTCTTCAATGACATTACTCATTTTGATACCAACCATTGTACACCGGTGGTATTACTCATTTCGACATCCCAACATGTGACGATGTTACTGTCGATACCCATCATGGCGATATTTCATATTTCGACAGCCCAAATCATTGGTAGTATTACTTTCGATACCCCTATCATAGATGGTATTACATCAAACATTATCCAACATATTAACAGTTATTGAATCATGTCAATATCACAAATATCATCAAATAATGCATATATAGCATGTCAATTCAACCAAATCACTTATCTAACATATATATCATGGCATCAATCTTAATAATAAACATTTAATTGGCAGCAGAAACACCTTAAAAGTAAAACCCTCAAATTTGTAAAATCGGGATTTGACCAAATCAGGATTATTTTCCAAAAAACGTATTTTGAAATCATAACTCAAACCCCAAGACAATTTGTACCATGAAAATGGTGAGAAAAAATATTTCTACTCATCTCTTGAAGTCCTCCCAAAAACTCGAAGGTATTTCTTAAAAGGGAATCTTATTTTGAGAGCTCCTTCTATCACTTAAAGCAAGCATTCTCTTCTCTTGTATAGACGCTATTTTTCTTTTGGTGCGCGCAATCCACCTTAATGTTTTTCTGACGGAGCTAACGCTTAATTTGTATGGTGCAAGACTGGGTGCCTCTAAACCCTTGTATGTTGACAATGGATTTTATTTGGCAAAACCAATTCCTCGATGATAATCGCATGTGCTATAGCCTGTTTCTTTCTTTTCCAATCTTTCCCCACAATTTTTAATTATGTGGACCCGCTATCTTTTGTTCTTTTTTTTTTTTTTTTAGGAATTCCAATTGACTTCTACGTATCTTGACTCTCCTCTTGAGAGTTCAGTTTTGGCTAAAGCCAAATTTTTGTTTGGGTAATGAGAGAAGTAAGGAGGAGAGAAGTAAGGAGGAGAGAAGAGAATGAGTAAAAAATGAGTAGATTTTTAAGTTGTTTGGATTGAAAGAAATACAAGAGAAAGAAAAGAAATTTTTTGTAAAAAAGACAAATTTATCCCTAATAATATCTTTGTATAGTACAAAGCAAAGGATTGAATTGTCCAATCAATTTTTTTTCTATTTTTTCCTGCATTTCTCTCCTGATGAGGGGAGAAAATTTTTTGTATGGGACCCACACCAAAATTTTCTCTCCCTCCTTGATTTATATAGAACCAAACGGTGGAAGTGGAGAAGTTCTCTCCCACTTCTCTGTTCCTCAGTTCTCTCCCCCCAAAATCACCTTAAACAAACGATGCGTAAATAAAAGTGGTTAGCAATCCCACCTCCACTTTGCTTTTGTTTTTTTTTTTTTTCAATTATCATTTTGTATTTATTTATTTTATATAATTATTAAACTATTCCAATATATTTTTAAACTAACTATTTTCTACACTAATCCTCATAATAACTTAATTTATTTTATTAAAATAATTATATTAAAATTTTAGGATGTTACAGCACCTGCATCAAGGTGTAAGCTCAATTCCTAGGCTCAAGGCCTTACAAACTCATATAATGAAATGTCAATGCTTACACAAAACAGATGCGATAAAGCAATATCTATTCACCGGATAAACCGCAAGGTTCACTAAGGTTCTCTTCCTTACGCACTATACGCGTCTTTATATTGTAAAACTTTTATCCACCGGATAAATCTCGTGATCCCTCCGGGATCGAGTCATCATAAGACTGAAATAATTGAACGACTTTCTTGGATCCGAATCACCGGTCCGTCATCGAACTATTGTTTCAAAACCCAAAACGTTTCATGTTTGTGTTTGTGTCTTATGAATTACATCTCAGGACCTAAGTGTTATGAAAAAGGATTGAGAATCCTCTTAGATAAGTCTTCGATCCTTTCTAAGATATTAATTCCTTGAGTTTCAAGTAATAAATTGAGTATTGATTCACTTAAGTCTTATGAAGTCATTGATAAACTAAGTCATCAATGGTATAGGGTATGGTCTTGTTCCACCATATACTATACTTAATTATCTCTTTTCTTTTGCTGTAAGTTAATTACTTAATTTAGGTTTTCTTGCGTAAAACTTTACGATTTGAGTTGAAAACTCTCGTTTCAAGACTTTGCAAACCAAAACCTTTCTAATTGAAAACTCATTTGATTTAAAAGAACTTGGTTACTTGCTTGAAGCAAAGTACCTTAACTAATTCAAAAAGGGTTTTTCCTTACTAACCTAGTGTAAAACCGTGGTCTAAGTTAGTGTAAAAGAAATGAAGTTTCATTTTATTTTGAAACACTTATTTAATTGATTAACTATGCCTAAAGTAAAACATATTTTCACCTTAGTTAAAAACACTTGAGGGCCGAAACCCTAATTGATTATTTGGATCAAAATCACTTCTTGTTTGTTTTTGAAATACAAGTTACTAAAACACTTATTAGCTTTCAAAAACATTGAAGTTCAAGAACAAACCCATGTTCTTCTTTTTGTGTGCTTGAAGGCCGAATGCTTTATCACATGGAATGTGAAGATTTTGCTTCACTAATTTGTCAAGTAATAGCTCAAAATGCTCACAACATTATGATGAACAATAATCATACATCATTTAACCATAAACAAACATAAAAATCCTTATTTGATCTAGAGATCAAAGTATGGTTTTCAACATACATGAAAATTTTTTCCATCCAAGCATACATCATCATAAACATATACTAAGCATAGAAACATTATTACAACCATGTTCTCAAAGAGAATTTCACCAATAAAGTAGTGAACCCAAGCTAGGGTTTCACCCAAACAAAGCATAAACAACCATTTTCATCTTCCACCCATTTTGGTGTGATGAGGTTCACTCCCCATATCTTTAGTGAAGACGTTTAAGTGAAAGGAAACTCCAAGCTCCTTAAAGCAAAGAGGAGGCTGAATCCTATAGGAGAGAAAAGGTGAGATCTTGAACTTGTTTCCATGAAAATGAAGAACTAGAAGATGATTACTCAAGGTAATAAGTATGGAAATGAAAGGAAAAAGGATTTAGAAGCTCACCAACTCAGGAACAACTTCAAGGTTAGCTTGATGTTCTTTGTGCTCAAGAACACACTTCACCAAAACAAGAAACTTCCTTCACCAAAGTCGATCCTTGGGTCAAGACAAGATGAAGTATGGTTTTAGAATTGAAGAAAGAAGTTTGGTTGATGATTTTGAGGTGATGGCAGAATGGATGGGTTAAGAGAGAGAAGAGAGAATTTTTTCAAAACTTGGGAAATGAAAGCTTTGATCTTTGGAAAAAGTAAAATAAAGTGAATAGGTGTTTTAGAGAGGTTAATTATGGCCGAATTGTTGAGCCTCCAAAATGTCTGATGTGCATTTATCATAGTTTTGATGATATTAAAACAGTTATTCAATAATTTAATTGAAACTATCTTTGGTGTTTAACTCGTCTACTCAGTGTGCAAATTAAAATGATAAACATTAAGTGTTTATATGAACTGAGTTCTAGTGTGTTATCACCCGTCTGGATCTAAGGCAAAATTTCACTCGTCTGAACAATGGAAAGTTCACTCGTCTGAACTAGGAAAGTTCACTCGTCTGAACTAGGAGAAAGTTCGCTGGTTTGAACTATTAAAAGTTCACCCGTCTAATGAAGTCTTCACCAGTCTGTTGACCAGTGTTGAAGAAATCCCTTCAACCCGTCTGATGAAGAAATCAACTGTCTGATCAAAGGAAGACTCACCTGTCTCAAAGACTACGCAACTGACGTCACTCTCTTTATTAAGAGTCAACCCGTCTATTGAAGTTACTCACCCGTCTGGTGACTAACGTTGAAGAATATATTGGATGAAAGCTGTCTCGTCTCTAAAAAGGAATTTCAACAAAGAGCTTTACCTGAACACAACTGCATCTTACATCAAAAGGGAAACTCTTCCCTCTGATGGAAAAAAGCAAGTATAAAGACCTGCTAAGACCAAAGGTGTATCAGAAGTCTTTATCATTCTGACGAGAGAGAACAAATGAAGTTCTCAAGGCTTTAATGGCTGATCAGAACGACTCTTTTGCATTTAATGAAGATCTGCAAAAGGCCAAGCCTTCAAACTCTGTATCCAACAGCTTTAAAATCTTGAAGCCTATTTAATGAAGAAGACTTCGAAGATTCAGGTGCAACAAGAGAAGATAACAAACAAAGCATTCAAAGAGCATTTACTCTGCGAATTTATATCTTCATTCTTTCATTATTTATTCTTCAATCATTTGAATTTATTACGTAGTCTTTTAGAACTTCACATTTAATACACTTGTCTGACTGCTTGTGAAAGACTTGCAAATTGTAATTTACTTTACAACTTCTCTCAAACAAACCCGTCTGAGCCTGGAGAGGCTAGGTGTGCAAACAATACTCATCTGAGCTTGAAGAGGCTAGGTGTGCAAAAAATACTTGTCTGGAGCTTGAAGAGGCTACACGTCACGAAATCCATCGCTATGCCGTCCCATTTCCACTCTGCGATATCCAATGAAAGTAACATTCTCGCTGGCCTTTGATGTTCAACCTTTGCTTTTTGACACACCAAGCAAGACGCCACATAGTCAGCCACATCTTTTTTCATGCCTTGCCACCAAAACAACTGCTTCAGGTCTTGGTACATCTTGGTTGATCCTGGATGCATACTCAACTTGCTTCTATAAGCTTCATCCAGAATTAACCTCCTTAGCTCTAGGTTATTTGGCACACAAACTCGTTCTCCTCGTCTTAGGATTCCATCTGCTCCTTCCTTGTACTCAAATGTCATCCCTTTCTTCAGATTCTCTCGCTCTTTCTCTAGATACTGATCATACACTTTTTTCTCCCAAATCTGATCCATTAGATCACATGACACTGTAACCATGTCCACACAAAGCTTCCCGGGCATACTGACCACGGACAAGTGTATATCTCTAAACTAGTCCAACAATTCATGTTCCTTAACCATCATGGCAGACACATGTAACACATTCCTACTCAGAGCGTCCGCTACCACATTAGCTTTCCCTGGATGATACTGTAACTGGAAGTCACAGTCCTTTAGAAATTCCAGCTACTGTCTCTGCCTCATGTTGAGTTCTTTCTGATCGAATAGGTACTTCAAACTCTTATGACCACTGAAGACATTGAACGTCGAACCATACAAGTAGTGCCTCCAAATCTTCAAAGCAAAGACCACCGCTGCTAACTCCAAATCATTAGTAGGGTAGTTCTTCTAGTGCACTTTCAACTGCCTTGAGGCATAAGCTACCATTTTTCGATTCTGCATCAGAACATAGCCAAACCCTTGGTATGAAGCGCCACAGTACACTTCAAAGTCTCTAATTGTACTTGATTTTGATAATCTTTTGGTTGATTTTATTGTACATGTTTGTTGCTTCGATTGGTTGTTTCTCGGGTTCCTGATTCGTTGTCGATGTTTTGATTGATTATCTGGTGTTACCATAGCGATTGCTTGAGGACAAGGAAAATCTTAAGCTTGGGGTTGTTTGATGAGTCATAAGTGTGGCTCCACCTCATATTTCATTGTCATTTTGAATGCATTTTCATTGTAGTTTAGGCATTTTGTTTAATATTTTGTGAGTTTTTCCTTTGAATGGATTATTGCGGTGTTATTGGTGTATTTGTGTAGATTTTATTGATAAAGAGCTTGGATCAACTTATATTGGAGCTTGCATGAAGAGTGGAGTTGAAAGAGATAAAAGAGAGCAAATGATCAGAGTCTATCACGACCTAGGCATGATGGCCATCACGGCCATGACGTGATATTTTCAGGATTTTATTTCTTTTTCTGATTTATATTGTTATGGGTTTTGATCCAAAGTTGACCTAAACTATATATAGGACCCTTAGGCTCTAAATTGAGCATATTTCATAAGGCTTTTGTTGGTTTTGATTTAGAATTAGGATTTCTATTCTTCTCTAATCTTTTCTCTTCTTCCCTTTTGTTTTTCATGTTGATTTTGATCAAGCTTGTCATGATTATGGCAATGGTTGAGTAGTTTCTTTATTTCTAGGAATTGTGGCAATGCCCAATACTTGTTTTATGTTATGAATTGATGATTTCCCTTTGTTAATTTCAATTTGCTTTCGAATTGATTCATATCGCTTTAATTACTTGTGAATTTGGCAGTGACTTATTTGCATGTCACAGATATTTTAGGGAGGAACTGAGAAGTGAACCTAGGTATTGAATCTATAGGAGTTGAACTTAGGACTTAAATCATGAGAGTTAGAAGCGGTCCTTCGAGGGTTCATTGAATTGTCAAATTTTAATGGGTTCAATTTAAATACAATTACCATGAGAGTATGACTTGATTTAATTGGGAACAGTTCTTGTATTTCGAGAGGAAATATTAACTATTTTAGGATAAATTCACCTTCAATGCATATTGATATTAATAAGGGGGTGTCGCGACCGTCCCGTCCAGGTGCCGCGAAAAAAGAGGAGTTGCCACCAAAATTTATTTAAATAGGAAAACTTTGGAAAAACCTTTTTATTCGAAGGACTGGTCTTTAAGAAAAAATAATTGAGTTCGAGAGTCGGTTACGAGAAGGAAAGATGTTTGCACCATACGTCACCTATTCTACAAATGGTACCTTAGATTAATCGTGCAGATTTAAATTATTTATTTTATCCCAAAAATTATTTATAAAAATAAAGAGAATATTAATTAATATTTACACCAAGTGTGTGTTTGGGTCAGCTGTATAAATTTGATTATTTCATTAATCGATTATATGGATAATCGATTATTGTTATAATCGATTATAACAGAATCAGTTTTATGTGTGGATGTGTTTGCTGAAAAAAGATTATAAGATAATCTATTTCGTTTGGGTTGTGTAAAAAAATTACTTATATATAGTAAATTACTAAAAAGGGTAGCAGTTATTTGTATAATTTTATAATATTTGTTTAACAGTGAGTTTTGTAGGGGTGAAATAGGAAAAATATTATTGGTTTCAAAATAATCTAACACCTGTTTAAATAAGCTTCAAACTTCTTGCTTCTCTAAAAACAATTTTTTTCTCATAAAAACAACTACTTTGATATTTAATCGGTTTACTCAAACATACCAGGATTTACTGAAAAATAATTTTTATCATGAAAAATAGTTGTTTGGGTAGGGTAAGATTAAATCTTACCCAAACACTGTCCATAAAAGAAAGAAGGATTTAATAGGAAAATTATTTTGGTTTTGCGATATTTTGTAATTCTTTATTGACTTTGTATTTTAAAATTTATTAATGATAAACCCTAAGTGAGGTTGAACATAACACAGAAATCCACAGGGCAACCTCAAATCTAAGGGGTCGAACATGACACTTTTCATAGAGCAGTTCCAAAGTAACATGAGTTCAGTTTCTATCAATTATTTACAAAAAATAAAAAAGAATAAAATGCATGAATTCAAAAATGAGATTTTGTTTTATAATTTTTCTATTTTAATGTATTATACCTTTAATTGCTAAATGTTAAAAAGTCTTAAAGAAGGTTAAACATGGTATATAAGTCCATAGGGAAACTTTGATTCTAAAGGATTTATCATGGCACTCAAGTCCATAGAGTATCCTCAAATAACACAAGTTCAATTATTTAGGAGTAAATACTCAATTTTGGTCCTTGAAATTGTAGGATCGTATCAACTTAGTCCCTCACATTATCAATATTCCAAAATAATCCCTGGAATTGCAGAAAGTTAATCAGATTCGTCCCTCCGTTGGTATTTGCATGGACAATAATGACATTAAGTTGGTAATGTTAGGGATTCATTTGAAACTAAGTGAATAATGTCAGGGATGCATTTGATACGTTTTGCAATTCCAAGGATCATTTTGGAATATTAATAATGTGAGGGATTAAGTTGATACGACCTTACAATTTCAGGGACCAAATTGGGTATTTACTCATTATTTAGCTATTCGAAAATAAAGAAGAAACACAAAAATAAGGAAAATATAGTTTTGGCCTGACAAGATGATTAACCATGCTCCTATGTATTTTTCGCTACGATGGTAAATTCAAAGCCACGTAGTTCTTATACAAAATGTTTGATTTGTTCATTGATTTTAATTTTTATGAAAGAATTTTTTATTTAAAAGGGCTTTTTATTTTATTTTTTTGTTTATATTGCCTAATTTTTAAATATCAAAAACTCCTAAGCGAGATAGAACATGGCACGTATGTCCATAGAGCGATCTCGAATATGAGGAATTGAGTGTGATAACTTTTACAAAGCGATCCCGAAATTAAATACAAGTAGTCATTCTATTTTATTTATTTTTCTTATAGTTTCAATTTTTTTTTCTAAACATGAGTTTTATTTTATTTAAAAAAAAACTAACAAAACTAACTCAACCTACTTAGCTCAACCGCTAATCTAAACTTTTTATGTAAAAAAAAAGCAAAAACACTCAACCCACTAACTAAACTAGTCCAATGACTCAACCAATTAACCAAAAACCCAAAGAAAAGAAAAGAAACAAAACCCAAAAATTAAACTAAAAAATAAGGTTGAAGTAATAATTTGGTCCCTATATGTGACATTGATTCATCATTTAATTCATATATGTAAAAAATTATTAAAAATGTCTTCATACATGTAATCGTTACCTATTTGGTCCCTCCCAACTTTGCCGTCTCTAATAATCCGTTAACTCCTATATATAAGGACTAAATGGAGAATTCATGTCACATGTAGAGACCAAATTATTACTTTAACCAAAATTATTGGGTCCCTATACGTGACACAAATTCTTCATTTAGCCCTTATACGTAATATTTAACAGATCATTAAAGACGATAAGGTAACAGGAGGGATCAAATGCATAACGATTGCACGTATGAGGGTCTTTTTAATAATTTTTTACGTATAGGGACTAAATGAAGAATCGATGTCACCTATAGGGACCAAATTATTACTTTAACCAAAAAACAAAAAGGAAACGAGTAAACCATCATTTCGGTCCCTGAAAGTGTGAGGCGCTGTCAGTTCAATCCCTGAAAACAATTAAATTACGAAAAAGTCCCTCAATATTAATTTCATTAGTAAAGTTAATCCATGACAAGGACTAACTTGACTAACGAAATTAACATTGAGGGACTAACTTGACTAACAAAATTAACATTGAGGGACTTTTTCATAATTTAATTGTTTCCAGGGACTGAACTGACGGTGACTCATACTTTTAGGAACCAAAATGATGATTTACTCAAAGGAAACAGAACCAGAAGTTTATGGTCTATTCCCACACTCACGAAGTGAACAGAGGCTGAGCGGCAATGGCAGCCACTTGAGCAAGACATGGACGATGGTAGATAGCAAACGACAACTTTGCGCGATGGAGAGTAAGGGTGTTCATCAACCGATCCAAACCAAATCGCAAAAACCAAACCGAAAAATCAAAAACCGAACAAACCGAAAAACCAAAAATTGCAATAACCGCTTTTTTTTCGTTGGATTGGATCGGATTTTAGATCCCCTAGTGAAAATCGATCCAAACCGACCTACTATATACATATACTATTATTTTTTAAATTATAGTACTACTCATTCTTAAGCATTATTTTTTATACTTTTATGAACGAACACTCTCATTCTCTTTAATATTTTTGTTGGAATTGTCAAATACTAGAAGTATTGGAATTTGTATAGTTATTCATGTACCTAGGAATCAATAGTTATTCATGTACTAGAAGATTTCATGCATGTACTTAGGAACTAGAACTACATTAATTCTAGTATATATAGGTTTAATGTTGGTTTTTGACTTAATATAACTATTTAATGATATATCGGGAAAAACCGAATTATCCAATCCAATCCAAACCACATTTGATTGGATTAGATTGGATCGGATTTTTTTAAGGAAGCAAACCGATCCAATCCAAACCGCAAGTTATTTCCATCTTTGGATCGGATGATTTTTTTGGCTCAAAACCGATCCAATGCAATCCGCAAACACCTCTAATGGAGAGGGAGGCGAACGACGACTGCAACTGGTGGCTCGCGGTGGTTCGGTTTGGACGCGCAGAGGAGAGGCGGTGCAAGACTGGTCGCGATCTGCAGCGGTGGTGGGGGTGCTACGTGCGACGACTACTAGGTAGCGAAAAATAAGCGGCGGTGCCCGATGATGATCTATGGCAGTTCTAGTTCGAGGCAACAGTGGGTCACGGGCTAATGTACGCATTGGTCTAGGTCAAAACGATGTCGTGCGGAGGAGGGTCGGACGACGACTAGTCATGGCGGTCTGGAGTTGCGCGTGTGGTGGCTAAGGATCAAGATCTCTCTTTTTGGTTTTGATAATTTCTCCTCCCTCTTTTGCTTCTCTGTTCTAGTTTATATATACTAATGCAAAACCTCCTTTACTCTTGCTTGCAAATTCGAAAAAAATCTAATCAAACCTTTGATTTGAAATGAAAATGGAAATGAGCAATACTTACTTGGCATGATTTATGGGATTTTGGGAAGAGAGCAGATGTTGCAACAGAGTGTTAACTACTAGGGTTCTGATTTGGAGATGATGAGTGTCTTGGGTGATGGATTCGGGTTGTGGGTCATGGGTGGAGTGGTGGATCTGGTTCAAGCCCGAAAGGAATCTTGGACATCTTTTTTTTGTTTATTTTTTTCAGATTTTTTTTTGTGCTTTTATTAAACGAAAATTAAATATTAAAAATATAAACTAAAAGTTTAAAACTAAAAACAAAATTAAAACATGAAAAGTCTAAAATAAATAAAGTAAGATGAAAAAGAGTCCGGACAAATGAGGTGTTCACAAGGAATAGTCAATTTAGAAGCATAATTAACCTTTGTGATAACCTAATTCCTGAAAATTTGTTGCATCTTGAAATCCCAAATCTTATTTTCTTGATATTCTCTTATTTATTTAATTAGCTGTTTTAAATTGATTCCTGATTCTCTTCATAAAAATCACTCTTTTTGTTTGATTAATTAATTTATTAATTAATTGATGTTCAAAAGCATAATCCTGGGTTCGATCTTTTTATTACTTAAGGATAAAATCGTATACTTCCGAATTTCACGCTATCAGCCACCATGAGAAAACACAGTGAAATCACCATCAGAAAATCCAACCCATCATAAACACCGCAACTTCAATCCTCAACCCATCTTCAATTTTTCATATAATCTCCACAAGGAACCATATCTCTGCCACAAAACCCGCCTTCTTGGTTCCCGTCACATCAATCTTCGTCACTACCCCATCCCATGTGACGTCGTTCCCTTTCTCGTTTCCGCTTTCTCCCTCTTGACTCCATTCCTACAAATCTCCACAGTTCTCTTCTTGAACCTTAATAAACACAACAAGGATTAAGATTAACAAATTCTCAGTCACTATGGATGTTTTGTCTCTGTGTTGGCGGTGTTGATTTGTTGTTCCAGCAGAGCCTCATTTCCCATTCCACATCATCTGCCACACCGCCGCGCTGCCAAGACCATGTCCCCACCGTCCAAGACGCACCGCATCGTCCAACTGTGAAGACCCGCACGTGATTACCCTGCGCCGTCCAACCACCCCACCGTGTTGGATCTGCAGAACCGCCAACTACCAAGTGCGTTCAACCAACAAGGATGGAAACTCTAACACTCTATTTGGATGCTGAGAATAATCAAAAGAAAAGTAAAAAGGACAGACTAGTGGAGTTTAGAGGAGGAGAAGGGAGGGGAAAGGGAAGAGCCTGAAGGAGAAGAGGAAGGAGGACAAAGATGGGAATGAGAGGAGGTTGACCAATGCACATGAAGATGGACGAAGGTTGAATATGAGTTTATTTTAATTAATAAAATTTAACTTTTATTATTTTTATAAAATAAAAAATATTATTAATATATAATTAATTTATATTATTATTTTATTATAAATAAATCCAATTGGACTTGCCACGTGGTGGGACGTTCGTCGCGTATGCACATTTTGTTAATTTTCAAACGTTAAATTAATTGAGGGACAAACATTGCAATGTTATAAAAATATGAAGACGAATTTTGCTAAAAGAAACTAGGGGACGAATTTCATCAAAGTGAAAAATTAGATGAACCATTTTAACCTGCATTTTATGATCACTTTAATACTCAACAATTAGGCAAAAATATGAAAATATAGAAAAACAAAAAGAAAATCAGCTAAGGGCTGGTCGAGTGATAAGCATCTCGACCTTATAAAGAGGATAACACAAGTTTGAATCTTGATAGCAAACACTTTAGTTGGAAGGTTGTGAAAACCAATTGTTAATTTTCTACTGTAAGCAGATGATTGAGGATTAGTCTTATTGCCAGTCCAAAAGGCCGAAGCTTATGGCGATACCCCAAGATGTAACTGGGAAGCAAAAAGATCTAATTACTGTGGTTCATAAAAAAAAAAATTACCACTGTCTGTATGATTTTTTTCGAAATACTTTCCAAAATCCACTTTTTACTTCTCAAAAGTGTGAAGCCCGTGGCTATCAACTTCTTTTCATGTCTAGTGTGCATTTGGAATAGCTTATAATTAGCTTATTTGATATTTATAAAAATAACTTATGGAAATAAACTTATACAAGTAACTAATGAAAATAATTTATGATATTTCTGTAAGCTTTTTTTAGCTTATTTCAATAAGCTTGTCAGAGAAACTTATAAAAATATGTTATTTTTAGCTTATTTAAAAAAAACTTGTTTAATAAATATTTAATTAAGCTGTTTATCCAAACGCGTTTTATTTTGTTTTAAGAGAAACTGACTACTCACTTATTTTATTTTTAAAAGGTATTTTTTTACAAAATACGAGCTTTAAAAGATATTTTTAAAAGAATCTACCCTAGTGAAAAATTGTTTGAGAGGAAGCTCACCTTTGCTAAAACAATGGATTTTAGGAATTAATCCCAAAATTGCAGCAATTGGGATTTCTTTTTCGGTATGTACATATTTTGCCTCAACAATTTCTATGACATATTATGAATATATAATTTTTTATATTATTAATTAATCATAAATTATAATATATATAATTTTTAAAATAATTATAAAAAAAGTGAAACATTTTAATAATATAATAATTTATAATTAATTCAACCAATACAAAATCTATATATGGAGTGTGCATAACAATTAAATCTCAAATTTTAATTCATTACTTTTTTTTCAGTTCCGTGTGTGCCTTTGGGAGCTGTCTTGAGGGTATTGCAGTCTGGAACCTCCGCACCGCAGCAGCAAGTAACCCTTTTCCCAAAATTTATGATATATATATTATAATAATCATTTTTCATGCACTTACAGTCTCACCAATCCCTCACTGCAATCTCTTGTGACGTTTGAGGAGCAAAGCAACGCAAAACAAATGACCAAAAGCACCGAAATAGTTGTGATGGAAGAACATAGAAAAGAACAAGCCCCCAAAAACAACCTCTTCTCTTTGTTCCCCAATATTAACTTTGATCTCCAACTCCCTTTTTTCAACCCAAAACCAAAAGACAAACCACTTGTTGTTGATGCTGATCAAAAGAAACAGGAGCAGGAGGCTCCAAAGCCCACCGTTGTACGGTTTCCCAAAACCCAAGTTGTTGTTCCTCCACCTTTGGAGGCTCAAGCTGAGGCTCAGGGCTCTACTAATAAGACTTCCAATCCTGTTATTCTCTGGCAGGTAGTAACTGCCCTTTTCCTTTTGTTTTTTTGTTGTTTTTTAATTTATAATTTTTGTAAGAAAGAGGGTATAGTTCACGAGGGTATATCCTCTGGGGAGGGAAGTTGATCATGGATTATCAATAAAGACTGAAATTGATTTTTTCTGGGTCGATGTCCGAGAGGTTATAGTCGAGACTGTTTTGAACCTGTGACCTCCAAGCCTTTTCCTTTTGTAATTAGCTGTTTTTGTTTGTTAATGCAAAACCAAGTAGGGTTTGACATTGATGAACAACATAATTTAATTGGTGTTAGAATCAAAATTATAATATTGAAGGGGCATGAAATTTGAAAATTTTGTGGTGTGTTAATTATTTAGTTGAATCCCATGATTTTCTCAGCCTGCTAGCAATTTTTGGAGGTTAATGTTGTCTAAAACTAAAAGCTGAATCTGTCATGTATGTTTTTTTATTAAAGTTTGAGTGGTTTGACTGACCCTTTTTCTATTACTGAAAATTATCTGTTGTGCATAATATTTTGGTGCTCAAACTATTTGATGAGTAAGTAAAGTGATGATCTATTCTGGTTGCCATGAAAACAGGAAATAGGAAATAAAGCAAATGAGCCCTTATTTTTTGTAGTACTAGGCCCTAGGATTGTTCCATTAGGGGTGTTCCCAACCAAGTGAGCTACTCTCATGGGACTTATCTATGAATTTAGGGTTTAGGGCCTCTCTAAATAAGTTTTTCCTTGAACAAGCAACCCTTGGATACTTAATTTATGAGGCATAGAAACTATGAAGTATTGACAGACACGTGTACATACCAAATTCAAAAATTTGTAGGTCTCGGACATGCCACACACACATATAAAATTGAAAATTGAAAATTTAAGGAAAAAGATTCATGAATCATTTATATAAGGTTCAGAATTTACAATATCTTGATATATATCATATGAATGTACCAATATCTGCAACTTAGTAAGTCCCTCCCAAAAAAAGAGGGTGGTCTCACAGTGAAAAACATCTTGTGCTGCAGTTGGTAAGTGGCAACTGAGTAATGGGGTGTATCAGTGTTCTTTACTTTTTTTTTAAAAAAGAAACACTAGTAACTGAGTTTTTTTTTATAAAAAAATTAAATTGACCGTGTCCCACTGTGTCCAATCCATGTTGGTGCTGGAAAAAAGCTATATTTTTCAAGCAGACACGTACGACACTTGTGTTGTTGACTTGTAGTGTGCCATTCATGTGTCTGTGTCGGCCATGTGTACGACACACAGATACAGTGAAAAGAGGGTGGCCTCACAGTGAAAAACATCTTGTGCTGCAGAGGGTAAGTGGCAAACTTGTAGTGTGTCATTCGTGTGCCTGTGTCGGACATGTGTACGACACACAGACACAGCACCAAAATGGTGTGTCCGTGCTTCATAAAGGGTGGCTGTAAAGGCTCAGTACAGTCCATATGTAAGCAAGGGAAAATGAAGTGCATGAGTGGAACATCACGGACTCCCTTCACTTAACTTCATTAATTGATAAAGATTGAAATGGAAAATTTCAGACTGGCTAGAGATAGAATCTATTAGCATTTAATATATTGCCCTGCATAATTTGCATGATACTTTGTGGAAGTTTATACCAACTTTAAATCCTGTGTCACTGTTAAATTATGTTCCGTTAGTTATGCTGAGTACTATTTTTTTTTTATAATGTTAGGGATTTAGGCATTTAATGCTTTATATTGCTATGGTTTTAAACTGCGGCCGCATATTTGCTGTTTCGGTGGTCTTTGTGACCAAATCGCGACCAGAATTGTGGCCGAATCAACTGCGTTTTCCTGCAATTTCGGTAATTGCAACCCAACTGCCACCTCAATTTAAAACCATGATTGCTTCTAATGCCTATTGCATTTTCAACCTGAGGATTGGCGAAGAATCAAAATCTTTCATTCTGTCTATGGATAGCATAAAATGGATGGAGTATTTGGTATTCAATTTTGGAGTACTGTCAAGTGAAAAGATCTGTTTTAATTCAACTAGTTGTGTTTATGAGGGAGGGAGAGAAAAGTTGCATTGGTTTTGCACTATTAATATTTGATGGGAATATATTAGGATTTAGTTGATGAACACATTCTCCATACCTTTGATGGTTTGAATGCTTCCCCACAATACTTGCATGATAGTTTGGGTCCTTCATGAGGTCCATATGTTTCTTTTGAAATCCTTTAAATATTTTGTTTTTGCAGCCTATTGTCCTATATTACAACACATAAAATATCCACAAAGAATTAATGATTTTTCTCAAGCAGCAACCGTAAGGTCATTATAGGCACAAACATTAGAAACCATGGATTTGTCTAGTCAGAATATGAAGTTTTCGTGAAACTTTCTGGTTAACAATGGTGACCAAGGTTTTAAATTGTGGTTGTCGTCACATTGTGGTCACTGTCACGTTGCGACCCTTGTGGCCTGATGCGGTTGCAGTGGTTGCTGCAATTGAGATTTCATATCTGTATTAGGTGATGCAGTCCGTGATTAAGACCATGATAGTGATTAGTGACTAATATATAACTAAGAAGGCTACGTTTATTCTGATATTTCTTGATTTACTATATGTATATGGATGGTTTTATGTATGGTTTGGGTGCCTAGGATTAAGGACTCGCCCATCCCCCCACTCATCAGCATCACCAGAAGCAGTAAATCCCCTCCCCACCTGTGTCTCCACTATGACTGGGGCAGCTGATGCCATCTACCCTGTTATTTAGTTCTCCATGGTGAGCCATTCTCTGGGAAATTTTCCATTCCTAGCATTGTCACCGATAACTGCCCATCTGCCCCTACACTCATATACACATCGACATTGTCAAGAAGGCTGATAGGCAGTCAAGAAGTCTTGGAAGGGGAAGGGGGTGTATTTATGGATAAATTGAAATAGACTGGTGATGATAAAAATAGGTGCTTATTGGTTTAGTTTGAAGTTCCAGAAATATCGAGCTTCTGCTCATCCTCCTACCTTAACTTGTAATCCTCTTCCTTCATGATGAATTTCTTTTTCTATCAAAAGAAAACAGAAATACCAGCTTTTGTTGCATGTGGTTAGACTAATCAGATTAAGACCTTTCGCTCTGATTTTCATTTTTATTAAGTGGACAGATTGATAGTGTTATGATGAAGCTTGAAAGAAAATATGTACAAATAATCACTTGGATCGTTCTCCTTTCCCCCCTCTCACTAGAATACACAAGTGGGCATTCTTGTACCCTGTTTGTGATATCTTCCCTGTATAGTTAATTTTTCTATATGATCCTTGTACTTTCTCGTTCTTGTAGTTCTTTGCCAACATAGTTTAGGTTATTCATGGTTTTGTTTCTTATCGTATGATTTAATTAATGGATATTTTAATTCTCTGATTGGCTTCTTTTCCTATTTCTTCTACTAATGTTTTTTTTAAGGAAAAATGTCATAAGATTGTCTGAAGCAAGATATCTCCATCAATCCTTGTTACTTGACACCACAAATATATATATATATATATATATATATATATATAAAGCTACCAAGGGGCTAGCTTTTCATTTTGTTTGTTGATTTGACTGAGTGGGATATATTCCGTAATGAGCTAGTCTAGACTCTAGAGACAAGATATTTCTAAAGAGATTGCTTTAGTCTTGTTATGCTTCTTCAATATAGTGATAACTCCATTTGCATTTTTTGACAAGATTACTTTATTTGATTCCAGGTTTATGCATTAGGAGCGTTCTTTATTTCCAGATGGATTTGGGCAAGGTGGAATGAGAGGAAGGCTGAAGGGAGGCCCCCCAATGATGGAGAGAGGGGTGAAGGAAGGCATCCCGATGATGGTCGTCCATCTTCAGACAACGAATAGAAAATTCTATTAGCTGTATACAGTGCTACTTCTATATTTTCACATTCTCTGCATGGAAATTAGTTTGATTTGCTAAGAGCACCCAAATGTTGTAGCAGATGCTCTGCATGGTATATATTTGCTTTATTTTCAGTTGATGGCTTTGATTCTTTCCCTTATTTTCGGACTCAAATCCTCGTTGTATGCTTGATTTTAATTATTTTCTAAAGCTTTCATATCAAGATTTTGATTATAAGATATTTTAAACACTAAACAATACAATTCTAAACACACCCTAAAGATAGAAGCCATAAAAGGTTCTAAGTTAGTTGACTAACCTCAAAATATATTTCTATGTATTTATAGAATGTGGATAGGATTTTCATTCTAATCCAACAGGAAATTTTTCCTAGAATCTCCCTAAACCATACAACACTGATGTTGAGCTTTTAATCATTAGGAATCTGGTTTTTAATATTTACTGTTACTTTGACTTGGTAAATGATGTTCTCAAGCGTGGGATGTGGAAGGGTAGTAGGAGTGACTTACAACTTGGAGTATTTAGTTCATGTTAAGGAATGAAGAAGAGCCATCACCAGCGACCAATATGTGTTTGGACATGTTCAACCTGAACTGGAAGTCTACTGTTATTGTTGTATATCCCACCCTTCAAGCAGATTAAGTTACAGGAAGCATATGCCCTTAAGCATCACATATGCCTGAGAAAAATGTAGGGAAAAAAAGCACTGTTGGGGACACTGAGGGCAGTGTTATGGGTTCCAAACAGATGAAGGAATTGTAGCCTCAAGTAGATAATGATGCCTGCATTTACGACATATCAACTAAGAAAGTCTTGGGAGTGAGAATGATTTTGCTATTGGCTATTTTGAGGAAGAAGGAAGCTATGAGGGAAATAGTAATGACGATTTAAGTGATTATGAGGAGATGTATGAAAACATGGGCTTTGATGGTTTTGATGAGGACATGCAGGAGGTTCACATTTGATAGGTTCATAACTGAACCATTGGGCTCTAATGGGCTGTTAGCACAGCAGCCACCTGCCCCAAAAGTATGGAGAGTTTATGTTAGGAAAAATAGAAAGGGAATGGGAAAGATTGCTGAGGTGGCAGAGAGAGAAATGGGATGACTTTTGTAAAAAAGGCATTCAGTTATATGGGAGTGGGGGAGGAGAGAGAGAGGTATGCAAAATAATCATTAGTTTGTTTTGGACAGAGAGCATTTTGGCCTTTGTTGGAGCTTGGCTCTGTGGCAGAGAATTGTGATTCCTCTGTATTACCTTCTTTGTTGTTTTACTGAATCAAGAAGCATACCTCATTCCCCATTATTTCCTCTTTGTCTGGTTTTTCTATAACTGTCCCTATCAAATTGGTCCAACCTGCCGGATACGTCATTTGGAAGGATCAGTGAGATAAGGATACATATGCCACCAAAGAAGATGATGGAAAAGTTGCAGGACTAGAGAGTGAGATGGCCCACATTCGTAACACCCTTGCTGAGATGCAGTTGCAAGCAATGGCAACACAGGAGAGGTTAATCGCTATGCAAGTGAAGGCAGATGAGAACTAGGAGAAGCTCATTTCCATGATTAGTCAGAGTAAAGGGGGAAGTCCTGAGAAATCAAATGGTAAGTCGACGAAGAGCTCTGACTCTAGTAATGGAGATCACTCTCTTAAGAAGCTTCAGGGAGACTCATGGGATGAGTTTCGCCTATCAGTGAAGAAGGTAGAACTTCCCATGTTCGATGGCGACGCCGCCGTCGAGTGGATTGCTAGAGCGGAGATCTACTTCCAGGTTCAGGAGATGAGCCCCGATGTAAGGGTAAGTTTGGCCCAACTGTGTATGGAGGGGTCAACAATTCACTTCTTCAAATCTTTGTTGGATGAAGAAGGTGAATTAACCTGGGAACAGCTCAAGGTTGAGCTATTGGAACGGTATAGAAGCATCCGAGACGAGACCGTCTTTGAACAGCTAGCGACACTCCGTCAAGAAGGCAGTGTGGAGAATTATATTCTTGAGTTCGAACGGTTGACGGGGCAGGTGGTGCGTTTGCCGGACGAACAATATTTCAGTTGTTTCATCCACGGCTTGAAGGAGGGAATCAGGGACAGTTGTGTAGTATGCGAACTTTGGGACCACTTCCTCGTGCACGGTTGCTGAATCTAATGAGGGCGGTGGAACATGAGGTACAAGAGCCAAAAGGAAGCTGGGTGGGAAATCGTAGCACAGGGCCCAAGAGTCACAATAGGTCAGGTGCGAATTACAGGTCCAGCCTAAACCATGTGCCCGGTACTGTTGCTCCGAGTCGACCCGGAGGAAATGAATGGGTTTACATTCGGAGCAGTAAAGACCCGCCCGTGCTTGGCCCAAACGGATCTAATTTCTAACTCGACCCGCGACATGAAAGAAGGGGAACTGGTCCTCGCGATCGAGGAATCTGCCATCTCTCTTCCCAAGATATCGTCGATCGAAGACAGAAGTGGATGTGCTATAAATGCGGGGGTCCTTTTCACCCTCGCCACCAGTGCCCTAATCGCCAAATCAGGATTATGATGGTTGATGACGATGAGGTGGACGGGGTAGAAGCTAATGCCCTAGTCGATGATGATGCTGAAGAGGTCGAGGATGAAGGGGAATGCAGTGTTATGTGTCTAAGCAACCAGCTAACCGAAAAGGGGATGAAACCTCAGACAATGAAGCTAAAAAGGAGAGTAGAAGAGGTGCCGATCTTGATTTTTAGTGGATAGTGGAGCTACCCACAATTTCATTTCCAGGAAGCTGGTTCACAAGATGGGTTGGGCAATAGAAGAATCTAAACCTATGCGGATCAAGCTTGGGGATGGATTCAGGGCAGTGGCTCAAGGAAAATGCAGAGGAGTGGAAATTGAATTGAAACAAACTAAGTAACCGTGGATACTTTACTTTTCGATTTGGAAGGTATTGATGTTGTACTAGGAATTTCATGGTTAGCTTCTCTTGGAGAGATGTGGGTTGATTGGGGGAAAACAGTGCATGAAGTTCCAACATCAGAATGTGTAGGTTGAACTTAGAGGAGAGGGCTGTGCTAATTCTTTTCAAACAGCTTTGCAGAGTCTATTTGGAAAACCAACAAAGGTGATAGAAGGCCTATTTTTCGTACCTGAATTATCCCTAACTGAAGTGTTGCAAGAAACTAAGGTCTTAAGTAGATTGCAGGTAGTACACAAATATGAGCTTCAACATTTATTGGATTGGTTTGTAACAGTTTTCAAAGAACCAACGGGGCTGCCTCCCAAACGAGAAAAGGAGCATGTGATCACTTTGTTGGAAGGCCAAGGTTCGGTAAATGTTAGACCTTATCGTTACCTGCATCATCACAAGAATGAAATAGTGAAACAAGTTAAGGAACTACTTAGCATAGGGGTCATTCGGCCTAGTCAGAGTGTTTTTTCTAGTTCGGTTATCCTAGTAAAGAAAAAGGATGGTACGTGGCGCATTTATGTGGACTATAGGGCTCTCAACAAGGTTACTATTCCATACAAGTTTCCTATACTTGTAATTGAAGAGCTGTTGGATGAATTGCATGGTGCCTAACTTTTCTCTAAATTGGACCTCAAATCGGGGTACCATCAAGTACGGGTCAGACCTGAAGACAAGCACAAAATTGCTTTTCAAACTCATGAGGGGCACTTTGAGTATTTGGTAATGTCTTTCGGGTTGATGAACGCTCCTACATTTCAATCTCTTATGAATGAAGTGTTTCGGCCATTACTAAGGAAGTTTGTGTTGGTTTTCTTTGACGATATTCTGGTCTATAGTCCGGATTGGAACTCCCACATTCATCATTTGACACAAGTGTTAGAAATTCTGCAAAAACAGCAACTGGTAGCTAACCTGAAAAAGTGTGCTTTTGCTCAAACTTCTGTGGAATACTTGGATCCTAATAAGTTCGCTAGTGAATTGAGCTGGCCCATTCCTCGAAATGCTAAGGGAGTGAGGGGGTTCCTTGGTCTCAAAAAAGTTTATCAAATATTATGGGAAGTTAGCCAAACCACTTACAGAACTCACCAAGAAAGGGTTTTCAATGGAACTCCAAGGCCCAAGAAGCTTTTGACATCCTAAAAACAAAAATCACAACTGCACCTGTTTTGGCATTGCCGGATTTCACACATCAATTTGTCATTGAGAGTGATGCCTCGGGCCAAGGATTGGGCGCGATTTTGATTCAGAATGACCATCCCACTGCTTACTATAGCAAGGCTCTTGGAGAAAGGAACCTAGCCAAGTCAACGTACGAGAAGGAGCTCATGGCTTTAGCTTTGTCTATTCAACATTGGAGACTTTATTTGATAGGCCACAAGTTCATTGTATGCACAGATCTGAAAAGTTTGTGCCAACATCTATTACAAAGGGTCTTGACCATGGATCAGCAAAATTGGGCCGTTAAGCTCCTTGGTTATCAGTTTGACATCGTTTACAAGCCGGGTTTGGAGAATAAAGGGGTTGATGCCCTCTCCCAAGTGTATGGGGAAGTGGAGTTTAATGCTATGGGGTTCATTACCTGGATCGGCTGGAGGGTCAGAAGATTGTTGAAGAGGTCCATTAGGATGCTAAGTTGAAAGAAATTATCCATTCTCTGCAGCAGGGCCGAGAAGTTAAGAAGGGATTTTCTTAACACAATGGAGTCTTATTATTTAAAGGAAGGTTAGTAGTTTCAGCTTATTCCTCTTGGATTCCTTTACTCTTGCAAGAGTTCCATTCTTCTTCCCAAGGAGGTCACTCGGGTTTCTATAGAACCTATCAACGTGTTACTGCAAATCTATTCTGATTTGGTATGAAGAAATGCGTCCAACAGTTTGTAAGGGAATGTGATACATGCCAACGACAAAAGTATTTAGCCACTTCACCTGGAGGTCTTTTGCAGCCTCTTAATATTCCAGGAAAAAGTATGGGAGGAGATTTCTATGGATTTCACCACCGGTCTTCCTAAGTCCAAGGGATTCGAGGCAATATTTGTGGTGGTGGATAGGCTGTGCAAGTACAATCATTTCAATGCCTTAAAGCACCCTTATACAACATAATTAGTGGCTAAATTTTTTACCAAAGAAGTGGTGAAACTTCATGGAGTTCCAGCATCAATTCTCGATGACAGAGATCCTATCTTTGTAAATAATTTTTGGCAAAAAATCTTCAAGTTGTAGGGAACACGCCTCAAAATGAGCACTGCGTACCATCCTCAAATGGATGGACAAACGGAGGTTGTTAATCGATGTTTGGAGACCTTCCTAAGATGTTTTATTGCAGATCATCCTAAGACATGGGTGCATTGGTTGCCTTGGGCTGAATATTGGTATAACACTACTTTCCATGGGTCTACGGGTACTACTCCTTTTGAGACCGTGTATGGCAGGCCTCCCACGGTGCTCATTCGATTTTTACTTGGGGAAACTAAGGTGGAGGCAGTCCAAAGGGAGTTATTGGACAGGGATGAAGCGTTACGTTAGCTCAAGTATCATTTGCAAAGAGCTCAAAACCAAATGAAGACTTATGCTGATCGTAGAAGAAAGAATATTAGTTTTGATGTAGGAGAAATGGTTTTCCTTAAATTGCAACCAAATGAGCAGCAAACTATGGCTGCTAGAATCAGTCCCAAACTTGCTCCACGGTTATATGGACCTTTTCCAATTCTGGAAAAGGTGGGGACAGTTGCTTATAAGGTTCTACTTCCAGACTCTGCTCGCATTCACCCTGTTTTTCATGTGTCCTTGCTTAAGAAGGTGGTTGGTAACTATAGGGTGGAATATGAACTTCATCATGGCTTGGAAGGTGATGCTCCTAATGTTCAAGAACCTGCAACCATTCTGGCCACACGCTTCGTCTCCAAGAGTGGTGAATCTGTGACCGAGTTGCTGATATAATGGAGGGGCAAAACTGTGGAAGGGGCTTCGTGGGAGGAGGGGTTCAATATTAGAAGCCAATTTCCGAAGTTTAGACTTGAGGACAAGTCTATTTTTCAAAGAGAGGGCAATGATAGGTCCATAAGTGAACCATTGGGCTCTAATGGGCTGTTAGCACAGCAGCCATGATATGGTCTAGCATAGATCATGAAGTTTGTAACACCCTGATTTTTCTTAATCTTTTTAATTAATCAGTATTTAAATAATTATATTTTATTGGAGGGTCTAGAAATTTAATAAATTATTCTGAGGCTATAGTCACGCTCTACGCCATCGTAGGAGGAGGATATGGTTAAGTTTTGGGCCGAAAACTTAAATGGAGCCCGATCTATATTTTTCGGATGATAGTGTTTTTCTACCATCAAAACCTCATTTTGACTAACGGTCAGAACCATTAGTCTTAAAATTCGACCTTCTACCTTTTTGCTAAAATGTGTCCTCACGTCCAAAAATATAAATAATATTTTATATTTGGGCTGAAAATCGACTGGAGAGACGATTTGAGTTGTCTTAGGATTTTTCGAGAACCTTGAGCCGATGATTTTCATACCAAGGCTATGTTAAGTCATTTGGGGACCAATGCCAGTGTCGTGAGAATTTTCAAAATGTCGGGACGTGAATTGGCCAAATTGCCCTTGGTTAGTTTTTACTAATTACCTTTTATTACTTTTACCTTAACTTAAGTCTTAAGTTTGCCTAATAAATGTCTTACTCTCACCTTCCCCAAATTTTCGACCCAGCAGCTGCCTCCCCAAACCTCATCTTCTTCCTTTCTCTTCTTTCTCATTTTCTCACCATTTTCTCCATTTTTGGAGCTTTATCTTTGAGCTTTTGTGAAGCAACCTTCACTTGATTTTGAAGGAGATCATCCTAGGAGGTAGATCCTCATCCCTATCTCTCTCAATCTCTCATTTTTCTCCCCTAAATTTCATGATCATAAATGTTAGGGTTTTTGTCCCTAAATCTTCAAAAATCCATGAAAAATTATAGAAAAATCATTTTAATACCAAACCAATTTATATGGCCTAGGTTCATGACATACTTGCATGATCCAAGAGATTAGAGCCAAGAAATTTCTCTAGCTATTTTTTTGAGAGAGAGGCCGAAACCCCCTTATAGTGTAGGGTAGGGTTTTTGGTTGGTTTTTGATGTTTTGAGTTGATATCTAGGGTTATCACACTTAGTTAGGGTGTTATCCAATAAATGAGAATTTTTGGAGCTCCCTAACAATTTTTCATTCAATAGGACCAAACCCTAGGGGTAGTGCAATAGGAGAAATCTTTTTTTTTTTTTTTTGAGTTAATGCCTTTACTGATTGGGTGAATGTAGTGATCAGCAGCTAGTCGTAGCCGGAGCTGCACGTGGAAATCACTAAGGGGGGGAGAAAGAACTAATATCGTCGGGAAGGCAAGCTTAGTAATATATATATATATATATATATATCACCACTAAGTTTATAATATGGATATTGTAATTGATTGAGGTTGATGTGATGAATTGTTTATTTGATTATCTGTTGGTTTTATTTTGTTGAAATGTTTGTGTGATTTACTGTTATTTGACTTTATGATGATATATGCACTGGAATGAATTACTGTTGTAATGTTATTATGATTTGACTGATGATTGAGTGTTGATGAGAGTAAGGTGAGTGATGATGTTGTTCGGGTTGATATCGTTGTGGTCCCGACCGTGGAGCTGTGGCTCGTAGACGAAAGGCATCGTGATGTTGATGCTGATGTGATGTTGATGATGATGATGATGTGATGTTGATGTTGATGTTGATGTGATGCGATGTGTCGTGGTCGTGGACGAGTGCTTAGGCATGAGGTCCCGATATCAACCTGCGATAGATGTTTGTTGCATTTTCATATCATTTCATACCACAACATTTTGTCCCAAAGGGGATGTCCAATTGGGGACGTTACTTTAAATCCCGAGGCAGGATGTCCAATGAGGGACGCGATGTGATGTAATCCCGACGGGGATGTCCAACTGGGGACGCGATGTATCGGCCGACATGCATATAGGGAAGTCAGCATATACATAGGGATTAGTATCCGTCTTATTGGATTATCCGAGAGAATGACTTTTGAGATGATTGTGATGAGTGATTTAAGAGATGGATGAGGTTGTGTCGTATGATTTAATCGTGTTGTGTGATATATGTATATATAAAAACTGTACTGATACCCCTCTCCCATATTGACGAATTATGATTCTTATCTCCCTTTATTTTCTGTATGTGTTATTTTTATTTTATGAGAAGATCCCGAAAAGGAACCAGTTGCTGAGGAGCTGGACGGCATTCCGTATGAACCTGACGTCAGAGAACGTGCCACGGACCCTAGTCTCGAGAGGTTGGGCAGTGATCGTGGTTAGTCGGAGAGCTGTCACTTGGCTTATTTACATATTTTGATTTTCTTCTGTACTAATATACCCTATGTATTACTTTATTAGTGTAGCCCTACTGATGGGGTAATGCTGTATGCGATATATTTCTTTATATTTAAAGCTGTGTACTCAGAGGCGTAGCGTGACATAAATTGTTTTGCTTCCGCACTCAATTTTTCCGCTTCATGAGACAACCCCTTCCTAGGAGGTCCCATTGGTGACCCCACTTATAATTATTAGCGTTATAGCGTAGCGTAGTAGTATAAAAATTTGCGGAATTATTAAAACATACAATACATACTAATACCATAGTAATATATACAGACATAAGAGTATCGGCTCCATCAGTAGAGCCTACAACAACTGATGCCAAATATAAAAGATTCAGAGTATAGAGTAGATAAAACTAAAAACATAACAACGGAAATAAAGGCACGTCAGAGATCCTTTCCTAGCGCTCAAGGTCCCCCAGCATTGGGATCCGAGGCTCTCCCGCCGGCATCAGGCTCAACAGGTATGCCATCAATCTCCTATGGAAATTCCTCATCACGATCTTCTCGTACAGTCGAGAATAAAGATAGAATACGACATAGAAAATAAAGGGGATAAGAAACAGTAATATGTCATAAATGGGAAAAACAACGATCTAAATAATCTATATGGATAGCACACTCACCAAATCACAACAGTGACAACCAAACAACCTCTGGATAATTTTTCCCTTAACTACTGTCTCTCACACTCATGCAACTAACGACTATATGGACGCGATCACGATGCGACATCCCCAACGGATCAAGGTGTTTCAGTCATCACTATGCCACCCCCCGTAAGGAAAGGTTCGGTCTAAAGCCCGCAGGCCCAACTCTTCTCATGGATACGACATATTCCTCCGCCCGTAGGCCAGGTCGAAATATTCGCCCGTCAACAACGTAACTTACGGTAACGATATGTTCCCCCGCCCGCAGGCTAGGTCGGAGCATTCGCCCGTCCGTTAACAACTCAACTTTTGGTAACGACATATCCCCCTGCCCGCAGGCTAGGTCGAGATATTCGCCCGTCCGTCTACAATTAGACTAACGGGTACGACCACCTCCCCGCAGATAAGATCGGAATCGCCCCTACACCAAACTAATCGATACGACCATCTCCCCGCAGGTAAGATCGAAATCGCCCGTATGCCAACACAGTGATGAATAACAATTATGCAACATGAATCTCACTGACTCATCTCAGGATTAACACTTAGTGCCTCAACCACGACTTATATACAACCACGATCAACTTTCATCCGGTTAACCGGGTATCAACTCACATCACAACAACAACATATCAACTATATCACTAGGTTGAGCACTACGACATATACATATAACCTCGATTTTCTCACCACACATTCATCACCCGATTTATCAGAAATTACTGGCTAGTTCTACTCAAACATCAGCAGTCACAACAGACATCAACAACAACCAGAATATGTATTCAACAGTAAAATCAACTTACAAATAAATAACATTTAATCAATTATAGCATATAATAGACATCATACACATATCACATATAATATATCAGATATCCAATCACAGCACAGACAACCTCAGTATGCAGTAAAATCAACCTAACGGTCAAACGACCTCTAGTAGGGTTTGGGTCGCCCTACGCATATCAATATATATTATTTAAAGCTTGCCTCCCCGACGATATTGCGGTTCTTTCCCCCACCTTTGTGATTTTCCCAAGAGATTCCGAATGCGGCTCCGTGTGACACCCGCTACCCCGCATACGATAAAATAAAATAAAGCATGTAAGTTAAATAAAATTTTTAACATAAAAGGTAGCAAGTACCACATGATTCGGAAACATTTTAAACATAAAACAACTGCGGAAAAACATTAACATAAACAAAACCCGAAACCCGATGTCACATAATCAGAGTTGGTATACATATACCGATAATACATCGGAATAAAACTAAACAACTGAACGTAAATCCTATCTACTACTACTAAGAGAGATCTCCACGGGATCACTTCTCGTCAGCATGCTCACCCTCCTCTGCACATGCAACATCATATGCACAAGAACAACAAAAGATGGGGGGTGAGAAATACGATCATAAATATATGTAAACGGAATGGAATAGTAATTAAGATGACATACAACATACATCAATCAACACATGTATAATCAATATATATATATATATATATATATATATATATATATATATATATATATATATATATATATACATATCAAAGATGCATGTCAATGCGAATGCAACAGCACTACTCCGTATGCATGTGGCCAACAACTATAACTCTGGAAAGACGATTAGGAGTACATGTCCAGTTATCAACTTGGATGATATGCCAGACCATGGGCCATCCCCGAACACTCTCACTAATCCTGATAACGTATAGTGGCTAGTCAGGGTACTCAAGCTTATCCTTTAGGTCACTCCGACAATAGGTAGCTAGCCCATGTCACCTGGAATTTCCCTACCCAATGTACCCGCAAGGCCGGGATAACACCCATCGTGGCCTCCACTATCGCGATTCATCGTTTGCTTTCCACCCAACGTATCAACGTCAACGCATGATGCATGTTATGCTCAACAACATGCAAACACATGTCCAACCATTCACCATCAACACCATTACATGGCTATCAACTTTGACCAACAAGCATCAAAGATGATTTATCAACATCAAACTTGACCAATAAGCATCAAGAATGATTTAACCAACAATATCGGTAACAGTACGTCGTTACCAATAACATCATCGTCTTATTAATTGTTCTCTTTGTTAAGTCTTAACTTAACATCATCTTTATTAAGTATTATACTTAATCTTATTATCTAAACCTTAATTCATATCTTATTAAGATTATAACTTAATCCTAATATTTAAACCTCAAGTCATATAGTTATTAAGATAATAAATTAATCTTAATATCTAAACCTCAATTCATATTTTATTAAGATTATAACTTAATCTTAATATTTAAACCTCAAGTCATATATTTATTAAGATTATAACTTAATCTTAATATCTAAACCACAATTCATATCTTATTAAGATTATAACTTATTCTTAATATTTAAACCTCAAGTCATATGTTCATTAAGATTGTAACTTAATCTTCATAACTCTATCCATCAAGCATATGGGGTCAAAACTGTTCCTGGGCACGTGAGAATCGATTTCCATTCTCTGGAATCGATTTCTCAAATCTTCAAAATCGATTTCCAATCTCTGAAAATCGATTTCAGCATGTTCAAATCGATTTCCCCAATCGATTTTGAACAAGGAAAAATCGATTCTACAAATCGATTTCTACAAGGCCAAATCGATTTCCACGTTCTGGAAATCGATTCTTGGTTGATTCAAATTGATTTCCATGTGCTGGAAATTGATTTCTGGGTGTCAATTCATACAGCAACGGGTTTCCTCCGCTATAGACCAGTCTACGTTCTCTAATTAATAGATCATTCGAGCTTAAGCTATTTATCATCAATTTGATTAGTTCAACACTCATGAATCATAACCTAAGGGTTCTCAAACTAATCCTTGGTCATCAATCTCACATTGCCTATTTATTTTCTCCCTATAACTATGTTCTAATAGTATAGGATTAATAAAACACCATATCATGGCATAAACAACATGTTCATCATCATCAATTCATCAACATTCATAATAATCATGTACTCATAGTTATAAACATGTTATCACATCAGATTATTCATCAATCAATATTCGTACAGCCAGAAAACAACATAACAACATTCATAGGCACTTACAATGCATATAGGCAAACATATAGGGGTCATGGGTTAACCCCTTCATATTAACCTATCCCAAACCCCACATACTCATGATCAATTTTCTCCCCCCATACCTGGTATGACGATTCACAGCCTAAGGGAAAGAGAACAGAGCCGAGTTCCGCTACGGTTCCTTCTTCCGGGTTCAGCACTTGATCACAATCACAACACTGGAAAGCAGAGTCGATCCTTAAGTTAAGGATTAAAAGGGAAAACAAAACTAGGATTAGAAACTCACCTTAGTTTCTAACTTAGGAGATTAACTCTAGCAACAAAAATGGATTAGCTAAACAACGGCGTGTTCTTGACAAAGAACACCAAAGCAGGATTTGTCTTTTGGGTTTTCTAGAGCAAGAGATCAATTAGAGCGCTTAGGGATGAGAAGAGGCAAAAAGTGTGTATAATAGGGTGTGGATACTAGGTTTAGGTCATACTCTATGTATATATAGCTGTTAGGGACGTTTTAGGACGAATGGGCCGGACACAGCATAGCCCAGTAACCCAAACGCGTGCACAAGCTCTGACACGCATAGAAATCAATTTCAACATCCATGGAAATCGATTGGCCAAATCGATTTTCTTAACAAAGAAATCGATTTTGCCCTTCAAACAGTGGATTTCCTCGTTTTGGAAATCGATTTCTTCACCTGGAAATCGATTTCCATAATCGATTTCCCAAATCGATTTCCCAATCGATTTTTGCATCGACATCTGAATAAAACTTGTAGGTAATCCTCTAAGCTTTCCAACGCATCCTAGATCATCTCGATCGGATGTCTAGAACTCAAGATATGGCCAAAACCGTGAAACAGGTTATTTAGACTCGGATGTATTGATTATTCTAAAGGCTGAACTATTACAACTATGAACTTATGCACCAAAAACAAGCAAAAATGACATATGCAAGCATCTATAAGCAATTATCAATACATATATACATAGAAGTGAAAGAGCAGGGTGTTACACTCCGCACCAGTCAATCGAGGGCGCGATCGAGCGTTCGAGTTCTGTCAGATTCTATACAGTAAAACACAACTAGAAATCAAAATAATGAAACCATAAACTACCTAATCTCTAGGATTAGCTACTGCCCTTAATTAATTAAATAGGCTAGGGATATTGAAATTCTACCGACTCTTGGATCAATGACCCTTAAGCATACCTAATGCATAATCAATGATCAATTATCAAAGATTTGGACCAAAATCCCTTAAAACAACAAAGTAGGGTTTCGGCCATCACCATGAAAAATAGGTGAGAGTTTGATTTAGCCTCCTAATCCCTTGGATTACATGATTAAGGGATGAAATAGGTGAAATCAAGAACAATGAACAACAGAAACCCATTTTCACCTTAAGCACCCATTCGGCCCCTTTTAGATAAATAGGCTAGAGATTTTATTTCATTACAAGCTCTTGGATTATGATAGTAGGGGATGATACTAGCTCATAGGAATTGGTTTGGTCTCAAAATGATTTTTCTACAATTTTCTAGAGTTTGAAGTTTAGATCTAGAAATTGAAATTCATGAAAATAAATGGAGAAAATAAAGATTGAGAGCTCAAGGATGAAATCTATACCTTCTAGGTGATAGAGGAGGATGAGATGAGCAACTTTGCTTCACAAACTTTCTTGAAAAAGCTTGAGGAAGCTTGAGAAAAATGAGGTTGAAAATGGAGGAAGAAGAAGGAAGAAGAAAGAAGAAGAAGAAAGAAGCAACAGCTGAGCCAGCGGGAATGAGGGGGAGAAACGGTGAAAATAGGGTATTAAATAGGTGACTTAAGGTTTAAGAAATGGGTAAAGGTAATAATAGGTAATTAGTAAAAACTAACCAAGGGTAATTTGGTCAATTCACGTCCCGATAATTTGAAAATCCTCACAACATATGTAGGAGTCCCCAAATGATTTATCATAGCCCTGATATGAAAATCATTGGCTCAAGGTTCTCGAAAAACCTTAAGACAACTCGAATCGTCTCCTAGAACGATTATCGGCCCGAATATAATATATATTATTTTCATTTTCGAACGTCAGGACGAACTTTTTCGAAAATATAGGAAACGTGATTCTAAGACTAACTGTCTCGTTCACGGGTCCAAATTAGGTCTCGATAGTAGTAAAACACTACTGTCAAGGAAAAACGCAAACCGGGCTCCGTCTGAGTTTTCGACCCAAACTGTAACCTTAGCCTCCTACGATAGCGTAGAGCGTGACTATGGTCTCGGAATAATTTATTTAATTTTATAGACCCTCTAATAAAATACAATAACTTAAATACTGATTAAATAAAAGATTAAGAAAATCGGGATGTTACATTACCACCCATTAAAAGAATTTCGTTCCAAAATTCGATGTACCTTTTTAAAACAGGGTTGGATATTGCCATTGCATGTCCTCTTCGCGTTCCCAGGTAGCATCTCTGGTAGCTTCATCCCAAATGATCTTGACCAACAGAATGTTTTTATCTCTGAGTTCCTTTATCCTTCTATCCGCGATCCTAACAGGTAGAGCCTCATACTCAAGGTTATCTCTTAATTGTATTGACTCTGGTTCAAAGATGTGTGATGGATCAGGGTAGTACTTTCTCAACTGAGAGACATGAAAGACGTCATGAAGTTTGGATAGATTTGGGGGTAAAGCGATGTGACAGGCCATAGGACCAATTCGGCGAAGAATTTGAAATGGTCCTATGAACCTAGGAGTAAGCTTTCTAGATTTTATTGCTCTGCCGATTCCAGTTCTCGGAGTCACTCTCAGAAAAACATGGTCTCCTTCCTGGAATTCTAACGGTCTTCTTCTCTTATCGCTGTAACTCTTCTGCCTGTCCTGTGCGATTTTCATCTTTTTCCATATCCTTTTGATTTGTTCCGTCATTTGCTTCACTATCGCCGGTCCCAGTACTTGACTTTCTCCATTCTCATACCAACACAACGGTTTTCTACACTTCCTGCCGTACAATGCTTCGTAAGTTGCCATACCTATACTTGAATGAAAACTATTGTTATAGGTGAACTCAATCAATGGTAAGAACTCCTCCTAACTTCCTATGCGTTCCAAAACACAAGCTCTTAAGAGGTCTTCCAATGACTGAATCGTTCGTTCAGACTAACCATCCGTTTGAGGATGATAAGCAGAACTCAACCTTAACTTAGTTCCCAAAGCCTCATGTAACTGCTTCCAGAATCTAGATGTGAATCTAGGATCTCTATCGAAAACAATACTAGAAGGCACTCTGTGCAACCTTACTACTTCCTTGATGTAGATGTGGGTTAACTTTTCCAACTTATAACTTTCGCCAATAGGTAGGAAGTGAGCACACTTCGTTAACCTATCAACGATTACCCAAATGGCATCATGCCTCTTGTTAGTCCTTAGCAAACCAACCACGAAATCTATAGATATTCCATCCCATTTCCATTCTGGGATATCTAAAGATTGTAGCAGTCCTACTGGCTTTTGGTGTTCTATCTTCGCCTTCTGACACATGAAGCAAGCCAACACATACTCGACTATCTCCTTCTTCATTCCGGGCCACCAAAACATTTTCTTTAAGTCTTGGTACATCTTGGTAGCTCCTGGATGAAAACTCAACCTACTCTTGTGCCCTTCCTCTAAGATCATTCTTCTTTGTTCTATATCCATTGGCACACAAATCCTATCACCATACCTCAAGACTCCATCTTGATTCATCCTAAACTCAGAAGTTCTGCTTTCCGTCACTTGTTCCTTTACTTTCTGAAGATACTGATCAACCTCCTGCTTCTCCTTGATTGTCTTCAAAAAGTCGCTCGTCATTGTGACCATTCCTAGGTGTATCTTATCCCTAGATAATTCCATGCCTAGATTCAAATCTCTAAACTGTTCAACCAGTTCCAGCTCTTTCACCATCATGGCAGATACGTGCAACGATTTCCTACTTAACGCATCTGCTACCACATTCGCTTTTCCTGGATGGTATTGTAGACCGAATTCATAATCCTTTATGAATTCCATCCATCTCCTTTGCCTCATATTTAACTCTTTCTGAGCACATAGATACCTTAAGCTCTTATGGTCACTGTACACTATAAACTTAGCTCCATATAAATAGTGTCGCCATATCTTTAAAGCAAACACTATAGCTGCTAGCTCCAAATCATGAGTCGGATAATTCCTCTCATGAATTCTTAGCTGCCGCGAAGCATATGCTACTACTCTCCGGTCTTGCATTAAGACACAGCCCAGTCCTTGGTATGACGCATCACAGTACACATCAAACTGTCCTGAAGAATCCAGTAACGTCAATACTGGTCACGTAGTCAGCCTCCTGTTCAGATCCTGAAAACTCTTCTCACATTCATCCGTCCAATCAAAGGATATTCCCTTCCTTGTTAACTGCGTCATTGGCAACGCGATTTTCGAGAATCCTTCGATGAATCTTCTGTAATATCCAGCTAAGCCCAGAAAATTCCGTATTTCACTCATCGACTAAGGGCTTTCCCACTGCACTACAGCTTCAACCTTTGCTGGGTGTACAGCTATCCCATGACGATTAATCACATGACCTAATAATTATAGTTCTTCTAACCAGAATTCACACTTGGACAACTTTGCATAAAGTTGTCGGTCCTTTAACACTTGAAGCACAATCCTAAGATGTTCCTAATGTTCTTCCTGATTAAGGGAATAAATAAGAATGTCGTCGATAAACACAACAACAAACTTATCTAAAAACGGTCGGAAAATCCGGTTCATGTAATCCATGAACACTGCTGGAGTATTAGTTACACCAAAAGGCATAACCAGATACTCGTAGTGTCCATACCGGCTCCTAAACGTCGTCTTCGGTATATCCTCCCTCATGACTCGAATCTGGTGATAACCAGATCTTAAGTCAATCTTCGAAAATACTACTGCTCCTTTCAATTGGTCCATCAAATCGTCAATCCTAGAAAACAGATACTTATTCTTAACTGTCGCCTTGTTCAGCTGTCGATAATCCACGCATAGCCTCGAACTTCCATCCTTCTTTTTGACGAACAGCACCGGCGCTCCCCATGGTGAAGCACTCGATCTTATAAACTCCTTATCCAACATGTCGTCCAATTGCTTTTTCAGCTCCGCTAACTCCGCTGGAGCCATTTAATAAGGTGCTATCGAAATCGGTCCAGTTCCCGGTACCAGATTTATAGAGAACTTTATTTCTCTCTCGGGTGGTAAACTCGGAACGTCATCAGGAAAAATTTTCGGAAACTCCCGCACTACAGGCATCGAATCCAACGTAGGAGATTCCTTAGCTTCCACAGAGAGTAGCAACACGTGTTTCTGAGATTTACGACCTAGCTTACTATCTTTGGCAGGCATTAATCTAGATTGGTCAGGAAAAGAAAAGGTCTTTTTAGAACAGTCTAACACTACATGGTTAGCCGAAAGCCAATCCATGCCTAAAATTATATCGAGTTAATGCATAGGTAAGCAAATGAGATCAATAGAAAAAGTTCGATTTTCAATAACAATCAGACAATTTAAACAGGCAGTTATGTTGCCAAGGAATTACTGGTAGGGGTAGAAACAGTTAAGTCATGGGGAAGTAAAGAGACAGGCAACTTCAAATGATCCACACATTCTTGGGATATGAAAGAAAGAGCAGCTCCCGAGTCAAACAATATATATGAGAGTTTACCTGACACTAGGCACATACCTTGTATCAGATCAGCGGATTGAGATGATTCAGCTCCTCGTATGGTAAACACCCTTCCGGTGGCTTGTGGTCTCGCTGCTTGCTGTCCGGTTCCTTGGGTTCTGATCATTGGGCCCTGCCCGCCTGTGTTGTACCTCGTTCCTTGTGTACATTCTAGCGCTATGTGACCCACTTGGCCACATCGGAAACAATGGCGAGTTTCCTTTATCGGACAATCCCGAATTGTATGTGCTCCCCCACACCTGAAGCAGCCACTTGGTTGGAGTTGTCCTTCAGTCTGTCTTGCGGTCTGACGGTCATAAGGTCTTCGTCCCGTCTGGAATCTTCCCTTTCCGCCTCGCCCTATCTGGTCAAACCTCCGAGTAGGTCCTCCAGTTCTTCCTTGTTGCAGCTCTCGCTTCTTGTCAATGTTCTCGATGACAGAACATCTTTCCAGCATCTTAGGCAGTCGGGTGATGTTCAGTGGCGCAATCACCCTTTGCAGTTCATATTTCAAACCATCCTCAAAACGACAACAAACCCATTCTTCGTTAGGGAACCTCTGGTAAAATTCAGAAAATATGAGCAGCGCTTTAAATCTTGTAGAGTACTCCCCAACAGACATGGTCCCTTGCTTCAGACCCATAAATTCTTTTTCTTTTTCTCTCCTCATCATCTCGGGGAAATACTTCTCCAGAAAGCATTCCTGAAACAATCCCTAGTTGATGAGTCTATCTTCCACTTCAAGCATCCTCTGCTTGCCTTTCCACCACAGTTCTGCACCTCCTATCAGCATGAAGGATGCATATGTTACCTTTCTGTCCTCACAGCAGTGAATCGCCGCAAAGATTTTCTCTAGCTCTTGTATCCAGAGTTCAGCTCCGTCTGGGTTGAAGTCGCTATTGAACTGCGGCGGCTTCCCCTTCAGAAAAGTACTCAGCTCGGTGTCTTCCCTCACAACTTCACCTTGCTGATTTTGTCTCTGCTGTTGTTGCATGGTCAACTGTAGCAGTTGAGCGTTCTGCTGCTTTTGGTGCAGCATTGCCATTGCCAGTTCCCTACCTGTCCTTAGGGTTTCAGTTGATTCCATCCATCGATAGCGTGGGAACGTGCTTTGTAGCCAATTCCGAGTTCAGCGACACTCGCTGTGGCCCTTCCGCCACGTCCTCTATGTCGTCCGCAAACCATTCTTTCCTGGTGAAGAAAAATATTAGCTTTGGTACATAAGTTTTTTTTTTTTTTTTTGCCAGAAAAGGAGAAAACAAGGGAAAAGACACTCGCCCGGCGACACGATGATCGCCTCGCGAGCCAGAGGATCAGTCCCAACAGAAAAATACAATCCCTCAGACTCGCGACGCGAAACAATTATCGCCTCGCGATCCAGAGGATCAGACCGAGTAGTAAATACAGTCCCTTGGCCTTGCGGCGCGACACAAATCTCGCCACGCGAGACAGAAGGCTAGACTGATCAATAAGGTACAGCCTCTCGGTCTCGCGACACGAACCAACTATCGCCTCGTGATCCAGAAGGTCTGTTCGAGGAATAAAATGCAGTCTTTTAGCCTCGCCTCGCGAGATAGAAAGCCAGTCATATACATCATATGTCTTAAAGCAGTTATCACACTCGATAACCTGCACATCGGACGCTCTACCCAACTTCTAAGCATAGTCAATACCCAATGCGGGTTCAACTAGACACAGCCAGAAATCACAACCTATCCCAAGCAGTCCTTGATTAAGAATCAAACTGCTCTGATACCACAAAATGAGACAATCCCTTCCTAGGAGGTCCCATTGGTGACCCCACTTATAATTATTAGCGTTATAGCGTAGCATAGTAGTATAAAAATTTGCGGAATTATTAAAACATACAATACATACTGATACCATAGTAATATATACAGATATAAGAGTATCGGCTCCATTAGTAGAGCCTACAACAACTGATGCCAAATATAAAAGATTCAGAGTATAGAGTAGATAAAACTAAAAACATAACAACGGAAATAAAGGCACGTCAGAGATCCTTTCCTAGCGCTCAAGGTCCCCCAGCATTGGGATGTGAGGCTCTCCCGCCGGCATCAGGCTCAACAGGTATGCCATCAATCTCCTCTGGAAATTCCTCATCAGGATCTTCTCGTACAGTTGAGAATAAAGATAGAATACAACATAGAAAATAAAGGGGATAAGAAACAGTAATATGTCATAAATAGGAAAAACAGCGATCTAAATAATCTATATAAATAGCACACTCACCAAATCACAACAGTGACAACCAAACAACCTCTGGATAATTTTTTCCTTAACTTCTGTCTCTCACACTCATGCAACTAACGACTATATGGACGCGATCACGACGCGACATCCCCAACGGATCAAGGTGTTTTAGTCATCACTATGCCAACCCCCGTAAGGAAAGGTTCGGTCTAAAGCCCGCAGGCCCAACTCTTCTCATGGATACGACATATTCCCCCGGCCGCAGGCCAGGTCGGAATATTCGCCCGTCAACAACGTAACTTACGGTAACGATATGTTCCCCCGCCCGCAGGCTAGGTCGGAGCATTCATCCGTCCGTTAACAACTCAACTTTCGGTAACGACATATCCCCCCGCCCGCAGGCTAGGTCTAGATATTCGCCCGTCCGTCTACAATTCGACTAACGGGTATGACCACCTCCCCGCAGGTAAGATCGGAATCGCCCCTACGCCAAACTAATCAGTACGACCATCTCCCCGCAGATAAGATCAAAATCACCCGTATGCCAACATAGAGATGAATAACAACTATGCAACATGAATCTCACTGACTCATCTCAGGATTAACACTTAGTGCCTCAACCATGACTTATATACAACCACGACCAACTTTCATCCGGCTTAACCGGGTATCAACTCACATCACAACAACATATCAACTATATCACTATGTTGAGCACTACGACATATATATATACCGGGTATCAACTCACATCACAACAACAACATATCAACTATATCACTAGGTTGAGCACTACGACATATATATATATACCGGGTATCAACTCACATCACAACAACAACATATCAACTATATCACTAGGTTGAGCACTACGACATATATATATATACCGGGTATCAACTCACATCACAACAACAACATATCAACTATATCACTAGGTTGAGCACTACGACATATATATATATATATATATATATATATATATATATATATATATATATATATATATATAACGATTTTCTCACCACACATTCATCACCCGATTTATCAGAAATCACTGCCTAGTTCTTTTCAGACATCAGCAGTCACAACAGACATCAACAACAGCCAGAATATGTATTCAACAGTAAAATCAACTTACAAATAAATAACATTTAATAAATTATAGCATATAGTAGACATCATACACATATCACATATAATATATCAGATATCCAATCACAGCACAGACAACCTCAGTATGCAGTAAAATCAACCTAACGGTCAAACGACCTCTAGTAGGGTTTGGGTCGCCCTACGCATATCAATATATATTATTTAAAGCTTGCCTCCCTGACGATATTGCGGTTCTTTCCCCCACCTTTGTGATTTTTCCGAGAGATTCCGAATGCGGCTCCGCCCTAGTCAATCGAGTGCGCGATCGAGCGTTCGAGTCCTGTCAGATTCTATACAGTAAAACACAACCAGAAATCAAAATAATGAAACCATAAACTACTTAATCTCTAGGATTAGCTACTGCCCTTAATTAATTAAATAGGCTAGGGATATTGAAATTCTACCGACTCTTGGATCAATGACCCTTAAGCATACCTAATTCATAATCAATGATCAATTATCAAAGATTTGAACCAAAATCCCTTAAACCAACAAAGTAGGGTTTCGGCCATCACCATGAAAAATAGGTGAGAGTTTGATTTGGCCTCCTAATCCCTTGGATTACATGATTAAGGGATGAAATAGGTGAAATCAAGAATAATGAACAACAAAAACCCATTTTCACCTTAAGCACCCATTCGGCCCCTTTTAGATAAATAGGCTAGAGATTTTATTTCATTACAAGCTCTTGGATTATGATAGTAGGGGATGATACTAGCTCATAGGAATTGGTTTGGTCTCAAAATGATTTTTTTACAATTTTCTAGAGATTTTTGAAGTTTAGATCTAGAAATTGAAATTCATGAAAATAAAGGAAGAAAATAAAGATTGAGAGCTCAAGGATGAAATCTATGCCTTCTAGGTGATAGAGGAGGATGAGATGAGCAACTTTGCTTCACAAACTTTCTTGAAAAAGCTTGAGGAAGCTTGAGAAAAATGAGGTTAAAAATGGAGGAAGAAGAAGGAAGAAGAAAGAAGAAGAAGGAAGAAGGAAGAAGAAGAAAGAAGAAGAAAGAAGCAGCAGCTAAGCCAGCGGGAATGAGGGGGAGAAAAGGTGAAAATAGGGTATTAAATAGGTGACCTAAGGTTTAAGAAAAAGGTAAAGGTAATAATAGGTAAGTAGTAAAAACTAACCAAGGGTAATTTGGTCAATTCACGTCCCGATAATTTGAAAATCCTCATCACATTTGTAGGAGTCCCCAAATGATTTATCATAGCCCTGATATGAAAATCATTGGCTCAAGGTTCTCGAAAAACCCTAAGACAACTCGAATCGTCTCCTAGAACGATTATCGGCCCGAATATAATATATTATTTTCATTTTCGAACTTCAGGACTAACTTTTTCGAAAATATAGGAAACGTGATTCTAAGACTAACTGTCTCATTCACAGGTCCAAATTAGGTCTCGATAGTAGTAAAGCACTACTGTCAAGGAAAAACGCAGACCGGGCTCCGTCTGAGTTTTCGACCCAAACTTTAACCTTAGCCTCCTACGATAGCGTAGAGCGTGACTATGGTCTCGGAATAATTTATTTAATTTTATAGACCCTCTAATAAAATACAATAACTTAAATACTGATTAAATAAAAGATTAAGAAAATCGGGGTGTTACACTTCGCTTTGTATTAATAAGGCACGATAACGTTTATAATACGATTAAGGTTAGTTAATATCTTAAGTTCTCCAATGGGACAGCGGGTCGTCTCATTTATTGGTATCAGAGCAGTTCGATTCTAATATCGGATTGTGTGGCTTAGGAAGTGAACTAGCGTCGACAGTTGTACCCACCTTGCGTACTAACTATATTAGAAAAAGGGTAGTGTGTCCGATGCGCGAGTTATCGAGTGTGATAAATGTTTTATTCGTGAGGCGTATGATATATGTATCTGTTGATTGATATTGTATGTCTTATGGATTAAAACTAACGCTTCTTTTACCAGGAAAGAATGGCCAGAGGACGCGGTAGAGGAAGGGGAGCACTAGTTGGAACCGGGAGCCTCGACAGTAGTGGGGATACCTCAGGAATTGGGAACAGCAGAGATCAGAATGAAGCAATGAGGGCCATGAGGGATTTGGCCGCTGCAATGCTACAACAAACACAACAGAATGCTCAGTTCATGCAACGACAGGAAGAGAGGGATGCTAGACAGTAGTAGAATCCGGTTGGAGGAGGCGAAGTGGTAAACAATGGACTGAATGCTTTCATGAAGGGGGATCCTCCCCAATTTCATGGAGAGTACAATCCGAAAGCTGCTGAGCTATGGCTGCAAGAAATCGAGAAAGTCTTTGTGGCTATCCAATGCAGGGAGGATAGGAAGGTTACTTACGCTGCTTTCATGTCAGTCAGAGCGGCTGAAGCATGGTGGAAAAACAAACAGAGACAGCTAGAGGCTGGAGGAAGGCTGTTGACCTGGGAGGTATACCGTGAGAGCTTCTTGGAGAAATATTTTCCAAGGAGTGTTCGTCAAGAGAAAGAAAAAGAATTCATGAACCTGAAGCAGGACCAGAAGTCAGTGGGAGAATACGCCATGAGGTTCGAGGCACTGCTGAAATTCTCCCAGTTTTACCAAGTGTACCCGGATGAAGACGGTGTATGCCGAAGGTTCGAAGAGGGACTAAGGCCCGAGCTAAAGAGGGCTATGCTGCCATTGAGCATCCGATCATTTCTCGAGCTAGTGGAAAAATGTACCATATGGGAAGGACACGATCAAGAGAGAATTATGCAAACTCCAACAACAAGCGGTCGACCAGCCAGGAGCTTTGGTCAGAAAGACCGAGGAGGAAAGTGCCAACCGAGGGGGAAGCCTTACAGTCGCCCGAATCAGCAACCAGCAAGCTATGGGAAAGGAAATGCCAGTCAAGGGCAACCAGGATTCTCCAAGTGCTTTCGATGCGGTGGGCCACATCAAGTGCAAGATTGTACCCAGGCACCAAACTTCACTTGTTTCCGTTGTGGCACATGGGGCCATTATGCCAATGAGTGTCGAACGGGGGATGTTGGTAAGAGTCAAATTCAACAACAAGCCGAAAGGATTCAGAATACTGGGCCTGGACAACAAGTGGTGGGCCAGCAGAACCGACCGCAGACGACGGGAAGGGTGATCGCCGTGAGAGGGTCTGAAGCCTCTCAATGTCCTGATCTGATACAAGGTAAGTGCCTAGTTGCTGGGGGACTCTTATCTATTTTATGTGATTCAGGGGATACACATTCCTTTATTTCTTTGGCGTGTATGGATCATTTGAATTTACCTGTCTCAGCCTTACCATATGATTTGACTGTTTCTACACCTACCGGTGATTCCTTGACAACTCTATTTGTCTGTTTACAATGCCCAATTATGTTAGAAAAACGAACTTTTCTTGTGGACCTAGTCTGTCTGCCTATGCAGCAGATTGATATTATCTTAGGCATGGATTGGCTTTCGGCCAACTATGTAGTACTAGACTGTTTAAATAAAGCCCTCTGTTTTTCCAAGCAATCTGGATCATTGCCTGGAAGTGATAGTGTATCGGGAGGTGTATAATCAGGAGAGTGCATGGTGCTGTTTTCTTTGGAAGCCGAAGAGACTCCAAGTTTGGATGCTTTGCCGGTGGTGCGTGATTTCCCAGATATTTTCTCGGATGATGTGCCAGGATTACCATCCAAGAGGGAGATAGAGTTTGCGATCGATCTTGCACCTGGAGTCGGACCGATTTCGATAGCACCCTATCGAATGTCCTTAACGGAGTTGGCAGAGCTGAAGAAGCAACTAGACGACATGCTGCAGAAGCAGTTTATCAGACCGAGTGTTTCACCATGGGGAGCACCTATACTGTTCGTCAAGAAGAAGGACGGTAGTTCAAGGTTGTGTGTGGACTACAGACAACTCAACAATGTGACGATCAAGAATAAATATCCGTTGCCAAGGATTGACGATCTTATGGACCAATTAAGGGGAGCAACAGTATTTTCTATGATTGTTCTGAGATCTGGTTATCATCAGATAAGGGTGAAGGAAGATGATATACCGAAGACGGCTTTCAGGGGTCGGTACGGACACTGCGAGTATCTAGTTATGCCTTTTGGTGTGACTAATGCTCCTTCAGTGTCCATGGATTACATGAACAGGATCTTCCAACCGTACCTTGATAAGTTCGTCGTTGTTTTTATCGACGACATCCTTATCTACTTCTTAGACAAGGAAGAACATCTAGAGCATTTGAGGGTTGTACTTCAAGTTCTTAAGGACAGACAACTCTATGCCAAGTTGTCAATGTGCGAGTTCTGGCTGGATGAGGTACAATTCTTGGGACACGTGATCGACAAGGATGGTATATCAGTGGATCCTACAAAAGTTGAAGCTGTGGTTAAGTGGGAAAGCCCTAAGACAGTAAGTGAAAAGGAGGCTAACTACATCTCTGGTACTAGTCTTGCCGAATCCATCAACGTCATTCGTTATGTATTGTGATGCATCATATCAAGGTTTGGGTTGCGTGCTCATGCAAGATAGAAAAGTGGTAGCCTATGCTTCCAGACAGCTAAAAGTGCATGAACGAAATTATCCAACTCATGACCTAGAGTTGGCCGCGATAGTGTTTTCATTAAAGATATGGAGACACTATCTCTATGGCGCTAAATTCAGCGGGTTTAGCGACCATAAAAGTTTAAAGTATTTGTTCGACCAAAAGTAGTTGAACATGCGGCAAAGGAGATGGATGGAATTCATAAAGGATTATGAATGTGATCTACAGTACCACCCGGGAAAGGCCAACATAGTGGCAGATGCATTGAGTCGGAAATTTTTGCATATGTCCGCCATGATGGTGAAGGAACTGGAACTGCTGGAACAGTTCAGGAATCTGAATCTAGACGTGAAGCTATCCTGAGATAAGATAAGTTTAGGAATAATCACTATCACTAGTGATTTTTTGAACTTGATCTGGAAAAAGCAAGGAGAAGATCAGTACCTACAGGAAAAGAACCATATGGTAGAAGAAGAAAAGACTTCAGAGTTTAGGAAAGGAACTGATGGAATCCTGAAGTTTGGAGACAGGATATGTGTGCCAAAGGATAGTGAAGTTAGGAACATGATCTTGGAGGAAGCACACAAGAGCAAGCTGAGTTTTCATCCCGGATCTACAAAGATGTACCAGGACCTAAAACGAATGTTTTGGTGGCTTGGGATGAAGAAGGAAGTAGCAGAATATGTCCAATCCTATCTGGTGTGTCAAAAGGCAAAGATTGAACATCAGAAACCAGCAGGGTTATTGTAATCAGTGGACGTCCTAGAATGGAAATGGGATAGCATTGCAATGGGTTTTGTTTCCAGACTACCGAGGACGCAAAAGAGATGCAACGCAATTTGGGTAATCGTTGACAGGCTTACGAAATATGCTCATTTCTTGCTGATCAACCAAATGTATTCTTTGGAAAGATTAACCCAGATTTACATCAAGGAAGTAGTGAGATTACATGGAGTACCTTCGAGTATAATTTCGGACAGGGATCCGAGATTTACTTCCAGGTTTTGGTAGAGTTTAAATGGTGCATTGGGAACGAAGCTCAAAATGAGTTCAGCTTATCATTCGCAGACGGATGGTCAGTCTGAAAGGACGATTCAATCTTTGGAGGATCTTTTAAGGGCTTGTGTTTTGGAAAACACAGGAAGTTGGGACGAATTCTTTCCATTGATTGAGTTCACATACAACAATAGTTTCCACTCGAGTATTAGCATGGGGCCATACGAGGCACTGTATGGACGAAAGTGCAGAACACCGCTCTGTTAGTATGAAACCGGGGAGAATCAATTGATAGGCTCAGAGATGGTGCAGCGAACGACGGAGCAAGTTAAGAAAATTCGAGAAAAGATGAAAGTCTCATGAGATCAACAAAAGAGCCACAGTGACAAGAGGAGGATAACTTTGGAGTTCCAGGAAGGCGATAATGTCTTTATGAGAGTCACTCCAAAAATTGGAATCTGCAAGGCAATCAAATCCAGAAAGCTTACCCCTAGATTCATTGGACCATTTCAAATTCTTTGCCGAATTGGTCCACTTGCCTACCAAATTGATTTACCTCCCAACCTATCCAATATTCATAATGTATTTCATCTGTCCTAACTCATAAAATACCGTCCTGATCTATCACACGTGATAGAGCCCGAATCAATCCAGTTAAGGGAAAACTTAGAATACGAAGCACTGCTTGTATGGATTGAAGACACGAGGGTGAAAGAACTCCGCCGAAAGCTGATTCCCTTAGTCAAGGTCATATGTGATGCTACAACAGGAGATGCCACCTGGGAACGCGAAGAGGATATGCAGCAGCGATATCCACATCTATTCTAAGGTACGTCGAATTTCGAGGACGAACTTCTTTTTAAGGGGGGTAGTAATGTAACACCTTGATTTTTCTTAATCTTTTTAATTAATCAGTATTTAAGTAATTATATTTTATTGGAGGGTCTAGAAAATTTAATAAATTATTCTGAGGCCATAGTCACGCTCTACGCCATCGTAGGAGGATATGGTTAAGTTTTGAGCCGAAAACTCAAATGAGCCCGATCTATATTTTTCGGATGATAGTGTTTTTCTACTATTAAAACCTCATTTGGACTAACGGTCAGAACCATTAGTCTTAGAATTCGACCTTCTACCTTTTTGATAAAATGTGTCTTGACGTCCAAAAATATAAATAATATTTTCTATTCGAGCTGAAAATCGATCGGGGAGACGATTCGAGCTATCTTAAGGTTTTTCCAGAACCTTGAACCGATGATTTTAATGCCAAGGCTATGTTAAATCATTTGAGGACCAGTGCCAGTGTCGTGAGAATCTCCAAAATGTCGGGACGTGAATTGACCAAATTGCCCTTGGTTAGTTTTTACTAATTACCTTTTATTACTTTTACCTTAACTTAAGTCTTAAGTTTGCCTAATAAATATCTCACTCTCACCTTCCCCAAATTTTCGACCCAGCAGCTGCCTCCCCAAACCTCATCTTCTTCCTTTCTCTTCTTTCTCATTTTCTCACCATTTTCTCCATTTTTGGAGCTTTATCTTTGAGCTTTTGTGAAGCAACCTTCACTTGATTTTGAAGGAGATCATCCTAGGAGGTAGATCCTCATCTATATCTCTCTCAATCTCTCATTTTTCTCCCCTAAATTTCATGATGATAAATGTTAGGGTTTTTGTCCCTAAATCTTTAAAAATCCATGAAAAATTGTAGAAAAATCATTTTAATACCAAACCAATTTCTATGGCTTAGGTTCATGACATACTTGCATGATCCAAGAGATTAGAGCCAAGAAATCTCTCTAGATGTTTTTTTGAGAGAGAGGCCGAAACCCCCTTATAGTGTAGGGTAGGGTTTTGGTTGGTTTTGATGGTTTGAGTTGATATCTAGGGTTATCACACTTAGTTAGGGTGTTATCCAATAAATGAGAATTTTTGGAGCTCCCTAGCAATTTTTCATTCAATAGGGCCAAACCTTAAGGGTAGTGCAATAGGAGAAATCTTTTTTTTTTTTTTTTGAGTTAATTCCTTTATTGATTGTGTGAATGTAGTGATCGGCAGCTAGTCGTAGCCGAGCTGCACGTGGAAATCACCTAAGGTGGGGAGAAAGAACTAATATCGTCGGGAAGGCAAGCATAATATATATATATATATATATATATATATATATATATATATATATATATATATATATATATATATTTCTGTGTAGGGTAACCCTTAAGCCCTACTAGAGGTTGAGCCCTGGATAAAGTACCTGAACCCTGGGTATAGGTATTTTTGGGCTATCACCACTAAGTTTATAATATGGATATTGTAATTGATTGAGGTTGATGTGATGAATTGTTTATTTGATTATCGGTTGGTTTTATTTTGTTGAACTGTTTATGTGATTTACTGTTATTGGATAAAGTACCTGAACCCTGGGTGTTGGTACTTTTGGGCTATCACCATTAAGTTTATAATATGGATATTATAATTGATTGAGGTTGATGTGATGAATTGTTTATTTGATTATCTGTTTGTTTTATTTTGTTGAACTGTTTGTGTGATTTACTGTTATTCGACTTTATGATGATATCTGAACTGGAATGAATTACTGTTGTAATGTTATTGTGATTTGACTGATGATTGGGTGTTGATGAGAGTATGGTGAGTGATGATGTTGTTCGGGTTGATATCGTTGTGGTCCCGACCGTGGAGCTGTAGCTCGTAGACGCAAGGCGTCGTGATGCTGATGCTGATGTTGATGCTGATGTGATGTTGATGTTGATGATTGATGATTGATGTTGATGTTGATGTGATGCGATGTGTCGTGATCGTGGACGAGTGCTTAGGCATGAGGTCCCGATATCAACCTGCAATGGATATTTGTTGCATTTTTATATCATTTCATACCACAACATTTTGTCTCAAAGGGGGATGTCCAGTTGGGGACGTTACTTTAAATCCCGAGGCGGGATGTCCAATGGGGGACGTAATGAGATGCAATCCCGACGGGGATGTCCAACTGGGGACGCGATGTATCGGCCGACATGCATATAGGGAAGTCAGTATATACATAGGGATTAGTATCCCTCTTATAGGATTATCCAAGAGAATGACTTTTGAGATGATTGTGATGAGTGATTTAAGAGATGGATGAGGTTGTGTCGTATAATTTAATTGTGTTGTGTGATGTATGTATATATATATATATATATAAATACTGTACTGATGCCCCTCTCCCATATTGATGAATTATGATTCTTATCTCCCTTTATTTTCTATATGTGTTATTCTTATTTTATGGGAAGACCCCGAAAAGGAACTAGTTACTGAGGAGCTGGATGGCATTCCGTACGAACCTGACGCCGGAGGACGTGCCACGAACCTTAGCCTCGAGAGGTTGGACAGTGATCGTGGTTAGCCAGAGAGTTGTCTCTTGGCTTATTTACGTATTTTGATTTCCGTCCGTACTAATATACCCTATGTATTACTTTATTACTGTAGCCCTACTGATGGGGTAATGCTGTATGCGATATATTTCTTTATATTTAAAGCTGTGTACTCTGAGGCGTAGCGTGCCATAAATTATTTTGCTTCCGCGCTCAATTTTTCCGCTTCGCTTCGTATTAATAAGGGGCGGTAACGTTTATAATGCGATTAAGGTTAGTTAATATCTTAGGTTCTCCAATGGGATGGCGAGTCATCTCAAAGTTTTTAGGATCTTTCTTTGAATTTGAATCTAGAAAACTAACTAGCAATTGCAAACAATGAAGAACATCATAGAAATTGAATCTCAAGTGAGAATTCAATGAACCAAAAACAGATAAAGAGAAGCAATTATATGAACATAAAGAGGAAGAACTAGCGAAAATGGAGCGGAAAGGGATGAAGGATCCACAAGCTCAATCCGTGGTGGAGGATTGGATGATTAGCCTTGAGAAGGATTCGCCACTAGAGTGTTGGAACTCTAGATAAGAATCAAAGGTTCAACTCTTGAACCAAACTAGAGAGGATTCTCTTAACTCTCACAAATCTCAAATATGAGACACTACACAAATGATTCATTAATTGGAAATTGTAGTACATGAGGTCCTTATATACATGTGAGCTTCACCTAGCTTCATGAAATGAAGGAAGAGGCGCTAACCTCTCCTTTGGCCGAATAGGCCTTTCTCCTATGGGCCCTAGTTGGCCCAATCTTCCTAAGCTTAATGCTATGCTATCCTAAAAAAGTCCTAAAAACTAAGTAGTCTTGACTTCTACTAGTAAGAGGTTACAAATATATTTCTCCTCAACTTGATGCTTCAAAGTCAACTGGTTGATCATAACTCTTTGTAATGCCTCTTGGACCTTCTTTTGCCTTGATCGAGTCATTGGTCCTTGAATGCCCTCCAAGCTTGGGACTTGAGCTCCCATGATCATATCATCCCCTCCTTCTTGAGGCGAATTCATCCACGAATTGTGTCTCTCATCATCTGTTTCAAAAAGGCTTACGTCAGACACGTTAAAAGTGGCACTCATTATATCCACCTGGAAGGTCAATTTTGTATGCATTATCATTTATTTTTTCCAATACTTGGAAAGTCCATCACCCCGAGGAAGGAGTTTGGACTTCTTTTGTAAAAGAAATCTTTCTTAACTTAAGTGTACCCAAACCCAATCACCTGGTTAAAATAACACTTGTTTTCTTCCTTTATTGACTTGCCTTGCATTATGCTCCCCTTGTTTTTCAATATTCAATTTTACTTGTTCATGGAGGTTTTTAACATATTCAGCTTTGGCAAGTCCATCTTGATGGAACAAAGAATCATCTAAGGGTAAGGGAAGCAAATCAAGAGGGGTTTGTGGATTGAACCCATAAACTATCTCAAAGGGAGTATAATGAGTTGTAGAATGTTGCACACGGCTGTAGGAAAATTCTATGAATGGTAAGCATTCCTCCCATGATTTGAGGTTTTTCTTGAAGATGGTGCATAAGAGAGTATAAAGAGTTGCCTCTCGGCCTATTTTCATGCTTTTATTTTGGTTTGTGTTAAAATATAAAATACTCTACGTATTATTACTTCAATATTGTAGCCCTGCTGATGGGGCAATGATGTATGTGATATATTTCTTTATATTTAAAGCTGCGTACTCTGAGGCGTAGCGTGCCGTAAATTGTTTTGCTTCAGCGCTCAATTTTCCGCTTTGCTTCGTATTTATAAGGAGCTCTAACGTTTATAATGCGATTAAGATTTGTTAATATTTTAGGTTCTACTGATGGGACGGCGGGTCGTCTCATTTATTAGTGTCAGGGCAGTTCGATTGTAATATCGGACTGTGTGGTTTATGAAGTATACTAGCATTGATAGTTATATCCACATTAGGTACTAACTGTGTTAGAAAAAGGGTGGTGTGTCCGTTGTGCATGTTATCCAGAGTGATAACTGTTTTTTTCGTAGGGCACATGACATATATATCGGTTGATTTATATTGAATGTTGCTTTATTCCTATTGAGAATGACTCAAAATTTGGGGAATTTCGCTAAGTGAAATGTGTCTCGCTAAGCAAAATGGGTCTCGCAAAGCGAAACTGATCTCGCTGAGCGATTCCGAGAAAATTTCAGCAAATTCGCTAAGCGAAGTGAACCTCGCTAAGCGATACCGAGAAATTCCAAGTTAGGCATCACTGACTCAATTTCGCTAAGCAAATTAGGTTTCGCTAAGCGATCCAGGGGAATTTCAACTGATGCATCACTGTCTTAATTTCGCTAAGCGAATGGAGTCTCACTAAGCGAAATTCACTCAATTTCGCTAAGCGAATGTAATCTCGCTAAGCGAAACCTTGTTTTTACCTTTCCCTTAGTTTTCTTCAATTTCCTAGCCTTTTCTAGCTAAGAGGACTATACTGCCATTGAACATCCGATTATTCTCCAAGATGGTAGAGAAATGTACCGTGCTGGGAGAGCTCGATCAAGAGGAAGTCACACAAACTCCAGTAAATAAGTGGTGGACCAATTTGCAGTTCGAGAGGCTTCAGACTCAACCACAAAGCGAAAGATCTATGGGTTCAGAAGTAAGACAGTAAGCGGCAAGTCAACCGAATAAACCGCATACTAGTGGAAGGATGTTTTCCGTGAAAGGATCTAAAACTCTCAATGTCCCGATCTGATACAAGGTAAGCGCCTAGTTGCGGGGGGACTCTTATCTGTTTTATTTGATTCAGAGGCTACCATTCCTTTATTTCTTTGGCGTGCATGGATCATTTGAATTTGCCTGTTTCAACCTTACCATATGATTTGACTGTTTCTACACCTACGGGTGATTCCCTGACAACTCTGTTTGTCTGTTTAAAATGCTCGGTGAAAACCGATCTTTTCTTGTTGACCTAGTCTGTCTGCCTATGTAGCAGATTGATATTATCTTAGGCAGGGACTGGCTTTCGGTCAACCATGTAGTACTGGACTATTCAAATAAAACCCTCTGCTTTTCCAAGCAATCTGGGTCATTGCCTGGTAGTGATAGTGTATCGAGAGGTGTACAATCAGTAGAGTGCATGGTGCTGTTTTCTTTGGAAGCCAAAGAGATTCCAAGTTTGGATGCTTTGCCGGTGGTGTGCGATTTCCCACATATTTTTCCTGATGATGTGCCAGGATTACCACCTAAGATGGAGATAGAGTTCGCGATCGATCTTGCACCTGGAGCCGGACCGATTTCGATAGCACCCTATCGAATGTCCTTAACGGAGTTGGCAGAGCTAAAGAAGCAACTCGACTACATGCTGCAGAAGCAATTTATCAGACCGAGTGTTTCACCATGGGGAGCACCTGTACTGTTCGTCAAGAAGAAGGACGGCAGTTCAAGGTTGTGTGTGGACTACAGATAGCTCAATAAGGCGACGATCAAGAATAAATACCTGTTGCAAAGGATTGACGATCTTATGGACCAGTTGAGGGGAGTAACGGTATTCTCTAAGATTGATCTGAGATCCGGTTATCATCAGATAAGGGTGAAGGAAGATGATGTACCGAAGACGGCTTTCAGGAGTCGGTACGGGCACTACGAGTATTTGGTTATGCCTTTTGGTGTGACTAATGCTCCTGCAGTGTTCATGGATTACATGAACAGAATCTTTAGACCGTACCTAGATAAGTTTGTCACTGTTTTTATCGATGACATCCTTATCTACTCCTTAGACGAGGAAGAACATCAAGAGCATTTGAGGGTTGTACTTCAAGTTCTTAAGGACAGACAACTCTATGCCAAGTTGTAAAAGTGCGAGTTCTGGCTGGAAGAGGTACAATTCCTTGGACACGTGATCGACAAGGATGGTATAGCAGTAGATCCTGCAAAAGTAGAAGCCATGGTTAAGTGGGAAAGCCCTAAGACTGTAACCGAGATCAGAAGCTTTCTCGGACTAGCAGGATACTACAGGAGGTTTATCGAGAGATTCTCGAAGATTGTTTTACCTCTGACGCAATTAAGGAGGAAAGGAAATGCGTATGAATGGACAGAAGAGTGTGAGGCAAGTTTCCAAGAGCTAAAAAGGAGGCTAACTACATCTTCGGTGCTAGTCTTGCCAGATTCATCAATGTCGTTCGATGTGTACTGTGACGTATCGTATCAGGGTTTGGGTTGTGTACTCATGCAAGAAAGGAAAATGGTGGCCTATGCATCCAGACATCTAAAAGTGCACGAACGGAATTACCCAACCCATGACCTAGAGTTGGCCGCAATAGTGTTTTCATTGAAGATATGAAGACACTATCTTTATGGCACTAAATTCAGCGTGTTTAGCGACCATAAAAGTTTTAAGTATTTGTTCGACCAAAATGAGTTGAACATGCGGCAGAGGAGATGGATGGAATTCATAAAGGATTATGAATTTGATCTACAGTACTACCCGGGAAAGACCAACGTAGTGGCGGATGCATTGAGTCAGAAATCTCTGCATAAGTCCGCCATGATGGTGAAGGAACTGGAACTGCTGGAACAGTTCAGGAATCTGAATCTCGACGTGAAGTTATCCAAAGATAAGATAAGTTTAGGAATGATCACTATCACTAGTGAATTTCTGAACTTGATTTGGAAAAAGCAAGGAGAAGATCAGTACCCATAGGAAAAGAACCAGATGTTAGAAGAAGGAAATACTTCGGAGTTCAAGAAAGGTACTGATGGAATTGTGAAGTTTGGAGACAGGATATGTGTGCCTAAGGATAGTGAAGTTAGGAACATGATCTTGGAGGAAGCACACAAGAGCAAGCTGAGTTTTCATCCCGGATCTACAAAGATGTACCAAGACCTAAAAGGAATGTTTTGGTGGCCTGGGATGAAGGAGGAAGTAGCAGAATTTGTCCAATCCTGTATGGTGTGTCAAAAGGCAAAGGTTGAACACCAGAAACCAACAGGGTTATTACGATCACTGGACGTTCCAGAATGGAAATGGGATAGCATTGCAATGGATTTTGTTTCCGGACTACCGAGGACGCAAAAGAGATGCGACGCAATTTGGGTAATCGTTGACAGGCTTATGAAATGTGCTCATTTCTTGCTGATCAACCAAAGATATTCTTTGGAAAGACTAACCCATATTTACATCAAGGAAGCGGTAAGATTGCTTGGAGTACCTTCGAGTATAATTTCAGACAGGGTTCCGAGATTTACTTCCAGGTTTTGGCAGAGTTTAAATGGTGCATTACGAACTAAGCTCAGAATGAGTTCAGCTTGTCATCCGCAGACGGATGGTCATTCTGAAAGGACGATTCAATCTTTGGACGATCTTTTAAGGGCTTGTGTTTTGGAAAACACAGGAAGTTGGGACAAGTTCCTTCCACTGATTGAGTTCATATACAAAAATAGTTTCCACTCGAGTATCGGCATGGCGCCATACGAGGCACTATATGGACGAAAATGCAGAACACCGTGTGACACCCGCTACCCCGCATACGATAAAATAAAATAAAGCATGCAAGTTAAATAAAATTTTAACCTAAAAGGCATCAAGTACCACATGATCCGGAAACATTTTAAACATAAAACAACTGCGGAAAAATGTTAACATAAACAAAACCCGAAACCCGATGTCACATGATCAGAGTTGGTATACATATACCGATAACACATCGGAATAAAACTAATCAACTGAATGGAAATCCTATCTACTACTACTAAGAGAGATCTCCACGGGATCACTCCTCGTCAGCATGCTCACCCTCCTCTGCACATGCAACATCATATGCACAAGAACAACAAAAGATGGGGGTGAGAAATACGATCATAAATATATGTAAACGGAATGGAATAGTAATTAAGATGACATACAACATACATCAACCAACACATGTATAATCAATACATATATATATATACCAACGATGCATGTCAATGCGAATGCAACATCACTACTCCGTATGCATGTGGCCAACAACTCTAACTCTGGAAAGACGATTAGGAGTACATGTCCGGTTATCAACGTGGATGATATGCCAGACCGTGGGCCATCCCCGAACACTCTCACTAATCCTGATAACGTATAGTGGCTAGTCAGGGTACTCAAGCTTATCCTTTAGGTCACTCCGACAATAGGTAGCTAGTATGTCACCTGGAATTTCCCTACCCAATGTACCCGCAAGGCCGGGATAACACCCATCGTGGCCTCCACTATCGCGATTCATCGTTTGCTTTCCACCCAACGTCTCAACGTCAACGCATGATGCATCTTATGCTCAACAACATGCAAACACATGTCCAACCATCCACCATCAACACCATTACATGGCTATCAACTTTGACCAACAAGCATTAAAGATGATTTATCAACATCAAACTTGACCAATAAGCATCAAGAATGATTTAACCAACAACATCGGTAACAGTACGTCGTTACCAATAACATCATCGTCTTATTAATTGTTCTCTTTGTTAAGTCTTAACTTAACATCATCTTCATTAAGTATTAAACTTAATCTTATTATCTAAACCTCAATTCATATCTTATTAAGATTATAACTTAATCCTAATATTTAAATCTCAAGTCATATAGTTATTAAGATAATAAATTAATCTTAATATCTAAACCTCAATTCATATTTTATTAAGATTATAACTTAATCTAAATATTTAAACCTCAAGTCATATATTTATTAAGATTATAACTTAATCTTAATATCTAAACCACAATTCATATCTTATTAAGATTATAACTTATTCTTAATATTTAAACCTCAAGTCATATTTTCATTAAGATTGTAACTTAATCTTCATAACACTATCCATCAAGCATAAGGGGTCAAAACTGTTCCTGGGCACGTGAGAATCGATTTCCATTTTCTGGAATCGATTTCTCCAGTCTTCAAAATCGATTTCCAATCTCTGAAAATCGATTTCAGCATGTTCAAATCGATTTCCCCAATCGATTTTGAACAAGGGAAAATCGATTCTAAAAATCGATTTCTACAAGGCCATATCGATTTCCACGTTTTGGAAATCGATTCTTGGTTGATTCAAATCGATTTCCATGTGCTGGAAATCGATTTCTGGGTGTCAAATCATACAGCAGCGGGTTTCCTCCGCTATAGACCAGTCTACGTTCTCTAATTAACATATCATTCGAGCTAAAGCTATTTATCATCAATTTGATTAGTTCAACACTCATGAATCATAACCTAAGGGTTCTCAAACTAATCCTTGGTCATCAATCTCACATTGCCTATTTATTTTCTCCCTATAACTATGTTCTAATAGTATAGGATTAACAAAACACCATATCATGGCATAAACAACATGTTCATCATCATCAATTCATCAACATTCATACTAATCACGTACTCATAGTTATAAACATGTTATGACATCAGATTATTCATCAATCAATATTCGTACAGCCAGAAAACAACATAACAACATTCATAGGCACTTACAATGCATATAGGCAAACATATAGGGGTCATGGGTTAACCCCTTCATCTTAACCTATCCCAAAACCCACATACTCATGATCAATTTTCTCCCCCATACCTGGTATGACGATTCACAGCCTAAGGGAAAGAGAATAGAGCCAAGTTCTGCTACAGTTCCTTCTTACGGTTCAGTACTTGATCACGATCGCAACACTTGGTTTCTAACTTAGGAGATTAACTCTAGCAGCAGGGATAGACTAGCCAAACAACGGCATGTTCTTGACGAAGAACACTAAAGCAGGATTCGTCCTTTGGGTTTTCTAGAGCAAGAGATCAGTTAGAGCTCTTAGGAATGAGAAGAGGCAAAAAGTGTGTACAATAGGGTGTGGATACTAGGTTTAGGTCATACGCTATGTATATATAGCTGTTAGGGACATTTTAGGACGAATGGGCCGTACACAGCATAGCCCAGTAACCCAAACGCGTACACAAGCTCTGACACGCATGGAAATCAATTTCAACATCCATGGAAATCGATTGGCCAAATCGATTTTCTTATCAAAGAAATCGATTTTGCCCTTCAAACAGTGGATTTCCTCCTTCTGGAAATCGATTTCTTCACCTGGAAATAGATTTCCAAAATCGATTTCCCAAATCGATTTCCCAATCGATTTTTGCATCGACATCTGAATAAAACTTGTAGGTAATCCTCTAAGCTTTCTAACGCATCCTAGATCATCTCGATCGGATGTCTAGAACTCAAGATATGGCCAAAACCGTGAAACAGGTTATTTAGACTCGGATGAATTGATTATTCTAAAGGCTGAACTATACAACTATGAACTTATGCACCAAAAACAAGCAAAAACGACATATGCAAGCATCTATAAGCAAGTGTCAACACATATATATATATATAAAAGTGAAAGAGCAGGGTGTTACACACCGCTCTGTTGGTATATGACTGGGGAGAATCAGTTGATAGGCCCAAAGATGGTGCAGCGAACGACGAAGCAAGTTAAGAAAATTCGGGAAAAGATGAAAGTCTCACGGGATCGACAAAAGTGCTACAGTGACAAAAGGAGGAGACCTTTGGAGTTCTAAGAAGGCGATCATGTCTTTATGAGAGTCACTCCAAGAACCGGAATCGGCAGGGCAATCAAATCCAGAAAGCTTACCCCTAGATTCATTGGACCATTTCAAATTCTTCGCCGAATTGGTTCAGTTGCCTACCAAATTGCTTAACCTCCGAATCTATCCAATATTCATAATGTATTCCATGTATCCCAACTCAGAAAATACCATCCTGATCCATCACACATGATAGAGCCCGAATCAATCTAGGTAAGGGAGAACTTAGAATACGAAGCGTTGCCTGTACAGATTGAAGACACAAGGGTGAAAGAACTCCTCGGGAAACGGATTCCCTTAGTCAAAGTCATATGGGATGCTACAACAGGAGATGCCACCTGGGAGCGTGAAGACGATATGCAGCAGCGATATCCACATCTATTCTAAGGTACGTCGAATTTCGTAAATTCGACAAAATTCTTTTAAGGGGGTAGTAATGTAACACCCCGATTTTCTCAATCTTTTTAATTAATTAGTATTTAAGTAATTGCATTTTATTGGAGGGTCTAGAAAATTAAATAAATTATTCCGAGGCCACAGTCACGCTCTACGCTATTGTAGAAGGCTATCTGTGTAGGGGAACCCTTAAAGCCTACTAGAGGTTGAGCCTTGGATAAAGTGCCCGAACCCTGGGTGTAGGTACTTTTGGGCTATCACCACTAAGTTGATATTATGGATTATGTAATTGATTGAGGTTGATATGTTGATTTATTTATTTGATTATCTGTTGCTTTAATTTGTTGAACTGCCTGTGTGATTTACTGCTATTTGATTTTATGATGATATCTGCACTGGAATGAATTAATGTTGTAATGTTATTGTGATTTGACTGGTGGTTGAGTGTTGATGAGAGTATGGTGTGCGATGATGTTGTTCGGATTGATATCGTTGTGGTGCAGACCGTGGAGCCGTGGCTCGTAGACGCAAGGCGTCGTGATGCTGATGCTGATGTTGATGCTGATGTGATGTTGATGATGATGATTGATGTTGATGTTGATGTGATGCAATGTGTCGTGGTCGTGGACGAGTGCTTAGGCGTGATGTCCCGATATCAACCTGCGACGGATGTTTGTTGCATAGCATATCATTTCATACCACAACATTTTGTCCCAAAGGGGGATGTCCAATTGGGGACGTTACTTTAAATCCTGAGGCGGGATGTCCAATAGGGGACGTGATGTGATGTAATCCCGACGGGGATGTCCAACTGGGGACGTGATGTATCGGCCGACATGCATATAAGGAAGTCAGCATATACATAGGGATTAGTATCCCTCTTATAGGATTATCCGAGAGAATGACTTTTGTGATGATTGTGATGGGTGATTTAAGAGATGGATGAGGTTGTGTCGTATAATTTAATTGTGTTGTGTGATGTATATATATATATATATATATATATATATATATATATATATATATGCTGTACTGATGCCCCTCTCCCATATTAATGAATTATGATTCTTATCTCCCTTTATTTTCTATATGTGTTATTTTTATTTTATGGGAAGACCCCGAGAACGAACCAGTTGCTGAAGAGCTGGACGACATTCCTTACGAGTCTGACGCCGGAGGACGTGCCACGGACCCTAGCCTTGAGAGGTTGGGCAATGATCGTGGTTAGCCGAAGAGTTGCCTCTCGGCCTATTTTCATGCTTTTATTTTGGTTTATATTAAAAGATAAAATGCTATACGTATTATTACTTCAATACTGTAGCCCTACTGATGGGGCAATGATGTATGTGATATATTTCTTTATATTTAAAGCCGTGTACTCTGAGGCGTAGCGCGCCATAAATTGTTTTGCTTCCGCGCTCAATTTTTCGCTTCGCTTCGTATTTATAAGTCGCGCTAACGTTTATAATGCGATTAAGGTTAGTTAATATCTTAGGTTCTCCTGATGGGACAGCGGGTCGTCTCACACAACATTGTTTTTGTCTTGTTTATGTTTAATCACATAGGGAAATTGTTCAATAAACTCGATCCATTTGGCATGTCTTTTATTCAATTTGCCTTGTCTTTTTAAGTGTTTTAAAGATTCATGATCGCTATGTATGACAAATTCCTTTCGCAAAAGATAGTGTTGCCAAACTTTGAGACTTCTTACTAGGGCATAAAGCTCTTTATCATATGTAGAATAGTTCAATAATGCCCCAGAAAGCTTCTCACTAAAGTATGCGATGGGGTGGCTTTCTTGAAGCAAAGACTGCCCCAATTAGAAGCATCGCGCTCTATCTCAAAAGATTTAACAAAGTTTGCAAGCGCGAGAATAGATGCATTAGTGAGCCTTTGTTTGAGGAGGTTAAAAGAATTTTCTTGGTCTTGGCCTCATTTGAAAGGCACATTTTTCTTTAAAACTTCATTTAGAGGACTTGCTAAGGTACTAAAGTCCTTAACAAATCGCCTATAGAAGCTAGCCAATCCATGGAAACTCCTAACATCCCCTACATTTTTAGGTGTTGGCCAACTTTGGATGGCCTTTATTTTCTTCTCATCCACATGCACACCTTGGCCACTTATGACATAGCCCAAAAATACCACTTTGGTGGTGCAAAATTTGCATTTTTCAAGATTTGCATAAAGACTTTCATTCCATAGTACTAACAAAACACTTTTCACAAATGTTCAAGATGATCCTCTTGTATTTTGCTATATACTAGGATGTCATCAAAATAGACTACTACAAATTTACCAAGAAAACCCCTTACGACATGATTCATGAGCCTCATGAATGTGCTTGGTGCATTGGTTAGCCCAAAAGGCATCACAAGCCATTCACAAAGTCCATACTTGGTCTTAAATGCAGTTTTCCATTCATACCCTTCTCTTATTCTTATTTGATGATAGCCACTTCTTAGGTCAATTTTTGAAAAGATGCAAGACCCATGTAGCTCATCCAATAAGTCATCTAATCTTGGGATTGGATGTCTATATTTGATGGTTATGTTATTAATGGATCTACAATCGGTACACATTCTCCAAGTACCACCTTTTCTAGGTACCAAAATAACGGGCATAGCACATGGAGAAAGTGACTCTCTAATCCATTGTTTTTCTAAAAGACCTTCAACATGGCTTTGAATTTCCTTGATTTCTTGAGGATTGCTCCTATAAGCCGGCCTATTAGGTAAAGAAGCACTTAGAATTAAGTCCATGCAGTGCTCAATCCCCCTCATAGGTGGTAAGCCTTTAGGAAGCTCTTTTGGAAACACATCTTTAAAATTGCCCAAAAGAAATTCAAAGCAAGTAGGCAAAGACAAAAAGTGAAATGCATTTTCACAAACATCATTGGAGTAAAGCAAATACATTGGTTGATTGGCCAATAATATTTTCTTTACTTCCTTTTCTTTCAAGAACATGCATTCTTTGCCATTTTTCTCTTGCATGTCTCGGCCTTAAGTACTAGAATGTGGTATCACATCACTTTGTTTTGCATTGAAGCTCTCGGCCTTATTGAAGCTTTTGTGATGCAACTTCTTTGGTTTTTCCTCTTGATCTTTTTCACTCTTGGCTTTTTTCTCAAGCTCTCTTTTTTCTCTCATTTTCTTTTGATCCTCACTAATCTCTTTGGGAGAAAGAGGTACTAGAGTGACGTTTTTGTTGTGATGCTCAAAAGTAAACCTATTGGTATAACCATCATGTGAGACTCTTCTATCATATTGCCATGGTCTAGCCAATAAAATGCGTCCGGCCTCCATAGGCACAACATCACACAAAACCTTGTCTTTATATGAACCTATGGCAAAAGTTAACAAGACTTGTTGGTTTACCAAAAGCTCACCCTTTTCACTAAGCCATTGCAACTTATATGGCCTAGGGTGTGGATTGGTTTGGAGACCAAGTTTGGTCACCAACCTTTGACTAGCTACATTAGTGCAACTCCCACCATTTATGATTAATGAACACAATTTTCCTTGCACTATGCACCTAGTGTGAAAAATATTTTCTCTTTGACTTTTATCTTCATACTTTACTTGAACCCCTAAAAGTCGTCTTATCATCAACAAATCACCTTCTAATGGTCTTATCTCATTTTCTTGTTCACTTTCACTAGAAGACTCATTAGATGATGCACTTGATATTTTACTCTCATTATTACCCCTAGAGATCATTATTCTTTTGTTAGGACATGATGATGCAATATGACCTCTACCTAAGCATTTAAAACACTTAATGTCTCTAGACCTAGACGAAGAAGGAGTAGAAGTAGAGGAGGGTTTTGAGTTAGAAAGTGTGGATTTTTGTCCATTTTTACCCGCGGCCTCTTTGGCATTGGAAGTGTCTCCCTCCTTCTTGAAATTGTCCTTCCAAGATGAGGAATTGTTGAAGAATGGTTTCTTGTAGGACTTCTTTCTCTTCAATTGAGCTTCAACTTTGATGGCATGATGAACAAAGTCCTCCAACTCTACATAGTGATATAGTTGCACCACATCTTGAATGTCTTGATTAAGTCCTCCCAAAAATCTTGACATTGTGGCTTCTCGATCTTCTTCAACATTTGCACGAATCATGGTGACTTCCAACTCTTTGAAGTACTCTTCTACACTTCTATTCCTTTGGCTCAACTTTTGTAACTTATGATGTAGGTCCCTATTGTATTAAGATGGTACATATCTTTTTGTCATTATTCTAGTCATCTCTCTCCAAGTGGAAATAGGTTCCTCATCATATTTTCTTCTCTCTTTACAAAGTTGATCCCACCAAATTAAAGCATAGTCACTAAATTCTAAGCTTGTTACCTTGACTATTTTTTCTTCACTATAATGGTAGCAAGAAAAAATTTGCTTTAACTTAGTTTCGCAATCCAAGTACAATTCAGGATCACTTTTACCTTGAAACCAAGGCACTTTGACCTTGATTCCTTGAAGTCTATTCTCTCTTTGATGTCTGCGTTTTCTGTGAGTTTCATCATCTCTAGGTCTCCATCTTTCAAACATCCTCATACCATCATCATTGTTATTCGAGTGAGATGACTCGCGATGGTTACTTGAGTCACGATGCCTTGTTTCTTCTCTAGTTTCAAAGACTTCCAACCTTTCAAACAAACGCTCCACATTCCTTGTCATTCTATCAAGTTTTGTATGAAAACTCCTTGATCTTGGAGAAAGAGGAGGAGATGCTTCGTTCTCATAATGGATTGGCATCGACATGGTGCAAGTACAATGAATTACCAAATGAAAATAAAGCTCTACTTACAAGGATCGAAAAAAAAAAATTATTACAAACCAACAATGAATCAAATACAACTAAAGGTGCAAAAAGAAAAGAAAAATTAGGACCTCGCCACTCGCTAAGTGTTTCATTCAAAAATGTACACTCGTTTTTATCACTCTTAAATACTTTTTAGCATATGATCACTCTTGTCTCTTTCCACTCAAGAATCCGTCGAGCAAGGGTCATTAAGTTGAAACAAAGATTCAAGTGATGTTAATCCCAAACACTAGTGAGAAACACTCAAAACGATCATCCAAGGAGATCAAAAAATATGAAAACAGAAAATACAAAACTAAAAGGAATTTAAAGACAATCTAAAAAGGATAAACAATAAAGAACTACTCAAAAGAAATCAAGAAGACAATAAGGAATAAAATGTGAGTTGACTAAGATTCCAATCCAAAACTTCAAAGAAATTTCGGAGAGAAACCTTAAACCAACGTGACCACTATGCCAACCAATGATTGAGCACGTTTGATGGTGCATCAACAAAGCCTAAGCCGTGAATCACAAAGCAGTTATACAAGAAGTGTAATATGAATAAGTGTGTGATCCAACACAATATTGCAAATTGCTTGAATATAACAATTGAATCACAATGTCATGAAAGCAATGAAGTGACAAGTCTTTTCAACACATATTGCATTCTGATTTTTTTTTTGAATTTTTTTGAAATTGCACTTTTGCCCCAAAACTTTTGGTATTTATGCTTTTGGCCCTCTGGATTTTTCAGATTCGACTCTTTTTCCTTTTTTTTTTTTTTGTAAATCAACCACTGACTTTTTCCTAATTGCACAAATAGCCACGAAAATTTTTCAAACAATTATTTAGAAATGAAAAACCATGATCTCTCATGAGGGAAAACACCTTAACCATTATTTTGAATTTTCATTAAGATCGAACCAAGGTTTCTAACAAGGATCATGAAGAACACTTGATGAACACAAAACTTTGTGAAACAAAGCAAAATGGGTAAATCTATGCTTGATGTTCCCAAATTGCACACCACAAACACAATTCAACTTATGAACTAAGATCATTGAGGATCAGTTAGTCATATAAAGAAGAAAGTGGAGGCAAAAAATTTTGGAGGGAAAAAAATTTGAAAATTAAAACATGATCATCAATCAAAACACAACAATTCAAGAGCTAGATTCAAAAACTAGATCAAATGAAACACCAATTACACAATCCAACACATGAACTAAGATCATTGAGGATCAATTAGCCATGAAAATTGAATCATGAAAAGTGGCACCAATCTCAAGGAAAATTGAGATTCAAAAATTTGATCCAAATTCTCTACAATTCAAGTTCAAAGAACTAGCTCATGATACCAATTGATATGATCTAGCATAGATCATGGAGTTTTTAGGATTGTACTTTGAATTTGAATGTAGAAAACTAACTAGCAATTGAAAACAATGAAGAACATCATAGAAATTAAATCTCAAGTGAGAATTCAATGAACCAAAAAGAGATGAAGAGAAGCAATTATATGAACATAAAGAGGAAGAACTAGCGAAAATGAAGGGGAAAGGGATGAAGGTGCCATAAGCTCAATACATGGTGGAGGATTGGATGATAAGCCTTGAGGAGGATTCGCCATTAGAGTGTTGGAACTCCAGATAAGAATCAAAGGTTCAACTCTTGAACCAAGCTAGAGAGGATTCTCTCAACTCTCACAAATCTCAAATATGAGAAGCTACACAAATGATTCATTAATTGGAAATTGTAGTACATGAGGTGATATACATGTGAGCTTCACCTAGCTTCATGAAATGAAGCAAGAGGCGCTAACCTCTCCTTTGGCCGCATAGGCCTTGCTCCTATGGGCCTTAGTTGGCCCAATCTTCCTAAGCCCAATGCTATGCTATTCTAAAGTGCTTATTTGGATAAATACTTTTATTACAAGTCCTAAACTACTATACAAAATCCTAAAAACTAAGTAGTCTTGATTTCTACTAGTAAGAGGTTACAAATGGATTCCTCCTCAACTTGATGCTTCAAAGTCAACTGGTTGATCACAACTCTTTGTAATGCCTCTTGGACCTTCTTTTGCCTTGATCGAGTCATTGGTCCTTGAATGCCCTCCAAACTTGGGACTTGAGCTCCCATGATCATATCATCCAGCCACCTGCCCCAAAAGTATGGAGAGTTTATGTTAGAAAAAATAGAAAGGGAGTGGGAAAGATTGCCGAGGTGGCAGAGATAGAAATGGGATGACTTTTGTAAAAAAGGGAATTCGGTTATATGGGAGTGGGGGAGGTAAGAGAGAGATATGCAAAATAATCATTAGTTTGTTTTGGACAGAGAGCATTTTGGCCTCTGTTGGATCTTGGCTCTGTGGCAGGGAATTGTGATTCCTTGTATTACCTTTTTTGTTGTTTTACTGAATCAAGAAGCATACCTCATTCCCCATTATTTTCTCTTTGTTTGGTTTTTCTATAAATGTCCCCTATCAACATTGATAGAGGGATGGGTGGTATAATGTTTGCTAGGCAACCTAATGGAAGGATAAAACTTGAAGTTGGACAATTATTTCTTGATGTCCATGCCTTCAAAGTAGTTTTGAGGGACTATGATATTCAGGAGACTTTTGAAATTCTTAGGTTGAAGAATGAGAAGGGTAGGGTGGCATGGAAGTATGTCACTCAGGACTGTGATTGGAGGATACATGCTTCTCCAACACCGGATGGTGTTACTTAGAATATCAAAACTTAAAATTTTGTGCACACTTGCATTAGAAACATGAAGAATAACAATGCTACATCCACTTGGATTGCAAAGAAACTAGAATCTAAGTTGAGGGTTGACCTAGATTTGAGCTATGATTCAATGACGGAAGAGCTTTTGAATCAATTTGGTCTAAACCCTAGTGGTATGATGCAATTATATCATGCTAGAAGGAGAGTGAAGGTAGATAATAAGGGCACCCATGCATCATCTTACAACAAGCCACCACTACCATGGGCTGAGCTTAAAAGGCAAACCAATCTGGTAAATTTAAACGGGACAAACTCAATTAATGGAATATGCGTGATCAAGACTTGTGAAGGTGCAATATAGTATTTTATGTTATTTGACTTATTTTCATTTTCATTTCAAAATGCATAACTGCCAGTTTTCAGTTCTCGCCCTTTCTTATTTGGCTTTGTTACTTCGAACAAATCAAGAAAAAAACCTACCATTTGATTTTCTATATACAATATAACAAGGTTCGGATATTGATTGAATTCATCTAATTCTTCTTTGTCAATACATGCTTCAGCATGAGAAACTGGTCCCTATAGTCTTGGCAGTCCTTCCTAGAAACATTGATAACCAAATACAGCTTTATATCTGCCCGCACAGGCTAAAAGCAGAGTTACAGAATCACCAGGACCAATTTTAGAATGATAAGCATAGGTTATTCTTGGTGGTTGTCGCCAATGATTTGGATTTATCCTTCTTTTTTCATAACTTTAGGCTTTTTATAACCAGGGAACTTACCCATTTCCCCCCTAACTTCCAGAATTCGATGTAAGAAAAGGCTTAATTACACTTTTCGTTCCTCAACTTTTTCAAATATGCGCTTTTGGTCCCTTAAAAATTTTATATGCACATTTGGTCCTCTAATTTGTTAAATTATGCAAAATCAGTCCTTTTTAGACTGTTTAGACTGATTTTGCACAATTTAACAAATTAGAGAACTAAATATGCAATTAAAATTTTCGAGGGACCAAAAGGATGTATAATCTCTTACTTTCTCACTTTAGAGCTCCACTCACTTTAGAGGAGCTGAATTCTATAACGAATTCCTTTTATCCTTTTTACAAATTTATTTTCACTAACTTCGCACTGACTTTCTTGCAAGTCATGAGATAACACATTGGTCTACCATAAATAAAGTCTGCAAATATTATTGCTTTTTGCTTTTCTTAACTATTTTTGTAGGAATTAAATGCAAAACACCCATTAATTTACTCTTGAGCATATTTCTTGAAGTGAAAATTCTTTTCACTTTCTCGCTTTTTTAGACCATGAAATTGTTAACAAAGAAATTGTGAAATTGCCAAATGTTGCAATAAAAGTAGGTTTGAGACCTAGGATTGTATATTCAGTCAACAAAGTGCTAATTTATGCACAACCCACTTGAACTACATTGGAAGGTAGTGAAGAGAATATTGATTATTGAGGTCCTGGATGACACTTTAGATCATGTTCTTCTAAGGAAAAGTCCATTCAGGACATCATAACCTTCTATGATCTTCCTAGCCTATTTTCGTTACGAATTCCTTCTCCCAAGCGTTAGAATTAACCCCAGACGTTATTCTATGTGTTTAGGTGAAATTAGGGTTGTAAAAACTAAAGCTACCATAAGTAAACACTAGAATGAGGGTTGAATTGTGTTTGAAACTAAGCTTAGAACTCTAAACAATACTCTTCGCAGAAAGTGATATGAAAGTTTAAGAGCAGAGTAGCTAGAAAGCTTTTGATATCTTTTGATTGCTCGTTTTCTTGTATGCTTGTATTCAATTCAAGTTGGTTGGTCAGTTTGCATCTTCAAAAGTGGGGGTATTTATACCCATCAAGACTTGGGCATTCTTCAGTCTTCAACGGATCGGGAAAAAAAATCCGTTCTGATCATGAATTTGGTCCGTTGAGTTTGATAACTTGTTGAAGCTTCTAAAAAGCAGAGTAGACTATCAGGCTGATAGCTCAAAGTAGTACTAACACCTTTTTCTTGTACCCCAAAAGTTTCCTTTTGTCTTTCCTTTTGGAGATAGTTAAATCCTTTGTGTCAGGAACAGACTGGCTTCACCGTTCAATGATACGAAGATTACAAAGAATGTTTGTCCAAAAGATAACAAGCTTTTACATGAAGAATAATAATTTCAAACTTTTTAACAGAGCGTTCGCGCTAAAAGAAGTTTTGGACTTCGATAAAGCAACTTTTATTTGAAAGAGTTTTTGGACTCAGATACAAAGATTAAAGTTTAAAGTCCAGAAAGCGCGAGAACTTAGGCTTTGGACGTACTGTAAGGCTTTGGTCTTAGATTGTCCTGCACACTTAAGATAAACATGACTAACCCTTGTTCACTTAAATTAGTCTTTTGTTAACATCAAAATCCTAAGGGATTTATGGACCATAACCACTTTGGTTCCAACAATCTCCCCCTTTTGATGATAACAAAACATGCTAATTTGATTGAACAAAGTTTTCCTAGAGAGATGGAAAAGCTCCCCCCAAGAAAAAGCATTGAGGCAGGTTAAAGGTATAAAGAATTAAGCAATCATATATGCAATGAGATGTAATGCCAGCAAACATGTACATTAAACATGTATATAAAACAACTTTCCTTTTAATCAAATTTCCCTTCTCCCCCTTTTTGTCATCAGAAAAAAGTGAGGATAAACCATCATTGTCAGTTTAAAATAAAAGACTGAAAAGGAAAAGGAAAATTAAGAAGGAGGAGGTAATGGAGGTTTGGGGAGGAAATTCTGAAACATGGCCGCGATCTATTGCAGCAATACTGCATTGTTGGCTTGGATGGATTGTTGGACAAACTCTTGAAATTCTGGAGGGGTAGCAGAGACTAAACTCTCAGCAGTGGCCTTTGTTGCCTCTGGATTCTGTTGATCAGGAACCACACTCAAGGCATGAGATGGACATGGGTCAGCAGGATGTAGCACAGAAAAAGGTATTGGTTGAGACTTAGAGCGTTCTTTCTCTAAGTCCGTAACTTGCTCAACAGGCTCTTCTGGACAAGGATCCATGTAGACGATCTCTGTGTTCCCAGTTTCCTCAGAAATTACTTGGACTGGCTCAACTTGAGGTTCTTGAACAACCGGTTTAGGTGGAGGTGGTAGTACCTCAAGAATGATCTCAGCGTCATCAAATCTACTTTCTGTCCCCCGTCTGGGTTTAGGGGCTTCAAGCACATCCGTTGGATACATAGGAATTCCGAAGATATCATCCAATATCATGAAGTTAGCTTTGGAGATTTTGTACTGCCTTCTGAATGTTCGGATTGTACTTTTCTCTTTGTCTGACAGACCAGACTTTGAAGCTTCCCTTTTACATCTCCAAATAAAGTTTTCCCAGTAGATTCGAGCGTCCTTTTCATTTCTCTTCATGGGATCCTTTTTCATAATAAACGCCAGATCATGTGAGTCATCTCTGGGTCTCTTCCAAAACAAAGGATCAAAACAAGTCCTATAAGGCAACGTCCAAGTTTCAAGCCTCTTTTCACCATCTTTATTCTTGTTAGGGTCCAACATTGGGATCCTTGGACAAGCTCGAGGAGGAACAACTTCCACTCTCGTTTTAGGCTTGCTTCTCCAGAAGCTATTTGGAATATTGTGATAAATATTTGCTTCCCTTGACATGTCACACTCCTTTCTAACAGCATAGTAAGGTATGAAATCCCTTACATCGGAGTATTCTTTCCAATCAGAGAGATAGCTTAGAATGAACTTTACATCATGATCAAAGATAAACTTCTCGAAGCCAGAGGATCTGGATCTTTTTTCTTCAGTCCTTTTGCAGCCTTAGTTCTCTTCATTAAGTGGAATCACATGCTTGGCGGCATTGTAGTGACACCATTGGAATGCTTTGTCCTTAATGAGATTGGGATAAAGCTTCTTTGGAGGGAACTTATTTTGCTCAAGATGGACTAGAAAAGATCCTTGAGCATTGTAGAGTTGACTTGGCAGTGGTCCATTTGATGTATAAGGGATAGGATAGTAACCAAGTTCTTGGGGTGGACCGGAAGGATTATGTGGTGGTGGAGAAGGTGTTTCAGACTGGTATTCGGGTGGAGGGATTGGACCTTTTGGATGTTGGTAAGTGGAGGGAGGTGTGTGCTTAAGGAAAAGGGCATGGTATCTTCTCTTAACGTCAGCCTAGTTTGAGCTTTCGTTTTCGAAGGTTATCCTGGTCCTGAGACTACAGAAGCATATTCCCTTCTTGGCCCTTTGATCACCTTAGAGATGGGCTGATCATCCTCTTCTTCTTTTTCATCCATTGATGCAAGAATTAGATTTCTTTTCCTTGTTGGTTGGACAGAAGCAGTCATTAGACGGCTAGAAGATGACTTCACCGTTGGACGCACAGGCTCTATCGAGGGTCCAGCAGAGACTTTTTGTTCAGATGCTTCATCAACACTTCGCGTCTGATCTCTCTGAACATCTTTTTGTTTCTCTTCCTTCTCAGACTTTTCAATACAGTCCAGCTTCATTTTCATCAGACTCTGCTTGCTGAACGCTGGTTGAAGCACACGATCAATGCCATGAACTCCAACATATTTGAACTTCTGCTCTGGAGTTAGGGATTTGAGATCGTTGTAAAACAGATGCTTTTCAAATACTCTTGAAAGGAGAGCAACATAAATGATAGTAATATTCTTCCCAGAGCCTTTAATGGCGTACTTGAAGCAAGTAAATAGGAAGTGTGGGAGGTTTACTTGCTTTTCCAAAATCAGATGAACCAAACAGAATTGATGAGCCTTTGACACAGAGTCCTTTGAGCCAGCTTTGTGAAGGATGGACTTGTTCAAAATCTGATGAAGAACCCTAGCCTTGTCAGTCATCCTTGAGGCTATCAGTTTGTCAAAATGGTTCTTCAGTAGACACTCCTTGATAGTGTCCATACCACCCAAATCTTCTTCCCCTTTGTCTACACAAGTGATTCCTGATTGGGCACACCCAATGGCGTTAGAGATGTTTTCCTTAGAGACAATCACTTCAGTGTTGACAACCTTGTTCCTAATTTCCCGTGCCGAAATGGTAGGGTTAGTCCAGAATTCCCTTGTAAGTGCTAGATAGATGACAGGGGATCCTTCGAAGAAACTCGACCACCCAGCGGCTTGAATGTAGGGGGCAACATCAATCCCATGGTCCGCAAAGAACTTCAGACTGACCTTGAACTCAATAAGAATCTCAGCAGATGAAACGTCAAGGGCTTTCCCTTTGCCCTTAGAGCAGAAACAGATGATGCCATAGTTTCAGATAGAAAGTTTTTCGCAAAAGAAAGATTTTCACAGAGAGAAAGAGAGAGAGAAAGGTTGAAAGTGAAGAGATAGTAAAAAGATTCTACCTTTAAGAGATAGACCTAGGTTAAAACATTTCAAATTTCAAATAAAATAAATTTTTAAAAGAAAAGAAAAGGGGTGAGGCAACGTGCATTAAATGACTGACACGCATTCCAGTTTTTTGAAACCATAAAAAGCAGTTTTACAATTATGAAAACGAAACTGACTCAGTTAGGGAATGCGAATTAAATTTTCCTTTCGGCAAAGATTTAGTTCAATTAATGTAATGGATGAAACAGTCATCACATACATTGGACTCACATATATTGGACTAAAACAAATATTGGACGCATGTATTAGACTCATGATTAATCAATGAAATGCATGTTCAAATGTTTTCTTATGAATGTGAATCTGTCTTCGGCTAGAGGTTTGGTGAAGATATCTTCCCATTGATGGTCAGTATCAACAAATTGAACATCAATTATTCCTTTTTGCACATAATCTCTAATGAAATGATGCTTGATTTCTATATGTTTTGCTCTAAAATGCAATATGGGATTTTTTGATAAATTAATAGCAGCTGTGCTATCACACATTATTGGAATTTTACTCATAAATACATTGTAGTTTTCCAACTGATGTTTAATCCATAGAAGTTGTGAGCAGTAGCTTGCTGCAGCAATGTACTCAGCTTCAACAGTTGATAAGGCAATTGTGCTTTGCCTTTTGCTTGACCATGAGACTAAGTTGGCTCCAATGAAGTGACAACCTCCACTGGTGCTCTTTCGTTCTATTCTGTCTCTAGCATAGTCAGCATCACATAATCCAACTAATCTGTATTCATCAAATTTCATATACAATAGACCCAGATTAGTAGAACCTTTAAGATATCTAAAGACCCTTTTAACTGGTGAGAGATGAAACTCTCTTGGATCATATTAAAACCGAGCACATAGACAAACACTGAACATAATATCAGGTCTGGACGCAGTTAGATATAAGAGGGAACCAATCATACCTCTATATACCTTTTGGTCTACCTTTTTGTCTTTATCATCTTTGTTCAGTACGAATGTTGGATGCATTGGGGTATTCATTGGTTTGCAATCATCCAATTTGAAGCGTTTCAGAAGCTCCTTTGTGTACTTCGTCCGATGAATGTAGACTCCGTCCGATGTTTGTTTGACTTGAAGTCTGAGGAAGAATTTTAGTTCTCCCATCATACTCATTTCAAATTCCTTCTGCATAAGCTCAGAAAACTCTTGACAAAGATATTCATCAGTTGCACCAAATATTATATCATCAACGTAAATCTGAGTAACAATAAAATCCTTTTTATTAGTTTTTCTTAAAAGAGTTGTATCCATTTTTCCTCTTGAGAAACCATTCTCCATTAGGAAAGTGTTGAGTCTCTCATACCAAGCTCTAGGAGCTTGTTTGAGTCCATATAAAGCTTTCTTAATCTTATATACATGCTCAGGATGGTTTTGATCTTCAAAACCAGGTGGTTGTACAAAATAGACTTCTTCGTTTATAAAACCATTTAGAAAAGCACGTTTTACATCCATTTGATAAAGCATAATGTTATGAAGTGCAGCATATGAGAGTAAGATGCGTATGGCTTCTAATCTAGCTTCTGGAGCAAAAGTTTCAGTGTAATTAATACCTTCCTCTTGTGAGTAGCCTTGAGCAACTAACCTTGCTTTATTCCTTACTATTTTGCCATCTTCGTCCAGTTTGTTTCGATAGACCCACTTGGTTCCAATGTTAGACTTATCCTTTGGCAGAGGGACCAACATCCAAACGTCACTACGTTGAAACTGGTTAAGCTCCTCTTGCATAGCGAGGATCAAACATTCATCCATTAAGACTTCGTCCACTGACTTTGGTTCCAATTCAGAGATGAAGGCTGAATCAGCTTGTTCTCTGAAGGTTGACCTTGTTCGAACTCTATCATTTGGTTTGCCAATGATTTGATCCTTAGGATGATAAGTCCTGAATTGCCATGATCGTGGGGTGTTAACAACTTGCTGAGACGTTGATGCGTCTGATGCGTTTTGAGTTGCGTCTGATGCTCCATCTTCTTTAAGCGTTGGACGATCTTCTACATCATTCAGATTCATATCTGCAAAAGATTCATCTAGCTCTGATAATCTCTTATCAGGCTGCTTGTTATCAAACTTAACATGGATGGATTCCTCAACAATTAAAGTCCTAGAGTTATAAACTCTAAAAGCTTTGGATGTTTCAGAGTATCCTAAAAATATTCCATTATCTACTTTGGCATCAAACTTACTAAGTTGATCCTTAGTATTCAAAATAAAACATTGACATCCGAAGGGGAGGAAATAAGAAATGTTGGGTTTGCGTCCTTTCCACAATTCATAAGGAGTCTTATTCAAGATAGGTCTTATGTATATTCTATTTTGAATGTAGCAGGCAGTATTTACAGCTTCAGCCCAGAAGTGTTTGGAAACAGAATTATCACTGAGCATTGCCCTAGTCATCTCTTGAAGAGATCGGTTCTTTCTCTCAACAACACCATTCTGTTGTGGTGTTCTAGGAGCATAGAAATTGTGATGAATACCACTTTCATCGCAGAACCTTTGGAAAAACTCATTTTCAAATTCGCCTCCATGATCACTTCTGATTGAGCTTATACATATGCCTTTTTCATTCTGAACAAGCTTACAGAACATAGTAAAGACCTTGATAGACTCATCCTTGTGGGCAAGGAACTTAACCCATGTTCATCTTGTGTAGTCATCTACTATGACATGCCCATATTTCCTACCACTGACAAAATTGTTGGACCAAACAAATCAAGATGCAACAGCTCTAGTGGCCTTGAAGTACTAACAATGTTTTTGGACTCAAAAGATTTCTCAACTTGTTTTCTTTTTTGGCATGCATCACAAAGAGCATCAGATCTGTACACAATCTTTGGTAGACCTCTTACAAGGTTATGCTTGTTTAGTCTTGAGATTAATCTCAGACTTGCATGACCAACTCTTTTGTGCCAGATCCATCGCTCATCCTCAAAAGACACAAGGCATAATGCACTCCGATTTGAGAGTTCCCCCAAATTAATCTTATAAAGATTATTTTGCCTCTTGGCAATGAATAAGATGGACCCATCAAGGTTCTTGACAATAAAGTCACCTTTATTGAAGGAAACATCAAACCCGTTATCATATAATTGAATTATGCTAAGTAAATTGTGTATTAACCCTTCAAGCAACATAACATTATCAATAAAAGGAAAAGGATGCTTACCAATCTTACCAATTCCAACTATATTTCCTTTTTGATTACCTCCAAAGGTAACCCATCCTGCAGCCTTTTCACGCAGGTCTTAGAACATGGGCTTTTCTCCCGTCATGTGTGTAACACCCCCCCTTGGGCATTATATCTTATACACGTGCGGAATTAAATTTAAAAGAGAAATGCTGGTTGCTTTCGGAAAAAGGATAATTTTACATTAAGTTAGAAAACTCGGGTGTAAAAATTTTCGACGTAAACTTCAGAACAGTGACACATACATCACAATAATAAAATCACATAATACTCAACGACACACATAAACTGGGTTTATTCACAAACCCTAAACCATCACATATAAGTTTTCCTGAAATTGTCTTTCATATAAAAGTTCTAAACTATACAGAGGTTTTCAAAACGACATATACCGATTTCTCAACATTATACATTAAAATCCTAAGAGTTGGTTTGATAAAAGAACTCTACGGACAATAGAGCCCACTACCTAGTATATATCGTACCAATGAGACTGGGCCTCGTCGTCAACAGTCTACACATCTTCGTTGTCGGCATCGAGAAATATAAGCTACAGGGTCCTGAAGTGACCCAAATGGCCGTTGAGAAGTATCTGTACACGTATCAAAAAACACAATAGGGTGTCTAACATATACAGGGAAGGGTGAGTAACCAATATATGGATTTAAACGCGATAACTACATGCACAACATATAAAACAACATATGAACATATGTAGTATCAACACAGCACAACAGCAGAAGTAACACAGGACAACACCAAGTAACAACATGTCCAACATGCATACCATAAATCGCAATATATCATATTATTCAAGTAGCAGCATAAGACATCTACAAAAGCAAAATAGTGATGTACAATAAGTAAATGTAATCATCAACAGTCATACAATGTGCGATGTACATGACTCAATGCCATGTGCCACAAGGGTAAAACTCTGACCCCACTCCATGGAGCTAACAAATCGTCGAAGAGAGTGAATGGGAGAACATGTTCCGGTTATTGCCAGCCATGGGCAGGATGCTACAACATTCGTAACGTGCATGTATCTGGCTTTACGGAAACACTCTCGACCAAACATGAAAAGTACGACATCTAGTAGAGGATATCAGTGTATTGTTCGGATTCGCCACGACACAGAAGAATCACCAACTGGTCTCATGTCAGCCCTTCGAACCCTGATACCTCCAAAGACCATTTAAGATCATCACCGTAAGATTCGCACCAGCATCTAGGTGTAAGCACAACTCATAGGCTCAAGGCCTTACAAACTCATGCAATGAAATGCCAATGCTTACACAAAGCGGATGCGATAAATCAATGTTATCCACCGGATAAACTTCAAGGTTCGCTAAGGTTCTCTTCCTTAGGAACTATACGCGTCATTGTATCATAAAACTTTTATCCACCGGATAAATCTCGTGATAACCAAACAATTCTTCTAGGCCTTCCGTCAACTGTACAGTTCCATACCTACATAGCCTCAGGATCCCTCTCGTTACGGTCATCACCAAGCTGAAACAATTGAACGACTTTTCTTGGATCCGGACCACCGGTCCATTATCGAACTACTGTTTCAAAACCCAAAACGTTTCATGTTTATGTCTTATGAATTATGCCTCAAGTCCTAAGCATTATTATGAAGAAGGATTGAGAATCCTCTTAGATAAGTCTTTGTTCCTTTCTAAGATATTAATTCCTTGAGTTTCAATTAATGAAATAAGTACTGCTTCACTTAAGTCTTCTGAAGTCATTGATGAACTAAGTCATCAATGGTATAGTGCATGGTCTTGTTCCACCATATACTATACTTAATTATCTCTTTTCTTTTGCACTAAGTTAATTACTTAACTTAGGTTTTTCATGTGTAACACTTTACGATTAAGAGTTGAAAACGCTCTTTGTAAACCAAATCCTTTCTATTTGAACACTCATTGATTTGAAAGAAGTTTGTTACTTGATTAAGGTAAAATACCTTAACTAATTTGAAAAGGCTTTTCCTTACTAGCTTAGTGTAAAACCATGTTCTAAGTAAGTGCAAAGGAAATATAATCTCATCTAATTTTCGAACTATGATTCATTTTAATTCAAACTTAAGGACAAGGTCCTCTTTATATTTGAAAAAGGGAATGTTATCTTAATTCTAAGATAAAGGTAATATCTCATTAAAAACTATGTTACCTTTCATGAAATCACTTCATCATTTTTGTTTTTGAAACACTTAGTTAATTAGATGGACTATGGCTAAAGTAAAAGACATTTTCACCTTAGTAAAAACACTTGAATGTTGAAACTTTATTTGATCTTTGGATCAAAATCACTTATTTTTTAATGCTCAAGAACAACTCATGTTCTTCCTTTTCTTTTTAACTAAGGCCGAATGCTCCCTCAATGGGATATGAAGATTTTGCTTCACCAATTTGACAAGTCATAGCTCAAAATGCTCACAAATTTATGACAAACAACAATCATACATCATTGCATCATAATCAAGCATAAAAATCCTTACTTAATCTAGAGATCAAAGTATGGTTTTTCAACATACATGGAAATAATTTTCTTCCCGTTAACATCATCATAAACATATGCTAAAGCATACTAAACTATACGAAAGCATAAACCATTATTATAATCACAACGAAGCTCAAACAAAACTACACCAATCAATCACGGATAACATATAGTTATCGGAAAAAATCCCTCAGGCAAACTCTTCTTAACCGTTGAAGTTATCCTCCGAGCAAAAGTCGTCCGATCGACACGCGAATTCTCCCGATTCCTCGTCCGATTATCCAATCACAACTACATACACATGACCAATCCAAACATCAATATTACACAACACAAATTTTCCTATTCCTAAATATATAGGATTCGGCCATGGAGCTATAAAAATAGCTAGGGATGTCCAAAAATTCCTATCTTTTGGATTCCATCCTTACTAGGTGTGGTAAGGTTAGATCAATGCCTATTACACCAAAACTTGAACCAAAACCCCATCCACCAATACATGGAGGTTTCGGCCAAGAAAACCCATATGAGCTTGGAATCTCATTTGTTTCCAACTCTTGGATCAATGATCCTCACGTATACACAACACTAGAGTAAGTCTTATTACTCAAAACTTGAATAAAAAACTCAACCTTTTTCAAGCTAGGTGGTTTGGCCACTTTAAGAAGAAATGGCTAGAAAACTTATTTGATTTCATGCTCTTGGATAATGAAAGAGAATGATGAAACTAGATCATAGAAATTGATTTGGTATTAAAAGGATTTTTCTATATGAATTTTCAAAGTTATGAATCAAAACTTGGATCTTCATGAATCAAGAGATTCAAGAGATGAAATAAAGAGATTAAGAAAGCTAGGATGGAGTTTATACCTCCTTGATGCTAATCCTTAAGAGAAAAACAACTTGATTTCACCAAAAACTTCAACTTTTTCAAGATCAAAGTGAAGAAATGGTTGAAGGAAATGAAGAACTTGAAGAACAAAGTGAGAGAAGAGAGAGAATGAGAAAGACTCGTGTGGCCTAAGGAGAGAGAAAGTGAAGGTGAGATTTTATTTTGTTTCAATGGCAAACTTGTAGTTAAGCTTAGGACATTTTGGTAATTTCCTTAAAATATCAAGCGCATAATTGTCATTTCCCCTAAATATTAAGATATTTCTAGAAAGGTAATGATGACATTGGTGAGTCACAGGGTCAAAAGGATCATTTCATAGATTCTCAGGGGCAACACGGTCTTTTCATCATAAGGCAAATGGTAATTATGAAAAAGGTCAGGGGCATTTTGGTCTTTTCGCGTCTAGATATTTTCTAAACGTCATCATTACAGAGGTGAGTCATGGCACACTTTCCTAGGTGATGTGGCTTCAACCTTATCCGTAGCGGATCACCGTATTCAGCTCCGTTGTTCACCCGTTTTTGGTTTTACGCCCGATTAACGTACGACGACTTATTTTTTTTGAAAATTTTCAAATAACCAATATCGTTGGAAATAAAATATAAAACCAAAATGTTTCGTTCACGGGTCAAAATTAGGTTTTCTTATCAGTAAAATCTTACTGTCAGTGAAAACGCAGACCGGGCTCCGCCCGAGCTTTTAACCCAAAATTTAACCATAGCTTCCTACGATAGCGTAGAGCGTGACTATGGTCTTAGATTATTTTAATTTACCCTCTAGACCCTCCAATAAAATACAAACTCGTAAATACTGTTTAATTCGAAAATCGGGGTGTTACATTACTATCCCCAAAAAAAAAAATTTCGTCCTCGAAATTTCGTGACTTATAACTAAACAGGATTTCTTAATCCCCATGTTCCACATTATACCCCGTAAGTAATCCTTCCCTAGGTAACATTGTAACCTAATGACAATCTCATACATATCCTCTGTTTGATTTACTGCTAAAAATCAAATCGCTTACCCTCAATCCATACCTTAATATCTTACCTTGGTTTCTTGACATCTGAGAAATATAATCAAACTTAACCACTTTCTTTCAACACTAATCCACTTAGGAAAATCTTTCTCTGACATATCTAACTCTTACGGTTAACACCAAGATTTAAACTGCAATGCACATTTCTTTTACAACACATCCATCAGTTCCGATCCAAGATATCAAATCTTAGTCTTAGTTTCTTTTGAACGTATTTTGCCTCTCCAACTTACATCTTAATTATGAATCTCAACCTTAAAGGACAAGATTGCACCTCTTAATGCAACTACAACCAAAAAGAAATCATATCAGGTAGAATTATCCTAATATCATAAATCTTAAACTTTTCTAACAACTTAGTTTTACTCAGGAACTCCTCTCTTTTGCTTATATTAAGCTTAGGTAAAACTACTAAGAACACTTCCTTAGAAATCTTCAAACTCATACAATTAATCTTAACTACAGACATTGATCATTACCCTAGGTTCTCCAACTACTATTTGGCCTTGATCAATACTTGACTCATAGTAATTATCTCACTTTCTCAGATTGATCTCAAAGATTCACATCTTATCAATCACAACTGTATCTTCAACAAAACTTCCATCACTTCCTGTCTATCCTGCTAAAAGAATTATTGCAGTTAGCTACTATACTTACTCCCAACCAACCTTTCAAAGATCAAATTATTTTTCTTGCTCGTCCACTGGAGTTAAGGATGATTTGTTGAGCTCGGCTTCCGCTTGGTCCTTGAAGATTAAGGAAAGAAATTTTCAACCAAGGAAATTTTTTTTCCTGGTCTCACTCTCATAAGAAAGTATATAGAAGAAATTTTTACCACTCTGAAAGAATGCAGGAATATCCAGTATGTAAAAAGATTCTTCAGTAGGTTCGTGAGTGTAAAAATGCATAGCTAATACATGTTTACAACCATGACTCTAATAAAGTCCCTTCTTTCACAAGAATTTTCCAGCAGATTTGGGAATCAAAAGATAAACAGTCTAGCCAAAAATCAGACTGGATCATATTTACCAAAAGTAAAAGTGATTAGACTAAGTTTCATCAAGAAACTTCCAGTATTAAGAAATCATTTATGTTATAATTCAAGAAATAGTCATAACAAATCTTTCAGTGAAATAATATGAAAATGTCCAAACCAAAGGACACCATTTAACCAATCCACTCAAATGTCTAATACACTGAAGAATATGTAGGAGTGTGAACACAAATGTTCCCTTGAGATCAGGCAACACTAACATTGGTGAAGTAGTCAACCTTCTCTTTAATCCTTGAAAACTTTCCTCGCGTGCTTCAATCCAAGTCCTTGAAAATTGAAAATATCGAAACAAAGAGTCAACAATATCTTCAGATAGTTGTCATTGCAAGCGAGTCCAAACTTTTCTTTCTTACTTATCTACACTGGTCAATGTCTTAAGTTCTCTTAACGAGATACTACTCCTATCTTTGTAGGGTCCATTATAATTCTTTCCCCTATGGATACATGTCCTAAGGACATCCATTCTATAACCCAAATTCATGCTTCCATTCCAGTCTTTCAACTCTATTAACGAGCATGTCGTTATCTTGCCATTCCTTTAATTGCTTACTAGCTACCTATGCCTCTACTTTAAAAGCTTTTGGTATTCTTCTACCTGTCTAAGGCACACTCGTTTAATGTCTGACACAATCCCAAAAGGATTAATGACGTGTCAACATGAGTACAACTACTATGTACGAAACATGACTTCTTACAAGGCCTCAACCCGATTAGAACCCATCAACAACACACATACTTGTGTGTCAACACACATTGTTTTGACAAGGAAACAATTCAATCAAGTCCAACCATAGATCACACAACAAAACCACAACAGACCTATTCCCCAAGGTTCCCGAAAGACTCGATCAGCTCTAACACCACTAATGTAACACCCCCCATGGGCATTACATCTTAAACACGTGCAGAATTAAATTTAAAAGAGAAATGCTGGTTGCTTTCGGAAAAATGATGATTTACTTTAAGTTAGAAAACTCGGGTGTAAAAATTTTCGGCATAAACATCAGAATAGTGACGCACACATCACAATAATAAAATCACATAATACTCAACGACACACATAAACTAGGTTTATTCACAAACCCTAAACCATCACATATAATTTTCCTGAAATTGTCTTTCATATAAAAGTTCTAAACTATACAGAGGTTTTCAAAACGACATATACCGACTTTCTCAACATTATATATTAAAATCCTAAGAGTTGGTTTGATAAAAGAACTCTACGGACAATAGAGCCCACTACCTAGTATACATCATACCAATGAAACAGGGCCTCGTCGTCAACAGTCTACACATCTTCGTTGTCGGCATCGAGAAATACAAGCTACAGGGTCCTGAAGTGACACAAATGAACGTTGAGAAGTATATGTACATGGATAAAAAAACACAACAGGGTGTCCAACATGTACAAGCAAGGGTGAGTAACCAATATATGGATTTAAACGCGATAACTACATGCATGACATATAAAACAACATATGAATATATGTAGTATCAACACAGCACAACAGTAGAAGTAACACAGGACAACACCAAGTAACAACATGTCCAACATGCATACCATAAATCGCAATATATCATATTATTCAAGTAGCAGCATAAGACATCTTCGAAAGCAGAATAGTGATGTACAATAAGTAAATGTAATCATCAACAGCCATGCAATGCAATTCGATGTACATGACTCAATGCCATGTGCCATAAGGGTAAAACTCTAACCCCTACTCCATGGAGCTACCAAATCGTTGAAGACAGTGAATGGGAGGACATGTTCCGGTTATTGCCAGCCATGGACAGGATGCTACAACATTCGTAACGTGCACGTATCTGGCTTTACGGAAACACTCTTGACCAAACATGAAAAGTACGGCATCTAGTAGAGGATATCAGTGTATTGCTCGGATTCGCCACGACACAGAAGAATCACCAACTGGTCCCATGTCAGCCCTTCCAACCCTGATACCTCCAAAGACCATTTAAGATCGTGACCGTAAGATTCGCACCAGCCTCTAGGTGTAAGTTCAACTCCTTGGCTCAAGGCCTTACAAACTCATGCAATGAAATGCCAATGCTTACACAAATCGGATGCGATAAATCAATGTCTATCCACCGGCTAAACTTCAAGGTTCGCTAAGGTTCTTTTCCTTAGGAACTATACGCGTTTTTGTATTATAAAACTTTTATCCACCGGATAAATCTCATGATAACCAAACAATTCTTCTAGGCCTTCCTTCAACTGTACAGTCCCGTACTAGCACAGCCTCAGGATCCTTCTCGTTATGATCATCAGCAGGCTGAAACAATTGAACGACTTTTCTTGGATCCGGACCACCGGTCCATTATCGAACTACTGTTTCAAAACCCAAAACGTTTCATGTTTATGTCTTATGAATTATGTCTCAAGTCCTAAGCATTATGAAGAAGGATTGAGAATCCTCTTAAATAAGTCTTGTTCCTTTCTAAGATATTAATTCTTTGATTTTCAATTAATGAAATAAGTATTGATTCACTTAAGTCTTATGAAGTCATTGATGAACTAAGTCATCAATGGTATAGTGCATGGTCTTGTTCCACCATATACTATACTTAATTATCTCTTTTCTTTTGCACTAAGTTAATTACTTAACTTAGGTTTTTCATGCGTAAAACTTTACGATTAAGAGTTGAAAATGCTCTTTGTAAACCAAATCATTTCTATTTGAACACTTAATAATTTGAAAAAAGTTTGTTACTTGATTAAGGTAAAATACCTTAAATAATTTGAAAAGGCTTTTCCTTACTAGCTTAGTGTAAAACCATGTTCTAAGTTAGTGCAAAGGAAATATAATCTCATCTAATTTTCGAACTATGATTCATTTTAATTCAAACTTAAGGACAAGGTCCTCTTTATATTTGAAATAGGGAATGTTATCTTAGTTCTAAGCTAAAAGGTACTATCTCATTAAAAACTATGTTTACTTTCATGAAATCACTTCATCATTTTTCTTTTTAAAACACTTAGTTAATTAGATGGACTATGGTTAAAGTAAAAGACATTTTCACCTTAGTAAAAACACTTGAATGTTGAAACTTTATTTAATCTTTGGATCAAAACCACTTATTGTTTTTCTTTGAAACGTAAGTTATTAAACCAATTTCTTACTTCAAAAACTTTGAATGCTCAAGAACAACTCATGTTCTTCCTTTTCTTTTTAACTAAGGCCGAATGCTCCCTCAATGGGATGAGAAGATTTTGCTTCACCAATTTGACAAGTCATAGCTCAAAATGCTCACAAAATTATGACAAATAACAATCATACATCATTGCATCATAATCAAGCATAAAAATCCTTACTCGATCTAGAGATCAAAGTATGGCTTTTCAACATACATGAAAATAATATTCATCCCATCAACATCATCATAAACATATGCTAAAGTATATTAAAGCATACAAAAGCATAAACCATTATTACAATCACAACGAAGCTCAAACAAAGCTACACAAATCAATCACGGATGACATATAGTTATCGGAAAAAATCCCTCAGGAAAACTCCCCTTATCCGTTGAAGTTATCCTCAGAGCAAAAGTCGTTCGATCGACACGCGAATTTTCCCGATTCCTCGTTCGATTAACCAATTACAACTACATAAACATAACCAATCCAAACATCAATATTACACAACACAAATTTTCCTATTCCTACCTATATAGGATTCGGCCATGGAGCTATAAAAATAGCTAGGGATGTCCAAAATTCCTATCTTTTGGATTCCATCCTTACTAGGTGTGGTAAGGCTAGATCAAAGCCTATTACACCAAAACTTGAACCAAAACCCCATCCACCAACACATGGAGGTTTCGGCCAAGGAAACCCATTTGAGCTTGGAATCTCATTTGGTTTCCAACCCTTGGATCAATGATCCTCAAGTATACACAACACTAGAGTAAGTCTTATTACTCAAAACTTGAATAAAAAACTCAACCTTTTTCAAGCTAGGTGGTTCGGCCACTTTAAGAAGAAATGGCTAGGAAACTTATTTGATTTCATGCTCTTGGGTAATGAAAGAGAATGATGAAACTAGATCATAGAAATTGATTTGGTATTAAAAGGATTTTTCTATACGAATTTTCAAAGTTATGAATCAAAACTTGGATCTTCATGAATCAAGAGATTCAAGAGATGAAATAGAAAGATTAAGAAAGCTAGGATGGAGTTTATACCTCCTTGATGCTAATCCTTAAGAGAAAAACAACTTGATTTCACCAAAAACTTCAACTTTTTCAAGATCAAAGTGAAGAAATGGTTGAAGGAAATGAAGAACTTTGAACAACTTGAAGAACAAAGTGAGGGAAGAGAGAGAAAGAGAAAGGGCCGTGTGGCCTAGAGAGAGAGAGAGTGAAGGTGAGATTTTATTTTGTCTCAATGGCAAACTTGTAGTTAAGCTTAGGACATTTTGGTAATTTTCTTAAAAGATCAAGGGCATAATTGTCATTTCCCCCATAAATATCTAGATATTTCTAGAAAGGTAATGATGACATTGGTGATTCACAGGGTCAAAAGGGTCATTTCATAGATTCTCAGGGGCAAAACGGTCTTTTCATCATAGGGCAAATGGTAATTATGAAAAAGATCAGGGGCATTTTGGTCTTTTCGCGTCCAGATATTTTCTAAACGTCATCATTACAGTGGTGAGTCATGGCACACCTTCCTAGGTGATGTGGCTTCAACCTTATCCGTAGCGGGTCACTGAAATCTCGTATTCAGCTCCGTTGTTCACCCGTTTTTGGTTTTACGCCCGAATAACGTACGACGACTTATTTATTTTGAAAATTTTCAAAATAACCAATATCATTGGAAATAAAATATAAAACCTAACTGTTTTGTTCACGGGTCAAATTAGGTTTTCTGATCATTAAAATCTTACTGTCAGTGAAAATGCAGACTGGGCTCCGCTCGAGATTTTAATCCAAAATTTAACCATAGGTTCCTACGATAGCGTAGAGCGTGATTATGGTTTTAGATTATTTTAATTCACCCTCTAGACCCTCCAATAAAATACAAACTCGTAAATACTGTTTAATTCGAAAATCGGGGTGCTACAATGTGACATGAGCATCCACTGCCCAAGTACCAGAACAGGGGTCTCCTTTGTGTTGCTAAGCAAATCTGCAACAGGGTTTATCATGTTTTTAGGTACCTAGATGGACTCGGGTCCTTTTTGGTTAGTCTGTGGTCTTCGTCCATGCATAATGTTTTTCTTTCTGTGTATGCATTTAGAGAAGTTGTGACCACTTTTCCCACATAAGTTGCTATAAACATGAGATGCATGTTGTTTGGTTTCCTTTTGATTTTTATGAAATTTGGAAACCTTATGTTAATGGTTGGGTCTTGATATTTTGTGAGAAGCTTCTTGTTTCTTAGAGTCATAGCCTAAGCCAGACTTATCGTGAGGAGATCTCGAGTACCTCAATATCAAGTTTAGCTTCTCTGATCCCCCAACAAGCTTCGATATGCTTTTGGTTAGGTTAGATACCTCTTGTTTGAGTCTGGTAACCTCGTGAGGTTGACTGGACTCAGAGGTAAGATTATCAGTTAGACTGATATTCTCAGCTTTAAGCTTATTGTTCTCTCAATAAGATGATTATTTTGTTTGATGGTGTCTTCCAGCTCTTTGTTTATTTTAGAAAACTTTCTTTTAAGCATAATATATTGATGATGCAGTAATGAGGAATCATTCAGCAGTTCATCATATGCTTCTTGAAGAGATTCAGAAGTAGATACCTCATCTTCCTCTGAGTCATTGTTTGATGAAGTGTTTGCCAACAGGCAGATGTTTGAAGCAGGAAGACTCCTTGATCCGAATAGACGATCTAAGGTGTCCAGTTTCTCCTTTGCAGTTTGAAACTGCAAGACCATCTCCAACCTTGGTCGATCTAAGGCATTGATGATACACCAATTGGCACGAGCATTTAAAGAGTGCCTTCTAACATCTTCGTTTCTCCAATCAGCTTCAAGCTTAGATGCTATTGAGTCGACTTCAAGAATTATCGTTGGACAATGATCTCCATCAGTGAATACATTCCATAACTCAAAGTCTTGAACTTGAACATACATCTGAAGCATGGATCTTCAATAAGGATAGTCCGTTCCATTGAAAATGAGTGGAACATTCCAGCATCTTACAGGAGTAACTTCCTGTGTTCTTTTTTCGGGAACAACAAGTTGTTCATCGTCTGAAGAGTCTTCATTTTGAGCATTGGACCATAGACAAAGGTTAGCTTTCTCATTTGCTTCTTCTTCTTCCTCAGAGGAATCAAGCTCTTCCCAGGTTGCCATGAAGTTCTTCTTCTTCTTTTTGAAGAACTTCTTCTTGTCCTTTAACATAAGACAGTTAGCTTTGAAGTGGCCTAGTTTGTTACATTCGAAACAGACCATCTGACCTTTGTCCTTGGACTCAGCATGGTCCTTAAAGTTTTTCTTCTGAAATGACTTTCTTTTCAAGCCATTTTTCTTTCTCCATATATTCTGAATTTTTCTGGAGATAAAAGATAGCTCATCATTGTCAAATGCTTCATTATCGGTTTGATTAGCATCATCGCTTGACTCATCAGTTTTTAAAGCTTTTGAGCTATTGGATTTTTTAGCTTTTAAGGCAATCCCTTTATTTTTCTTTCCAGGATTATCAAGATACAGCTCCTGTTTATGAGCTTGCAGCGTTCCCACCAGATCATCCAAGGTCAAAGTAGAAAGATCTTTGGCCTGGGTGATTGGAGTAACAAGTGGCCTCCATTCCTTAGGCAAACTCCTAAGGATTTTAGTGACATTCTCCTTGGTACTACAAACTTTCCCAAGGGACTTTAAGTTGTTAGTGATCGTCTGAAAATGACCCATCATGTCCAGAATGGACTCTCCTTCAGCCATAGTGAACATTTCATACTGGCCAACCAACATGATAATCTTTGAGTCTTTTACCTTTGTAGTCCCCTCATGGAGATTTGACAAGGTATCCTATATTTGTTTTGCTGATTCACATGCGTGAATCTTCTGGAATTCATCTGGACTTAGAGTGCACATCAAAGCATATCTTGCTTTGTGATTTTGTTCCATTTTAGCCCTTTCAACATCAGTCCAATCTTCTTTAGCTTTTTCTGTACCATCAGCATTGAGGCACACATTTGTACCATTCATGATTCTGGCCCAGAGAACAAAGTTTGTACTTAAGATAAAGCCTTCGAATCTCTCTTTCCAGTACAAGTAGTGGGTTCCGTTGAAGAACGGAGGTCTAGTCATGGAAGTGCCTTCCATAACTGGTTGACTCCCGTTTGGTATGCCTTGTCCTGCCATATCTATTGTAGGATCTTTTTCTCTACACGACTAAGTGCTCAACCCAAAGGCTGAGCTCTGATACCAAATGAAGGAAACTGTTTGAAATACAAGAAGGGGGTTGAATTGTGTTTCTTAATTTTCTAAAACATTTCACAAGCAGATATATATTTTCCCAAAGGGTTTGGACTCTAAACCGACAAAGGACGCAAAAATCTTTTACAAATACAGGTTGGACGCACGCGGTGAAGGTTTACTTTCAAAAACAAGCACGTTAAGAAAGCAATTTAATCCCAAAGAGTTAGTTAAAAACACACTAAGGTAAAAGCAAGGGAAAGAAAAAGAATATAGAGATATTATCCTTGTTCACCAAAGAGCTATGTCCAGTCCCCTCTACTTGGGACCTTTTTCCACTATAACAAAATCCTTTGTTACAAGTATTCAATAACTCTTCAGGCAAGTATTCAACACCTTTTCAGGCAACACTAAGTATTCTTATCCTGTCAAGAACCTTCAGGCTCAAGTATTCTTTCTAGACAAGCCTCTTCAGGCTCAGCCAACTAAGGTCTTAAGAAAGATATTTGTTCTACTAACTCACTAAGTGTGAGGGTTTGAAACTAAGCTTAGAACTCTAAACAATACTCTTCGCAAAGAGTGATATGAAAGTTTAAGAGCAGAGTAGCTAGAAAGCTTTTGATATCTTTTGATTGCTTGTTTGCTTGTATGCTTGTATTCAATTCAAGTTGGTTGGTCAGTTTGCATCTTCAAAGGTGGGACTATTTATACCCATCAAGACTTGAGCATTCTTCAGTCTTCAACGGATGGAAAAAGATCTGTTCTGATCATGCAGTAAATGCTTTGGTCCGTTGAGTCTGGTAACTTGTTGAAGCTTCTGAAAAGCAGAGTAGACTATCTGACTGATAGCTAAAAGAAGTACTGACACCTTTTCCTTGTACCCAAAAATTTCCTTTTGTCTTTCCTTTTGGAGATAATCAAATCCTTTGTGTCAGGAATAGACTGGCTTCAGTGTTCGATGATACGAAGATTACAAAGAATATTTGTCCAAAGGATAACAAGCTTTTACATGAAGAATAATAATTTCAAACTTTTTACAAGAGCGTTCGCGCCAAAAGAAGTCAAACCTAATGACTATACATTGGACTTAGATACAGCAACTTTTATTTGAAATTTGAAAGAGTCTTTGGACTCAGATACAAAGATTAAAGCTTAAAGTCCAGAAAGAGCGAGAACTTAGGCCTTGGACGTACTGTAAGTCTTTGGACTTATATTGTCCTGCACACTTAAGATAAACATATTAGTCCAAGACTAACCTTTGTTCACTTAAATTAGTCTTTTGTTAACATCAAAATCTTAAGGGATTTATGGACCATAACCACTTTGGTTCCAATAATCTCCCCCTTTTTTATGATGACAAAACATACTAATTTGATTGAACAAAGTTTTCCTAGAGAGCTAGAAAAGCTCCCCCTAAGAAAAAGCATTTAGATAGGATAACGCGGGTATAAAGAATTAAGCAATCATATATGCAATGAGATGTAATGCCAGCAAACATGTACATTAAACATGTATATAAAAAAAACTTTCCTTTTAATCAAATTTCCCTTCTCCCCTTTTTTGTCATCAGACAAAAGTGAGGATAAACCATCATTGTCCGTTTAAGATAAAATATTGAAAAGGAAAATTAAGAAGGAGGAGGAGGTGGAGGTTTGGGAAGGAAATTCTGAAACATGGCCACAATCTTTTGTAGCAATACTGCATTGTTGGCTTGGATGGAATGTTAGACAAACTCTTGAAATTCTGGATTTATAGCAAAGACTGAACTCTCGACAGTGGCCTTTGTTGCCTCTGGATTCTGTTGATCAAGAACCACACTCAAGGCATGAGACAGAGATGGGTCAGCGGGATGTACCACAGAAAGAGGTATTGGTTGAGACTTAGAGCGTTCTTTCTCTGAGTCCGCAACTTGCTCAACATGCTCTTTTTGACAGGGATCCTCATAGACGATCTCTGTGTTCCCAGTTTCCTCAGAAGTTACTTGGAGATAGTCAAATCCTTTGTGTTAGGAACATACTGGCTTTAGCATTCAATGATACGAAGATTACAAAGAATGTTTGTCCAAAGGATAACAAGCTTTTACATGAACAATAATAATTTCAAACATTTTACAAGAGCGTTCGCGCTAAAAGAAGTCAAACCTTATGACTATACATTGGACTTAGATAAATCAACTTTTATTTGAAAGGGTCTTTGGACGCAAATACAAAGATTAAAGCTTAAAGTCTAGAAAGCACGAGAACTTAGGCTTTGGACGTATTGTAAGTCTTTGGACTTAGATTTTCGAGCACACTTAAGATAAACATATTAGTCCAAGACTAACCTTTGTTCACTTAAATTAGTCTTTTGTTAACATCAAAATCTTAAGGGATTTATGGACCATAATCACTTTGGTTCCAACAGTGTTTACCCAAACTACTTCGAAAAGCGTGTTTTAAACCAAGATTTTGAAAAAGCAGACACTTAACGAACAAGCAAACAGTGGACAGACGTCTGAGACGTGAAAATCGAATATGTTCAAAAGAAACTATTTTACTTTAAAGATATTTGAGTATGCACACTTTATCCTCAAGGTGAGATATAGATAAAATAAAGAGAATAAAGAGAATAAAGCTTAAAGGGATTGAGAGATAAAGACACAAGAGTTTATCCTAGTTCACCCTTAACCTTTGGGCTATGTCTGGTCCTTGGCTTAACCAAGTTTTTCACTATAATTGATCAGGTTACAAACGAGTATTCTTTGCACACCTAGCATCTCCAGGATCAAACAACAACGAGTATTGTTTGCACACCTAGCTCTCCAGGCTCAACAAGTATTCTTTAGTTAGCCTTTTTAGGCTTCACAAATAATAGAATTTGTTTTGAAGCAACAGCTTCAGATTACAGCTGCTAGTCAACTAAATAAAACTCAACCGCTTGGTCTAAGAACTTCTCTAACATATTTACAGAGAGTAGAAAATAGAATAATGTTTGCTCAGAGTGATTCTAGAGATTTTGCTTTTCTTTTGTGTATGAAAAATAAATCTCTTTCAATATGTATGTCTATGTTATATCTGTCTTACAAACATTGTCAATGTCTTCCTTTAAATAGTCTTCACTGGAAACGATCCTTTGTGAGACATTTCTTCAACTTTGTCTTCTTTTGAGGTTGCTTTCCTTCAATCGTCCTGGGCGACCATTAATGCAACAGGATCGTTCTGACTGAGCATTAAATGGTTGAGAAATGTTGAAGATGCTTTTGTACTTGGATAGCCATTTTTATCAGAGCAGCAACTTGTTCAAAGCAACATCAGAGACTTGTGCGGCGCAAATTTCCTCTTTAGTGCAATTAATCAGTTTCGGCAGTTGTAAAGTGCCTTTGTTACGAACTAAAAGGTGTTGTGCTAGGTACGATATAACAGAGATGCTTCTTTGCTCACTTTGACTGTATGACTTATCCTAGTATCATTTGAAGCCTTAAATAACCTCATTAAATATGTCTATTACGTATATAATGCTTCTTCTAATCAGTTATTCAATACTTCAGACAAGACGCTTTTGTGGACGCTTGATAAGAAGATTGTTCTTTTGACTTTGCTTTAGACGATTAGATTGTTGCTTCGCACGCTTGACTTGCATGTGTGGTGTTGGTGATTGTATCATGACTTTATTCTATATTTTATATATAAGGCATTTATTTATTATGTTGTATTTGATGATCATATTTATAGCATAATAAAGTCCTTAGAATTGGTAGTTCATTTAATGGAATGTCAAGTATGACTTGACTGTGAGATGCCATTGAGTTATAGAATACTATTCTTAAATATCCATAGTCAAGTATTATTATTAATAAGGACAATAGTAATACATTGAGGTTATTATGTGAGTGTACTGATGACCACATTTCACGGGTCATAGATATAAGATATCAAGTCTTCACATATGTATAAATATTAGTGAAATGTTTATACTGGAGTGACCCGCTATGAGAATGCTGCATAATAGTTATGTAAGTGTCATAAACGATTCTCATGGTGACCCTAGTGAAGTAGTCCTTCGACTTGAAGTCACTACGATTCCTAACATATGTAGTTGTAGGTTTTAATACTATTAAACGTTGTCTGTAACAGGACAACTATAAAGATATTTATTAGGCCTGCAATGAAACATATTGAGGAATATGAGTGATATAGATAGGATTCGTCCCTCCGACATAATAGGGGTAATGTCTATAGGCCTCTTGATGGTATGCGACGTAGAAATGCATGACAATGCTAAGGTGGACAATATGAGATATTGGGCCCACATGATCATACGTCAATTACTAGATCAAAAAATAAATAATTGAACTTAACAAGGATGACACATTTATGCCTTATGTTCAATTAAGACATTGAGACGAAAGGACGTTGACTGCATATTATATATGGTTATAATATGGTTTTATTGTATCACCAATATTCTAATTAATTGGGTAGCAATGATGTATTGCTAGATGCCGCTCATTGTTTATAATATTAGTTAATCATTAATATGATTAATAATAATTAATATTATTGTCAATTAATTGAGAACCTATAGGGTCACACGCATAGAGCAAATGTTTAGGGAATTAATTTGATTGATTAATTAAATATGATTTAATTAATAATTAAACATTGGGCCTGTAGCGTACAGTAGCCCAACTTGGTTAGGTTAAGTGAGTGACAGCTATTAGTAAGCTGTGCACTTCACTTAAGGTATACACAACACAGAGCACTCATAATGTCTGTTGTACACCCTTGACAGTCGCGCCATCTTTTCTCTCTTTGTGTGTCGTGCCTCTCCCAATTTTGATACCTATCACTAAGCTATCTCTGATGTTGGTTTGCTCGCGTGGACTGAGTAGAGATATTTCTACTTTGCAATACTGGTGATAGAGATGAACTTCTCCCTTTGTGGTGATAGCAGCAGCGTTCCTCGGATCTGCTGCACTGTAGCTGTGTAGATCAAATTGTCATTCACACCGTAGCAGTGTTCGTGATTTACCAGTGCTACTGACGTGCTCACAGCATTCATGGTAAAGCTATGCTTCAAGAGGTAAACACAATATCCTTGTGATTCATGTGCGATACGTGGTCCTTTAGTAAATGGATTTTTTCGCTCAAGAGGTTTTTATAAATTGTTGTTTTAAAAATTATCTCTCTTGAAACCCCAACATGTGGTTCTTTAGAGTAGACGCTTGAAAAGATGTCTTGTCTTTGTTTAGATCAGACACTTCATTTGCTTCAGACGCTTCCTGGTAAACATCTTGTATTCTTCCTTTATTAAAGTCTTAGACGCGTTCTTTGCGTGAGAATATTCTTCTTCTTCTGATAGCTCAATCAGACGCTTGAACTAAAATTTAGCTTCAATTCAAATCTTTCTTTCTTCAGACGCATAAGACTTGTTTAAATATTATTACTGATTGAACAATGAATAGATATGTGGAAGCTAGCATGACTTGCTTGTCAGATGCTTTGATGCTTTAACGTGAAAAGCTTTAAAAGATGTCAGATATATCTTTATTCAAGATATACTTGCATAGATATACTTCTGTTGATTTTGCACACTTAAGCAAACCATCAGCAATGTTCACACAGTTCATTTAAATCATTAACCAAATGTTTAGATACATCAAAACTCAAGGATCAGACGCTTAACACAGACTAGCAGATGCATATTAAGGCTGACAGATGCTTGGAGACCTAACAAAAATGCATTTAAAGGTGTTCATAGGCTATTTATAGAGCCTTGCCCTACCTTTCGTGTAAAAACGTGAAAACACACACCTGATGACAAGCACGACCATGCTCCCTTTAAGCACGGTCGTGCTCCAGCACGATGGGCTGCACTAGCTTTAGATTTTTATGACGCAAGATCGTGCTCTGATGGTGTTAACCAGCACGATCTGTGCTCCACCAAGCACAGTCTTGCTTCCTTCAAGCACGATCGTGCTCACGTAAACTTTTATGATTTCTCCATTAAACTCTTTCCTAAGCTTTTAATTAATTATTTTAGTGATATGATACTTAAGTATTTCTTAGATACGAATTTTAGGATACAATGCCTCTGGTTTCTAACCATGGCATGGCTTATTGCCATAATCGATTACCTTAATTGATTAGGCACATTTTGTTTTTTGTAGAAAATCCTTGGTTGAGTTCATAATCGATTAGGATACTGCTGACTTGTATTCCCTATATGTCCAAGGGTCCACCTCATCGGTTATGCAACTTGATCAGCAGACTTTTGCAGTAAGTGTGATCTGTTTGATTTTTCAGGTATTCCTATGTTTGATTATGAATTTTCCCAGAGATTTATTTCTATGAAGTTTTATTTGAACTAAAATTGTGACTAGGCATGTCATAGCATCTTACCATTCAAATTTTGTAACAAGTTAGTGCAACAACATCAAAGCATACCAAATGAGTAACATGTCATAAACATACCACATGACATCAACACTACATCAATAAAGTAAATGTTACTTCATCATGTGTTTTCATTTCATATTCAAGTTCCTATGTGGCATACCAACGTAGTTCATCTTGTTTAATTTGACAGACACAAGTTCATCTTCATACCATCATTTTGAAGATTTCACATTTAAGAATATATATGAGGTAAAGGGGTTTGTTACCTTGTTTTTTGAAATCACAAGACTTCCCTTTTGTTGGAGAATAAAGTCCCACATGGGGCAAAATAAAGACAATTGAAATGTATATAAGTTGGGAAGCTTGAGTCCCAATTGTCTAGACCTTTTGGACAACAAAGTAACTCCCAAACTTATTATACAAATCAACTCACTCTTTCAATTGGGCCCAACCTTAAATGCTAATATCTTTCTTACCCATTGACCTTGGTTGGACTTCTGCCTTTAGAAATATCCATATCGAGCTTGCGAAAATTCTTCATCAAGAGACTTTTTCTCCCTTTGTTTGTGAAAACATCTTTTAGCTTGGGAAGGGCCTTCCTTAATGTCATTTATCTTTCTACACCAAATTGTTTTCTTTTTTGTGCTTTTTCTGCACATTAAACAAAGTGGAGACGTTCTTTGGTACCTATTTAATTTTGGGTCCTTGTGGATTAGTGGATAAGTAACTTGTGCATTAAATGAAATATTAATAAAATACTAAAGATAGATGAAATATTTTCTAAACACTTTGAGGTTTTTATTTCTAAATTCATGATGTCGTCTCCTATCATATTACATGCATTTTTCTAATCAGCTTTTAGGAGATCGAATTCAATTTCATTTATCTTTAAATTCCATTGAGCCATCTAAGGACTGTCTCGATTTTCTACACACTTGGCTTCCCATTTATGTGATTGTTGTCTTTGGTATGAATTTGAAGGTATTTTTTGTCCAATGATCTTTTCCCTCATGTTCACGTGTACACTTTCAGTCACAAAATTGTTAGTGACAAGGTAACTATGATTGAGCATATCCAAAATATCCTTGGCACAACTACAATTTTTAATTCTCTCATAAGCATAATCACATAAACAATTTTGGAGAATTTGCATAGCTTTAAGATTTAAACGAAAAGTGATTTTGTCAAACTCAGTCTGATGTTATTTGGGTTTGAGAATTAGTCCATTAACTTCGATGTCCCATAAGTCAACATCAATTGACTGTATAAAGAATTTTATTTGGTTTTTCTAGTAAAAGAAATTCTCACCATTAAAGAATGGTGGTTTGGCAAACTCAAAATCATTCATTTTGAAAAACTTTTAATACGGTTGCAAGCAAAAGAAGATCTTAATTGTAAGCTGTTAAGCTATCAACCAGAGCCAAAACTCTGATACCACTTGTTGGTTGTGACAACCATCATTCAAGAGGGGGTGAATTGGGTGTTTGAATAAAAACAAAACTCTTAAACCAAAGAAAACCTTTTTGAGATATAAAACAATATTTGCAACGGTTTTATCCCGATTCGCCCACCAACCACCAGTAACCTACGACCAGTCCCCACTCCAACCATGAGATTTTCTTCCACTAAATAAAAAAGCTTAACTCGGCTCGCACTTGCAGCCGTTTTACAAAACTAAGCTTAACTGGTGGTTGTAACCTTTACAACCTAAGACTTAACAGGTGCTTAGTACCTTCACAATATCGAGCACTCTTCACAACCCGGGATACCTCCTTCCTCCGTGAAAGAGCCTCAAATAAACTAAAAAGAATATCACCTCCCTTGTAGAATCTCACCCAAACAAAACATAAGGAATGTCACCTTTCTTGCAAACCTGGGAATCACACCCATACAATCACAAGGAATATCACCAACCTTGCAAACCTGAGAATCACACCCAGACAACCACAGGAGATATCACCTCTCTTGTAAAATAGTGAAGAAAAATAGGTTTGAGTCAAACAACGCTTACCAAGATAATGCACTCTTAAGAGTGTGGATTAAAAACTGAAGAACAAGAAAAAGTGCACCTCAAATGTGCAACAATACAGTCAAGTACCTATGATATTCAAAAGGATTAAAGTATGGCTTAAGAGTATCAAGTTGAAAAGAAATAGAGAAGAAGATATTGATTCAAGAATTATGTTTTCTTTTTTTCAAAAGCCTTCTAAGGATATTTAAGAACATTTGAAATTATAGTCATTGGAATTATAAAACGAAATTAATAAATTAAAATATTTTCCTTTTCTGAAAATTTAAATTTTTTTTTTTGAAAACTAGTTGTTGTAGCCATAACTGTAGCATATAGAGAAATAAAATATTTCCTTTTCACCACATCATAATCGATTATCATAGATTCATAATCGATTATAGTTTTTCTGCTATAAAGTGCGATTTTGATAAAGCTCACATAATCGACTGTCCTAATCGATTATTTCTTCTTTGGAAAACTACCCGGTTTTACAGTATGATCAAAATCGATTATTTCACAAGCATAATCGAATATACCTCTTCTGTCAGTCAAAAATATTTTTAACGTAAAATCACAGACTTCCCATAATCAATTACATAATCGATTATTGCTCCATAAAAACATAGTTGAAAGATAAAAAACATTTTAACAAGACAAAGATAAAACAAGGTTTTTCGCAAAACAAATTTAGATATTAAAACATTTTAAAAACAATTTTTTACCAAAAAAAACATTTTAAAGAAATTTTGTCATAATAATCTCTATCACATCTTACAAAAATTTCTAAGACCTTACTTCTTTGAATATTCTTGAAGTCTTTTGTTCTTAGTTTTGAATTTTTGTTCTTCTTGAAATTCTCCACAAAAGTCCTTGAAATATTCATCATTCAAGTTCTTCACATGTACTTGTTTTTGTTCTTCTTGATAAGTATAGAATTGTCCTTGAGTTCTTTGCTTTTCAAGCTCTTGACATATCCTATCATTAGTGTGACTTTCCAACCTGAACTTGTCTATATTCGACTTACTCATAAACCATATTAGTTCAAGGTATAGAAGATAATGATAATATCCATGTTTTACATTCCATACAAGGTAATTATAATATCCAAGTTGAATATCTCATCTCATAAAGACATATTTCAAGATTATAACATTTAATAAGTCTCATGTCTTATAATAAGATCATTGTGTTAGCATCATCATATATCAAGTATTCAATCAATCATATCCCATTGACAATCAAGCGTAACCTCATTAATTCATATTAAATTACATACTACATTATATTAACGTATTATGACCTTTTTATATGTCAACATCAAAGCCTTAAGTTCAACGGATTCTAACACTATATTTTTCAACATCGAAACCTAGAGAACCTTAAGGTTTACATCTTCCACTATTGTGACTTTTTTTCTTGCCCTTCAAAGGATGATACTTGTCATGCATGGAATTCTCAATCAGTGGAAGGACCCACGCCTTTTTTAAGATTTGATTTTTCTTTATTCTAATCCTCCTAAACAATAGAAACTTCCCTTTTCTCTCTCCGGATCTAATTCCCAGATTTGAACTTTTTTTTTCTTGATTCACGTACCAACAGGCTTTACTAAGAGGATCCCCTTTTTGAATAACTTCCGGATTTAAATGCACAGAAGTCGTTGTAGAAATCTTATCATGATTGGTCTCATTATTAGCATATATTAAAACATCAAAACTTGAGGTATCATTAGGCGAGAATCTCTCCTTGATACCAAACAAATCTTTATTCACATTACTCCCCTTGCATCCCATCGAATTAGCATTTTGGAGCTCCTACGCGCTCTCCATCAAACCATCATCCACGGCCCAAACTGTTCTTCCCCCTGCATCGCTGAGTCCCTGCTCACCTAAACAACTGTGTCTGACGTGACCCCATATGTACTCCCTTGGCCTCCATTTGGAATCTGTTCCTCCTTTTTGTTAGGGCAATGCTCCTTCACATGTCGATAAACCTCACACTTGAAACACACCATACAGATCCCTTCATACTCTATTCTCAAAGGTTCTCCATCAAGACAATAGCTTGATAACAAAGGTTTATCCAGATCCATCTCTACACTGATGCGAACAAATTTACCTCTACAGTGATTTACTGTATTAAAATCCACCTTCAAGGTGATACCAATAAGGTCCCTAATATTCTTACGTGCCTTCTTATCATTATATTCCATAGCTAATCCGGTAGTTATACCCATGCTGCAATCTTACTGATACGGGTGGCATATGGTTTGAACTTTGCCTCCCATTTCCGAACCGTCAAATAATAATCAAAGATGAGTCAAGGCCCCCCTATAAGAGCATGTTCACAGTCATCTTCCGCACAGAATTTCATAAAATAGAAATCATTCCCCGTGTCAATAAGAAGTATGGAACTACTACGAGCCCACACCAATTCATTCTTCTTCTTCAAGACAACATATCCTATTCTCTTCCCCCAAAGCTTTACTATCAATGTATTTTTCCAGGCCTTGATAGCTGTTTCTTCTCTTCACTGTCAATGATAATATTAGGGCAACCCTTCCCATCCACCTCCACCGTGTATGACTTGTCCCCCTCTTTTTTTCTAACCTGCTTCTCACTTGTACCTACCCTATAGGACCCCTCGCTCCCGTCACTCTCTTCCATGTCCTCATCCTCACTACGAGAATTAGACTCCTTCGAAAAAGACATCATCCCTCCTAACCCTCCACCAAACTCCCCATAAACAAGACTTTGCTAATAAGACCTTTTGAAAACCCCTTCCTCCATGGGTTGAAGGGACGATTCACCATAGAAAACCGTTCCGTGTTTACTACTTTTTTCTTACTTCTTTGAAGCAAATCAATATTTTTCAATGAGATCTCCTAACGGTACCGGTATTCCCCGTCACCCTCTCTCCACAAAGTTTATTTAGTTTTAGTAACATTTATTTATTTCAGTACAAACTTATTATTAACCACTCAACTAATAATGTATCATTCTGCTCAAATTATTATTTGCCCAAAACCAATCACCAAAATAAAACTTATTCATCCGGTAAAAAAATAAAAAAAAAAAAACTAAAAAAACTTATTCACCAAACTGATCCAAATATTTAAAGTTCTTTCCACACTAATCTTACAGCAACAAGAAGAAGCGATCCTTAACGAGACGTTTCTGTCTCATATGACGGAAATCGTTACCGCGTCCGTCATAACGTCGTCTCGTCTCTGATTCTTCCTCCGTCACAAACCCTAACCTCTCTCTCTCTGTTATGGTTATGGCCACTAAAGACTACCCTCTCCTTGATTCTCCCTCTCATGCGCTGCCCCACCTACACGACCCCACGCGCCACCACTTCCCTTCCTCTTCTTCTTCCAGCCCCCCTCCCGACTCTGCCACCGCCGACTACTACTCCCATCCTCCCTTCTCCGACGTCGCCGACGACTCCTCCGATCCTGCCAAATCCGCCTCCGCCGTCCACACCCCCAATTCCAAGCGGTCCTCATCCTCCGCCGGCGCCGCCGGAAGTCCCTACTACTACAACAAGAAGCTAAAGTCCTCCTCCGGCTACGCCGATCCTGACCCAGCGACCGACGCGGCGTTCCGAGTCGGAGATTACCGGAAGGACCGGGAGGAGTGGAGTGACACGGCGATCGCGTGCCTCCTCGACGCGTACACGGAGAAGTTTAACCAGCTGAACCGCGGGAACCTCCGCGGCCGTGACTGGGAGGATGTGGCGGAGGTCGTCAGGGAGCGGTGCGGCGATGCGGGAGGCGATAGAAAGCACAAGTCTTATAAGAGCGTTGAACAGTGCAAGAATAAGATTGATAATTTGAAGAAAAGGTACAAGGTGGAGCTTCAGAGAATTGGGAGTGGTGGAATCAGTAGTAGTCACTGGCATTGGTTTAAGAAGATTGAAGCTATTGTTGGGAACTCTATGACTGTGAAGACTGTTTCTGATGATGAGAAAGGTGGCGGGGGTTCTAATTCTTCTTCTTTGGTTGTGGCTAGACTACCTAAGAACAGGTACTAGTTTTGATTTTTTTTTAAAAAAAAAATCATCTTTGTATTGTGTTAATAGTTGGTTGTGAAGACTGTGTGTGCCTATGCATTTTGTGTTTTATGATGTGGGTGTTTGAGTTCGAATGAAGTGGTCTTGTTTCTAGAGTTAAACTCAAATCAGTATTAGCTGTTGTATTTGGAAATGTTGTGTGGTCCATAGATTGATGAAGGGAATTTCACAATTTCTTGAATTTTTTTGGGTTTGTTTTAATTAGTAGTTGATTATGCTTATTGATGTGGGTATTTGTGTTGGAATGCACTAATCTTGTTTCCAGAGCAAACTCCAAACAATAATGGCATCTGTTTTGTAAATATTTTATATTGTATATTCCATGGATTGATGAAGGGGATACTGTAAAGTTTTTATTTTGTTTTAGGTAATATTTTAGTTTTGATTTTATTGAAATTTTGGTTTTGGATAGGATCCAACTTTGTCATCCTTCGATCTATGTAGCCAGTAGCCTCACCCTCCCTTAGTGGGATAAGGATTGGTTGTTGTTGTAATAGTTCAGGTTTTTTGTTCTAGGTGGTGACAGGACATGCTTTTTAGCTGTTGATAGCTAGTAGCAGTTGCTGTTGTTACTTAAATAGTTGCTTGTAAATGGTATATCATGCTATAAGAGATATTGAGATGCTCCTCTGATGTTAGCTATACATCTGTTGGCAGATATGCACCTAACAATGCTTCCGTAGCGAATAATGTCAAATCAAAACCCGCATCAAATCTAAAATGGCGTAGAGTTGTGTTTAAAATTAGCGGCTCTGCATTGGCTGGAAACTGCCAGAGTATTGACCCCAAGGTGCCAGTTTTGTTCTTGGTCCTATTGCTATTAGACATTCATTGGATTTTGGTTTTTGGGATATTTGAACAAATTTGATTGATTCCTACTCTTCGAGACTTAACTGGAAACTGCAATTCAACTGCTTTCCTTCCATCATTAGGTGGCAATGCAGATTGCTAGGGAAGTGGCAACAGCTTGCCGCCTTGGGGTGGAGGTATTCCCTCCCCTTTTGTAGTGCTTATTATTTTAATGTGCCCAGGGTTTCAGTTTATGTGAACATTGCTGAAAGCTCAATTTACACAGGTGGCCATTGTTGTTGGTGGTCGTAACTTCTTTTGTGGAGATGCATGGGTGTCTGCTACTGGGTTAGATAGACCTACGGCATACCAAATTGGGTAAGTGTTCTAGTGCTTTGATGGCTTTTAACTCATAGTAATCCTTGATTACATATTGAAATTATTTATACTGATTAACCATTCTTTGAAAAAACGATCCTTTTTTGTAAGGCCCTGTATTGAGTACAGGAATGAGATTCTGAAAATATAATTGGATTCTGATTAAAAATAAGGCAAAGCTTTTAAAGTAATGTAATATCAACTTTGAATTGCCACCAACATGTCTGTGTTCGAGAATCCTATTATCTTTATTTACTAATGTATTTAAATTGAGAATGATCATCAATGCAATAATAGTTCCCCGCCCCCCTTCTTTAGTTGTTGGTTGCATGCTCTGACTATACGGTTATTGTCTGTAAAACAAGTATGATGGCAACAGTTATGAATTCTATTTTGCTTCAATCTGCTTTGGAGAAGCTGGGTGTTCCGGCGCGTGTGCAGAGTGTATTCTCTATGCCAGAGGTTGCTGAACCATATAGCAGGCAACGAGCTATTAGACATCTTGAGAAAGGAAGGGTTGTCATATTTGGTGGTGTCGGAGCTGGCACTGGAAATCCACTCTTTACCACTGATACAGCTGCAGCTCTCAGAGCTTCTGAGCGTATGATCTTGCCCTTCCCTATTGCATCTCATCCTTTAGCTCTCGTTTTATATGTTGATTCCAATCATGGGTTGAACTATTTTGTGTTCGCTTATATTATTCTGCACCCTTGCACATATCTTCTTAGAACGGTTGACTAGGAGGAAATTTTTACTGACTTCTAATTTTTTTTCCCCAGTTAATGCAGATGCGGTTCTGAAAGGTACTAATGTTAATGGGGTCTTTGACTGTCATCCCCGTAATGACAGTGTAACACTTGATCACATTTCCTTTAGAGAAGTTGTTTCTAGGGGCATGACCACCATGGATATGATGGCACTAGCATACTGTGAAGAGAACGGAATACCTGGTTGGTGTTTTCTCCCTGTTTTCATCCAATGTAATCTTCTATTATGTGTACCCTTTTGTCTGAATTATTCATTCTCTCCAGTTGTAGTCTTCAACTTGCTTGAACCGGGGAATGTCTCAAGAGCATTATGTGGAGATCTAGTTGGCACTTTGATCGATCAAACAGGAAGAGTCGAGCACCAGCTTCCTAGTTAATCATGAATAATTTTGTATGTAATTGGATTATGATATCACTTCATCTTATATACGTAGTTACCCGATTCTCCCTCCCGCTTTTTTTGGGTTAAAATGCATTTTTCATCCCTTCACTTTTTCACTTTGATGATAATTGTCCTTTCATATTTTTGGCGATATTGGTCCTCCCATAATTACAGTCTTGCATAAAACATCCCTTCGTCACATTGTCGTCCAAATTCAAACGGAAGTTGCATACGTGGCTGACGTGTCTCACGCTGAGGTTAATTAAAATAATACTTAATAAAATAACTATAAATAACATAATTTTGAATAATTAGATCACTAACTCATGTGGGATATTGAAAGGATCGAGTGAAAAATTAGAAACCTCTGCCTAGGGTTTCCATTTGCGGACGATGAAGGAATTAGAGATTTGGTGAGAGATTAGGGAAATTAAATTAGTGAGAACCATCATTTATGAACGAACACTCATATTTGTCTTCATGAAGAATTTTGTTCGCACGCGAACCTTGGAGTGGAAAAGGACGAAATGGATTTCGATCGCAGTGACCTGTGATTCTATTTTTTTTTTTTTGGGGGAGGGGGGGGGGGCGAAAGTCCTTAACAACTACATATGGATATAAGTGATTCTTTCTTTATTTTCATTGGAAAGATTTTTTTTAGTTGTTTGTTTGTCGTGTGTCGAGAGTGATGAAGAAGGTGATGCTAATTAAGTGTAATGCTGGGGGATAGGGGATTTTGAGAAGTGAGAAAAATGATGGAGTACATTTTGATACTCCAAATGATTTCTCAGAATCTGAGGATGAAGAGTATGTTGCCAAGGGTGATAAGGATGAGAGTGACTCAGATGTGAATCGAGATGACAATGATTATGATGAGAGTTGGGATTGGACAATCAACCTGCTTCCTGAGACACTTGATTCACCAATGCCTAACAGAGCTACATAAACACTAGTGGCAGGAGACAATGTTGATGATAGTGGGGTGAGAGTTGCAGCTGGAGGTGTTAAATCTCCTACATATTCTAAGAATGTTGACCCAACCACTTTGCTGGCTTTTTTTATGAAATGGAAGATTTGTAAGATTTGGATAAACCATCTTCCAGTGATGAGGAGGAGGGGCTTAGGAACAAATATCCTAAATATAAGATGCCTCGAGATAGTGTGAAAGTAGTGCTTGAAATATGGCTTACCTTCACTATAGGGGAGCTTGTGAAGGATGTTGTGAAGGAATATGCCGTTAGTGAGAAGAAGAATGTGTGGATTACCAAAAATGACAAGCAAAAGGTTGTCATTAAATGCATGAAGGGGTGTCCTTTTTATGTGAGGACCTTAAGTCCTATGGAAATGGTTATTATCAAGTTGTGATATGTCTAAATAGTCACACATGCTATAGAACAGCCAAGAATAGGCAAGCCAAAACAAGGTGGCTTGCAAGGAAGTTTATGGTGACTTTGAGGCACTCACCACAGTTAAAGTCCAAGGCCTTAGTTGAGAAAGCCAAGGAGAAATGGGGTGTCCATTTGTCCAAATACTATTGCGTTGTGAACACACTTTAGGGCAGTGTATCCTGTCGCAAAATTAATATAGGATGGAAATCTAGATTACCCAAGAGATTAATTATGTAATATGCAAGTGACAAAGTAAGTACTGGAATAAAGAAATCCTTATGCTATTTAGACTAACCGAAATAATAGTAATAACATGATTTAAGCAGTAGTAACAGATAAACAAGAGTAATAAAGAGTTGAGAAATCAAGAGTAAAAGAGCCTAGAGTCATGGTTTCACTTGTACTTTTGATACCCCCAAATCCTAGTTCTATTCAATTTCGCAGTTGGTTTTCGAATATCAATCACTCTACTAAAACTATTAATTGTTTGTCAGGCAATCAATATTCTTTTCCCTAGATGAACCCAATGTTTGTCAGAAAAAGAGTTTAAATTATTAGAAAGCATAAAGAGCAAAGAGGTTGAATGACTGAAAGGAGTAAATCACGTTTGATCATGCTATAATTTAAGCTTCGATTATCTTATAGATCTACCAATTAATTGCAATACGACCGCTGATCAACCAATTGATTAAGAGCATACAAAGGGTGCGCAATCCTAGTATGGGATGAAAAACAATAGAATAACACTATTCAAACCATAACTTGGAAACCAAATAGAATTCGAATTAAAGCTAAGACATATCAAAAGGGGTTTCTTCTAATACAAGATCCACCACAACTCTAGTGGTGAATTTAGCTACTCATAATAATAGATAAAACCAAGTTCAACAAAGGGAAACGCATCCTGAGGAATTAAGAAGAAGTGTTGCCAACTTAACTCCCAAGCGCAAATCCTACTCTAGAATTCTAAACACTACCAGAACTATAAATTTACTATAGAAAGCTATTAGAAAATATGATAGTATGATAGAATATCCAAGAATGTCCTTATAGTGGTATAGAGGGCCTCTATATTTGGAAAATATGAGAAAGAGCCCAAAATTAGGTCTTCAGCGCCGCCAGCACCAGCGTGCTCATTATTCAACACGGCCATGCTTCCTATATGCCAGGTCGTGCTCAATTCTGTACGGGCATACCAATTTCGTAGAATCAGCGTCATAGTGCACGTGCTTCAGCATGGGCGTGCTCAACTTCTGCACGGCCATGCTTCCTATATGTAAGGGCGTGCTTGAACAAATCAGACCTTGCTTCTCTGAGTCAGACCTTGCTTCACTTTGACATGGGCGTGCTGGTGTCTGGCACAGCCGTGCTTCGTCTTCAGAGGTCAGCTTTAAGTCAATTTTGTAAGGCCATGTTTGGATGGTTGAGCTGAGAGGCTTGCACGGGCGTGCTACTGTCTGGCATGGCCATGCTCTAGTTCAGAACTTCATTATTTTCTTCCTTTTAGCTTAGAAACATCCATATTTTATTAGATACTCATCAAGCTACCTCTAAACATCAATTCTGTAAAAACTTAAGTAAAAGGGTGAAATATAATGATAATCATCATGAAATGCATCAAAATTCAACCGAATTACCCTTATAAAATGCACAGAATTAAGGTTTATCAAACTTCCCACACTTGAGTATTTCTTGTCCTCAAGCAATTATCTGGCTTAAAAGAGTTTTCAAGATAGTTTTCACATTTAAATCAGCGGAACCCAAAACAAACAGAATTTTCAGGATTGCGAGGATAGTCACACAAGTATATTTCTCAAAAGAAAGTCAAGATATTACCAAATTAGAAACTTTAAATTCCTTGAAATCAAATTTTCCAAAAGACCATATGTCATTCCACTCACAATCTCTCAGTGTATTAGGCAAAGATATTAAAGCACTCAAGATTCTCAAAGTAAATACATTACCATAGGCTTGTCCATTGACAAAATCTCCAGAATATGATTCACATGCATGCAAAAGAAGGAAGGGGTCTTTCACGGTTGAAAAGGGGCCAAGGCTTTGATGTTAGGTGTGATAGAGAAAGAAAAGAGATATTCAAAGGGCTAAATCAACAAAAATAAAGCAATAACCTCTTAAAGCATGAAAGAGCATGAAGTGCAATTGGCACTTTTTCACAAAATTTTCAAGAACCTACTACTTTTCTTCAACCTTTCCTTCATTTCCTTTGCCATAAGCTTGCTTTTTCTTTTTCTTTTTCTTGCTTCTTCTCTTTATTTTATTTTCACCAATTTTTCTATCTTTCTTTTTATTTTCTTTTTCTTTTTCTTTTTGAATAAAGAGAGAGAGAGAGAAGCCTTTTTTCTTTACTACCAGCTTATTTCTAACACTTTATTTACATAAAGGGATTCACAATAACACATTCCTACTAATGTTCCATTATACTTCTAAGAGGTCACCAAAAACAATTTTCAATTTTTAAATAGGGACCAAAGAAAAGATTTTTTCTTAACGGCTCAAATTGGGCAACTTGAGGAAGTGTTTAACAAAATAATGTGGGCCATAAAAATACCTAAGAGTGCCCTAACTAGAGTTCCACATGCATATAAGTCAAATTCGCCTCAAAATGGTCTCAAGACAAGTTCTAGAACATATTCACCTGAGAAATTACACTCATCAAAGAAAAAAAGGGTTAATATCAAATAAATTTAGCATTATAGCTTAACCCTATAAAAACCAAAGTCTCACATTTAGAAGTTAAGTCTAATGAAAAATTATCAATCAAGGAATTTTCCGCCAATTTTTAGTTTTCGAAAGACAAACTTTTTCAAATAAACTTATGAGATTATCATAGCTAGCAATTCATCAAAAAAAAAAAAAATTTTTTTTGTAAGGGGTTTCCTTAATTTTCATCACAAAAGAATTAAGCCAGTTAATTGAATGCAACCATATCATCATGAAAAATATACATTTTTCCTTCCCACACTTTAAATATACAGTGTCCTCAATACAACGCAATTTAATCATGAAATACAAGAGGAGAGAAGGAGAAAAGAATATTTACAAAAATAACCACTTGATACAATAGTGTAAACGCTTAAAGTATCAAGATGGTGTGATCAGTGTGGAGGAGGAGGATGATAGCCCTGAAGTAGCTGTAAGATGGTGGCTAGTGAGGCCTGCTGCTGCTCCGCTTGAAAGTCAATGCATTGATATAGGCCCTGAATGGTCTCCTGCTGGGCCTGGATACTTGCCTGCTTTGCGTCAAGGCGCTGGGTCATGTGCAGCTCAAGGCGGTCTATCCGTGCGACCAACCTATGAAAATCTATCCGAGGTGTAGCTGGCTGCTCGGCAGGCTGATCAAATGCTGAATCCTGGGGCATAGAAAACTGTAACATCCTGAAAAACCTATGTCTGTCTTTTAATTGTTTGTGTGAATAACTTGACTGAGAACACAATTTGATTAATCATAATCATAAAAATAGTTAATAATTAGAAATTTATATTTGAATTTCAATTATGAACTTAATAATCATAAAATGTTGTTTTGAGACTGATGTGTTGTTTTGGGTCGGAACCGGTAAAATATTATTATTTTAATCGGGACCGTTTTTTACCTTGGGATGTGTTCCGAGGTCGGGGAAGTAATCTGGCCTGGGGTCGGGAAGTTGTTCTGGCCCAAAGTCGGGTGTAGTTCATGACTGTTTTTCACGTTTCACGAGACGTTGTCACCTTTATGTCAACCATCCATCACATTTTCATTCCTTTAATCAATGGATTAACTTTCTATTACTCTTGGTTAATAACCAATCATGCTTACCTTTTTGGGAGAAAGCTAACTTAACCATTTAAAGTTAATCTTGGCATCTTTAATCTTATGATCAACAAGTATCATCTCTTTAATCCTTAACTCTTGGATCTTTTACACTTAGTTCTTTTCTTTTTGAATTAACTTCCTAGCCTATTTTTACATGACAATTTCGTGCCATAAGGTGTTGGAAACACAAAAGTCCCTTATTCATTATATTTTCATGTCCCTTATTGATTATATTTTCATGAATCAAAGCTTATGTTCTTCAAGAAAAACCAAACTTTTCTCTCTTCTCTCTTCTACTATTACATACAATTTTGATCATTCTTTTATGATCCAAAACTTGTTTCAAACTTCTAAGACCATATATTTGCTTGTCTTGACCATCTAATCAACTCTCCTTCACAAAGTTTCTCATTTTGAGCTACTTTGAGTATCGGTCTTCAAGAACTCAAGAACATCAACACTTTGTTCTTCAAGTTCTATCTTCAAAGTTCCGCCAACATTAGCTTCTTGGTGTTGGAGTTGTCTCATTCCAAAAGGATCTTCATTAAGGTAATGGGGGAGTGAACCACATCACACCACATTGGTGGTGGTGAAAATGATTTATGGGTTTGGTTTGGGAAAACCCTAAACCAAGGGTTTTCTACTTTGTCTATTTGGTTCTCTATGAGAACAATGCTGTAATATTTCTTTGTTGCTTGATTTGTGTTCATTTATGTGTTTGAATGGTATAAAATAACTTTTATGTGTGGGAAAATCCTAACCTAGGGTTCCTACATCTTTTTGTTAAAAAGAGTTTACGAAAATGTGATTTTCGGATCTGACTTTGTGTGAGTCATTTTGGTTTTTATCTCAACCTAGACTTCAGATTTAAAAAATTGTTTTTTATCCTGAAACTAGACATCTTGGGATTCACGTTGATAACAAATTTCGTTTAGTTTCATGGAGATTTGACCCTTAAAAACTTGTTTCAATCTAAGCAAAAATTTCTGTCTTGGATTTTGACTATAGTGGCTTATTTCATGGAAATGTACTAACAGGGTAACTTTTTAGGAAAATAAATTTTATATTCAAAACATAGACATCCTAAGATTTCGTATGAGTCCTCATTTGCTCAAATCCGAGTTCGTTTGGTCAATCAAATGTCTGTCACAAGTTGATGCTTGAAATGCTGAAATTTTCTGTATACGGGTTTTGGTGTTGATCTTTGGAATTGTATGTTATGGTATTGGTGTGACTATTTGTGTTTGAGTGTTAGTGCTGAAAATAATTTTGGCATGGTGAAAAACTATTCTTAGGTTCAAGATCTAAGGATAGGATTTTTGAATGATGAACTTGTCCAAGCTTTCAATACTTGATGAAACGACTATATGTTGAGATGATTTTCATGATGCTAGAATGTTATTGGATGACATATATTTTGTTGAAAACTACCATGTGTGTTTCGGCCTTGTTGAGTTAAAAAGGGAAGCCAAAGCTTCTATGTTCAAGTAATGGTGTAATGGACTTAAATGGTTCCAAGAAGGCAAAAGAAATTAAAAAGACCTACCTTACTTACATGGAGGCATTCGGCCATACCATAGTAATTAGGGCTAGGAACCTAAAATGTTGATGTTAAGAGGTTTAAAGTTTTTATACTAAAGTATAAAGGAAATAGAAATTAAAAAGGTTTTCTAAGAAATCAAGTTTTGGTTCTAAAGAATCAATTGTTGGGAAAATGAGTATCTTTGAAGTTATATGAAAAGTATTTTAAGGATAGGGAAGTTAATGGTGATCAACCACATATTCTAACGTGTTGTTTTAAGAAAAATATTTCCAAGAACAAAGAGCTTTCTAGATGATCCATGTTATTTTTTTTAAAGGCTTTTTGGTTAGTAAACCCACTTGAAAGAGAAATGACAATTCTTGTAAGTGTTTTCTTTAAAACAATGGGTCTTTACACTACTATGATTAATTTTGAAATCTTATAAAACAAATGAGTTATAGTTTTCATTTGAAAATGAAAAAGGGATTTAAAGTAAGATGCATTTTCCTTTCACGCTAAGTAAAAGAAATAGAAAATATTTCAAAGGAGTTTTACACTAAATTAGATATCTTATGATTATACGTATAAGTGTTCAAACGATGTTTGATAAAGGAGACTTCATGAACTAGTTTACTACCAAGGAAATTATTTTAAAGATTTTACTATAATAGCGCAAATACATATTATCTTCTAAAGGAAATTCAATGAGTTCCACAAAGGACTCACAAAGACTAATAAAAGACATGCACTAATACCTTGTGGTCATGGTAAAATATGTCCCACAACCTTGATGATTTAGGTCATCTAAGGAATTCATAATGTTTAATCACAAAGAGTTACTTATGTATATAAATAAGTAATGTTTCTTTGATAGATAAGGGAGAAGATATGATGAAGGGACCCTTGTGGATCCCGTCTTGCATAATACATTTAGGATATGCAATAATGTATCATAAGGCATGAACATCGGTTTACGAACGACGAGGTTGTACATGATTGCAAGGAACGAAACGAAGAATAGGCGACTGATGGCAAGTCGTGTGAAAGTGGGTCCCGTAGGGGTGCCCTGTGGTTTATCAAGAGACAGATATGGTGCTACAGTGATAGTGTAGTACGCGTTTGTATTGTGGCATTTCTTGACATGCATACGCATCTGTTCATGAGTTGGGAGTTATGCCTGGGAGTTGAGCTTACACCTTTGTGCGGGTGCGATTGTTGGAGGTGACGATCGTGGAGATCTTGAGGATGTTGGGGTTGGGATGACCACATGTGGCCAGAGAGTAGCTTCTTTGTGCCATGGGTACCTGTCGAAAAACACTGACGTCCTGACTGGACATCGGACAAATCACGATTTGGGTAAAGAACGTCTAGTGTGAGCCGTAAAAGTGAATTCGCAATCTTGTTGAGATAGCACATGTTGGGTTGAGAAAACGCAGACAATGTTCTCCCAATCCAGTTATGTTTAGCTCCATGGAGTAGGGTTCAGAGTCTTACCCTTGTGGCATATGGCATTGAGTCATGTATATCGCATTGCATTGCATGACTGTTGATGGATACATTTACATGTTATACATTATTATCCTTTGTCGATGATGTCTTATGCTGTTGATTAGATAATATGAGATATTGAGAGGTATGTTATGCATGATTAGTACGCTGCTGTCTAGTGTGTCGTACCATTTTTACTTCTGCCATGTGTTGTGTTGATGAATGGGAATCTCACCTCATTACTTTGTATTGCATCGTTGTGTGCTTCTTTGGTGGTCTTTCGAGAAGGTCATGATATCGACACTTCACCCAGTGCTTCAAAATTCATCTCATTGTTGGGCTTCCCAGTGGTTTCGGCATTTGGACATCTAGTCTTGATGGGCTTCTAGTAACGTACATGTGAAGTGCCACACTCATCATCCGCATGGGTCACAGAAGAAGGATTCTCAATCGCTTCACCGCTTGTCTTCATGTCATTTGTCGTCAAGGTTGTGTTGTAAGTGGAACGCTAGGTGGGCTTTTCACTGGTGTGTTCAGCGCCCTCTCCCTCTGTTAAGGATAGGCCGTTTGTTAGCTGAGTTGCTTCTAAGTCAGCTTCTACGATGTCTTCCATAGGAACGTCCACAGTAGTCCCTGCTAGGATTCCTGTTAGATCTCGTTTGACGGGTCTTGGTTAGAAGACGATAAGTGAGGATATTAGTAGGGAGGTGATACACCCATGTCTTCCTATTCCTTTCGCTTGTCTCTCCATAAAAGGAGGAGTCAGAGGAAGCATCCAGCGGTTGGTCCGAGGGATGTCTTCCCGTGTAGTCTGTTGTCGGCCAGTGTAGGGTGTCAGAGTGTCTGTACCTTTCTTTTATCTGTTGTGGAGCTGCGTCTCCAGGTATCTTATGTTTAAGAGCCGCGTCTCCAATCCTTTATGCCGAGTCTGTATCTTTCTGTTCTATTTCTGTAGTCGGGTTGGGTTTGTAAGTAAACCTTTATGAACTTATCGTATGAAATGTTTCTATTTACCTTACACGCTCAAACGTTACAAGTTTTTATATTCATGTCTTGCGTAAAGGAAAATTTTACCCTATCTTTCTTAACTGTTTTTAATTACCCCAATTTTCAGCCTTAGAGTTTTCTAAAATGTCCGTAAATGTGATGCCCCTGGAAAGGGTGTTACAAAAACTGCCTCTGCTCTGGAAGAATTTGATCCTCCACTGCTATAATTGCTCCCTCATCGCCTGGGTGCCCCTTCGTATTTAGAATGTAGTTGTCGCGAGTGTCACGGTGCAACACCCCAATGGAAGCCAAAGTCTGTAATCCTAGGCCCGCCTTGGTAATATGAGTGGTGGTCAGACCGGGGACATAGCCATAGTGCTGAGCTAATCTTGAGATGAATGAGCCAACGATAATATGGCCCTTATTCCCGGACTGCAGTCTCCTCCCTAAGTTAATACAGGTACTAAGGAGTATAATGCCAGCATTACATCAATGTCCCTCACCATCCGTCATGCACCAGAGGAGAAATAAGTCATTCCGGGACACTGTTCCCTCGCTCTTTGCTCGCCCATTTATTGATTGGGATAACCATCTGTGTACTATGTTGACAGTTGGACGACGCAGCTTGCTAGCTCTGGATAGACTTGAGTTATAGTGCAGCTCACTAGTGAGCGAATGCCAGAAAACCCCCTCTACAAACTCCGGAAGTATCTCAGTCAGGCCCCAGTCATAATTCTCTGCTTGTGTTGCTTCCTTTGTCTCAAACCCCAAAGCAACATTGAACTCAGGCAAGGATATCTCATGCCATTGCCCCAATAGCTGGAAGCGAACACTGATCTCTCCATCGACCCTGATCTCTATGCATGTGGCCAAAAACTCAAGGGTTGGCTCTTTAAATGTGGGACATCTGATCTTTGCAACCTTCTCCCACCCAATGCGCTGCAAATAACATTCTACCTCCAAAGTCGGCAAGACGTGCTGACACCAAGAATCGAGTCGGATGCCTGTCAAAAGTCTGCAGTTGCAGATATTTGTCCCGATATTGTGCCGGAATAGGAGGAACAAGTGGGGCAAAGGAAGAGGCAAGAGAAGACCTGGGGCGCTTAGGAGACATATTCCTGTAATTACCAAAATCAAGCATCAATGTCAAAAATAATCATAATAATATGATGAATACAAGCAATGATCATAATGACATAAGCACAAGACATAGAGACTGAATTCCCAGATAAAAATCATGCATTTAATCATTCTGAGTTGAGCACGACCTTAATAACAGGGAGCATGATCGTGCTTAAAATAATTTTCCAGAAATTAAAATGGTACAACCTTGCTAACAGGGAGCACAGCCGTGCTTAGTTCAAATTTAATTTTTCCAGAAATATGAGCAGCACGACCTGTTCTATGAGGAGCACGGTCGTGCTTGTGCTTTGTAACATCCCGATTTTTACTGGTCATCAATTAGGATAAAAATATATATATTTTATATTTTATCCGAGATTTAGAAAATGATTTTGAATAAACCGAAGTCACATTCATACTCTACATTATTGTAAGGAGTTACGATTAAATTTTGGGTTGAAAAATCAGATGGAGCCCGGTCTGCGTTTTCATTGACAGTAAGATTTTACTGATCAGAAAACCTAATTTTGACTCATGAACAAAATAGTTAGGTTTAGAATCGAATTTCCAACAATTTTGATAAAATTAGTTTTTTGCACTAAAAAGTGAAATAATATAAGTTATACGGGCGAAATCTTAAATCTGGTGATGAACGGAGCTGAATAAGGATTCACCGGGACCCGCCAACGGATAAACGTGAAGTCACATCAGGTCACATTACCTAGGAAAGTGTGCCACTGTAATGATGACGTTCTAAAATATCTGAACGCGTTCACACTACGAAAAGACCAAAATGCCCTTGACCTTTTTTTTTAATTCCAATTCTGTCTTTAGGAAAAATGACTCTTTTGCCCTTGGGAATTTATGAAATGACCCTTTTGACCCTGTGACTCACCACCCTCATCATTACATTCAAAAAATATCTAGATATTTTCGGCGTTTTGATGTTTATGTCCTTAGCCTTTCCGTTAAATGCTAATTTCGTCCCTTCGTGAAATTACTCTTTTGTCCCTTAAGTGAAAATTTTGGACCACATTTTGGACCACCTTACCCCTTCATGTCCCTCATGCGTCACGCCCCTATGGTCTTCATGAAGGCCATCCATCACTTTTTCCTACAACTTCATCTTCTCTTAACTTTCTCCCATTTTTTCTAAGTGAAGCTTAGCCAAAATTGGTGAAGAAAATGTTGAATCCTTGTCTTGTTCATCATCCAAGAGGTATGATCATTCTCTTTGATCCATAAGCTTCATGATTTTTCACTTCTTTTTTGTTTTCAAACCATGATCAACATGGTTAATGTTTCTACGTTCAAACTTCAAAAATCTCTAGAAAGTTGTAGAAAAATCCTATGATCATGAAACCAATTTCTATGAACTCATCATGATGTATACAATGACCATCTAGAAGCATGAACCCAAAAGAAATTTCCTCCCTATTTTTTCTTAAGCATGGCCAAACCTCGACCTAGTGGATTGAATGGGTTTTGGTTCAAATTTTTGATTAAGGAGTATTGATTAGGTTCCTACCATACTTAGAGATCATTGAATCCAAGAGATTGAAGCAAAATGAAATCCCTAGCCTATTTTATTATAAGATGGCCGAACCCTAGATGAAGTGGGGTAGGGAAATTTATGTTGTTAATGTTGATGTTTTGAATTGGTTGTGTGAAGGTATTATTTGTTGAGTGTTTCGGGCAAGTAATAGGAAGATTTGCGGACTAGTCGGACAACGTGTATTCGGAGGATTACCTTCAAGAGGTAAGGGGAGATTAACTCCAATGAGTTTGATAGCCTCATAAGAGTGATGATACTATTTGAAATGATTGATGATTCTCTTGTGGTGTATGTACCTGATTTAATTGGTGAGTATGTGATTGGATGTTTGAAAATGAATTGTGGCATTGTTGCCTTGGATGAGATGTATGTATGATGTTGGTTGTGAGATTTGATGACTATATGTGTATACATTGAGAGATGAAAAGCTTTTAAATTAAATGGTATAATGACCAATTTTACTAAAAAACCACTAAGTTAAGAACTCAAAAGGAATTTCGAATAAGACTTAGGAAGTTGAGAGTTGGTGAGGAAAATAATGAAAAGTTGCTTTATCATTATTTTCTAAACATGTTGTACAAAAAGAAAACCTTGTAAATTAATTTAGTTTTGTCACAAGAAGAATCTTCTCAAAGTGTTTGACCTTTCAAAAAGAGAAAGTCTATTTCAAAAAAAAAAAAGTTGCTCCAATGAAAATCTTTAGAAAAAATGTTCAAATGATGGAACCTTTAGAAAAGACATTTTCAAGTCAAAATCCTTTTGAAAATGAGTTTTGAGGATTCAAGTTTCTAGAAATAGCTTTGTAAAGAAAAGATGTTGTGGAAATAAGTTTTAAAGCGAAAATGAGTTTTGATTTATACCAAAGAGGTTTTGAGTTTTGTTTTCAAGATTTCATCAACGAAAACGAAATTTTGATAAAACTGGTGATTACCTCTTCATGCATGTGAAGCACATGAACCTAGTGACCAAGACGTCAGGCTAGAGTCATGTGAATTGAGCACTCGGACTACATGTCCTGTGTTTTGAAAAGAAAGGACTTTGTGTCCTATATGTGAGTCTAGTGTCCGCGATGTCAACCTAGTACTTAGTGGATTGAGCACCTGGACTGCGTGTCCTGTGTTTTGAAAAGAACGGACTTAGTGTCCTATATGCGAGTCTAGTGTCCGCGACGTCGGCCTAGTACTTCGTGAATTGAGAACTTGGACTACGTATCCTGTATTTTGAATGAACGGGCTAAATGTCCATTAAAACGAGCCATGAGTTGTGTGCCTTAATAAGAAATAAAGAACGAACGAAAAAGAAAACAGAAAACCATGAATTACATACATGAGTTGGCCGACATGCCATTGGAAATGAGCTACAATCCAAGTGGTTGAGAATATGAGCCAGTTAAGACCACTAGGTCTATAGGGGCATCCTGTGTTCGAGACTCCACAAGGGGCCGTAGGCAACGCGACCCCGTGCCGTGGTAATCGGCTGCCCAAAACGGATGAACTCGATCAAAGACTGGACTATTCATGATATGGTTGTGACGTGATACCCTTGAACAATTGGAGTTCGAACCTAAATTGAAAGGCCGACTCATGAGGATAATTGTGTTATGGGAGTATTCGCGGCCTATCGCTTGATGAAGGGAAGTTAGGAATATCTAGAGAACATGAACTAGAAAGTTGATTGAAGTCTCATGCATTCTTTTTACTTATGTTGATGAATGGGTGTGATCCCACAGAGTGAGATTATCTCGTTGTGATATTATGCTGAATGTTGATATTCTATAGCATGACTGTGTTGGATATCGACTTATCATTTGTAATTGTTTTACTTGTGTGGCTATTATGATAAACTTGTGAACAAGTGTCTCACCCTTGCCTGTACATGTTGGACACCGTGTTGTGTTTTTGGATACGTGTACAGATGCTTCTCAACGGTCCTCTAGGTCACTTCGGGACCCTGTAGCGTGATTTTCTTAATGTCGGCGACAAGGATGTGTGGATTGTTGACGACGAGACCCAGTCTCCTATATACGATGTATTTTAGGTAGTATGCTCTATTGTTCTTAGAGTTCTTTTATTAGACCAACTCTTAGGATTTTTGATGTTTAAGTCAGGTCTTTCGATTGTGATTGATTATGTTATGTTGACTGATTTTTGATGAGTTTCAATTTGTTTCATCTGGGATGTTTTTGATGATTATGCAGGTCTTTCAATTTGTTTCATCTTTTTAATTAATCGAAAAGAATATTTGGGATACAAAATGTGACACTGGGTTAGGGTGTTACAACAGTGGTATCAGAGCTGGTCGATGTCTTTTGGGATCTAGGTTATGGATTCATGATGTTTTTGCTGTGTTTACTCTGTATTTGTTTTGATAGAGGTCAGTAGAAGTAAGAACAGTCTGTGATGACTTGTTCCTTATGGTATACAACCAATTGGATTGGTTGGATCCGATAATTGAGATGTGTTAAGACCCTTAAGAGAAGAGTTATCCGATTTATTAAAAGGTGACGTCTAAGGTAAGCTTCGAGGCAGCCCCTTAGTCGGTTTTAGAAAATAAGTTTAAGCATGACCTTTACTTTAGGAGTCAAGCATGTTAGACTCTTAGCTATCAAGTAAGTGAAGACTCCCTTGTAATTGAAGGAAGTTCGATTGTTGGGAAAGTTTGCCGAAGAAACGAGTTTGCCTTACGTAGGTAGAAGGATACCAGAGGCTGTTAAAGTAGATGCATAGGTAGCTAGTAAGCGACTAAAGGAATGAAAAGATAACGATAAGTTCGCTAATGGAGTTGAGAGATTGGAATGGAATTCCGGTAGAGCAATAGAAGTGTGGTATCACGTGAAGTTTCTTCTGATGGTAGTTTTAAGAAAATGATTAGAGACCGAGCGAACAGGAATGAAAGTATAAATTTTTGCTGTAGAATGAGTGTCCTTAGGACTGGTATCAATAGAGGAAGGAATCATAATGGACCTTATGAAGATATGAGTAATGTCTCGTTAAGAGGACTTAAGATAGTGACCAGTGTAGATAAGTAAGACAGATAAGTTTGCATTTTCACTTACATACTAAAAATTCTTAAGTGAGCTTATTGCGATTCGAAGCGCATTAGAGTTCGTTGATGAGATTGAGACATGTAGTATCGGAATGAGAATTAGTTTAAGTGTATGACATAATAATGAAAGTTAACTTAAGTGCTTGATCACTAAAGTAATGTTTAGAAGTAAGAATGGAAGTAAGTCTTCGGTGAAGGATTAGTAGTAGAGAATGATGGACTAGCATGTAAGTAAAAGAAGGAATGACTTTTCCCGAGAGTTGATGGATAAGTTTCTAAAGTTAGATTTATTTCTCCAGAAGGGTAGGACCTTGTTGAATTGTTTCCTTGTCGAAACAATGTATGTTGACACACGTGTATGCGTGTTTGGTTGGGTTCTGATCGGGTTAAGACGTTGTAAGAACTCATGTTTAGTAAATGGTACTTGTATTCATGTTGACATGTCGTTTATCGTTTTGGGATTGTGTCAAACATTTGAATAAGGTGCCTGTCGTGGAAGATTTTCCAGGAGAATTTCCTGAGTATGTTCCAAGTTTGTGTTTGCAAAGGGTATTGAGTTTTCGATGGATCTAGTTCCTAGATTCAATCAGGTTTCTATCGCTTTGTGTAAAATATTATCTACAAAGCTAGACGGGTTAGACTACAGCAAATAGAATTTTCGTCCGTTTCTCGATAAAATCGTCATCATCGGTAATGTTCTCGTGTATTCTAAGAAGTCATGAGGAGCATGACGAAACTCTACGTCAAGTGTTACGAATCCTATGCGAGAAGAGTTGCCGTAAAGTTACTTAAGTGCGAATTCTGACTCGATGGTAGTGAAATTCTATGGACATGCTATCCTTAAACATGCAGACACTTAAATAGCAACACTTAACAAAAAATTCCTAACACACCAACACTCTAAACTAGAAAAACAGCAAACAATCAACAAGAAAACGAAAGAGAGATGACAGAACCCTAGCAAAACCTAACCACAATAATAGAGAAGAGGGAAGAGAGTTCATACCTTAGAAGAGAGAAATTTGGACGGGGAAGAGGCTGGAAAATCTTGTGCTGTGGCGCAAATTGGGGAGTAAGGGGTGAGCAAGGGCTAAGGTAGCCCGTACTCTGCTCCCCCTCTTTTTCTTTTGAACTGACATGCGCAGCACGGTCGTGCTAACAGGTAGCATGGCCATGCTCTCTAATAACTCTTTTTATGAAGAGTTATTTGTACCTTTTTCACTTGTGTTTTTGTGGTCTTTGCATATTTTGAGTTTATGTTTTTAGTGTTTTAGTGTGATCTTGTGTGAAGTATGTTTCATAAGAGTCTTTCGTGAGTTTTAGTGTTTTGGTATCTTTTGGAACTGTTTTTAGTATTTGAGTGTGAGTTTTCTGTGCAGGGCAATTTGTGGAGATCTATGCGCTAAACTGGAAACGTTGCTCTAGGATATGCTGTAGCAATTGTAGCTGATGCTGACTATGCACAAGGACAAAGGCTCAAAACATTCTCTTACACATTGAATTGTCCTTCGCTGATAAGGACAGTGTCCTACACGTGGGACTGATATTTGGTGCATTAAAGTCAGGGAACTGGGCCAAGGACACTTGTCTTAATCAGTCTTTAGCCCAAAAAGGATGAGAGAGGAAAGGGCCTTGGGAGATGCTGGCAGAAAAACCCTAAAAAGAGGACAGCAGGAGAGGGACCAGACATCTTCTTCTTCCCTATTGGAGCAAGGACAGCAGCTGCGCCTTTTTCTCTCTCTTTCCTCTATTGTAATGGCTTCATCTTCCATTTCTTATTTTTCTCTTTGTTTTCGTAAGCTTAATATGAGCTAAACCTCTTGTAGCTATGGGATGTTGAACTTGTAATAGATTTCTAGTGAATGTTATGTTATGCCTTGCTATTGCATTTTCTATAAATCTGATTTGGTTGTGTTTTAATCGAGCTTGATCACCTTAGTTAGAACTTGAGCTCACGGCTGCTTGGAAAAGCTAAATGTAACAGAACTGTTTTATAGATAAGAGTAAAATCATTAATTGGAAAATTATAATGAAGAGTGATTTAGGAATGAACATTCTAACTCTTAGGCTAGCTGGAACAAGCTTAAGTGAGGCGTGAATGTAACTAATATGGATGGACCTAAGAATAAGAGACGTTTAGTGAAGTTCATATCAGAACTGTTGGAAAATAAACTTTCATTTCCTGGAGCCAAATTGTCGTAGCATTGCAAACGCATAACTGAACTAGACTGAAGTTGCAAGGGACACTTCCCCGTAGCTATTTTACTCATTTTGTTAACAAATCCGTTTTTATTGGTCTAGCATTTATTTCCCAAAACTATCCTGGATACACACACACAAATTATTGTTTACTCTTTGTTAATCTTGATTAATAGAACCATTAATTCAAACTTGGTACTTGATTCACCATATAATCCTCGTGGGAACGATCTCTCTTACACTTTATTACTTGTTAAACGATTGTGCATACTAAGCACAACAACCATTTTTATAGCAACAAGTTTTTGGCGCCGTTGCCGGGGATTGTAATGGTGTTTAATGAACAAGTTTTAAATTGATAGTTCTATTAGTTGACACAACTGATCTTTGGAGTGTTTTGCTATAGCAACAGGTACTTTACTCTGTATGTGTAGGCATAGCGCTCCTGAGTTCCAACTAGACCCAGAAATCAAAAGAACATTCAGAAGGTTGAACAGGCAGAACCAGGGCTTAGTTGAGTTGGGGAGATTGATTCCTGATACCCCTGATTACTCCACCACTGCCACTAGTTCTAACAATTCTGAAATGGGTGATGAACATAATAGCATGGCTTTAGCCAATGATAGAACTAGTTCTATCAGAGGTTATGCCCTGTTTGATCCGGCAACAATGAACACAGGCATAGTGGTGCTCGAAATAACAGCTGGGCATTTTGAGTTCAAGCCTGTCATGTTCCAGATGCTGCAAGCAATTGGGCAGTACAGTGGTGCTGCAACCGAGGACCCTCATCTGCATCTGAAGCAGTTCCTGACTGTGGCTAATAATTTCAGAAATCCAGGAATCACTGATGATTCCTTCAGATTAAGACTGTTCCTATTTTCTTTGGCTGGCAAGGCTAAGAACTGGCTAAATTCTATGGAGCCCAACTCTGTTAATACATGGAATAGGATGGCTGAGAAGTTTTTGACCAAATTCTTTCCTCCTATGAAGAATGCAAAGCTGAGAAATGATATAACCTCCTTTAAGCAACTTGATGATGAGCCTTTATATGGAGCTTGGGAGAGATTTAAGGAGCTTTTGAAGAGATGCCCCCATCATAACATTCCAATATGCATTCAGATGGAGCACTTTTACAATGGAGTGTTGCCATCTGCAAGAGTGATGCTTGATGCCTCTGCAGGAGGCACTCTTCTGAACAAGTCCTATAATGAAGCATATGAATTGATTGAAAGTATTGCTGCTAACAGTTATCAGTGGCCTACTGCTAGGCTTACCTCTGGAAAAAGCACAACTGCTGCAGGAATGCATGAAATGAGTGGAGTTATAGCACTTACTGCTCAGTTGGCTTCCTTAACTAACATGGTGAAAAACCTAGCGATTACAAACAAGACTAACCAGACAGCTCAAGCAGCTGTGACTGAACTAGTGGTAAATGAACAACAGGTGCACCAAGATGAAACTATTTCCTATGTGTATTGTGGAGGAGAACATTTGTTTGAGGACTGTTTCAGCAATCCTACATCTGTTAATTATGTGAACTACAACAGCAACAGGGGAGATAAACCCTATTTCAATACCTATAATCCAGGGACCAGGCAACCTCCCAATTTTTCATGGAATAACAATGCTAATGCTTCGCCAGGGAACTCAAACTTTCCTGCCAGATCCACAACTGCTCCATCTGGATTCACAAATCAGCAACCAAGGCAACAACAGCAAGCATAACCGGCAAATCAAGAAATGTCCTTGGAAGCTGTCTTAAAGGCATTCATGTCAGAAACTAAGGCACAGTTCCAGAATCAAGGAGTATCCATGAGGAACCTTGAAAATCAGGTAGGTCAGCTGGCCAATGCACTGAACAGAAGACCCAGTGGTGCTCTGCCATCTTCTACGGAAACTTCTTCATCCTCAAGCCCTCATGGTAAGGAGCATTGCAAAGTAATACACTTGAGAAGTGGAACTGAGTTACCAGCCATGGTAGAGAAAAAGAGCAAAGTTCGAACTGAAGAGACTGAGACTACTCCAGCAACTGGTGAAACTGTTGAGAAGACAGTTGAGAGAACTGCTAAGAAGCCTGAGGCTGTTCCAGAAGCTAAGCCCTTGCCTAAATTTATTCCAGAAAGACCACCTCCCCCTTTTCCTCAAAGGTTGAGGAAAGTACTATAAGACAAGCAGTTTAGCAAGTTCATGGAAATTCTAAAGCAATTGCACATCAATATACCTTTGGTTGAAGCTTTGCAGTAGATGCCTAATTATACAAAGTTCATGAAAGATGTGTTAACGAAGAGGAGAAGGCTTGGGAAGTTTGAAACAGTTGCCATGACAAAGGAATGTAGGCTAATGCTCCAAGCCAAAGTACCTCCCAAGTTGAATGACCCGGGAAGTTTCACCGTTCCGTGTTCCATTGGAGATACCTACAGTGGTAGAGCACTATGTGATTTAGGTGCTAGCATCAACTTAATGCCTATGTCGATTTTTAAACAATTGGGCATTCGGGATGCTAGGCCTACCACTGTGACACTTCAACTAGCAGAGAGGTCTATTGGATATTCAGAAGGAAAGATCGACGATGTGTTGATAAAAGTAGATAAGTTTGTGTTTCCAGTGGACTTTATTATTTTAGACTGTGAAGCAGATAGGGAAGTTCCTATTATTCTGGGTAGGCCCTTCCTTGCTACAGGAAGAACTCTCATTGATGTACAAAAGGGAGAGTTGACCATGAGGGTTAATGAGCAACATGTGACTTTCAATGTGTTCAACGCCTTGAAATATCCCGACGATGGAGTGGAAGAATGTTTGTTTGTGCAGTCATTTGATAATCTGTTGCAAGGACAGTTCCAGACAGTAAGAACAGAATTGAGTGATGATGAGTATGAATTTGGTCCTGATGATCCCTTGTTGGAAGAACTTTCTGAAATAAAGGATTGCTCTGCAAGGCAACCTCTATGGGCTAGAAAATTTGAGTCATTGGAAGTCACTGATGAGACTTTCAAGGACAACATACCTTTAGTTGTGAAGCCACCTATTCTGGAGCTAAAACAGCTCCCAACTCATTTGAAATATGTTTATTTAGGAGCTATGGAAACCTTGCCTGTGATTATTTCATCTTTCCTAACGGCTGATCAAGAGAACAGTTTGATAGAAACCTTGAGAAGGCACAAGAAAGCAATCGGTTGGCAAATGGCAGATATCAAAGGCATCAGTCCTACTGTGTGTATGCATCAAATATTGCTAGAGCCTGAAGCCAAGAATAGTGTAGAGAGCCAGAGGAGACTAAATCCTATCAAGAAGGATGTGGTGAAGAAGGAGGTTATCAAGTGGCTGGATGTTGGGATTATATACCCCATTTCTGACAGTGTGTGGGTAAGCCCAATCTAGTGTGTGCCAAAGAAAGGGGGAATAACAATCGTGGCTAACAAGAAAAATAAAGTAATCCCCACTAGACCAGTCACAGGGTGGAGGATTTGTGTGGATTATAGGAAATTGAATAAATCCACCAGAAAAGATCACTTTCCCTTACCTTTTATTGATCAAATGCTGGATAGACTTTCTGGGAAGGAGTTCTACTGCTTCTTGGATGGATATTCTGGTTACAATCAAATTGCTGTAGCACTCGAAGATCAAGAAAAGACTACCTTTACTTGTCCCTATGGCACTTTTGCCTTTCGAAGGATGCCATTTGGCCTCTGTAATGCCCAAGCAACATTCCAACGATGCATGATAGCCATATTCTCGGATGTTATCGGGAAATCTATGGAAATTTTTATGGATGACTTCTCAGTGTTTGGAGAGTCATTCCAGGAATGCCTTGGAAATCTAGAATAGGTCTTGAATTGTTGTGAGGAAACTAATTTGGTGTTAAACTGGGAAAAGTGTCACTTTATGGTTCAGGAAGGAATTGTGTTGGGTCACAAGGTGTCTAAGAAGGGTATGGAGGTAGACAAAGCCAAAATAGAAGTCATTGAAAAGTTGCCACCACCTACCTCAGTTAAAGGAGTGAGAAGTTTCTTAGGACATGTTGGATTTTATAGAAGATTTATTAAGGTTTTCTCCAAAATCTCCAAGCCTTTGTGCCAGTTGCTAGAGCATGATAGAATCTTTGATTTCACACCAAACTGCTTGGAAGCATTTGAAATTCTGAAGAAGGCCCTAATTACCGCACCAGTCATAACTGCTTCTGATTGGTCTATGCCATTTGAGTTGATGTGTGACGCTAGCGACTTCGCAGTGGGAGCAGTCCTAGGCCAGAGGAAAGATAAGGTATTTCACTCTATATATTATGCCAGCAAAACATTGGTTGAAGCTCAATTGAACTATACCACTACAGAGAAAGAGTTGTTGGCTGTTGTGTTTGCCTTTGACAAGTTCAGACCCTATCTTGTGGGCACAAAGGTGATTGTCTATACTGATCACGCTGCCATCAAATACTTGATTGGCAAGAAAGATGCAAAGCCAAGACTGATTAGGTGGGTGCTTTTGTTGCAAGAGTTCGATTTGGAAATCAGGGATAAGAAGGGAGTTGAGAATCAGGTGGCAGACCATTTGTCAAGGCTGTCTGAGGGGAATGAGGCCACAAAGAATTCTGAGATCAAAGAACTGTTCCCTGATGAGCAGTTGCGGTCTATGGAAGATGCTGAAACACCATGGTATGCTGACCTAGTAAACTATCTAGCCAGTGGAATTGTCCCTGCAGATTTCAGTCCACAACAAAGAAAAAGGTTCTTCCATCAGGCAAAGTAGTTCTGCTGGGACGAGCTATACTTGTACAAGCACTGTGCTGACAATTTGCTTAGAAGGTGTGGCAGAAACAGAAGTCCCGAATATTCTCTTACACTGTCATTCATTCCCATGTGGGAGACATTTTGGAGGAATGAGGACGGCTGCTAAAGTCCTCCAGGCTGGGTTCTTTTGGCCTACATTATTTAAAGATGCTTACTGCTTTGCCAAGGGCTGCAACAGATGCCAAAGGGTAGGCAATATTTCAGATAGAAACGAGATGCCCCTCAATTCCATCTTGGAAGTTGAGTTGTCTGATGTTTGGGGCATAGACTTCATGGGTCCCTTCCCCCCTTCCTTTGGCAATTTATATATTTTGGTGGCTGTTGACTACATGTCAAAATGGGTGGAGGCTGTAGCTCTCCCCACAAATGATGCTAGATCTGTTGTGAAGTCTGTTCAAAATCATATTTTTACAAGATTTGGCTCACCAAGGGCATTTATCAGTGGTGAAGGTACGCACTTTTGCAACAAGCTGTTTGATGCAGTCCTCACAAAATATGGGGTGAGGCATAAAGTGGCTACAACATACCATCCGCAGACCAATGGGCAGGCTGAGCTGTCCAATAGGGAAATAAAAAGAATTTTGGCAAAAGTGGTGAACCCAACTAGAAAAGATTGGTCCCTGCATTTGGAAGATGCTCTTTTGGCATATAGGACTGCCTACAAGACCCCCTTAGGAATGTCACCCTATAGGTTGGTCTATGGAAAGGCATGCCATTTGTCCATTGAGCTGCAGCATAAAGCCTTCTAGGCAGTAAAAAAAACTCAATCTTGAGCTAGCCCAGGCTGGGCAGCTCGAATGCTGCAGCTCAATGAGCTTGAAGAGCACAGGATGTTTTCGTATGAGGGGGTAGAACTCTACAAGGCCAAAACAAAAGCTTGGCACTATCGAACAATCCAGAAGAGAGACTTTGCACCAGGAGGCAAGTACTGCTCTTCAACTCCAGATTGAAACTGTTTCCAGGAAAACTCAAATCTAGATGGTCTGGACCCTTCACAATAGTTCATGCCCACTCTCATGGAGCCATGGAGCTGCTTGATGCAGCCTCTGGTAGGACCTTCAAGGTAAACAGGCAGAGGGTCAAGCATGACTGGGGTGAGCCATTTGCTAAGGCACAAGCCACCACAGTAATGGCTGATCCTTGACTGTTCAACATGCTCTGAGTCAGGCTGAGGACTTATAAACCAAGTGCTACTGGGAGGCAACCCAGCAAATTATTTTCCTTAATTTTAGATGTTATTTATGTTTTTGCTTTTTCGTTTTCTTTGGCACTAACTCAATAAGCAGAAAACAAAGAAATTGGAGTTGTGGCTGAAGGTGGTAAAACTGTCTCGATGGTGTTGTGGTTGTGCATTGGGTTGAAAAGGTTGGGGGCCCATGTAGCTAATTCGGGATTGTGTTGGGTTTTGGGGGGAAGAAGTCATGTCAGGCCAAAAGCCAGATAAAACAAATCCAAAAGGTTGGAGGGGAACCCTTAGACCATTTATTCTCCCTTGGTATCCGCGCCTCTCCCTAGCCACACACTCCCATCCACCAGCGTCAATCACCATCACTCTCCCATCAAATCTCTCCATAAAGCCCACTCCTTCCCTTTCCTTCACACACGCAAACCACCGTTTCCATTCCCCGAGCCCTAACTTCTTCAGTTTCCCCCCAAATCTCTTCCTTTCCCACCTTCATCTCTTCCCCTCATCTTCACTCAACCATGCCTCGTGTAAAGCATACCGCTATGAAGCAGAGCAAACCCACCTCAAGTGATGAGTCTGAGGGGTATGAATTGTTTGTTGATGCTGAAGCTGCAGCTCAGTACATTAATGTTACCGCGCTCAGGGAACCTCATGCGGAGAAAGGTTTCACCATCTCCACCAAGGCATCTTATGGCCTCCCTGCTGAAATTGCTGTAGTGATTGACCAGCATAAATGGAAACGCTTTGCTGGCTACCCAATTGGGTTCTGCACTTCTCTTGTTCTCAAGTTCTATGCGAACATAGGAGGCGCTGAACAAATCCACTCCATGGTGAGGGGATGCAAGGTCAGCTTCTCTACCAAGACCATCAACTTAAAGCTGAACCTGGTTGAAGAGGACGATGATTACCAGCCTTTATTGAAGAAGGCTAATGTAAAGCAACTAACAGATATGAAGGATGTTGTGACTGTCCCAGGGACGAAATGGCTCCCAACTTCTGGCAATCAGTTGAAAATCGCCAGGTCTGCTTTGCAACCCTTTGCCAAGGTTTGGTGTCACTTCCTTAGACACAAGCTCTCCCCCACTGCGCACACGGAAACTGTTAAGAAGGAACATTTGGTGCTCCTTTACTGCATCATGGAGGGAAAGAAAATAAATGTAGGGAGGTTGATACAGCAGGAGATCTTCACTTGTGCCACGAGCACAAAAGGTCAATTGGTCTTCCCCTGCTTTATCACTGACCTATGCAAGCGATGTGGCATCGAGCTTCGCAAAGGGGAAGTGGAGGAGAGAGACGCAGGAAGCATTGATATTGGGTTAATCAATCGATTTATATCCAACTCAGCCAAAGCAACCCAGGCCACAGACAAAGAGCGGATTATGGAACTAGGGGAGCCTTCAAAGCAGCAGGACCGCTCTGCAGGGCTAGAGCAAAAGGTGGAGTCTCTGACTCAGATGCTGCAGCAGCAATTATATTGGCAATTTGCCCTGGATTAGTTCAAATGGCAGCAACGGGTGCTGGAGCTTAACCAATGGAAGAAGGTGCACCCTATTCCACAGTTTCCAATGCATATTCTACCTGAGCCGCGTCACACCCCTGAGCAGCATAGTAGTCCAAGTGCTACAGCCGTCCAGGATGGCTCGGACTCCTCTGACTGGATGCCACCAACACCTTCACAACAGCAACAACCAACCATCACCACCGAAGATCTCAGAAGCAACAAAAGAAAGAGAAGTGCAAGCCCCCGGCCGGACTTGGGGACTGAGACTGAAGCAGAACCTGAAGAAACTGAACTTGAAGCAACAACAACAACCCCTACCCCCTCTCACGCTCCTAAGAAGAAAGTACCAGACACCCCTCTTCGGGATGTGATCACCAAAATAGCCCCTGATTACCCTGCCTCTAATGAGGATGAAGAGGACAATGTGCCTCTTTCCACAAAAAAGAATAGGCTGCTTGAACAAAGTGCCACCAAGGGAAAGGGTAACTAGCCAGCTACAGTAGAAAGTGAGGGGGCAGGGGGAAGCGAAGAGGGCACAATAGCCTCAACAACTGATGAAGAAGACCAAGAAGACTTGGTCTTTGTGAAAGAAGTGGGGACCTCAACCCCTACAAGCAAGAAGACCACTACTGCAAAAGGGAGCAGGAAGAGCTCCCGCATCAGGAAGCTGAGCGCTTGAGCACATCAGAGCAGGTTGTTGCAACCTGTTGTAGCGACCCTATCATGAGTTTCCTTGTTTCCCTTTTTGGTTATTTCTTCTGGTTTATAGTTTAAGTTGTTGTTGCTGTGTTGTTCTGTTCAAATTGTAGCAAGTAGTTGAGAGTGGGGGTCAACGGACCTTGACCCCACCTGTTCTTTTTGTCAGCTTAGTATCCTGTATGTTTTACTCCACCATGTGCACAACCATCTCCATCCTGGGGTTTTGCTTAATGCAGCTTATCCGTTTTAATATTTCACAAGTTCAGCTCTCTGGCAATTTTGACTTGATTGTTGTCTTTCTAGCTTGTGTGCTTGGATTTAATTGTTTGACGCTCGAGGCACATGCTGTAGCATTCTGATCTACCTTGTGAGATTTTGGGCCAAAACAGTTTTCTCCTTCTTTCTGTGCGAATATCATTCTTATGCATAATTCTGTGATTTTGACTTGCTGCTTTCACACTTGCACATATCTTTGTTGCACACACTTTTTCTAGAGGCACCTTTTATTTTTCTCTTGAGCCTAGTATTGCCTCCATAGCCTAACATCCTTTATGTGAACCCCATTGAGCTTGCAAGCCCTTTGTTTTAATGAACCCACATTACAAGCCATATCTTGAAAAACCAATGTCCTAACTAGTTGGTGTGGCTGGTGTGCTTCCTGTGTTCACATGCTGTAACATAAGTTTGGGGGTGCTCGAGGGCTAGCACATTTTTAAGTTTGGGGGTGCTATGCAGTTGTTATGTGACAAAATGTTTAAAAAGAAAAAAAAGCAAAGCAGTTGAAAGGAAAAAGGCTGAAATGTTGCAACAGCTGCTCTAAGAGTAAAAAGGAGGAAACAGAATTCAAAGAAGTGTAAAAAAAAAAAAAAAGGGAGTCAAACAAAATGAAAATGATCAAAAAGTCCTCCCTAACTAGTGTGAGCCGGACCATGAAAGAAATAGTTATGAAGCAGCAAAAAGAGGAAGCATACGTAAGCTCCATCTAGTGTAGCCACCTTCCCAGAACTGTTCCTACCTGAACCTAAGCCTCATTGCATCCAAATAAAGTCCTCTAGCAGTGTGCAGTTTTGATTGTGAGTGGTGTGTTTAGAAGCTTGTCAAGGTCGTGTTTGAATGTGCATTTGAATGATGATTGAGAGTACCTATCTTAGCTTGAGAAGAGAGGAAGAACACACTGTTCTGAGAGTGTAGTGCTGTAGCATGTTGCTGAGAGTTGATAATGAGGACAGCCATGAATGCTTGCTTGATTGTACTTCATGATTGTTGATGCATTGTCAAGTATGCCTTGTGAAGAAATTGGTTTGAAAAGAAGAAAGTTTTGTGTTTGAGCTAATTTGAGCACATGTGTGGAGGTTTAGAAAACTTTGTGTCTTTTCATTTTAGTTTCTTTTGTTTCCATTAATTGAGGACAAGCAATGATTCAAGTTTGGGGGTGTGATAACTCTTTTTATGAAGAGCTATTTGTACCTTTTTCACTTGTGTTTTTGTGGTCTTTGTGTATTTTGAGTTTATGTTTTTAGTGTTTTAGTGTGATCTTGTGTGAAGTGTGTTTCATAAGAGTCTTTCGTGAGTTTTAGGGTTTTGGTATCTTTTGGAACTGTTTTTAGTATTTGAGTGTGAGTTTTATGTGTAGGGAAATTTGTGGAGATCTATGCGCTAAACTAGAAACGTTGGTCTGGGATATGTTGTAGCAATTGTAGCTGATGCTGACTATGCACAAGGACAAAGGCTCAAAACATTCTCTTACACATTGAGTTGTCCTTCGCTGATAAGGATATTGTCCTACACGTGGGATTGATATTTGGTGCAGTAAAGTTCGGGAATTGGGCCAAGGACACTTGTCCTAATCAGTCTTTAGCCTAAAAAGGATGAGGAAGGAAAGGGCCTTGGGAGATGCTGGCAGAAAAACCCTAAAAAGGGGACAGTAGGAGAGGGACCAGACATCTTCTTCTTCCCTACTGGAGCAAGGACGGCAGCTCTGCCCCTTTCTCTCTCTTTCCTCCATTGTAATGGCTTCTTCTTCCATTTCTTATTTTTCTCTTTGTTTTTGTAAGCTAAATATGAGCTAAACCTCTTTTAGCTATGGGATGTTGAACTTGTAATGGATTTCTAGTGAATGTTATGTTATGCCTTGCTATTGCATTTTCTATAAATCTGATTTGGTTGTGTTTTAATTGAGCTTGATCACCTTAGTTAGAACTTGAGCTCACGGCTGCTTGGAAAAGCTAAGTGTAGCAGAACTGTTTTAAGAGTAGAATCATTAATTGGAAAATTATGATGAAGAGTGATTTAGGAATGAACATTCTAACTCCTAGGCTAGCTGGAACGAGCTTAAGTAAGGCATGAATGTAACTAATATGGACCTAGGAATAGGAGACGTTTAGTGAAGTTCATCTCAGAACTGTTGGAAAACAAACTTTCATTTCCTGGAGCCAAATTGCCGTAGCGTTGCAAACGCATAACTGAACTAGACTGAAGTTGCAAGGGACACTTCCTCGTAGCTGTTTTACTCATTCTGTTAACAAATCCGTTTTTATTGCTTTAGCATTTATTTCCCAAAACTGTCCTGGATACACACACACAAATTATTTGTTACTCTTTGTTAATCTTGATTAATAGAACCATTAATTCAAACTTGGTACTTGATTTACCATATAATCCTCGTGGGAACGTTCTCTCTTACACTTGATTACTTGTTAAACGATTGTATATACTTGCACAAGCACATCAACCATTTTTATAGCAACACTGTCCTTTTTTTTTTTTTTTTTTCAGATTTTAATCTCAGATTAAAATAGGGAACACTATTTTTATTTTTGTGCAATCCTACCCACACTTATTTCAATTTATAGGTTTTTAATTTTCAAACGAAAAAGGGAAAACAACTACGCAACACACAAAGAACACACAAAATAAATAAGAAAGAAACAAATCTCAGATTAAAATAGGGAACACTATTTTTATTTTTGTGCAAACCTACCCACACTTATTTCAATTTCTAGGTTTTTAATTTTCGAAAGAAAAAGGGAAAACAACTACGCAACACACAAAGAACACACAAAATAAATAAGAAAGAAACACATGTTGCCTCCTGCGCAGCGCTTGTTTTACGTCACGAGCTTGACGACTTGTTTAGAGAACTGATCATGGTGGCCTTGGGGAGACTTTGAAAATATCTTCTTCATCCCTACGCCTTAAAGTTAATGTGCCTTGCTTGACCTCAATATTTACATTGCTTGTAGCTAGGAAAGGTCGTCCCAGGATGATGGGGGCATCCTCATCCTCCTTTATGTCCAAGATTACAAAGTCAACAGGGAATGTGAACTTCCTCTGCCTTACTAGCACATCTTCTATTATTCCCTGAGGGCAGGTGATGGATCTGTCAGCTAACTGCAATAAGACGTTGGTGCTATGAGGTTTCTGCAAACCAATCCTTCTCGACACAGAAAAAGACATTAAATTTATATCGGCACCCAAATCACATAATGCTTTATCAAAATGAAAATTATCAATGGAACAGGGAATAGTAAAAATCCCTGGATCTTTTATTTTAGGTGGTAATTTATTTAAAATAAGAGCAGAGCATTCTTTATTAATTTGAACCACTCCATACCCCTTTAAAAAATGTGCATAGTTGGTTAATTGGGCAATGACTTTGTCAATGGGGGTATCAACATGCAATCTCATATGTATTTCTAAATTTTTTTCAATCTGCTTGTTGTTATCCCCATATTCTAAAAGTGGTGGCAGAGGTTTTGGTACCTTTTCTGACTCACTGATGAATGTTACTTGTTTCTGCTCACCGGGCATGGTGCACGGTCGTGCTAGAGGTGTTTCACGGCCGTGCTCGTCTTCAGACTTGTCTTTTTCAGCAGGAGCATCTTCTTCCATGGGTGCAGGGTTTTCTTGTTCATCATTCTGAAGAGATATTGCATTGACGTGCTCCCTTGGATTAGGTTTAGTTTGGGTAGGTAAAGTTCCTTGAGGCCTTTGATACAGGAATGTAAGGGAAAATATCTGCGTCTGCAAGGCCTGGAATCTGCTATCAATCTTTTCCATGAACTCTACCAGATGTTCAAGAGGATCAGGCTTCTGGTTCTCTGGTCTTGGACTTTGGTTCTGCAAGTGTGGGGGTCTATAGACATTGGGATTTGATCCTTGACCATACTGTTGTCCTCCATAAGAGAAATTTGGACGGCTTCTCCAACCAGGATTGTAAGAGTCATTTGGATTTCGGTTGGCGTTACCCACATATTTGGCCTCCTCAGCTAGTGGAGCAAAAGATTTGCCCAGTTGGCAATCCTTGCTCTCATGACGTGTCATGCCGCAATGGTTGCAAGGGAATGGAGACATCAATGCACTGGCTTGAGTCATTATATGTGCTTGTGCTTGCATCAATGTCTCTATTTGCTTTGTAAGAACATCCATCTTAGTTTCCATTGTCACTATGGCATCTACACCAATTGGCTTCTTGATGACTTGTCTGTCTCTGAGCGGCCACTGGTAGTGATTGGTTGCCATCTCTTGGATTAAGGTTTGAGCTTCCTCAGGTGTCTTCTTCAAAATTGAGCCCCCACAAGCAGCGTTTATACCGAAACTATTTTGCTGAGAAAATCCATTATAGAACATCTGCACAAGGATGGGGACTGTGAAACCATGATACAGCCACCTTCTGATTGAATCCTGATATCGCTCCCATGCCTCATATAGAGATTCCTGTTCATATTGCACAAAGTTCGAAATATCATCTCTAAATTTAGTAGATTTAGAAGGTGGAAAGTACTTAGCAAAAAGTTGGCGTGTCAGCTGATCCCAGGTAGTGATAGAACCAGATGGAAAAAAGGACAGCCACTGATTCGCCTTGTCGATCAGAGAGAGCATGGGAATAGTGTGAGTCTGATCGCATCTATTGAAGCTCCGTTGTACTTGATTAGATCTATGATCCTCAAGAACTTCTTCAGATGGCAGTTAGGGTCTTCAGTAATTAACCCCCCAAATGGTCCAGAGTTTTGGACCATAGAGACCAAGGAAGGCTTGATCTCAAAGTTATTGGCATCCACCGCAGGGTTGGTGATGTTGTTTATCACCTCAGCAAAGGGGTTAAAGTAATCCAGCAAAGTCATTCTTTCCCCCATGGTGTTCTCCTCTTTTGCTTGCCTTTGGAACCTGTGAAAGGTTCTTTCAACTTCCCTGTCAAAGTGTAATTCAGGCACTTGGAACGCGTTAGCATACAAGGAGAGAGATAATCAAAAATAAAAATAAATGTCTAAAGTAATTAGAATTTCTTTTTTCCAATATCACAGATTAATCCCCGTCACACATTTTAGGGCAATGTACCCTGTCATAAAAGTAGTATAGGACGAAAGCCCAGATATCGTACCTCAGATGACCCTCCTTTCCCAGAAGGATAATCCTATTAGTCCCAAGCTTATATTAATAACTATACCTTAACCACATTATAACGTTAGCGGGTTGTTCAAGAAACGTCAGAAGCGAGAAAACAAAACCCACAACGTGCACGGAAAAGGCATGCACAACATCAGATTAAAGCGCAAATAGAAACATATATATATACATGAATCATAAATAAAAGCAGCCCCATAAGTAAGGCGCTGAAATACTGAACATATACATCCAAGCCATACATAAAAAATGTACGGATAAAACAGGTACATCAAAAGAAACAAAAGAGCTCTCACGGCTCGCCAACACTAAACTCCCATCACTCAAAAAATACATGAAAGGCGCTCAGCTCACTGCCTAGACGCACTGGCAGATATCCACCATCAGTGGTGTGGATGCCCTAAACTACCCTGACCCTCGCCATGAGTATGCCTATAAGTAACCAAAGGCTCAAATTCGGATGACGAGCTCGACACCACTACCCTACGCCTCCGGTAGGTCCTCAAGTACTGCTCTATGCTCCTCCGCTGTCCCCGCAGAACAAAGCCTTTACGGCTGGAAGCATGTGATGTCACTGGCTCAGCCCAGGTATAGCCCCCCTCGGGGCGCCTCGGTAACTACCACATCTGTGTGAAGGGTAGAAACCGGACGACTCTAAAGGGTCCCAAAAGATTCTCTCTGTGTGACGCCCCTCCTCTAAACTGAATGCTCACCCATGTAGATCGTTAGGAATGTGGAAGGGCCCACACTCCAACCTCTATCGTCATGATAGATGATCTCGATCAGTCCTAACACCGGCATCCACGGTGCTGACGTGATAAAAAGGTGCGCTCTAGGGTCCATCGCCTGCAGTTGATGGCTCCTCGTCTTCATGCGAACCAAGAGCAAAACATCTGACAAGGAAACAATAGCAGGGAGATAAGAATATAGCGCATAAGTATCAGATTAGCAATAAGAATAGTAAACACATAACACATATAGCAGATATCTCACACAACCAAGCATCCTTCGAGTCAACATATGCAACAAGCATCCATCTCCCTAAATCTCACCCACAAATCAATCCTATAGACTGGGATACTAATCCCATGCAGCATGTTGGCCGAATCTCACAACACTGGCTCCACACCGGAACAGGAGTTAGGTTGTCCAAGAAACCGAGCCGCTCTCCGTGATCAATAAGAGTGCATCCCCCTTCCAAAACCCGGAATCGGGTTGTCTTGGTCGCCTCGGAACGTTAGCCTGGAACGTGGAAAGCTCAGGGATTAGTTGGGCAAATCGGATTGGATCGGGTGTCACGACAGAATAGGAGCTACCTCACCTATCACCGTAAACTATTCCCGAGACCGATAACATCCCCAAGGCCACTCACTTTGCCACCCCTTCTGCTCTCTGTACCCGCACCCAGGTACAGCTAACCTCGAATGATGTTGGCTGTAACACCCCGATTTTTCAAGCTTTCGAGCTTTCTGTTTTAATTAAACAGTATTTATTCGTTTGCATTTTATTGGAGGGTTTAGAGAGTGAAATAAAATAATCCGAGACCATAGTCATGTTCTACGCTATCGTAGGAAGCTATGGTTAAATTTTGGTTAAAAACTCAAACGGAGCCCGATCTGCATTTTACACTGACAGTATTATTTTACTGCTCAGATGACCTAATTTTGACTAATGAACGAAACTATTAGGCTTTAAATAAAATTGCGAACGTTATTGGCGATTTAGAAAATTTTTAAAATAAATAAGTTTTCACGACTTTCTTGGGGTCAAATACTAAATCGTGAAAGTAACGGGACTAAAAACGGATGAATATGAAGTCACATCGCCTAGGATGACGTGCCGGTGACTCATCACTGTCATCATTACGTTTCTGAAAATATCTAGATATTTTATGAAAATATCTAGATATTTATGAGATTTTTTGTTGAAATGACAATTTTGTCCCTAAGAAATTAGTCTTTTGCCACAAAATATCTAAAAAAAATTTGGGCCTTGGGCAAAAAAGTCCACCAAGGGGGCAGCTACCTAGCCTATAAATATCCCACCACTCTTCCTTTGTTTTCTACACATGCCTTCACATCTCTCCTTAATCATTTTCTTCAAACCTCCATTGTTGTCTTCAAGTGCAAGCTTTCTTCTTCACTTTTCTTTAAGCTTCAAGAGGTAAAATCTCTAGTACTTACTCTCTTTGATCCATAAGTTTCACTGTTCTTCACATAGTTCTTGTTTAAAACTTCTAAAGTTCTAAATTCAAAAATCTTTAGAAAATCATAGAAAACTCATGTTTATGTGAAATCAATTTCTTTGATCCTAGTTCATGATGGTCTACCACGATCCAAGAGTTGGAAACCAAAAGAGCTCTCTAGCTCAATTGGAAAAAGGGGCCGAAACCTCCATTGATGAGTGGAGGGAGTTTTGGTTCAAGTTTTGGTATAATAGACTTTGATCTAGTCTTACCACACCTAATAAGGATGGAATCCAAAAGTTGACAATTTTTGGAACTCCCTAGCCATATTTTCTTACCCATGGCCGAAGCTAGGAGGGGGGATTAGGAGAGAATTTTTGTGTTTTACAGTTGTTGTATTGATTGATTTGATTGTGTGTAGTTGCCGACGAGTAATCGGACAAGGAATCGGGAGAGTTCGTGGACCGATCGGACAACTTTGTGCTTACTAGGAACTTCAAGATGTAAGGGGGGAAATGCCTGAGGGATTCTCCCGATGACTACATGTCATCATATTTGATCTGTATATATGAAATTAAGTTGTGTGGTGATTGATTTATTTACTCTCGGCAATTATTTGAATTGTTGATAATTGTTCGTTAATATGTGTCATAGTAGTTGAATATGTGTTTTAACTGTATTATCTGCTATAAACATATTATGATATTGATCGTTGATTGTTGATTGGGAAGCCTGACAGCGGTCAGTGCTCAATTAAGTAATGGGGATAAAAGCTTTAAAAAGCTTTGTATTAATGATACATATTTATTTGTGGAAAACGTTGGGTATTTTCAAACAATGCTGTTTTTCTAAAGAAAAAGTGGATCCAAAAGTAATTTATGAAGTTAGTAGGAAAGTTTTTATGAATAAATTAATATTTATGTGGAAAAAGTAACTTTAAAAGGAAAAAGTCAAGTTTTAACTTAGGACGTTTTTAAACGCTAAAATGATGTTTTAATTCCGAAAAGATTTACGGAAAATGTTTTCGAAAATAGAAATGCTGTTCTGGGACGACGTTTTGGTCGCAGCTGTTTCCTTTCAAAATTTTCTTTTTGGTAAAGGGACTTTCGATAAAAGTTAAGTTTTACCATAACTCGATGGTTTTTAAACCATTTTCAAACAGAAAAGTTTTCTGTACAACGAGTTTTCCCAACGGTGTAAAATCTGACAACTTGGATGAGTTGCGGAGTTTTCGTTTTAGATTTGTGTTTCACAGAATGAAAAACGGTGAAAAATGATGAAAACGTGAACCTAGCATATGAGACGTCGGGATGCTAGTGTTCTGTAAAAATAGCACGAGAAGCCGTGCAACGGTGTTATGGACTGTGTGTCCTATGGACTATGTGTCCTCCTCTTATTATGAGGAAACGTGATTAAAGGTGAATGATGTTTTCTATTACCATGGACCTTGGGCTGGTGCATCGGTCTAGGGCTCCGCGATTGAGCACTCGGACGTTTCGTCCTGTGTTAACGGTGAAAGGTTTTAAAACGGTGTAAACGATGAATAGTCGAGAGCCTTGAGCTATTGGGAGAAAACGATGAATAGTCGAGAGCCTTGAGCTATTGGGACAAAGGTAATTAATTCCCAAACAAAAGAAAGGGAATTAATACAAGGATTACAACATACCTCGATTAGATCCTTGGGAAACTAATCTGCCAGTTGCCGTTCACAGCACTAGCACAGAACAACGAAGTCTGGTTTGATTGGGAGAAAACGGTTCAACACTAAACTTAAGGATTCAAAGAAAAGGATGAACAAGGTTGGTTACCTTACCTCGGAGTAACACTAAGCTAGCAGCTTATCCCCAAACGCAACGAAAAACACCACAGGGATGTTTTCTTGACGAAGAACACCCAAACAAGGATTGGGAACGCTCAAGGATTCAATGGGAATCCAATAGAAAGGTCAATGATGACTGTTTATAACTCTAGCAATGACACCTATGAGGTTTAGATCGAGCAAAAGAGGTATAAAAAGGTTTGGGGCGAAATGGGTCGAACTAAAGCCCAAAACGCGTTTCTGGTGCATGCGTAGAGCACGGGCGTGCTGATCAACTGGCACAGGCATGCTGCACGGGAGCACGGGCGTGTTGTCTTGCCAGGATGGCTCGTTTCTAAGGTTAACTACCCTAAAACACGCCCTTAAACATCTAAGGCAAGCATAACAACACATAACATATATATAACAACACTATATAACAAGCAAGAAAAAACTGGGGTGTTACACTCGAGGTGCATCGGCGGCTGACACATCCACGTGAAAGGTAGAAACTGGATGACTTTAAAGGGTCCCAAAAGATCCTCTCTGAGTGATGCCCCTCCTCTGAACTGAATGCTCACCAGTCTCGTGTAGACCGTTAGGAATGTGGAAGGGTCCACATGCCACCCTCTATCATCGTGATAGATGCTCTCGATCAGTCCCAACACCGGCATCCTCGGTGCTGATGTGATAAAAGGGTGCGCCCTTGGGTCCATCGTCTGTAGCCGATGGCTCCTCGTCTTCACGTGAACCAAGAGCAAAACATCCGATAAGGGAACAATAGCAGGGAGATAAGAATACAATGCATAAGTATCAGATTAGCAATATTAGAATAGTAAACACATATAGCAGGTATGGCACATATAACAGATATCTCACACAACCAAGCATCCTTCAAGTCAACATATGCATCAAGTATCCATTTCCATAAATCACACCACATATAAATCCTCTAGATTGGGATACTAATCCCATGCAGCATATCGGCCAAATCTCACAACACTGGTTCTACACCGGAATAGGAGTTAGCTTGTCCAAGAAACCGAACCACTCTCCATGACCAATAAGAGTGCATCCCCCTTCCGAAACCCGAAACCGGGGTGTCTTGGTCACCTCGGAACGTTAGCCTGGAACGTAGAAAGCTCAGCGATTAGTCCAGCAAACCGAACTGGATGAGGCGTCACGACAGGATAGGAGCTACCTCATGCGTCACTATAAACTATTCCCGAGACCGGCAACATCCCCAAAGCCACTCACTTGGCCGCCCCTTTTGCTCTCCAGACCCGCACTCAGGTACAACTAACCTCGCATGACATTGGCAGCCCATACTACTTGTCATACGGCCTCACCACTTGGAAACTGATGATATGCAGCAAACATCCTCAGCGAGATGATACCTCACCCTCACGCCTAAGCGCTCAACATCAAACCAATCAACAAATATCACACATCATCACGAGCCACAGCTCCCGCTTACACATCACAGCAGCACAACCATCCACGACATCAACTCGCGCATACATGGCTCATAGCCACTCAAAAACTAACTTAGGCACACCACCATAAAAGCATAACAACAGCCAATGCAACAATAATAATAGCATAAACAGCACAATCATACAGGCATAACATATCATATACCAAGTAAGCATGTAGGCACGTATACAGATAGCAAATAACACATCACATCACTAAAATGATCATTTGAAGCAACTCATCCTCAATCAACAGTTATCTAACCTAGGGTTCAAACTTAATGGTGATAGCCCAAAGTATGTTAAAACTAAAATTTAGGTACTTTATCGGGGCTCAACCTCTAGTAGGGTTAAGGCTTCCCTACACATTGCAGAAAACACAACTACGCTATTCTTGCCTTCCCGACGACAACAGTACTCTTTCTCCCCACCTGAACAGTTGGTGCGAATCTCAGCATGAACGCCGACTCACCAAGCTCGGAGCCAAGAACACGAAGAACAGCTCCAAGGCAGCCTCCCTAGCCGCAGCCTCAAGCTCCAATTCGAGGACAATCACGAATGCACACTTTGCCCTGATCACGAGCCCAAAACATATACAATAGTGTTAGCCCTAGGGCAACCCCCAAAACTCAAGGAGAAAAGGTAAAAACTCGAAGAAACACGAAGAACGCATGTTAGGGATTCAAGTTTACCTTTAGCAAATCGAGAAATCATTCGAACGAATTCGAAGAGACCTTCGTCACGATCGCAACGGTGTTGTCGGAATCTCGATCCGAAGCTCCGAAGCTTTAAAAACTTAACTCTCACTCTAGAATACTCCGACCTCTCTCTAGGTTGCAGAACTCCAAGACTTAGCCACAATTTCGTGCAAATGAGGAAGAAGAGAAAGGAACTCACTTAAGTGATCCTTCTGTCCACGCTTTAGCATGGAGGACGTGTACGCTTGAGCATGGGGTTCTTCCAGGCTTGAGCGTGGAGCCTCGTCCACTCCGTCCTTTCCCTACTGGCACGTGTCCTACATGCGTTCCACACTTGTCAAAACTCAAGATAGTTGGCCAGTGCCCTCAGCATGCTTGAGCGTGCAACATGCCAACGTTTGAGCGTTGGCACGATAGGACATGCTCATCCCTTCCCATGCTTGAGCGTGCTGCTCAGGTGGGAAGAGTCTTCCAAACTTCTGACTTACCCAGTGTTTCATTTTACACCTTAGGCACTTCCAACAGTATTCAAGCTTATTCCTAAGCTTCCATCTAAGCCTTAAACTAACACAAAAAAATTCATACAATCAATCAAAGCCTTAATCAAGATTAACCAACTCGATTAGAGTTACCGAAAATCAGGATGTTACAGTACCCAAGAGATTAATTATGTAATATGCAAATGACAAAGTAAGTACTGGAATAGAGAAATGTTTATGATATTTAGACTAACCGAAAAAATAGTAATAATATGATGTAAGTAGTAGTAATAGGTAAACAAGAGTAATGAAGAGTTGAGAAATCAAGAATAAAAGAGCCTAGAGTCGTGGTTTTACTTGTACTTTCCATACCCCCGAAATCGTAGTTCTATTTTTTGAATATCAATCCCTCTACTAAAACTATTAATTGTTTGTTAGGAAATCAATATTCTTTTCCCCAGATGAACCTAATGTTTGTCAGGCAAAGAGTTTAAATGATTAGAAAGCATAAAGAGCAAAGAGGTTGAATGACTGAAAGGAGGAATATAACATCCCAATTTTCTGTAACTCTAATCGAGTTGGTTAATCTCGATTAAGGCTTTGGATGACTGTGTGAATTGTTTTGTGCTAGTTTAAGACCTAGCTGGAAGCTTAGGAATAGGCTTGAATGAAGTTGAAGTGCCTAAGGTGTTAAACGAAAAACTGTGGAAGTCAGATGTTTGGAGGACTCTTCCCAGCTGAGCAGCACGCTCAAGCGTGGAAAGGGAGCACGCCCTAGCGTGCTAACGCTCAAGCATTGGCATGTTGCACGCTCAAGCGTGCTGAGTGCGTTTGCCAGCTGTTGTGCTTTTTGACGCGTGTGCTACACGTGTCAGGCTGGGATGAAGGCGGAGTGGACAAGGTTCTATGCTCAAGCGTGGAGGAACCCCACGCTCAAGCATGTTGAATGTCCACGCTAAAGCGTGCACAGCGGATCAAGTTGAGTACTTAGTTATGCCTTTCGGTGTGACTAATGCTCCAACTATGTTCATGAACTATAGGAACAGGATCTTCTGACCGTTCCTTGACAAGTTTGTTGCTGTGTTTATCGACGACATCCTTGTATACTCTTCAAGTAGAGAGGAACACCAAGAGCATCTAAGGGCGGTGTTGCGAGTGCTAAAGGACCGGCATTTGTATGCTAAACTTTCGAAGTTTGAGTTCTGGTTATATGAAGTTCAGTTTCTAGGCCATGTGATCTGTAAGGATGGAATCGCAGTGGATCCTACGAAAGTTGAGGCCATAGTGAGTTGGGAAATCCCTAAGTCTATAAGCGAGATGAGAAGCTTCCTTGGTTTAGTGGGGTACTATTGGCGGTTCATCGAAGGATTCTCTAAAATTGCGTTACCTATGACGCAGTTGACGAGTAAAGGGAAGACGATCGAGTGGTCAGAGGCTTACGAGCAAAGTTTCTAGAAGCTGAAGAGAAGACTGACCACATCACCTGTGCCGGTGTTACCGGAACCTTTAGGTCGATTCGATGTATAGTGTGATGCATCTTATCAAGTCTTGGCATGTGTGCTCATGCAAGAAAGGAAAGTGGTGGCATATGCCTCCAGGCAGTTGAGAGTACATGAGCGAAACTACCCAACGCATGATCTGGAATTGGCTGCGATAGTGTTTGCATTGAAGATATGGAGACACTATCTTTATGGTGTTACATTCAGTGTTTTTAGCGACCATAAGAGCTTGAAGTACCTGTTCGACCAGAGAGAGTTGAACATGGGGTAGCGAAGGTGGATGGAATTCATAAAGGACTATGAATTCGACCTGCAATATCATTCAAGTAAGGCAAATGTAGTAGCGGATGCGCTCAGTAGGAAGTCCCTACACGTATCTGCCATGATGATAAGGGAGCTAGAACTTCTAGAGGCGTTTAGAGATCTGAATTTGGAAGCGGAAATCATCGAGGATAAGTTGAATCTTGGGATGGTTAGAGTAACTAGCGATTTCCTAAATCTTTTATAGAAGAAGCAAGATGAGGATAAGTACCTCGAGGGCATGAATCGGTTAATAGAGGAAGGTAAGACTTCGGAATTCGGAAGAGGTACTGATGGTCTGCTTAGGTTTGGTGATCAGGTTTGTGTGCCAACGGATAGTGAAGTTAAGAATATGATCTTGGAGGAAGTACACAAGAGCAACCTGAGTTTCCACCCGGGGCTACCAAGATGTATCAGGAGTTAAAGAAGTTGTTCAGTGATGGTGATTCAACATGGGAGCGTGAAGCTGAGATGCGCCTGAGTCATCCTTATCTGTTTTTAGGTATTCGACCGAAATTTCGGGGACGAAATTTTATGTAAGGGGGGTGGTAATGTAACATCCCAATTTTCTGTAACTCTAATTGAGTTGGTTAATCTCAATTAGGGCTTTGGATGATTGTGTTAGTTCTTTTGTGCCAGTTTAAGACCTAGTTGAAAGCTGAGGAATAGCTTGAATGAAGTTGGAAGTGCTTAAGGTGTTAAACTAAAAACTGTGGAAGTCAGATGTTAAGAGGACTCTTCCCAGCTGAGCAGCATATTCAAGCTTGGGAAGGGAGCACGCCCTAGCGTGCTAATGCTCGAGCGTTGGCATGTTGCAGGCTCAAGCGTGCTGAGTACGTTTGCTAGTTGTTGTGCTTTTTGACACGTGCGCTACACATGTCAGGATAGGATGAAGGCGGAGTGGACAAGGTTCCACGCTCAAGCGTGGGCACACTCAAGCGTGCTGAAAGTCCACGCTACAGTGTGCACCGCGGATCAAGTTGGGTGTTTTTCTTTCTCTCCCTCATTTGTACGAATATAACTTAGAACTTCTGGGAACTCTACAACTAGAGAGAGAGGACAGAATTCTTGTGAAAGAAATCTCATGGTTAGAAGTGGTCGAGCTGCCAGAACGCGATTCCGACTGCGCGATTGTGATCACGGCGAAATTATCTACGACTTTGAAGGATTGGTTTCTCGATTCGCCAAAGGTAAACTCGAATCTCTAACACGTGTTCTTCGTGTTCTTCATGGTTCTTCGAGTCTTTACCTTTCTTCTTTGATCTTTGAGCTTGCCCTAGGGCTAACACTATAGCATGTGTGTTGTGCTCATGATTAGGGCAAACTCCGCGTTCGTTATTACTCGTACTTGGGAGCTTGAGGCAACGGCTGCAACAAGGTGGATCGTGGCTGTTCTTGGGCTGTTGGTGGCTGGCCTTGAAGGTGGTGGCTGTGTGTGGTGGTGATTCGGTGTTCGTGTTAATTTTCACGCCGACTGTTCAGGTGGGGAGAAAGAGTACTGCTGCCGTTGAGAAGGCAAGAGTAGTGTAGTTGGATTTTCTGTTGTGTGTAGGGAAGCCCTAACCCTACTAGTGGTTGAGCCGCGATAAAGTATCTAAACCCTAGGTTTAGCTTACTTTGGGCTATCACCGTTACGTTTGGAAACCCTAGGTTAGCGAACTGTTGATTGAGGATGATCTGCTTCGTATGACTGTTATGAGGTTAACTGTTATTGTTGTTATCTGTCTGAGTGCCTATATGCTACTAGGTATATGTTATATGTTGCTACGTGCTACTGTTGATATACTATTGTTGTTATTATTGCTGTTTGAGGTGAATGTCGTGTTGTGGCGGAATGCTGTTATAGTTAAGTTTGGTTGTGTGCCGTGTTGTTATCAAGCTGATACTGTGGATGGTGCAGTTGCTGTTATTATGGTTTCTTGAGGTTATGGCCATGAGGTTTGAGTTGTGGCTCGTGGATGTGTGGCGTCGAGGCTGTGGCCGTGGGGATGTAGTGGAATCGTGTTGTTTCTGATTGAGTGCTTAGGTGTGAGATTTAGTATCAAACCCATTGAGGTTGTTTGTTGTATATCATCAGCTACCAAGTGGCGAGGCCGTATGACAGGTAATATAGGCTGCCAGCATCATATGAGGTTAGTTGTACCTGATTGCGGGTATGGAAAGTAGAAAGGGCGGTCAAGTGAGTGACCTTGGGGATGTTGATAGTCTCGGCAATAGTTTACAGTGACGGATGAGTAAGCTCCTCTCTTGTCGTGACGCCCGATCCAATCTGGTTTGGCCGACTAATCCCTGAGCTTTCTATCTTACAGGCTAACGTTCCGAGGCTACGAAGACACCCGGGTTCTGTTATGGAAGAGGGATGCACTCTTATTGGTCACGGAGAGCGGTTCGGTTTCTTGGACAAAGTAACTCCGTTTCGACACAGAACCTGTTCCGTTGTGGACTTGTTCGGGTGAGGAACCGTTCCGGTGTGGAACCAGTTTTGTGAGCTTTCGGCTGACATACTGCATGGGATTAGTATCCTGGTCTAGAGGATTGATCTGAGTGTGAGACTCGTGGAGATGGATGTTTGTTGCATGTGTTGTCTCGAGAGACATTTGTTTGAGTGCAGTAACTGCTATACCTATTATACATGCTTCATGCTACATGTTGTTGTTTACTGCATTACTATTGCTACTCCGATTTTGCTACGCACTGTATTTCTTTTCTCCCTACCTCACGAGAAGATGAGGAGCCAGCTAATGGACCCGAGAGTACACCCCTTTATCGTGTTGGTACTAAGGATGCCAGTACTAGGGCTCATCGAGATCGTCTACCATGACGAGAAAGGGTGGGGCATGGACCCCTCTACCTACTTGACGGTCTACACAGGACCAGTGAGCATTCTTTTCAGAGGAGGGGCATCGCACGTGGAGGATCTCGTAGGACTGTTCAAAGTTGTGCAGTTTCTCCCTTTCCCGAGGATCTGCCACCCGCCGAGGCAGAGAGAGCAGGACTATTGGTGGGCAGCACCACAATCATCAGTGGTATCCAGTAGGCGAGGCTTCATCTATAAGGGTCAGAGGAGGCGTACCGAGCAGTACCTGAGTACTTATCGGAGGTGTCGTATTGTCGTTTCTAGTTCCTCGTCCGAGTATGAGCCTACGCGGGTTTATAGGCGTACTCATGGAGAGGGATAGGGTAGTTCAGGGCATCCTCATCACTAATGGTGATGGTCTGCCAGTGCATCTCTAGGGATGAGTGGCGAGGTTTTTATGTATTTTGAGAGTTGGTTAGGGAGGCCTGGAGAGCTCTGAGGGTTCTTTCTTCTTTTTGGTTGTGGATGTACTTTTTCATTTCTTTCAGTTTTGTGTAAACAGTTTGTATATGTATGTAGAGCGCCCTAATGATGGGGCTAAGTTATGCATGGTATCTGTATAGTTATTTTATCTGCGTATACTCTGATGTGTTTTTATGCTTTCCATATGATTGAATGCTTTTATACGCTCTTTTTCGAAACGTTGTTTGAATACCACGCTATCGCTATAATACGGTTAAGCATAGTTAATAATATAAGTTTGGGACTAATGGGATTATCCTTCTGAGTGTCATGACCCGAATTAGTGATCATGACCAGCCGAAAAGAAAGACAAGGTCTTCCTTTTCGTAGTCTATCAACCTGCTTATTTAGTCTCATTTGAAAAGTAAAGGTTACTTTAAATACAATTTACCATACTAGAATTATAATGTATCAAAGTACTGAATATCATAAACTGATACAAGTCCTTAATATAACCAGGTGAACATAGGTTGCATCCGTCAACAATACTGGGTGCAACAATCAAAATAAACCAAAATAAAATTGTCTCCACATAGCAACCAAGACTCCAAAGCAGCGCCTAAGCATGAGAAGATCCAGGTTTATCTGTACCTGTGCCTACAATATAAGTAAAAAAAAAAAACGGGATGAGTATAAAACTCGGTGAGGGTTCCCACACACCCACGCTAAAATTTAAAATACTAAGCAGGCACCACTCAACAATTAAAATAAACCAAATTATGACATGTAAGTCCATCAATGGAAGTACTTGAGGAATGGCTTGGTAAATTAGCATCAATTTTTCTCATCAAGATTCATTGCATAAGAAACATCGCCACAAGCATGAATATGATGAAGCAAATCTTTGGGTTATCATTGGGGTTGTTCACTAAGGTCCCCCGCCTCGACGGTTTTTATTTATACCCTGGAGATTCCGCCCCCTCCGGCTCTTAAACTCCCTCCTCAACTCCGGGGTTGTTCACTAAGGTCCCCAACCTCAATGGTTTTAGCTTATAGGCCGAAGATACCGCCCCATCCGATAGGATTCCCAAAGATTCATAAACCAATCCATTCCAGTAAGTATCACACCAATTATTACATAAATCCATGTAACATATATGCATTCTAACTATAAAAGCACATCAACTGAACCCATGCGTCATATACTACTTCATTTATCATTCATATTTAACATTTACTCTACATTACAAATATTATCATTGTAACACCCCGATTTTTCAAGCTCTCTAAAGTTAATAAACAGTAATTATGTGTTTGTATTTTATTGGAAGGTCCAAAGAGTGAATTAAAATAATCTGAGACCATAGTCACGCTCTACGCTATCGTAGGGAGTTACGGTTAAATTTTGGGTCGAAAACTCAGACGGAGCCCGGTTTGCGTTTTTCACTAATAGTAGTGTTTTACTACTATAAAGACCTAATTTTGACTTATGAACGACAGTTAGTCTCAGACTCGAATTCTCTACAATTTTGCTAAAATTGGTTTCGCGCTCTAAAAATCGAAATAATAATAAACTATTCGAACGAATTCTCAAATCGAGTGCCGAACGGAGCTGGATATGGATATAACGAGACCCGCTAACGGATAAAGATGAAGTCACATCAAGTCACATCACCAAGGAATGCGCGCTCAGTGTCATGATGATTTTCAAAATATCTGGGCGCGAAAAGACCAAAGTACCCCTGACTTTTATGGAAATTACACTTAGGTCCTAAGGTGAAAAGACTCTTTTGCCCCTTAAGTGAATTTTTGTGGACGTCCTTGCCCTTTCTCCTCATAACCACGCACTCCCCCTCCTTCATAATCTCCTTCACTTCTTTCTCCTTCACTTCAACTTTCTGCTCCATTTCTCTTAAGATTCTTCAAGGAAGTTGTGAAGCAAAGTTGATCCTTTGCTCATCCTCATCACCAAGGAGGTATGAACTCCATTCTTGAGCTCTCAAACTTCATCTTTTCTACATTGAATCATGTGCTTCAAGCTATGTTTAAGTTTGAAGCCTAAACTTCATATATTCATAGGAAATTGTAGAAAAATCCTTTTCATGTCAAACCAATTTCTATGAGCTAGTTTCATCATCTTCTTTCATAATCTAAGAGAATGAAACCAAAAGAGCTTCCTAGCTCAAATGGGTAAGCATGGCCGAATCTCATCCATTTGGGTGAATAGAGTTTTGTTCATTTCTTTTGTATAATAATCTTTGATTTAGTTCTATCATGCTTAGTGAGTCTTGAATCCAAGAGTATGTGATCAAAGAACTTCCCTAGCACCATTAATTAAGGAGTGGCCGAACCCTATATATTGGGGAAAGTATAAGTTTTGTTTCAAGTTTTGGGTAATGACACTTGATTGGGTGTTAGGAGTACCTATATATCCTTAATCCAAGAGACAGGAATTTTTGGACATCCCTAGCTATTTTTATAGCTCCATGGCCGAACCCTATATAGGTAGGATTCGGAGAATTTGAGCTGTTAAATGTTAATGTTTGAATGGATTATGTGTTTGTAGTTGTGATTGGGTAATCAGACGAGTAATCGGGAGAGTTCGCGGACCGATCAGACGAATTTTTGCGGAGTGGAAAACTTCAAGAGGTGAGGGGAGTTTTCCTGAGGCATTTTTCCCGATAACTATATGTTATCTGTGATTGATCTGTGTAGCTTTGTTTGTGCTTCGTTGTGATTATAATAATGTACTATGCCTAGTATATGTTTGTGACGATGTATGCTTGGATGGAAAAGTGTTTTCATGTTTGTTGAAAACCATACTTTGATTTCTAGATCAAGTAAGTTATTTTTATGCTTGTTTATGGTTGAATGATGTGTGATTATTGTTCATCATAATATTGTGAGCTTTTGAGCTATTACTTGACAAGTTAGTGAAGCAAAATCTTCACATCCCATGTGTGCGAGTATTCGGCCTTGACCTTAAGAAAAAGGAATAACATGAGTTGTTCTTGAACATTCAATGTGTTTGGAAAGTTAGAAAGTGTTTTGGGTAACTTATACTTCAAAGCAAAATAAGAAGTGATTTTTATCCAAAGATCAAATAGAGTTTTGACCTTCAAATGTTTTACTAAGGTGAAAATGTATTTTTACTTTAGTCCTAGTTTATCCAATTAACTAAGTGTTTTAAAAATAAAAGGATGAAATGATTTCATGAAAGTAAAAGTAACATGAAGTTACCTTAGAATTAATGGGATGTCACACTCTTTGAAACCAAGTTAACATTCAATCATCCAAGTATAAAGAGGACCTTGTCCTCAAGTTTGAATTAATTAAATCATAGTTGAAAAGCTAAATGAAATTCCATTTATTTTACACTAACTTAAATAATGGTTTTACACTAAGTTAGTAAGGAAAAACCCTTTTTCAATTGGTTCCGGTACTTTACTTCAAGCAAGTAACAAAGTCCTTTTAAATCAAATGAGTTTTGAATTAGAAAGGTTTTGGTTCGCGAAGTCTTAAATCAAGAGTTTTCAACTCAAATCGTCAAGTTTTACGCATGAAAACCTAAGTTAAGTAATTAACTTAGAGTAAAAGAAAAGAGATAATTAAGTATAGTATATGGTAGAACAAAACCATGCACTATACCATTGATGGCTAAGTTCATCAATTACTTCATAAGACTTAAGTGAAACAATACTTATTTCATTACTTGAAACTCAAGGAATTAATATCTTAGAAAGATCAAAGACTTATCTAAGAGAATTCTCAATCCTTCTTCATAATACTTAGGACTTGGGTTGTAAATCATAAGACACGAACACAAACATGAAACGTTTTGGGTTTTGGAACAGTAGTTCGAAGACGGACCGGTGATTCAGATCCAGGTCAATAGTTCAATTGTTTCAGTCTTGTGATGACCGTAACGAGAGGGATCCTGAGGCTATGTAGGTATGGGGCTGTACAGTTGAAGGAAGGCCTAGAAGAATTGTTTGGTTATCACGAGATCTATCCAATGGATAAAATTTTTATAATACAAAGACGCGTTTAGTTCCTAAGGAAGAGAACCTTAGCGAACCTTGAGGCTTATCCGATGGATAGACATTACTTTATCGCATCTATCGCATGAGTTTATAAGGCCTTGAGCCTAGGAGTTGAGCGTACACCTATATGCTGGTGCGAATCTTACGGTGACGATCTTAAATGGTCTTTGGAGGTATTAGGGTTGGAAGGGCTGACATGAGACCAGTTGGTGATTCCTCTGTGTCGTGGCGAATCCGAGCAAGACACTGATATCCTCTACTAGATGCCTTACTTTTCATGTTTGATCGAGAGTGTTTCCGTAAAGCCAGATACGTGCACGTTACGAATGTTGTAGCATCTTGCTCATGGCTGGCAATAACCGGAACATGTCCTCCCATTCACTCTCTCCGACGATTTGTTAGCTCCATGGAGTAGGGGTCAGAGTTTTACCCTTGTGGCATATGGCATTGAGTCATGTACATCGCATTGCATTACATGACTGTTGATGATTACATTTACTTATTGTACATCACTATTTTGCTTTCAAAGATGTCTTATGTTGCTAATTGATTAATATGATATATTGCAATTTATGGTATGCATGTTGGACATGTTGTTACCTGGTGTGTTGTCCTGTGGTACTTCTGCTGTTGTGATGTGTTGATACTACATATGTTCATATGCTGTTTTGTGTGTCGTGCATGTAGTTATCGTGTTTAAATCTATATATTGGTTACTCACCCTTGCCTGTACATATTGGACACCCTGTTGTGTTTTTGGATACGTGTACAGATGCTTCTCAACGGTCATTTGGGTCACTTCGGGACCCTGTAGCTTGTTTTTCTCGATGCCGACGACAAAGATGTATGGACTGTTCACGACAAGGCCCAGTCTCATTGGTACGATGTATACTAGGTAGTAGGCTCTATTGTCCGTAGAGGTATAGTTTTTTATCAAACCAGCTCTTAGGATTTTCAATATTTAAATTGAGAAAGTCGGTATACGTGGTTTTGAAAACCTCTGTATAGTTTGGAACTTCTGTATGAAAAACAATTTCAAGAAAGTTTATATGGGATGGCGAAATGGTTTATGAATAAACCCAGTTTATGTGTATTGTCTAGTATAATGTGATTTTATTATTGTGATGTGTGTGTCATGTTTCTGAGGTATTAGGCAGAAAATTTTTACACCTGAGTTTTCTGACTTAAAGTAAATTATTATTTTCTGAAAGCAACCAGCAATTCTCTTTAAATTTAATTCTGCACATGTTTAAGATGTAATGCCCAAGGGCGGTGTTACAATCATAATATATATACATATATAAGAACTAACGCTATTGCCGGTATATATAATATACTATAGTACATATTTCAATACCCTATGCATCACTGATATCATATTACACTAAAAGTAATCCACAATAAAGGACATATTCGATCATACCATCACTGATGGCTTATATGATTATATTACCAATTAGCAAATCTATGACTTGTCCAATAGTGTAAATAAAATGCCCGGTAACAGGGCTTTATTCATTTGCCTTATGCAGCCACGATTTGGCTACTACTCTTAGGGCTCTTTATTTACGTTATTTTCATTTCTAAATGCCCAACAATCCCATGTCCCCTGTTCTTCCCGTTCGCCACACAAAAATCCAGCTTTTCTTCTTCCATTCTCAATTCAAACCAGCAAATAAAATAAACAAGAAACACAACCCTAGAGGATGCAACAAATAAAACATGAAATCAAAGACTCTTTGTGAAATCAAAACTGATGAACCCCAAAAAAAATATATGCATTTACCCAACTTTATCATGAAACCTAACAAGATTTCAAACCCCTTCTTTAACATATTAATACCCAAACCACAGCAGAAACATATAACAATTTTATTCAAGAAATCACAAATTTCCTTCACCTTAGGGTTCAGAAGTTGCTGCTGTGAGCCCACACTAAAATTTGAAGAAGATATCAGAAGAATAAATAGAGAAAGAAGAAGATCATTAAATCTCTCTTGTTCTCTCCTCCCAAATGCCAAGTTTCTAAGTCTTCTCACTACTCATGCGTGTGTCCACCATGAGAAAAATGAAAGAGGTAGAAAGAATTTTTTATTTTATTTTTAAAATAACCAAACCCTAGAACCATTACTAGTAGGTTCTAGTATAATAATAAATAAATAAATAAAACTTCTAATTTTATCATTTATTCAATAATGAGATTATTGAATTATTAACAGTATGCTAAATCGTATATTTAGTTAGCTAAGCCATAAATCATTATTTTCAATTATTGATGCAAGTAATATTTAAATTATCACATAATGTCTTCATTAAAGATATTTCAAAACTTAAAATCTAACAGGTATAACACTGAGAAAGGAGAGTCATCTCAAGGAAATCACGTTTGATCATGCTATAATTTAAACCCCGATTATCCTATAGATCTACCAATTAATTGCAATACGACCGCTGATCAACCCATTAATTAAGAGCATACAAAAGGTGTGCAATCCTAGTATGGGATGAAGAACAATAGAATAACACTAGTCAAATCGCAACTTTGAAACCAAATAGAATTCGAATTAAAGCTAAGACATAGCAAAAAGGGTTTCTACTAATATAAGATCCACCACAACTCTAGTGGTGAATTTAGCTACCCATAATAATAGATAAAACCAAGTTCAACAAAGGGTAATGCATCCTGAGGAATTAAGAAGAAAAAGTGTCTCCAACTTGACCTCCAAGCGCAAATCCTACTCTAGAATTTTAAACACTACTAAAACTATAAACTATACAAAGCTATTACAAAAGATGATAGTATGATAGAATATCCAAGAATGTCGTTATAGTGGTACAGAGGGCCTCTATGTATAGGAAAATATGAGAAAGGGCCCAAAATTAGGTCTTCAGCGCCACCAGCACGGGCGTGCTCTTTATTCAACACGGTCGTGCTTCCTATATGTAAGGTTGTGCTCAATTTTGCATGGGCATACCAACTTCGTATAATCAGCGTCATAGTGCACGGGTTTTCAGCATGGGCGTGCTTCACTTCTGCATGGCCGTGCTTCCTATATGTAAGGGCGTGCTTGAACAAATCAGGCCTTGCTTCTCTAAGTTAGGCCTTGCTTCACTTTGGCACAGGCATGCTGGTGTCTGGCACCACTGTGCTTCATCTTCAGAGGTCAGCTTTAAGTCATTTTTGTAAGGCCATGTTTGGATGGTTGAGGTGAGAGGCTTGGACGGGCATGCTATTGTCTCGCACGGCCGTGCTCTAGCTCAAAACTTCATTATTTTCTTCTTTTTAGCTCAGAAATTCCATCTTTTATCAGATACTCATCAAGCTGCCTCTAAACATCAATTCTATAAAAACTTAAGTAAAATGGTGAAATATAATAATAATCATCATGAAATGCATCGAAATTCAACCCAATTATCCCCTATAGAGGTTTATCAAATACCAAGCTTATAGGGCTAAGAAGAAGGCTTTGGAGATGATACAAGGGGTTGTGGCAGATCAATTCAAACACTTAAGGGCTTATTATGAAGAGTTCAAAAGGAGTATTCCTGGCAGCACTGTCATTATTAAATATGCAATTGGCGATGAGGCCAATCTTTGAGAGACTTTATGTCTGTTTTGAAGCTTGCAAGGCTGCATTTGTGACCATTTGCAGACATTTAATAGGCCTAGATGGTTGTTTTCTAAAAGGAGTGTATGGGGAACAGTTATTGGCTTCTATTGGAAAATATGGTACAACCAAATGTTCCCAATGCATTTACTATTGTTGAATATGAGACAAAGGATTCATGGACTTGGTTTGTGAAGTTGCTGATGCATGACCTGGATAATGTGGAGAAGAAAAAAATGATCTTTCATAACAGAAGGTAAAATTACACATATTTATGATTTTTAAGATCAGGTTTTGTAGATTTTGTGTGCCATACTTATTAAGTTCAACACTGCAGGGCTTAGTTCCTTCTATGGCTGCTACTAGTAAACTGGTGGAGCATAGGCTTTGTGTCAAGCATCTCTATATGGGAACTGGAGAAAGAAATACCCTAGCATAGAGATGAAGGAAGTGATGTGGAAGGCAACAACAGCAGAGACTATACCAGAATGGCAAAGAGCCATGGAGATTCTAAAAGCAATGGATGATACCGCTTAGAAGGATATGATGGAGATACCACCTACAATGTGGACTATGGCTGCATTCAGCACCTACACACAGTGTGATTTACAAGTAAATAACATGTGTGAGGCATTTAATAGTGTCATTTTAGAGCATAAAGACAAGCCGATTATCAGTCTAGTGGAGAGCCTGAAGTTCTACATGTTTGAAAGATTTGTAAGGATGAGGGAATAGAAGAATCATTTGTCCCGTGATACCACAAAACTTGGAGAATATCAAAAGAGAAGTTGATGGTTGGACACCTCAATGGTGTGGAAATGAGGCTTACTCACTGTTTGAGGTTTCTAAGGGACAAGATAGATATGTGGTAAATTTGACTGCTAGGACATGTGCTTGTAGAAATCGGACTCGTCTGGGATCCCATGTAGTCATGCAATGGCATGTGTGTGGCACAACAACCTCATACCAGAGGAAATACGTGGCTTCCCACTACAGGTTTGTGGCTACATTTCCTTACTATTTTTTTAATCATCGATTTTTATATTCTGGTTTTTAATTAGTTTTATTATGTGTGGCAGCAAAAAAACCTTCTTATCAACCTACTCCCACATAATTTTGCCATATAATGGGCCAAGTTAGTAGCCCATAAATGAATCTGAATCAATTCATCCACTATATACGAGACAGAAACCTAGAAGGCCCAAGAAACAGAGGAAAAAGACCAACAATAAGCCAAGAAACCCTTACAAGTTTCCTAGACAACAAAAAAACTGTTAAGTGCTCAAGTTGTGGTAAGTTAGGTAACAGCAAGGCTTCTTTAAGGGTAAAAATGCAACAGATAGAGTCATACCTAAGGGAGGGAACACGATAGTGGTGCAAACTATTTGTCTTGTCATTTTATGATAGTGGTACATTTGCTAACTTTTTTATTAGTAGAAAAATAAACAAGTGCGTCACCAGAGACAACAACATCCTGAAGGAAAAGACCAAGGAAACAAAGGGTGCAACAGAGACAAGAATAAAGTGCATCAACTATCACTGGTGTCCAAAATGTTGAAGGGGTTGTGAGTAATGAACCTAGGCCAAGGGATATGGCTACAACTACTAGAGGAACCTGTTTGAAACACAAGAAGGAGGGTTGAATTGTATTTCTTACGATTTTAAAACTTTTCGCAAGCAGATATATAAGTTTTCGCAAAGGTTGGACGTTAAAATGACGATGGACGCAAGGAGTGTTTCCAAACACTAGTTGGACGCTTACAAGAAGGATTAGGATAAGAGAACAAGCACGATAAGAAAACAAATCAATCCCAAGGGGTTAGTTAAAAAATAAACTAAAGTAGAAGCAAGGGAAAGAAAAAGAACACAGAGATGTTATCGTGGTTCACTCTTCACCAAAGAGCTACGTCTAGTTCTCTCTACTCGAGAGTTTTATCCACTATAACAAAAACATTTTGTTACAAGTATTCAACACCTCTTCAGGCAAGTATTCTACACCTCTTCAGGCACACTAAGAGGGTGTTTGGGTAACATTAATTCTTACTCAAACAGCTGTTTTTCATGGTAAAAGCTGTTTTTCAGAAGAAGCTGGTATGTTTGGATAAACTGATTAAATTTCAAAACAGCTTTCAAAACAGCTGTTTTTATGAGGAAAAAGGTTATTTTTAGAGAAGCTAGAAGTTTGAAACTTATTTAAAAAGCTATTAGATTATTTTGAAACCAATAACATTCTTCCTATTTTACCCCTACAAAACTAACTACCAAACAAATATTATTAAATTATACAAATAACTTCATACCCTCTTTAGTAATTTACTATATATAATAGATTTTTTTACACAATCCTAACGAAATAAATTATCTTATAATCGCTTTTCAGCAAACACATCCAAACATAAAACTGATTCTATTATAATAGATTATAACAATAATCGATTATCCATATAATCGATTATTGAAATAATCAAATTTTCACAGCTGATCCAAACACACACAAAGTATTCTTTTATAGGCAAGCCTCTTCAGGCTCAAGTATTCTTTCTAAACAAGCCTCTTCAGGCTTAACCAACTAAGGTTTTTGAAAAAGGTTTGTTCTACTAGCTCACTAAGTGTGAGGGTTTGAAATTAAAGCTTAGAACTCTAGAAAATACTCTTCGCAAAGAATGATATGAAAGTTAAGAACAGAGTGACCTTGTATGCTTTGATTTTTCTCTTGCTAGCTTGCTTTCTTGTATGCTTGTGTTTTTCTCAAGTTCCATCAATTTGTATCTTCAAAGGAGAAGGTATTTATAGCCTTCTGACCTTGATAAATCTTCAGTCTTCAACGGCTGAAAAAGGATCCGTTTTGATCATTCATTAAATGCATTGGACCGTTGAGTCTGATAACTTGTTGTGGCTTCTAATCAGCAAAGTAGACTATTAGGCTTGATAGCTAAAAGTAGCGTTGAAACCTTTTCCTTGTACTCGAAAGTTGCCTTTTGTCTTTCCTTTTGGAGATAGTCAAATCCTTTTGTGTCAGGGACAGACTGGCTTCAGCTTTCGATGGTACGAAGATTACAAAGAATGTTCGTCCGAAAGATACTAGCTTTTACACATAGAATACTAAATTCAAATTGTTTACATATGTGTTCGCGCTAAAAAGACAAATGACTTTGGACTAATTAAAGAGAGGATATATAAGAGAGTCTTTGGACTCAGATAAAAGATATATGGTTCAGACGGAGCGATAACTTTAGACTTTGTTTGGACGTGTTGTAAGTCTTTGGACTTAGACAGTCTTTGGACTTAAATTTTCCTGCACACTTAAGATAAAGCATTAGTCCACAACTAATCTTTATTCTCTTAAATTAGTCTTTTGTTAACATCAAAACTCAAGGGATTAATGGACCATAACCGCTTTGGTTCCAACAATCTCCCCCTTTTTGATGATGACAAAACATACTATTTTGATTGAACAAAGTTTCCTAGAGAGCTGAGAAGCTCCCACTAAGAAAAAATACTATAAACAGTTAAAGTGTATAAGGGTGGAAAATTGTAGTCCAACACACAGATATAAGACTTAAGAATCATGTAAATGCAAGCAATCAGATCAGACAGGCATAATCAAAATAAATTAAGGGCCAATCAAATTCAATTTCCTTTCTCCCCCATTTTGTCATCAAACAAAAGAGAGAATAGACCATCAACGTCAGTTTAAAGAAAAAAAAGACTAAAGGAAAAAATTTAAGAGGGAGGAGGAGGAGGCTTTGGAAGAAAGTTTTGAAACATGGCTGTGATCTATTGGAGCAGCACCGTATTGCCTGCTTCAATAGACCTTTGGACGAACTCTTGAACCTCCGGAGGAACAACAGAGATAGAGCTCTCAGTAGTTGCCTTAGTTGCTTCAGGGTTCTACTAACCAGGGATCACACTCAAGGCATTGGACGGTGATCGATCAGCGGGATGCACCACTAAGAGAGGAAATGGTTGAGACTTAGAAGGTTCTGAGTCTGCAACATGCTCAACTTGCTCTACTTGCTCTTCTGGATAAGGATCCCCATAAACAATCTCTGTGTCTCCAGATTCTTCAGGAATGACTTGGACAGGTGCAGCTGGAGGTGCCTCAGGGTTAGGATCTACTTGAATAACTGGTTTCGGTGGAGGTGGAAGTACATCAAGAATGATCTCAGCATCATCATATCTACTTTCTATCCTAGATCTGGGTTTAGGATCAGGAAGTACGTCTGTTGGGTATAGAGGAATTCCAAAAATGTCGTCTAATATGAGGAAGTCAGCATTAGAGATTCTATATTGTCTTAGGAATGTACGAGTCTTCCTCTTTTCTCCGTCTGATAGACCAAACGTGGACGCTTCCTTTGCACATCTTCGGATGAAGTTTTCCCAGCAAATGCGAGCATCTGGGTCATATCTCTTAGAGGGATCCTTTTTCATATCTCTCAGTCTTAATATCGAGAGCTTTTCTTTTGCCCTTAGCAACAACGATCATGGAGGATAAAGAAGCCATTGTTTTAGAGAAAGAAGCTTTTTCGCAAGAGAGAGTTTTTTCAAAGAGAGATAGATGAAGGTGAAGAGATTGTAAAGGTTTCACCTTTATCAAAAAGGGTTTTCATAGAAGAGAAAATGGTTCGTGTAACACCCCCTCCTGGTGTCACTTTTGTAACCGAAATTAGCCCTTTTTCCTTGTTAACTAAATTTTTTTTTTTTTGAAAATAACTATATAGAGTATTTGCGAAAATGTGATACCAAAAGAAAAATTCCAGCAATCAGAGGAAACAAAATGAAACTCATCATATATGACAATAACTCAAGCTTTGCCATTAGGCATACATACTACAAATCTCTGAATACGCAACACTGATAGTCACAGTTGGAAGACTGGACTTACACATTTATAAATCTTAAGAGCTGGTCTAACAAAAGAATTCTAAGGACCATAAAGCGTACTTCCTAACATAATTCGTACCAATGAGATTGGGTCTCGTCGCCAACGATCCACACCTCATCGTCGTCAACCTCAAGCACTCAAGCTATAGGGTTTCGGAGTGACTCCGAGGACTGTCGATAAACATCTGTACATGTATCCGAAAACACAACAGGGTGTCCAACATGTATAGACAAGGGTGAGAAACCAATATATGAACTCAAAATACGACAACTACATACATCATGTACAAACAGCAGATTCATATATGTACACATATACCAAATATGGTTTAGAAGCATCATGGGCATAATACAGAATATCATAACAGTGAAAGCAAAACAAGGGTCTCATACCCAACATTTATCGTCATTTTTAAAACGTGTGCATGACACTCCATATATAACATCTAACATTTGATTCTTAATTTTCTGAAATCCCATCACCTTATAAATGAGTTGATCAGGCTCGATTGCCAAATAAAGCACACAGTATTTACCATATCACGCTGTCCAACATAGGGCACAGTGCTTCACATTATATGGATTTGTTCACTATATCACGCTTTCCAACACGGGGTACAGTGCTTCACATTATATGGATTTATTTACCATATCACGCTGTCCAACACAAGGCACAACGCTTCACGTTATATGGATTTCAATACCATATCACGCTATCCAACATAGGGCATAGCGCTTCACATTATATGGATTTCATTACCATATCACGTTGACCAACATAGGGTACAACGCTTCACATTATATGGATTTCATTACCATATCACACTGTCCAACACCAGGCACAATGCTTCACTTTATATGGATTTTTCATCGTCTATCAAGGCACAATGATACACCATGACTTAAAGTCATCACAGGGTTCTCTATCATCAAGATCCCTCATTCCATGGCACGTCTGCCAAAAACAAATGTATGAGAAAACCTTTTGTTTTCGTCTGTTTTTCTGTGTCGTATAGTTATTTCCTCGTTTAAGCTCAAAGCTATCAACCACCACAACTTTTAGACTCTCAGTCTTTGTAACTTTTATCAAAAGGACACACAGTCCAAAACCAAAAAGGACACACGGTCCAACAGCCCAAATCCTAAAATCCCCAACCGATGCACCAGTCTTGGATTTTGGATTCTACAGCACACAAAACGTCCACAAGCCTACAAGACCACACAAATTGTCCACAAGCTTACAGGACCACTTTACTAACACGAATCCTTGATCCACGTGCTCTGCAGAACACTAGAAACCCGACGTCTCGAATTCTATGTTCACATCCAAATTAACTTTCTCTCTTTGAAACACAAAACCCACATCTCCGAAGATTACACATGAAGCCTTCGGGATCGGTTTTCCATAAAAACCAACTCTTGGATCAAAACCACTTTTCTATTGAAAAACAAACTCTTAGTAAAACATAAACACTTTGAAACATAGTTCATGAAAGCTCTTGGCCAAAACTACTCTCTTTTGAAATACCTTGGTAAACCACCAAAACCTTGAAATATAATTTGTGAAAACCCTTTTCTTTCTTGAAACCGCTTGTTTCTAACACTGGATCACTTGAAATTACTTTTACTCAAAAAGATTTGTTTTATCACTTTAAAAACTACCGATGATTTCTAAAGGTGCTTTTCATTCTAAAAGCTTACTTTTCTTCAACTAAAGTTGTTTTCACTTTTCTTTTTCTTATGTCTTTTCATTTCATTAACCAAATGTATTTTCACTTTCTCGTTTGCTTAAAACAAAACATCAATACACGTTGTCTTTGAATCCTTTTCAACACTTAAACTTTTCCTCCACTTAACTTTATGTCTCAAGCTTTTTGAAGCTTTTACCTTTACTTCGTTGGAACTCGAACCAATGTTAGGTCCTTAGCACACCAATGTGCGGATTGTTGTGTGTTAGTTTTAGACCTAGTTTAAAGCTTAGGAATAGGCTTGAACAAGGTTGGAGGTGCCTAAGGCGTTAAACGAGTAACTGTGAAAGCTAGATGTTTGGAGGACTCTTCCCAGCAGAGCTGCACGCTCAAGCATGGGAAGGTAGCACGCCCTAGCATGGCAACTCTCAAGCGTTGGTAACATTACACGCTCAAGCGTTCTGAGTGCGTTTGCCAGTTGGAGTGTTTTTGACGTGTGTGCTACACGTGTCAGGCCAGGGTCGAGGCGGAGCGGACAAGGTTCCACGCTCAAGCGTAGAGAAAACCTCACGCTCAAGTGTGGTCACGCTAAAGCGTGCTAGATGTCCATGCTAAAGCGTGCCCAACAACTCAAGTTAGTGGAGTTTTCTTCTCTTCCTCACTTTGCACGAAAATCTCTTAAGTCTTCTGCAAGTAGTGAGAGAAGCTCCGGGAGTTCAGAGAGAGAAAGCTCACTTTCGAGGAGATCGAAGTACTGAAACGCGATTCTGACAACACCATTGTGATCGCGGCTAAGTTATCTACAACTCTGATGGATTAGTTTTTCAATTCGTCTGAGGTAAGCTCGAATCCCTAGCACGCTTTCGTTCTTGGCATTCTTCGATTCTTTACCTTTTTTCTTTGATCTTTTGGGTTTGCCCTAGGGCTAACACTATTGTATATGTGTTGTGCTCGTGATTTGGGCAAAGTTCGTGCTCGTGGTGGTGCGAGTTTCGGAGGTGGAACGGCTATGCTGCTTATTGTTATTGCTATCTGTCTAAGTGCCTATATGATGTTTTGTATGTGATATGCTGTTATATGCTATAGTTGATGTTATTGTTGTTGTTATGCTGTAATGTTGACCGTTGTGGCTGAATGCCGTAGAATTAAGTTTGGCCGTGTGCCGTGTTGCTGTCGGGTTGATACCGTGGATGTTGCCGTTGCTGTTATACTGACTTCTTGAGGTTGTGGCCGTGTCCGTTTGAGCTGTGGCTCGTGGACATGTGGATGCAGTGGCATCGTGTTGTTTCTGATTGAGAGCTTAGGCGTGAGATCCAGTATCAAGCCCGTTGAGGATGTTTGTTGCATATCATCATCAGCTGCCAAGTGGCGAGGCCGTATGACAGGCAGTATATGATGCAACCGTCATACAAGGTTAGCGGTACCTGAGTGCAGGTACGGAAAGTAGATGGGGCGGTCAAGCCAGTGGCCTTGGGGATGTTGCCGGTCTCAGGAATAGTTTACAGTGACGGATGGGGTAGCTCCTAACCTGTCGTGATGCCTGATCCAGTCCGGTTTGCCTGACTTATCCCAGAGCTTTCTAGTTGTTCCAGGATAACGTTCCAAGGCAACCGAGATACCTCGGTTCCGATGTGGAAGGGGGATGCACTCTAATTGGTCACGGTGAGCGGTTCGGTTTCTCGGACAAGCTAACTCCGTTCCGAAACAGAATCTGTTCCGATGTGGACTTGTTCGGGTGTGGAATCATTTCAATGGGAACCTGTTTTGTGAGTTTTCGGCCAACATGCTGCGTGGGATTAGTATCCCGGTCTAGAGGATTGATTTGAGTATGAGACTCATGGGGATGGATGCTTGTTGCATGTGCTGTCTTGAGAGACGTTTGTTAGAATGCAGTAACCGTGATATTCGAGATATCTGCTGCATGTTACCTGTTATGTGTTTACTGAATTACTACTGTTTTTTGACTTTATGATGCGCTGTATTTCTTATCTCCCTTCTGTTCTTCTTTGTTGTTTGTTATGGGATCGCTTAAAGACGACGAGCCAGCGGAGATTCAGCATGGACCCGAGACTTCACCCGTTCATCACGGGGGCACCGCGGATGCCGCTGCTGGGCGTTATTGAGATCGTGTACCACAATTAGAGCGGATGGCGGGTAGACCCCTCTACCATTTTGGTGGTGTACACAGGACCCGTTAGTCTGATCCTTCGGAGTGGCACGCCTCCTAATGTGGATATCATCAGCCCCTACCGCGTGTACCAGTTTCTACCTTTCCCGAGGATATGGCGACCTCCGAGGCAGAGGGAGCGCCACTACACGTGGGTAGCACCCCAATCTTCGGTCGTGACCAACAGGAGAGGTTACGTCTATCGAGGCTAGCGCAGGAGGACCGAGCAGTACCTGAGGACCTACCGTAGGCGGAGGATCGTGGTATCCAGTTCTTCGTCAGAGTACGAGCCTATTGTGCGGTACAGGCGTACTCATGGCGAGGATCAAGGCAGCTCAGGGCATCCTCACCCACTGATGGTGAGAGCCTGCCAGTGCGTCCTAGGGAGTGAGCCGAGAGTTTTTTATGTATCTTTTGAGAGGGGACTGGGGTTTGCTGGTGAGCTTCGAGAGTTTTATTTTGCTTTTGATGTATTTTGGTTTTACCTTCAAGATGTATATGTATGTACAGTTCCCTACTGATGGGGCTAAGTTATGTATCTTATCGTAGTGTTATGTTATATTGCGCTTCTACTCTGATCACTTTTCAATGCTTGTCGTTTTGTTCGCTTTCTTCCGCATCGCTGTTTGTTTACCGCGCTATCGCTTTATATACGGCTAGGCATAGATAATAATAATAAGAGGTTGGGACTAATGGAAAGGCTTCTTACGTATGGGGTCGTCTTATTTTAGTGGTATCAAAGCAGTTCGATTATAATATCGGACTGTGAAGGTAAAGTGTACTGGCTTTGACGGTTGATAACCGAGTTGTATCAACTGTGTCTAGTTTTGGGTAGAGTGTCCGATGCGCTAGTTATCGAAGTGTGATAACTGTTTTTATTCATAAGGCATATGATATGTTTAACTGTTAAGTGCCATTATATGTCTTACAAATTGGAACTGATAGCTCCTTTTATAGGAAGCTAAATGGCACGTGGAAGAGGAAGAGGTGGAAGGCCGGCTGCAACCGGAGGCAACGATAATAACAACAACGGTGACCATTCAGGGACAGGAAGTGGTGGTGACACTTCAGAAGCAATGCGGGCCATGAAGGACTTGGCTGCCGCCATGATACAACAAACTCAACAGACTACCCAGTATATGCCAAGGCGGGAAGAAAGAGAAGCTAGATAGGATCAGCTGCACACCGTGAGGGGAAATGAGACGATGGATACCGGTCTTAATGCTTTTATGAAGGGAAATCCTCCCCAGTTTCACGGAGAGTATAACCCTGAAGCTGCTGAGATGTGGTTGCAAGAAATAGAAAAGGTGTCCATGGCCACACACTGCAGAGAAGACAAAAAGGTCACGTACGCTGCCTTTATGTTGGTAGGAGCAGCCAAAGCTTGGTGGAGAACCAAGGCCAGAATGTTAGAGGCCGGAGGAAGGGTGTTAACATGGCAACTATTCTGGGAGTGTTTTCTGGAGAACTACTTCCCAAGGAGCGTCAGGCAAGAAAAAGAGAAGGAATTCCTGAGTCTGAAACAGGAACAACTATCGGTTGGTGAGTACGCGATGAGGTTTGAAGCGCTACTCAAGTTTTCTCAGTTCTATCAGATCCACTCGGATGAAGAATGGGTCTGCAGAATGTTCGAGGATGGACTGAGACCTGAGCTGAAGCGAGCGATGCTACCCTTAAGTATCAGTTCTTTTCCCAAGTTGGTGGAAAAATGTACAATGGTTGAAGGTCATGACCGAGCTGGGACGATCGCACAACAAAAGACAAGTGGTGGACCCGTTAGTAGCAGTCCAAGTCGTAGAAGCAGCAAGTTCCAATGGAGAGTAGGGCCGTATGATCGCCCGGCTCGATTCAATGTCAACCATGGAGTGCACGACTCTAGTCAAGCACAGCAAGAGATCAAGACTTGTTTCCGGTGCGGAGGACCGCATTTAGTCAAGAACTGTCCAAGGACCCAGCACATCAAGTGTTTCAACTGCAATCGAATGGGTCACTATGTGTCAGACTGCAAGCCTGGAGTTAGTAGAAGGGCTCAGTTTCAGCAGCAAAGTAGTAGGGCTCAGAGTGGCAGAGCGAGATCAGTGGTGGCAAGTCAGCCGAGGAGGCCACAGACGATCGAAAGGGAGTTTTCCGTGCGAGGTTCTGAAGGCTCCCAAAGTCCTGATCTGGCCCATGGTAAGTGCTTAGTTTCTGGTAAGCTTTTGTCGGTTTTATTTGATTCGGGGGCTATGCATTCTTTCATATCAGTAGAGTGTATGGATCATTTAGGGTTTCCTGTTTCTACATTGCCATAAGACTTGACTGTTTCAACACCTACTGGTGATTCTTTAACAACCCTATCTGTATACCGTCATTTTCTTGTTGACCTTATCTGCTTGCCTATGCAACAGATAGATGTAATCCTAGGCACGAACTGGCTTTCAGCCAACCATGTGATGTTAGACTGGTCCAATAAAACTCTCAGTTTTTTCGAGCAACCTGGATTAATGCCTGCCAACAGGAGTACTCCGACAGGTGAACGATCGGACAAGTATGCGGTGTTGTTCTCTTTGGAAGTGAAGGAGACTCCTAGTGATGAAGCTTTGCCTATCGTACGAGAGTTTTTAGAGGTGTTTCCGATGATGTTCCTGGATTGTCACCAGAGAGAGGTGGAGTTTGTGATAGACCTGGTGCCGGGAACTGGACCTATATCGATAACACCGTATCGGATGTCTCCAGTTGAACTAATGGAGCTGAAGAAACAATTAGATGAGATGCTTGGCAAGGAGTTTATCAGACCTAGTGCATCTCCGTGGGGAGCTCCGGTATTGTTTGTGAAGAAGAAGGACGGGAGTTCGAGACTGTGCGTAGACTATCGTCAGCTGAACAAAGTGACGATAAAGAACGAGTATCCGTTACCACGGATAGATGATTTGATGGATCAACTGTGTTTTCTATGATCGACCTGCGATCCGGGTACTATCAAATCCGGGTTAGTAAGGAGGATGTGCCAAAGACTGCTTTTCGGAGTCGGTATGGTCACTACGAGTATTTGGTTCTGCCGTTTTGTGTGACTAATGCTCCAGCTGTGTTCATGGACTATACGAACAGGATCTTCTGACCGTTCCTTAACAAATTTGTTGTTGTGTTTATCGACAACATCCTTGTATACTCCTCGAGTAGAGAGGAACACCAAGAGCATCTAAGGGCGATGTTGCAAGTGCTAAAGGACCGGCAGTTGAATGCTAAACTGTCGAAGTGCGAGTTTTGGCCAGAAGAAGTCCAGTTTCTAGGCCATGTGATCAGTAAGGATGGGATCGCAGTGGATCCTGTGAAAGTTGAGGCCGTAGTAAGTTGGGAAAGCCCTAAGTCTGTAAACGAGGTGAGAAGTTTTCTTGGTTTAGCGGACTACTATCGAAGGTTTATCGAGGGATTCTCTAATATTGTGTTGCCTATGATGCAGTTAACGAGAAAGGGGAAGACGTTTGAATGGTCAGAGGCATGCAAGCAGAGTTTCCAAGAGCTGAAAAGAAGACTGACCACATCACCTGTGTTGGTGTTACTAGATCCATTAGGATGATTTGATGTATATTGTGACGCATCTTATCAAGGCTTGGGATGTGTGCTCATGCAAGACTGAAAAGTGGTGGCGTATGCCTCCAGGAAGTTGAGAGTACATGAGCGGAACTACCCAACGCATGATCTGAAATTGGCTGCGATAGTGTTTGCATTGAAGATATGGAGACACTATCTTTATGGTGCTAAATTCAGTGTGTTTAGCGACCATAAGAGCCTGAAGTATTTGTTCGACCAGAAAGAGTTGAACATGCGGCAGCGCAGATGGATGGAATTCATAAAGGACTATGAATTCGACTTATAGTACCATCCAGGTAAGGCGAATGTTGTAGCGGATGCGCTCAATAGGAAGTCCCTACACATATCTGCGATGATGGTAAAGGAGCTAGAGCTTTTAGAGGCATTTAGAGACCTGAACCTAGAAGCGGAAATCCTCGAGGATAACCTAAATCTGGGAATGGTTAGAGTAACTAGCGATTTTCTGAACCAGTTATGGAAGAAGCAAGCTGAGGATAAGTACCTCGAGAGTGTGAATCAGTTGATAGAGGAAGGTAAGACCTTGGAATTCAAAAGAGGTACAGATGGTCTGCTTAGGTATGGTGATCGGGTTTGTGTGCTAGCGGATAGAGAAATTAAGAAAATGATCTTGGAAGAAGCACACAAGAGCAAGATGAGTTTTCATCCGGGGGCTACGAAGATGTATCATGATCTGAAGAAGCTGTTCTGGTGGCCGGGGATGAAGAAAGATGTAGCAGCTTATGTCCTAACCTGCTTGATGTATCAGAAAGCAAAGGTTGAACACCAGAAGCCAGCAGGGTTGTTGCAATTATTGGACGTCCCAGAATGGAAATGGGATAGTATCGCCATGGACTTTGTTTCTGGGATACCAAAGACTCAGAAAAGGTGTGATGCAGTCTGGGTAATTATCGATCGATTGACGAAGTGTGTTCACTTCTTACCAATCAACCAGAGTTACTCTCTGGACCGATTAACTCAGATTTACATCAAGGAGGTTGTAAGGCTACATGGGTACCGTCGAACATTGTTGCGGATCGTGACCCAAGGTTTACCTCAAGGTTTTGGAGGAGCTTACACAGTGCAATGGGAACTAAGTTAAGTATGAGTTCTGCTTATCATCCTCAAACAGATGGTTAGTCTGAAAGAACAATTCGGTCACTGGAGGATCTCTTAAGAGCGTACGTGTTGTAAAACACGGGAAGTTGGGATGAGTTTCTTCCATTGATCGAGTTTACTTATAACAACAGTTTCCATTCAAGTATCGGGATGGCGCTGTATGAAGCACTGTATGGACGGAAGTGCAGGACTCTGTTGTGCTGGTTTGAGACGGGAGAAAGTCAAATGTTAGGTTCAGAGTTGGTACAGCAAACAATGGAACAAGTCCGTAAGATACGAGAAAAGATGAAGGTTGCAAGGGACATGCAGAAGAGCTACGCTGACAAGAGGAGGAGGCCTTTGGAATTCCAAGAGGGCGACCATGTTTTCATGAGAGTTACCCCAAGAGCTGGAGTGGGCAGGGCAATCGGATCCAGAAAGCTAACACCTAAATTCATAGAACCGTTTCAGATTCTTCGACGAATCGGCCCTGTAGCCTATCACATAGCTTTGCCACCAAACCTTTCAAATCTTCATGACGTCTTTCATATCTCTCAGCTCAGAAAATATTATCCCAATCCACCACACGTGTTAGAGCCTGAATCAATTCAACTGAAAAAGAATCTGGAGTACGAAGCTTAACCTATTCGGATCTTGGATAGAAGGATCAAGGAACTGCACGGTAAGCTCATTCTGTTAGTCAGAGTGGAATGGAATCCAGTAAATGGTGATTCAACGTGGGAACATGAAGCTGAGATGCGCCAGAGTCATCCCTATCTGTTTACAGGTATACGATGGAAATTTCAGGGACGAAATTTTCTGCAACAGGGGTGGTAATGTAACATCCTGATTTTTCTGTGAACTCTGATCGAGTTGGCTAGTCTCGATTGGAGCTTTGGATGATTCTGCGGATTGTTGTTTGTTAGTTTTAGACCTAGTTTGAAGCCTAGGAATAGGCTTGAACAAGGTTGGAGGTGCCTAAGGCGTTAAACGAGTAACTGTGGAAGCTAGATGTTTGGAGGACTACTCCCAGCGGAGCTGCACACTCAAGCGTGGGAAGGTAGCACGCCCTAGTGTGCCAATGCTCAAGCATTCTGAGTGCGTTTGCCAGTTGGAGTGTTTTTCACACATGTGCTACACGTGTTAGGCCAAGGTCGAGGCAGAGCGGACAAGGTTCCACGCTCAAGCGTGAAGAAGACCTCACGCTCAAGCTTGGTCACGCTAAAGCGTGCTGGATGTCCATGCTAAAGCGTGCACAGCAACTCAAGTTAGTGGAGTTTTCTTCTCTTCCTCACTTTGCACGAAAATCTCTTAAGTCTTCTGCAAGTAGTGAGAGAAGTATGGGAGTTTAGAGAGAGAAAGCTCACTTTCGAGGAGATCGAAGTACCGGAACGCGATTCTGACAGCACCGTTGTGATCGCGACTGAGTTATCTACAACTCTGACGGATTAGTTTTTCGATTCGTCCATGGTAAGCTCGAATCCCTAACACGCTTTCTTCTTGTTCTTGGCATTCTTTGAGTCTTTACCTTTTTTCTTTGATCTTTTGGGCTTGCCCTAGGGGGCTAACACTATTGTATATGTGTTGTGCTCGTGATTAGGGTAAAGTTCATGCTCGTGGTGGTGCGAGTTTCGGAGGTGGAACAGCAGCTGTTCTTGGACTGTTCTTGGTGAAAGAGGGCCGCGAACTTGAGGAAGGAGATGCAGGATCATCACGTTCGTGATCGGGTGGAATTGCGTGTCGACTATTCAGGTGGGGAGAAAGAGTACTGCTGCCGTCGGGAAGGCAAGAGTAGTGTAGTATGTTTCTGCTATGTGTAGGGAAGCCCTAACCCTACTAGTGGTTGAGCCCTGATAAAGTACCTAAACCCTAGGTTTAGCTTGCTTTGGGCTATCGCCGTCAAGTTTGGAAACCCTAGGCTAGCGAACTATTAATTGAGGATGGTTGGTTTCGTATGACTATATGCCGCTGCTTGTTGTTGTTGCTATCTGTCTAAGTTCCTATATGATGTTTGGTATGTGATATGCTGCTATATGCTATAGTTGATGTTGTTGTTGTTGTTATGCTGTAATGTTGAGCGTTGTGGCGGAATGCCGTAGAATTAAGTTTGGCTGTGTGCCGTGTTGCTGTCAGGTTGATACCGTGGATGTTGCCGTTGCTGTTATGCTGACTTTTTGAGGCTGTGGTCGTGTTTGTTTGAGTTGTGGCTCGTGGACGCGTGGCGTCGAGGCTATGGCCGCGTGGATGTAGTGGCATCGTGTTGTTTCTGATTGAGAGCTTAGGCGTGAGATCCGGAATCAAGCCCGTTAAGGATGTTTGCTGCATATCATCATCAGTTGCCAATTGTCGAGGCCGTATAATAGGTAGTATGGGCCACCGTTATACGAAGTTAGCGGTACCTGAGTGCGGGTACGGAAAGTAGACTGGACGGTCAAGTGAGTGGCCTTGGGGATATTGCCGGTCTCGGGAATAGTTTACAGTGACAGATGAGGTAGCTCCTATCCTGTCGTGACGCCCGATCCAGTCCGATTTGCTCGACTAATCCCAGAGCTTTCCAGTTGTTCCAGGCTAACGTTCCAAGGTGACCGAGATACCTCGGTTTCGGTGTGGAAGGGGATGCACTCTTATTGGTCACAATGAGCGGTTCGATTTCTCAGACAAGCTAACTCCGTTCCGACACAAAACCTGTTCCGGTGTGGACTTGTTCGGGTGTGGAATCGTTCCAATGGGAACCAGTTTTGTGAGTTTTCGGCCGACATGCTGCGTGGGATCCGGTCTAGAGGATTGATTTGAGTGTGAGACTCATGGAGATGGATGCTTGTTGCATGTGTTATCTTGAGAGACGTCTGTTAGAATACAGTAACCATGATATTCGAGATATCTGCTACATGTTACCTGTTATGTGTTTACTGTATTACTACTGTTTTTCGACTTTATGATGTGCTGTATTTCTTATCTCCCTTATGTTCTTCTTTGTTGTCTGTTACGGGATCGCTTGAAGACGACGAGCCAGCGGAGATTCAGCATGGACCCGAGACTTCACCCATTCATCACAGGGGCACCGCGGATGCCAGTGCTAGTCGATATTGAGATCGTGCACCACAATGAGAGGGGATGGCGGGTAGACCCCTCTACCTTTTTGGTGGTGTACACAAGACCCGTTAGTCTGATCTTTCGGAGCGGCACACCTCCTTATGTGGATATCATCGGCCCCTACCGCGTGTACCAGTTTCTACCTTTCCCGAGGATGTGGCGACCTCCAAGGCAGAAGGAGCGCCACTACACGTGGGTAGGACCCCAATCTTCGTTCGTGACCAGCAGCAGAGGTTACGTCTACCGAGGCTAGCGCAGGATGACCGAGCAGTACCTGAGGACCTACCATAGGCGGAGGATCGTGGTATCCAGTTCTTCGTCAGAGTACGAGCCTATTGTACGGTACAGGCGTACTCATGGCGAGGGTCAGGGTATCTCAGGGCATCCTCACCACTGATGGTGAGAGCCTGCCAGTGCGTCCTAGGGAGTGAGCCGAGAGTTTTTGATGTATCTTTTGAGAGGGGAAGGGGTTTTGCTGGTGAGCTCCTAGAGTTTTATTTTGCTTTTGATGTATTTTGGTTTTACCTTCAGGATGTATATGTATGTACAGTGCCCTACTGATGGGGCTAAGTTATGTATGTTATCGTACTGTTATGTTATATTGCGCTTCTACTCTGATCACTTTTCTATGCTTGCCGTTTTATTTGCTTTCTTCCTCATCGCTGTTTGTTTACCATGCTATCGCTTTATATACGGCTAGGCATAGATAATAATAATAATAATAATAATAATAATAATAATAATAATAATAATAAGAGGCTGGGACTAATGGGAAGGCTTCATACGTATGGGGTCATCTCAAAGCCTTAGCACCACTCATGGTGTAAACTCTTCCCTTTGTCGTCGGCCTTTTGGTTCCGGTGTCATTAGTGGCAGCTGGAACAAATCCTTGTGCCTTGCAGTATCTTGCTATGTGCCCCATTTGCCCACAAGTAAAAAATTTACCACTCCGCACAGAGCAGTTGTCGGCCAGGTGTGATGGATCTCCACACTTGAGACATTTCCTTTTTTGGTCTTGATTCTGATTCCTCTGGCCTCCACTGACTGATGCGTAAGCAATAGGATGGTACTGTTGTTGGTCTTGATTATTCCTTAGGGGTCGGGAATAAGGTTTCTTATGACTCTGTTCTCCTCTCTGGTTCTGGTACGGATTCTTAAAGCGGGAAGGTCCTCCAACGTTCCCTCTGTCGGCCCTTCCATGCTTCATCAGTTCCACTTGTCTGCTTTTCTCGACTAAAACGTGGAAATTGTGAAATCCCTGCGGCAGCACTGATTCCTTGATTTCATACCTCAAACCTCTATCGAAACATTCGCACTTCCAGTCTTCGTCAGGATTGTTCTGGAAGAATCAGAAATACTTGGCTAACGATTCAAACTTGGCCGCATATTCTTTAACGACATCTCCCTCTATTGCAACCGCAAAAATTCTCGCTCTTTCTCAGCTCTGGTACTTTGTGGGAAATACTTCTCCAGGAATCGGCGTTTAAACAGATTCCAAGTGATTTCTTGTTGATTCGCCTCCAGCAGTTGTTTGGTTCCCTTCCACCAGTACTCAACATCTCCTAGCAGTAGGAAAGTTGCATACGGTACCTTCACTTCTTCAGGGTTGTGGATCAGCTCGAATATCTTTTCAATTTCCTGGATCCACAAGTCAGCCTTGTCCGGATCCACATCGCCATGAAACTGTGACGGATTCAAGTGTCTAAATGCAGTCAGGTTTCGACCCTCAGCGGCCTGTTCAGCACGAGCCTGCTCTTATGCATTGTGAGCAGTCATCGTAGCAGTCTGTATAGCAATAGCAGGGGCCATGTTCGCCATTGGTTGTGCAGCAAAGTCCATTCCATTAGCATCGTCAATGTCTTCAGCATGAACACCAACTCCTCCTCTGCGACCACGTCCACGTCCACATCCAGCTCTAGTTTCAATTCCTGGTTCCATATCTGACCTACAAGATTAAAATCAGTCAAACTGAAACCAAAAACCAAAACATTGGCTCACTTATCAACATACATTACTTCTAAGAAGTAATTCAATCAAGCCTTAATCAAAGATCACACAACATCAACACAACAGACCTATTCTCCAAAGGTTCCTGAAAGACTCGACCAGCTCTGATACCACTTGTAACACCCCCTCCCGTTCTCACTTTCGTAACCCATATTATCTCATTTTCCTTGTTAACTAATTTTTTTTTTTTGAAAATAACTCTATAGAGTATTTGCGGAAATGTGATACCAAAAGAAAATTTTCAACATTCAGAGGAAACAAAATGAAACTCATCATATATGACAATAATTCAAGCTTTTCCATTAGGCATACATACTTCAAATCTCTGAATATGCAACACTCATAGTCACAGTCAAAAGATTGGACTTACACAATTATAAAATCTTAAGAGCTGGTCTGACAAAAGAATTCTAAGGACCATAAAGCATACTTCCTAAAAAAAAGTCGTATCAATGAGACTGGGTCTTGTCGCCAAAAGGCCACACCTCTTTGTCGTCAACCTCAAGCACTCAAGCTATAGAGTTCCGGAGTGACTCTGAGGACTGTTGACAAACATCTATATATGTATCCAAAAATACAACAGCTTGTCCAACATGTACAGGCAAAGCTGAGAAACCAATAGATGAACTCAAAATACGACAACTACATACATCATGTATAAACAACAGATTCATATATGTACACATATACCAAATATGGTTCAGAAGCATCATGGGCATAATACAGAATATCATAACAGTGAAAGTAAAGCAAGGGTCTCATACCCAACAGTCATCGTCATTTTTAAAATGTGCGCATGACACTTCCATATATAACATCTAACATTTGATTCTTAATTTCCGGAAATCTCATTACCTTATAAATGAGTTGATCAGGCTCGATTGCCAAATAAGGCACACAGTATTTACCATATCACGTTGTCCAACATAGGGCACAATCCTTCACATTATATGGATTTGTTCAGCATATCACACTATCCAACACAGGGTATAGTGCCTCACATTATATGGATTTATTTACCACACTATCCAACACAGGGTATAGTGCCTCACATTATATGGATTTATTTACCATATCACATTGTACAACACAAGGCACAACGCTTCATATTATATGGATTTCATTACCATATCACACTATCAACACAGGGCATAGCGCTTCACATTATATGGATTTCATTAGCATATCACGCTGACCAAAATAGGGATTTCATTACCATATCATGCTGACCAACATAGGATACAACGCTTCACATTATATGGATTTCATTATCATATCACACTGTCCAACACCAGGCACAGTGCTTCACTTTATATGGATTTTTCATTGTCTATCAAGACACAATGATACATCATGACTTAAAGTCATCGCAGGGTTCCCTATCATCAAGGTCCCCCATTCCATGGCACGTCTACCAAAAACAAATGCATGAGAAAAACCTTTTGTTTTCGTATGTTTTTCTGTGTCGTATAGTTATTTCCTCGTTTAAGCTCAAAGCTATCAACCACCACAACTTTTAGACTCTTAGTCTTTATAACTTTTATCAAAAGGAAACACAGTCCAAAACCAAAAAGGACACATAGTCCAACAGCCCAAATCCTAAAATCCCCAACCGATGCACCAGTCTTGGATTTTGGATTCTACAGCACACAAAACGTCCACAAGTCTACAGGATCACACAAATTGTCCACAAGCTTACGGGATTACTTTACTAACACAAATCCTCGATCCACATGTTCTGCAGAACACTAGAACCCCGACGTCTCGGTTTCTATGTTCACATCCAAATTAACTTTTTCTCTTTGAAACACAAAACCCACATCTCTGAAGCTTACACACGAAGCCTTCAGGATCGGTTTTCCATAAAAACCAACTCTTGGATCAAAACCACTTTTATTTTGAAAAACAAACTTAGTAAAACGATAACACATTGAAACATAGTTCATGAAAGCTCTTGGCCAAAACTAAATACCTTGGAAAACCACCAAAACCTTGAAATATAGTTTATGAAAACCCTTTTCTTTCTTGAAACCGCTTGTTTCTAACATTGGATCACTTGAAATTACTTTTACTGGAAAAGATTTGTTTTATCACTTTAAAAACTACCGATGATTTCTAAAGGTGCTTTTCATTCTAAAAGCTTACTTTTCTTCAACTAAAAATGTTTTCATTTTTCTTTTTCTTATGTCTTTTCATTTCATTAACCAAATGTATTTTCACTTTCTCGTTTGCTTAAAACAAAACATCATTACGCATTGTCCTTGAATCCTTTTCAACACTTAAACTTTTCCTCCACTTAACTTTATGTCTCAAGCTTTTTGAAGCTTTTACCTTTACTTAGTTGGAACTCTAACCAATGTTAGGTCCTTAGCACACTAACAATCAACATTTTAATCAACATACCATGTTAAGCATACATAAACATAATCAAACATGCTTGAGCAAAATTAAGCATAAGCAACCATACTTAAGCACAATTAAACACAATCAAGCATAATTGAGCAGTAAGTAAAACACTCCACATAATAATTACAATATAGATAGTACATAGCCATCAGAAATTGAATTCCTCAGGTTATCTCCCCTTACCTCTTGAAGTAATCGTCCGAATGAAAAGTCGTCCCACTGGTCCGCGAATCGTCGAATTATATGCCCGAATACACAACACCAACTACATTCACACAATCAATTCAAACATCAACAGTTAACAACACAAATTTCCCTAAAACTCTTGATCTAGGGTTCGACCATCAAGTCTTAAAATGGCTAGGGATGTCTAAAAATTCCTAACTCTTGGATGAATGATCCTTAGGTATACCTAACACTAAAACAAGTCTCATTACTCAAAACTGGAATCCAAAAACTCAAGTTTCCCACCCTATAGGTTTCGGACTCTCTGTACCTAAATGGGCTAGAAGAATCTTTTGATTACGTGCTCTAGGACAATGAAAGAGGATGATGAAACTAGCTCATAGAAATTGGTTTTACATTAAAAGGATTTTTCTACAACTTTCTAGAGATTTATGAAGTTTGAAGTGTAATCTTGAACATAGTTGGGGAAACAAGATTTTCAATGAAGAATATTAAGATTAAGAGATCAAATGAAGAGTTCATACCTCTTGGAGGATGAAAATGAGTAAGAATCCACACTTGATTCACCAAAAATGGATAAGTCTTCAACTTGGAAGATAAGAGAAAGTCTTCGAGAATAAGAAATTGATGAAGGAAATGGTGAAATGCTTCTCATGAAGGTGGGGCATAGGAGTGGTGAAGGGAGGGGCAAGGATGTCTAAAAAATTTGACGTAAGGGACAAAATTGTATTTTCATATAAGGGCAAATGGTAATTAAGAAAAAGGTTAGGGACATGTTGGTCTTTTCGCGTCCAGATATTTTCTATAGTCATCATGACACTGGCACGCTTTCCTAGGTGATTTGACCTGACCTAACTTCAAGTTTATCCGTTAGCGGGTCCTGGTAAATCCCTATTCAACTCCGTTCTTCACCCAATTTGAGATTTCGCCCCAATAACATACTATTTCGCTTTTTAGTGCGAAAAACCCGTGGATCAAATTGAAATTGAGTATATAGTCAAACACTAAACATGATATCAGGTCTGGACGCAATTAGATACAAGAGGAAACCAATCATACCTCTATATACCTTTTGGTCTACCTTTTTATCTTTATCATCCTTGTTTAGTACGGACACTGGATGCATTGGGGTATTCATTGGTTTGCAGTCATCCAACTTGAAGCTTTTCAGAAGCTCCTTTGTGTATTTTGTCTGATGAATATACATTTCGTCTGACGTTTGTTTGACTGGAGGTCCAAGGAAGAATTTCAATTCTCCCATCATACTCATTTCAAATTCTTTCTACATAAGCTCAGAAAACTCTTGACAAAGAGATTCATCAGTTGCACCAAATACTATATCATCAACATAAATTTGTGCAGCAATAAAATACTTTTTACTTGTTTTTCTAAAAAGAGTTGTGTCCACTTTTCCTCTTGAGAAACCATTCTCCATTAGGAATGTGCTGAGTCTCTCATAGCAAGCTCTAGGGGCTTCTTTGAATTCGTATAAAGCCTTCTTAAGCTTATATACATGCTCAGGGTGGTTTTGATCCTCAAAACCAGGTGGTGGTACAACATAAACTTCTTCATTAATGAAGCCATTTAAGAAAGCACTTTTTACGTCCATTTGATAAAGCATGATGTTATGATGTGCAGCATATGAGAGTAATATGTGTATGGCTTCTAGTCTTGCTACTGGAACGAAGGTTTCAATATAATCAATATTTTCCTCTTGTGAGTAGCCATGAGCAACTAACCTTGCTTTATTCCTTACGAATTTGACATCATCATCCAGCTTGTTTCGATAGACCCACTTGGTTCCAATGACAGACTTATCCTTTGGCAAAGAGACCAGCATCCAAATGTCACTTCATTGAAACTGGTTAAGCTCCTCTTACATAGCAAGGATCAAACATTCATCCATTAAGGCTTCGTCCACTGATTTTGGTTCCAATTCAGAGATGAAGGCTGAATCAGCTTGTTCTCTTAAGGTTGACCTTGTCCGGACTCTGTCATTTGGTTTACCAATGATTTGATCCTCAGGGTGGTAAGTCCTGAATTGCCACGAACGAGGGGTGTTAGTAACTTGCTGAGACGTGGATGCGTCCTAAGTTGCGTCTGATACTCCATCTTATTTAAGCTTGGACGATCTTCTATATCATTCAGATTCATATCTGGAAAAGATTCATCTAGCTCTGATAATCTCTTATCAGGTTGTTTGTCATCAAACTTAACATGGATGGATTCTTAGTCCTAGAGTTATAGACTCTAAAAGCTTTGGACGTTTCAGAATATCCTAACAATATTCCGTTATCTACTTTGGCATCAAACTTACCAAGTTGATCCTTAGTATTTAAAATAAAACAATGACATCTGAAAGGGTGGAAATAAGAAATGTTGGGGTTTCGTCCTTTCCACAGTTCATAAGGAATTTTATTCAAGATAGGTCTTATTTATATTCTGTTTTGAATGTAGCAGGCAGTATTTAAAGCTTCAGCCCAGAAGTGTTTGGAAACAGAATTATCACTGAGCATTGCCCTAACCATCTCTTGAAGAGATCGGTTCTTTGTCTCAACAACATCATTATATTGTGGTGTTCTAGGGGCAGGGAAATTGTGATCAATACCACTTTCATCACTGAACCTTTGGAAAAGCTCATTTTCAAATTCGTCTCCATGGTCACTTCTAATTAAGCTTATACATATGCCTTTTTCATTCTAGACTCGCTTACAGAATATAGTAAAGACTTTGATAGACTCATCCTTGTGAGCAAGGAACTTAACCCATGTCCATCTTGTGTAGTCATCTACTCTGACAAGTTCATATTTCTTACCACTTACAAAAGCAGTCCTTGTTGGACCAAACAAATCAAGATGCAACATCTCTAGTGGCCTTGAAGTACCAACAACATTCTTGGACTCAAAAGAGTTCTTAACTAGTTTTCCTTTTTGGCACGCATCACAAAGAGCGTCCGATCTATACACAATCTTTGGTAGACCTCTTACGAGGTTATGCTTGTTTAGTCTTGAGATTAATCTCATACCTGCATGACCAAGTCTTTTGTGCCAGATCCATCACTCATCTTCAATAGACACTAGGCATGATACACTTTGATTTGAGAGTTCTCCCAAGTTAATCTTATAAAGATAAAGCTTGTTTTGCCTCCTGGCAGTGAATAAGATGGACCCATCAGAGTTCTTGACTATGCACTCACCTTTGTTAAAGGAAACAACAGACCCACTATCACATAATTGACTTATGCTAAGCAAGTTGTGTTTTAGTCCTTCAACCAATAGAACATTATCAATAGAAGGAAAAAGGTGCTTACCAATCTTACCAATTCCAACTATTTTTCCTTTCTGGTTGCCTCCAAAGGTGACCCATCCTCCAGTTTTTTCACGTAGGTCTTGGAACATAGACTTTTCTCCCGTCATGTGACGTGAGCACCCACTGTCCAAGTACCAGGACTGGGGTCTTCTTTAGGTTGCTAAGCAAGTCTACAACAGGGATTATCATGTTTTTAGGTACCCAGATAGACTTAGGTCCTTTTTGGTTAGTCTAAGGTCTTCTTCCATGCATAACGTTGTTCTTTTTGTGTATGCATTTTGAGAAGTGGTGACCACTTTTCCCACATAGATTGCAGTAAACATTAAATGCATGCTATTTGGTTTCTTTTCGCTTTCTATGAAATTTTGAAACCTTATAATAATGGTTGGATCTTGACATTTTGTGAGAAGCTTCTTGTTTCTCGGAGTCGTAGCCTAAGCCAGACTTATTGTGAGGTGATCTTGAATACCTCAATATCAACTTTAGCTTCTCTGAACCTCCACAAGCTTTGATATGTTTTTGGTTAGGTCAGATACCTCTTGTTTGAGTCTGGTTACCTTGTGAGGTTCACTGGACTCAGAGGTGAGTTTATCAGTTAGATTAATATTCTCAGCTTTCAGCTTATTATTTTCTTCAATGAGCTGCTTATTTAGCTTGCTGGTATCTTCCAGTTCTTTGTTTATTTTTGAAAACTTTCTTTTAAGTATGATATATTTGATGATGCAGTAAGGAGGAATCATTAAACAGTTCATTATATGCTTCTTGAAGAGAGTCAGAAATAGATACCTCATCTTCCTCTTATTCATCGTCTGATGAGGTGTTTGCCATCAGGCAGAGGTTTGAAGCAGGAAGACTCCTTGGTCTGAACAACTGCTCTAAGGTGTCCAGCTTCTCCTTAGTGGTTTGGAATTGTAAAACCATCTTCAATCTCGATTGATTAGAGCATTGATGAGACACCACTTGTCACGAGCATTTAGCGAGTACAGTCTGATATCTTCATGCGTCCAGTCAGCGTCAAGCTTGGATGTTGTTGAGCCGTCCTCAAGAGTGATTGTTCGACGTGATCTCCATCAGTGAATATATTCCACAACTCAAAGTCTTGAGCTGGGACATATATTTGAAATACAGATCTCCAGTAAGGATAGTCTGTTCCATTGAAAATGGGTGGAACATTTCATCCTCTTTCAAAGGTGGCTTCCTGAGTTCTTTTTTCGAGAGCAAGGAGTTGTTCATCATCCGAAGAGTCTTCATTTTGTGCATTGGACCATAAACAGAGGTTAGCTTCCTCATTTGCTTATTCTTCTTTTTCAGAAGACTCAAGGTCTTCCCAAGTTGCCATGAAGTTCTTTTTCTTCTTTTTGAAGAACTTCTTCTTGTCTTTTAACATAAGACAGTCAGCCTTGAAGCGGCCTGGTTTGTTGCACTCGAAATACACCAGCTGACTTTTGTCCTTGGACTCAGTATGGTCCTTGAAGTTTTTCTTTTGAAATGGCCTTCTTTTCAACCCATTTTTCTTTCTCCACATGTTTTGGATTTTTCTAGAGATGAATGATAACTCGTCATCATCTAATACTTCATTATCAGAAGTTTTTCTTTTGAAATGGCCTTCTTTTCAATCTATTTTTCTTTCTCCACATGTTTTTTATTTTTCTGGAGATGAATGATAACTCGTCATCATCTGATACTTCATTATCAGATTGATCGGCATCATCACTAGACTCATCAGCTTTTAGAGCTTTTGAGTTGTTGGACTTTTGAGCTTTTAATGCAATCCCTTTATTTTTATTTCCAGGATTATCAAGATGAAGCTTCTGTTCATGAACTTGCAAAGTTCCTACCATATCATCCAGGGTCAAATTAGAGAGATATTTGGCCTGGGTGATTGCAGTAACAAGTGGTCTCCATTCCTTAGGCAAACTCCTAAGGATTTTAGTCACATTTTCCTTGGTAGTGTAAACTTTCCCAAGGGACTTTAGGTTGTTGGTGATCGTCTGAAAATGACACATCATGTCTAGGATGGACTTTCCTTTGGCCATGGTGAACATTTCATACTGGCCAACCAACATGATAATTTTCGAATCTTTTACATTGGTAGTCCCCTCATGGGGATTTGACAAGGTATCCCAGATTTGCTTTGCTGATTCACATGCGTGAATCTTCTGAAATTCATTAGGACTAAGAGCACAAATTAAGGCATATCTAGCTTTGTGATTTTGTTCCATCTTAGCTCTTTCAGCATTAGTCCAGTTTTCTTCAGCTTTTTCTGTCCCATCACCGTTGAGACACACATTTGGACCATTCATGATTCTGGCCCAGAGAGCAGAGTTTGTGCTTAGAATAAAGCCTTTGAATCTCTCTTTCTAGTACAGCTAGTGGGTTCCGTTGAAGAACGGAGGTCTGGTCATGGAAGTGCCTTCCATAACAGGTTGACTCCCGCTTGGCATGCCTTGTCCTGCCATATTTGCAGTAGGATCTTTTCCTCTATACGGCTAAGTTCTCAACCCAGAGGCTGAGCTCCGATACCAATTGAAGGAACCTATTTGAAACACAAGAAGGGGGATTAAATTGTGTTTCTTACGTTTTTAAAACTTTTCGCAAGCAGATATATAATTTTTCGCAAAGGTTGGACGTTAAAACGACAACGGACGCAAGGAGTGCTTCCAAACACTAGTTGGACGCTTACACGAAGGATTAGGATAAGAGAATAAGCGTGATAAGAAAACAAATCAATCCCAAGATGTTAGTTAGAAAATAAACTAAAGCAGAAGCAAGGGAAAGAAAAAAGAACACAGAGATGTTATCCTCGTTCACTCTTCACAGAAGAGCTACGTCTCTCTACTTGAGAGATTTATCCACTATAACAAAAACCCTTTGTTACAAGTATTCAACACCTCTTCAGGGAAGTATTCTACACCTCTTCAGGCACACTAAATATTCTTTTACAAGCAAGCCTCTTCATGCTCAAGTATTACTTCTAAACAAGCCTCTTTAGGCTCAACCAACTAAGGTTTTTGAAAAAGGTTTGTTCTACTAGCTCACTAAGTGTGAGGGTTTGAAATTAAAGTTTAGAACTCTAGACAATACTCTTCGCAGAGAGTGATATGAAAGTTAAGAACAGAGTAAGCTTGTATGCTTTGATTTTTCTCTTGATAGCTTGCTTTCTTGTATGCTTGTGTTTGTCACAAGTTCCGTCAATTTGTATCTTCAAAGGAGAAGGTATTTATAGCCTTCTGGCCTTGATCAATCTTCAGTCTTCAACAGTTGAAAAGGGATCTGTTCTGATCTTGCATTAAATGCATTGGACCGTTGAGTCTGATAACTTGTTGAGGCTTCTGATCAGCAAAGTACTCTATCAGGCTTGATAGCTAAAAGTAGCGTTAACACCTTTTTCTTGTACTCGAAAGTTGTCTTTTGTCTTTTCTTTTGAAGATAGTGAAATCCTTTTGTGTCAGGGATAGACTGGCTTCAGCTTTCGATGGTACGAGGATTACAAAGAATATTTGTCCAAAAGATACTAGCTTTTACACATAGAATAATAAATTCAAATTTTTTACATATGTGTTCGCGCTAAAAAGACAAATGACTTTGGACTACGTAAAGAGAGCATATATACGAGAGAGTCTTTGGACTCGGATAAAAGATATATGGTTCAGACGGAGCGAGAACTTTAGACTTTGTTTGGATGTGTTGTAAGTCTTTGGACTTAGACAGTCTTTGGACTTAGATTTTCCTTCACACTTAATATAAAGCATTAGTCCACAACTAATCTTTATTTTCTTAAATTAGTCTTTTGTTAAAAACTCAAGGGATTAATGGACCATAACCACTTTGGTTCCAACAACTATAACACCTCGTTTTCTTGTTTAGTGTGTGGGGCCAGTTAACATGTTTAAGGGATTAATTATCTTCCTTATGGGTTGAGGAAGCTATGGTCCAAATTTGAGACAATTTGGCCTTGTAACGAGCTTAGGAAGTGCAAAAATATGGAAGAACGGGTCCAGAACACGAAGGAACGTTAATCGAGCGATTAACTAATTCATTAATGGAGCATTATAAAATTAAAATTAGGCCGAGCTTGAGTACAATAGGCTTTTAGGGATAGCCTAAAAATAATACAGAAGAATATTCCGGTAGTGGGTTACGCAGGGAAAATGATGAAGAAAACACCTGGGCTTGTCGATGGGGCAACATGCGATGACACGTGTTGCAACACCATAGTGACACATGGACTCCACTAACCTAAGCTTAATCCTCTAAGATCATCACACCTAGCCCACTACCACCCAAATAGCCTAACCTAGTGACATGTGTTTTCCACTAAAACTACCTAAATTAATATAATATTCCTAATCTATTAAAAGTAGTAAAACCAAAATAACTCCATCTTCTCCTTCACTTTTTGCGCTTGGACCAACAAGGGAGGTAGAGAGAATCCTCCTTGAGAAGCCATTGTTAAAGGCTTGAAGCTTGGGTTACGGTGGTTTCGGTCATCGGAATTTTAAATCGATCGCGTATTCGGGTTTGTAGTTTCGACGCCTTCGTACTGCTGCCATTGCATGTGAGTTTCCTCGAGGTAAGTCATGACGTCATTAAGCGCGTTCTAGGCTTTTATGGGCTTTTTTGCCAAATCGACTGACCGGGAAATTGAGCGCGGGTTCGGAGGCAATATGACTTCACGGTTACTGCCCCTATTTTTCGTGAGTATCTCCTTCACTTTCGCGTCTTGATTCAAATCGGTTCATTGATTGGAACCCTGTTGTTGATTTTGTCGTTGTTTCTGAGTTTCTGTCTATTTCTTGATCCCGTGCGTGTACTCGGGGCGATTTTTGGCCCAATGTGGATGTCGGGGGTATCTTTGGCAATGTTGGGAGCTGTGTGGTGTTTCCGTTGGAGAACGTGCTTGCTTTCCGATTGCAGAGTTGTAGTCGGAAGTTGCACGAGAAAGTGCGTTAGAAAGAGTTTCAGGTAGTGGGGAGAAAATTGCTGCTATCTTCGGCGAGGCAAGAATAGTATAGCATTTCTGTTTATGTGTAAGGGAACCCTAATCCTTATTAGAGGTTGAGCCCTGACAAAGTACATAAACCCTAGGTTTAGTCTACCTTGGGCTATCACCGCTAAGATTGTACCCTAAGTTAGCCAATTGTTGTTTGAGGTTGAATTGTGATATCTGTTGTTGTGTTATTTGATGTGATTGGATGAACTACCTGATTACGTGCCTATCTGCTTTATTGGCTTGATTGATATGTTATATCTGTTGGTAATATCATTGCATATGTGGTATATTGTTGCATGCCTGTTGATTGGTTGAGTGGTTGTGAGGTGATGTTGTGTGATCGGGTTGATACCGTGATAATTCTGATGCTTTTGAGTTGTGGCTCGTGGACCCGAGGCGTCGTGGCAGTGATCGTGTTGATACGAGGAATCTTGTTTGGTTTCTGAGCATTTAAGTGTGAGGCTCCACTATCAGCTCGTTAAGGATGTTTGTTGCATATCATAGTGGCCAAGTGGTGGGGCCATATGATAGAAGTATGGGCTGCCGTGGGTACGGAAAGCAGAGGGGATGGTCTGTGTGGCCTTGGGGATAAAACCAAACTCGAGACCGATCTACAGTGACGAATGGAGTTGCTCCTATCGTATCGTGATGCCTGATCAAATCTGGTTATCCCGACTAATCTCTGAGCTGTTCCAAGTTACATGCTAAAATTTCGAGGCGACCAAGATACCTTTCCAATGTGGAATGGGGAAGCACTCTTATTGGTCAGAGAGAGCAGATCGATTTCCTGGACAAACTAACTCCTGTTCCTATATGGAACTTTGTGTTGAGAGAATCAGCCATCATGTTGCATGGGATTAATATCCCGAGTAGAGGATTGATCTGAGTGTGAGAACAGTTGGAGATGGTTGTTTGTGTATTGACTTGGGAGATGGTTGTCAATATGCTTTATCTTTTATATATGTGATATCTATGTTACTTGTTGTTTGGTGTTATACTGCTAATGTTGTTTTCCCTTTATTGATGGTGCAATTATCTTATCTCCCTGTATGTGTTTTCTTTGTATGTATCGTTACTGCTTATCTGTGTGAAGACGACGAGCCAGTAGACGACGATGGACCCCAGGGAGCATCCTTACGTGGCGACGGCATCGAGGATACCGGTGCTGGGTGATCTTGAGAGCATCTACCACCATTAAGAGGGGTGGCAGGTGGACCCCTCTACATTCCTGACAGTATACACCGGACCGATCAGCCTACTATTCAGGAGATGCGACCCACCTTTTGAGGACATCGTTGGACTGTATTGAGTGACTTAGTACCCACCGAGACCACATGAGCAAGATTTCATGTGGGCGGCCCCAGCATCTTCGCATGTCACGAGCAGGAGAGGTTTTGTATTGCGTTGATAGCGGAGGAGGTCAGAGCAGTATCTGAGGACGTATCGTCAGCGGAGAGTCATCGTGTCCAATTCACGTCTAAGTACGTACCCTTGTGGGTTTACAGGCGTACATACAACGAGGGGCAGGGTAGCTCCAGATATTCACGCCGTTGAGAGCATGGTGCCGCCAGTGCGTCCACTCTAGGCTTGTGAGACGAGCTTGTTTTGATGTATTTTGAGAGTGGGTGGGGAGAGCTAGTGAGCTTTTGGAGAGTTTTTGAGTCCTTTGGTGTATTTGCTTTTATTTCTAGTTTCGATGTATAGTTGCTTGTATACTGTACAGTATTGCAACCCTACTGATGGGACAAACTATGCATGTGGTGTATATAGTTATCTTTATTAGCTGCATGTTACTCTGTGTATGTTTTTTTTGCCTTTAACGTTTTACGTGTGCTATTGTATGTTTATTGTTTTCGTTTCACCCACTTCCTGACTAACGTGTTAACGTTATAATACGGTTAAGGTATAGTTAATACTCTAAGTGTGGGACTAATGAGATTGCCTCATGCAAGTGGGGTTGTCTCAACAACTCAAGAGTCACAGGCCCCTAATGGAACATGATGAATATTGTATTTATCTTTTGTAAGCTCATTTTGAGCCCATAGGGTTTGATTTTTTTTAGGCTCTATTAAGCATTTGTTGATACAGTTAGTTTGAATTTTCTAAGCTCTATTGAGCACTTTTTGGTACATATTGAGTTTTGTAAGCTATCATGGGCTCTGTTTGGTACAGTCAGTTTGAATTTTGTCAGCTTTGTCGAACACTTTTGTTGGTATAGATCCATTTTTGTAAGCTCTATTGAGCACATTACTGAACACAACTTGTATTGAACACATTGGTTATCAATTGATCAGGATTTTGAGCATTTTATTGTCTTTCATTTAATGTCTGATTTCAGTTACTAAACACAACTTGTATTGAACACAATGTCACTTGCAATTGATTTCGGGCACATTATTCTATTATCAAATTGATCAGTTGTGAGTTTCTGTTACCAAATTGATCATATAAGTTTGAACAACACATGATATGAAATTAAATAGGTTACCCATAATATTAATTCATTGTCAAATACAAACTTCAAGTTACAGATGTCATTGCCAAATCCAAACATCAAGCTGTAAACTACCCAAAAGTCATCCTCTAAGTTCTGAAAACTACAATGCCTAACAATAGGACAATCATCACCCCTTCAACTTCAACTCACCCACCTTCCTCATCAACTTCATGATAATCTTCTTCTCTCTTTCATTAATTTCATGGTCATGCCATTCAAAGAAATTGCATCCCCTTTGATTGCCCTAGAAGAAAACAAAAATAGTAGTTAGGGCAAAAAAACAATTTGAAAGCAACAAAACCATTAAATTGAACTCCCCTGAAAACGATCACACCCATAAAAACGACGGCCAAAGTTGTCTTTTGTCCAAGAGGTCTTCAATGGAGCTTCAACTCCACAATTGCACTTGCGTCTAGTTCTAGATGTGCAACGGAGAGGGTGGACGAAGCTAAGGAGATCTTACTACCTCCACCCATTGATGCGCATTTGGGAAGGTGTTGCATCACGATGGGGAAGCTACTGTTGTTGCGCTCCGTTGGTGAAGAAGAAGAAACCCTCGATCCCTTGGTCTCGACGAAGAAGAAGAAATCACTTCTTTAAGTTTTTTTAAAAAATTTATATATTCTAAAATGATTTATGTAATTATTTAGGTAATAAATAATACTTTAATTGTTGAATTTATTATTTTCTTGTGACATACAGGTGGTAGTGACAGTGGACTGTTGTAATACATCGGCCACGTATGCAACTTTCGTTTGAGTTTTCATGACAATGTGATGGAGGGATATTTTTTGCAAGATTGTAATTATGAGAGGACTAATATCGCCAAAAAAAAATTGCAGGGATGAAAAGTACATTTTATCCTCTCTTTCCATGTAACCATAATTTACTTACCACATTCTAATAGTTTTCTTACCATATAATATTTTTAAATAACTCCACTCGAAATTACGGGTTTTACGTTTATCCGACCTATTTACCCTACTCAGGCAATGGTCTATGAATATTTCACTTCGTTTCTTGAATAATCGCATAAACATGAACAGTAATTGCTAGCTGGTATGACTGTAAAAGCTAACCCAAAAATGCTTACCAAAAATATAAATTAACACTTCGATTGTGCTTGATATAAAATAAAATGGATAATATATCTGGAAATGTAACTACTTTTTGTTGTGTTCAAACTTAAAATAGATCAAGCTAAATCCTACACCTGGAAGTCAAACTAGTTATCTGCAAAACCTTTGTATTGCCGCTTAAAGAAATACAAATAAATCAAGTCACGTAAAATTCAGCACCGTCATTACTAGCGGGGCGATATATGATATAAGATGCCGATAGTATCTATATTGACCTTCGACAAGAAAATGTTTAACCAGCTCTGTAATGCATTAAGGTAAGCCTTCATCAAATTGTGAACAGGAGGAATTGACGCAGTAACGCAAATACATGTCAAGATTGATCTACTTCATAAGATATGGCAACAGTATTCTTGCTATACATATCCCTCAAGAAATGTTCAAATAGAAAAACTCAACTACCTATACAAAATTGATCTTTATCCAAGAACAATTGCAATGTAATCAGCGACTATAATTGTCACCAAATTTACAATTAAACAGCATATAAGAATGTTGACCACCATGATGCACATCAGCCCTCTATATCTTCCACTCAAGCTTCCTGACCTTAACAGATATCTGCACCAAGATGGTCTCCAGCAAACTCTTAAAAGCCTGTACAAATCCCGAGACCCAATAAAAATGGCAGGGTCCACCATTTCTCCCTATTTTACATCACAAGGAGGTGTTCCAAAGAATTATTAATTATTCTCATTGCAGAAAGAAACCAAAATTGATTGATTTGACTGTTCACTACTGGAGTATTTTAGGAAGTAAACTCCCACTTTACTCAGACTTGAAATAACTATCATCAATTGACAGTTGGTCAAATGCATCAAAATTTGCCTTTAGACCGACAAACTGGCTACCTAGTTGAGCACAACCACCATTTGGCCACCTGCACCCTCCCTCTGCAGAGCGAAATGGGCATAGAGTCTCACATACTCGACCAATAGCGTTGTTTCCATCATCGTCATCAGCTGTAACTGTTACCGAAACTGACATATCCTTTTTGTCATCACGCAAAGCACTATCTGATTCCACTGGGTTGCTTTCAATGTCAACAACGCAATCGCCACAACTAGAGAAGTGAATCTTGCACCCAATTGACTGAACTGCACGCTTTATGGCCATATTTTCTTTGCTTATCTTCTTGGCAATGTTCACAGCCGAGCTGTTTCGCTGCTTCTCATTTCGTAATTCTGCATTCAATGATTCCATGGCATTTGTAATTTCCTTAGCTTTCCTTTCTGCCACTTCTTTAGCCTGTTACCATCCCACACCACTCATAACATTAAAAGGAAAACCCAGACAGATCAACTGATCAATTCATTTGGGACAAATGAAAGAAATAGAGAACCGTTCTCATAATTGATAAGCTTACAGAAAACAGCACGAGGTGGCCACCAAAATTAAGGACATACTAACATGATGTGTTAAAAATGAGTACTGGTCATCCACAAATGGGGTAGGCAACAGCTTTTAATGGGATATATGGTAATAATCAGAAAATGAAGGAAAATCACTACCTTCTGCATCTCAGAGTATTTCATATTTATCTTTCTACATTGTTCTTCAATCTCCCCAGCTTTTGCTTCTTCTGGACAGGCCCAACGAAGGTGGAATTGAGGCCATACAGTGGGGGCTAACGCTGCAGCCGGGGGCAGAAGAGGACCATTGTGCTTCAGTGGTTCATAAAAGGGATTATAATGCACATGGGAACCTCTTTCTGATGTACGCAAATCAGCTAAGTATGCCCACAAACATCCACATGCTTCGAAAACATTGCATTGCAGCCTCTCTTTCTCGCTGAACAAAAACATGTAATCAAAAGAAAATACAATGTCTACAACAACTAGCAACACGACAATTGCAATTCCACTTATATGCTTATTTCACATTTCCCATGCTTCATTCTTATTTATACATTTATCATTAATATTAAAAGACACAAGTATTTTAGAATAGCTTGAGTGAATAATGCACTCAGCAGAAGATATATTTATACAGTTGATTTCCATAGGAAATAACATGCTAAATACAATTTACAAGGTAAATAACTAGGCTAGAATTAATGTGGACGGTGCATTGTATCTACTCTACTTCTATACAATGAATCTAACTACTTGGAAAGAGACGCCATGAATACTGCTATTTCCAACACTCCTCCTCAAGCTGGTGAATAGGTGTTCTCCATTCCCAGCTTGGATACAATTCGTTCAAAAATTGGGCTACTCAACCCTTTGGTGAGAATATCCGCAAGTTGCCCTTGTGACGGCACATATGGAGTGCAAATTAATCCACTATCGAGCTTCTCCTTAATGAAATGTCTATCAACCTCGATATGCTTAGTTCGATCATGCTGAACAAGATTATGTGCTATACTGATTGCAGACTTATTATCACAATAGAGCTTCATAGGTCCTTCCCTTTTAATCTTCAAGTCTTCTAAAATAATTTTCAGCTGAAGTAATTCACAAATGCCTTGCGCCATAGCTCGAAATTCAGCTTCAGCACTAGAACGTGCTACTACACTTTGCTTTTTGCTTCTCCAAGACACAAGATTTCCTCCAAGAAAGGTGCAATACCCTGTAGTAGATCTCCTATCAACAATCGATCCCGCATAGTCAGCATCAATGTATGCCTCAAGTGTTATATTCCCATTTCTTTTGAACAAAATTCCTCTTCCTGAAGTCCCCTTGAAATACTGCAAGATCCTATGAGCTGCCGGTAGATGAACCTCTTTCAGACAATGCATGAACTGACTAACCAAACTTACTGCATATGCAATATCTGGCCTAGTGTGAGACAAGTAAATTAATCTCCCTACCAAGCGTTGATACATTTCTTTGTCCACTATAGCATCTTCTTCTACATTTCCTAATTTCAAATTCGGATCCATAGGAGTACTCGCGGGTTTGCATGCTGTTTTCCCTGTATCCTTGAGCAAATCTGTAATGTATTTTTGTTGGGATATAAAAATGCCTTTCCTTGAGTGTGCCACCTCAATTCCTAGAAAATACTTTAGCTTTCCAAGAGCTTTTATTTCAAACTCTTTGGCCAAACACTGGCTCAAGACTTGTTGCTCTTTCCAATCATCTCCGGTTACTATAATGTAATCCACATATACTATCAGCACTGTTACTCCCCCTGTTGTCGAGTGCTTGATGAACAAAGTATGATCTCCTTGACTTTGCTTGTACCCCAAAGTTGTCATAACCTTTGTGAATCTTCCAAACCATGCTCGGGGTGATTGTTTCAGCCCATATAATGCCTTTTTCAACCTGCACACTGCATGGGAAGTAACCTTTCTATTATACCCTGATGGCACCTGCATGTAGATTTCTTCCTCAAGTTCCCCATGTAAGAAGGCATTCTTTACATCAAATTGTTGCAATTCCCAACCATAATTTGCAACAAGGGACAAAATCACTCTGACTGTATTCATCTTGGCAACAGGAGCAAATGTCTCTGAATAATCAATCCCATAGGTTTGTGTGAACCCTTTGGCGACCAATCTAGCTTTGTATCTTTCAAATGATCCATCAGCCTTACATTTTACTGTGTATACCCATTTACACCCAACTGGCCTTTTTCCTTCCGGTAAAGTCACTAACTCCCAGGTTTCATTCTTCTTCAATGCCTCCATCTCTACATTCATGGCTTGCAACCATTTTTCATCGGATAATGCCTCAAAAACAGTAGTGGGTATGAAAGTAGTGTTTAGGCGGATAAGGAAGGCTCTATGGGTTGGTGAGAATTTGTTGAATGAGAGGTAGTTGGAAAGGGGATATAAAGGCTGTTTGGTACATTTTCTAGTTCCTTTTCGGATGGCAATTGGGAGGTCTAGGTTGATCTACTGTTTGGGCTTTCATTTCATCCTGTAATTTTAGAGAATTAAAATTAATTACCTCATTCAAAGGAGTTGAATTGAGCTCTTGAACGTGTGTTGATTCAGGAATGACCTTTGACTTTCTTCTAAACACTTGATTCTTTCCCCATCTTACATCCACTTCCGGGCCAGGTTCAATTGATGTGTCTGACTTAGCTTCAGGTTGAGTTTCAGGTCTAGACACAAGTGTATTTGACTCAAGATTAGGAAGATCAAGTGTTTCAAGTTCAATTGATAGGTCTGACTCAGCTTCAGGTTGAGTTTCAGCTCTAGACACAGGTTTATTTGAGTCAAGACTAGGAAGATCAAGTGTTTCAAACTTATCTTCCCTGAGATTCTCCCCATGAAGATAAAGTTGAGAAAAATAAGCTTCCCATTCATGAAAGGTTACATCCCGCGACACAAAAAACTTTTTAGATGGAGGATGTTAACACTTATATCCCTTCTGAGTGGAGGAATATCCAACAAAAACACACCTTAAGGCTCTAGGATCCAATTTTCCCCTATCTTGACTATGAATATGAACAAAAGACACACACAAAGATACGAGGTTTAAGATTATTCATGGCTGACAAATTTGGATAAAATGAAGGACATCCATTAGACTCTTGAACCCTAAGACTCTAGAGGGTAATCGATTAATGAGATAGGTGGCTATGAGAACTGCTTCCCACCAGAAGTTTTTGGGAACATTTTTTTGAAACAACAGTGCTTGGGTTTGGTCTAAAAGGTGCCCATTTTTTCGTTCTGCAATCCCATTTTGCTGTGGTGTTTTAACACAAGAAGACTCATGGATAATTCCCTCCTTTTGACAGAATGAAGGAAGGACAGAATTGAAGTATTCTTTGCATTATCAGACCTTCGTGTTTTGATGTTCACACCAAATTGATTTTTAATCAAGTAGAAAAAATTTGGGAAAACAGTACTGACATCAGACTTGTTTTTAAGTAAGAAAATCCAAGTAACCCGGGTACAATCATCTATAAAAGTCACAAACCATCTAGCACCAGACACAGTTGGAACAGCAAAGAGACCCCAAAAATCCGTATGAATACGATAGAAAGGAAAAGTGCTTCTTTTATTGCTTGAGGGAAAAGGTAGATGCTTGTGTTTTGCAAGCTCACACACCTCACAATGACAACTCTCAACATCTACCTTAGTAAACAGAGATGAAAATAAAATTTTAATGACTCCAAAAGAAAGGTGACCTAATCGACAATGGAAGAGAAGTATTTTTTCTTTATTAAAGAGAACTAACTCTGACATGAATGAGTGGGACAAGTGGTTTTTTGTCGACAGACCTGGTTCTTCAAGATAGTAAAGGCCATTCCCTTCTCTGGCACGTCCAATCGTCCTCCCCGACTCCTTGTCCTGAAATACACAACAATCGCTGTAAAAAATCACATTACAGGATAAATCTTTGGTAAGTTTTTGTATAAAGACAAGATTTGTGGATAGTTTTGGGACGTGGGGGACATTTTTTAGGGTTATGGAGGAATTTAGTTGAATGTTTCCTAGGCCGGCTACAATTACAAGGGTACCATCTGCAGTGATAATTTTCTTACTGCTGGGACAAGGTGAATACATGGAGAATTGGGTAGAAAAAGGTGTCATGTTGTCAGTGGCTCCAGAGTCTAATATCTAGAATGAAGTAGAAGGTGTTTTTGAGGCGTTAAATCCAAATGAAAATGGAAGTTTACCTGAATACATCACGGAATAATTACCTGATGGTTTCTCAACATAGCGGAATAAAGCCATCATCCTTTCTATCTCCTTCTGGTTGACTAGGTTTAGTATCCCTTCACTGTTTGACATGGCAGAACCAAAAAACACCAAACAGAAAAGAACAAACACCAAGCCAAATAGAGATCCAAAAAAGAGGAGTCCAATCCAGAAAATAACCCCCAAAATAGGTCCAGGAGGCGCCGGCGATCTGTTCTGTGCAAGTGGCATTGCAAACGGAGGTCCAGAAGGCGGCATGTGGACAACACGCGCCAGAGATGCAGTATGCGTGAGGCGGCGCGTGAGGGAGCCTGAGGGAGTTTCCGGCGACTTCCTTCTGGGTTCTGGTCGATCTCTGAGCTACGATCATTCTGGTGAAGTTTCGGGCTAAAAGGCGGCGGTCAACGACAGTCAGTGGCAGTCAACGAAGGTCAATGGTGGTCAACGACGATCAACAGTATTCTGATGGCACAATGAAGGTGCCACAACAGAGTTCTAAGAAGGGTTGCAATGAAGGCAACCAAATGCGGAAGCAAAGCCCCCTAGATCGGGAGCTCTAATACCATGTGAAATATTAAAAGATACAAGTATTTCTGAATAGCTTGAGTGAATAATGCACTCAGCAGAAGATATATTTATACAGTTGATTTACATTGGAAGTAACATGCTAAATACAATTTACAAGGTATATAACTAGGCTAGAATTAATGTGGACGGTGAATTGTATCTACTCTACTTCTATACAATGAATCTAACTACTTGGAAAGAGACGTCATAAATACTGCAATTTCCAACATCATTTAATAAACTTTCTTACAGCTATCTGTATTCTTTTCTAGTCTTTATACATAAAGAAGGGGGGATGTTCCTTACACTGACCTTCTATATTAGTGAAAAATATCCTGGAGTCTAAAGTTATACCATCAGGCCAGTATCACTTACTACATGGTTATATTACCGTGTAGGGTTAAGTACCCTTGTGGTGTGTGTTTTCATTATTGCATAAACCTAGAGCACTTAAGTTGAATGCACTAGGCCAATCACATCATTAATTAATACATAATTGCTATACTTAATTAATAATTAATATAATCTACTATTATCAACAAAAAAAAATTTAATATAATCTACCATAATTAATGATTTGATTGGCCTAATGTATGCAACTTAGGTGCTCTCTCTCTCTCTCTCTCTCTCTCTCTCTCTCTATATATATATATATCATATATATATCTCTCTCTGATAGGGCCCAAAATGAATTAGAAGGCCCAAATGTGATGCTAGGTCCAAATATGCATCATAGGCCTAAAATATGGAAGGTCTATACTAGGAGGAAAAAAGGGTAGTTCTGGCATATGCTTATGTGGCAGGGAGAGAGAGAGAGAGCTAGGAAAGTTGGTTACGTGAATATGGGAATTGGTTATTAGGAGGTGGTGCTGAATGAGGGGGGGATCTTTTGTAATCATTGAGTATGAATATGGATGGAGAGCTCTAGCTCTCTATAGGAGCCTTGCTCTGTGGCAGCTAGGGTGAATTCTCTACTATAAACCCCCCCCCCCTCAATTCTGAAATAATACAAAATCTCTTTCTCTTTTATTCATACCTCTGTTCTTCTTTAATTCTGAGTTTGGGTTCCCATCAAACTGGTCCGACCTGCCGAATACTCGTTGGGGAAACAGTGACCTAAGGTGTGGAAGGAGTGGATGCCAAAGAAGAAAACTGCTAAGGTGATGGAGGAGAAGGTAGCAGCGATGGAAGCTGAGTTATCGGAAGTTAGGTTGGCTCTGACGGCGATACAGAGCAAGGTTGACCAGAATCAAGAGACCTTGATGGCGATGTTAGAAAAGTGCTTAAGGGAGAAGGTCCAAACTGAAGGCGAAGGTGATGGAGAAAAGGGAGAAAATGAAAACAATGACGAATCTAAGAAGAGTATCGGAGGAAAGGGGACGACGTCGAAGAAGGTGCCACCGGCGTCAGGGATGAAGCCATTGCAAGGTGACTCTCTCGAGGAATTTCGCCAATCAGTAAAGAAGATAGAGTTGCCGATGTTCGGTGGCGATGACCTTGCAGCTTGGGTTTCACGAGCAGAGATTTATTTCCGGGTACAAGAGACAAGTCCAGAGGTACGGGTGAGCTTGGCGCAACTTTGTATGGAAGGCCATACCATCCATTTTTTTAACTCGTTGCTGGAAAATGAGGACGAGTTAACCTGGGAACAGCTCAAGAGGGAATTGATTGAGCGATACGGCGGAGTCGGAGAAGGAGATGTGTATGAGCAACTTACGGCACTGCGTCAAAGAGGAAGTGTGGAGGAGTATATTCTGGAGTTTGAGAGATTGACTGCCCAGGTGCGAAAGCTACCCGATAAGCAATATTTTGGATATTTTCTCCATGGGTTGAAGGAGGAGATACGGGGGAGAGTGCGAAGTCTTAAGATGTTGGGGCCCCTACCTCGATCGCGACTGATGAACTTGACCAAAGCGGTGGAACGGGAACTACAGGCGAAGGGAGGTCTTGGTTCTTCTGTGGCTGTGAGCGGGTCGCGAACTATGGTAACACGGAGCGGGTACGGGTCGGGTTTTGCTAACCGATCCAACCTAGGGAATGTTAACCGTGGCACTGGCTCTGATTGGGTATATGTACAAAGAGGGAAAGAGGCTGTTGCAGGAGATGGTAACAGGGGTAATAGAGGAGGCCAATTTGGGCCCAATACGAAAATGGACCTAAATATTGAGAAGAAAAAATGGGCCCAAGGGATAGAGGCTTTAAACACTTATCTTATCAAGAGTTAACAGAGAGGAGGCAGAAAGGCCTCTGTTACAAGTGTGGAGGACCTTACCATCCACTCCACCAATGTCCAGATAAGCAATTGAGAGTGATGGTGCTTGATGAGGATGATGAGGGAGGTACAGAGGAGGAATTTCCAGAAATCATAGAGGAGGAAAATGAAGCTGATGGGGCATGCAGTATAATGGGACTCCACAACATGGTGACTGAACAGGCAGTGAAGCCACAAACCATGAAGCTGCGAGGGGCCATCCAGGGAGTTCCAATCCTCATTTTAATAGATAGTGGAGCTACTCATAACTTCATTCCTCAAGAATTAGTGAAGGCTATGGGGTGGCAAGTAGAAGATACCAAACCTTTAATGATCAAGCTGGGCGATGGGCATAAAGCAGTGGCTAGGGGAAAATGCCAAGGAATTACTTTGCAACTAGAAGGGGCCGTAATAACAGTTGATGCGTTTCTGTTTGAGTTGGAAGGGATAGACATGGTCCTTGGGATTTCCTGGCTAGCAAATCTAGGAGAGATGACAGTGGATTGGGGAGTACAAACAATGAAGTGCCAATTAAATGGGAGTTGGGTGGAGCTTAAAGGAGGTGGCAGAGGGTTGAGCAATCAGGTAGCTCTGCAAAGTTTCTTTGGGAGGCCAAAGAAGTTAGTGGAGGCGCTGTTTCTATCAACCGAGGTTACACTTGCCAATGAAGGTAATTGTGAAACAGAGAATGAGGGGTTTAGCTTGTTGCAGCAGCAAGAACTAGACAAATTGTTGGGGAAGTTCTCCGCAGTTTTCAGTGAACCCAAGGGGCTGCCACCAACAAGAGGAAGAGCACACGCTATAACTCTCCTGGAGGGTCAAGGTCCTATAAATGTAAAACCTTATCGCTATCCTCATCATCAAAAGAATGAAATTGAAGAACAGGTCAAGGAGATGTTGAATTCTGGAATTATTCAGCATAGCCAAAGTGCTTTCTCTAGCCCAGTCATCTTAGTCAAAAAGAAGGATGGGACTTGGAGGATGTGCCTAGACTATAGAGCCCTCAATAAGGTAACAATGCCTGATAAATTCCCAATACCTTTAATTGATGAATTGTTAGATGAATTACATGGGGCACAATTTTTCTCTAAACTGGATCTCAAGTCAGGATACCACCAAGCGAGGGTTAGAGGTGAGGATGTGCACAAAACGGCTTTTAGAACTCATGAAGGGCATTATGAATACTTGGTAATGCCATTTGGTTTGATGAATGCACCCTCTACTTTTCAAGCTCTTATGAACGAAGTTTTTAGAAAGATGTTGCGAAATTTTGTGTTGGTGTTCTTCGACGACATTTTAGTATACAGCCCTGATTGGAAGACTCACATGTTCAATTTGGAAGAAGTTTTGAAGGCATTGCAGAGTCAGAATTTGTTTGCAAATAAGAAGAAATGCAACTTTGCTCAATCAAAGGTGGAGTATTTAGGACACATAATTTCTAAAGAAGGGGTAGCTATGGACCCAAGTAAAATAAGGAGTGGGATTCAATGGCCAACTCCAAAGAATGTGAAAGGAGTTAGGGGGTTCTTGGGCCTTACAGGATACTATAGAAAATTTATTAAGGATTATGGGAAGCTAGCTAGACCTCTTACAAACCTCACGAAGAAAGAAGGATTCAAATGGGGATCAGCTGAGCAGCAAGCTTTTGAGGTGTTGAAAAGCAAATTAACCTCCGCTCCTGTACTTACACTGCCAGATTTTTCCCAAAGGTTTGTCATTGAATGCGATGCTTCTGGACAAGGGCTAGGAGCCATTCTTATGCAAAATGGTAAGCCTATTGCTTTTTTTAGTAAGGCTTTAAGTGAAAGGAACCTTGCTAAATCTGCATATGAAAAAGAGTTGATGGCGGTGGTCTTAGCCATTCAACATTGGAGACCATACTTATTGGGAAGACAGTTTACTGTTCGCACGGATCAAAAGAGCTTGAAACAACTGTTGCAACAAAGAATAACATCCACAGATCAACAAAATTGGGCTGCCAAATTGTTGGGTGACCAATTTGACATTGTTTACAAACCCGGAGCAGAGAATAAGGGAGCAGACGCATTGTCTAGAGTGCTGGAAACAGGAGAGTTTGTAGCTCTCATTTCTTATCCTACATGGCTGGAGGGTAGTGGAGTCGTGGAAGAAGTCCACAAGGATGATAAGTTGAGGAAAATTATTGAGGAAATTCATCAAGGAAGGGAAGAACACCCTGCATTTTCTTATAGAAATGGAGCTTTGTTTTACTATGACAGATTGGTTATTTCAGCCAAATCTGTTTGGATCCCTCAACTCTTACATGAGTTCCATGCCACTCCTCAAGGTGGACACTCGGGTTTTTATAGGACTTACAGGCGCTTGGCTGCAAACCTGTATTGGGTGGGAATGAAGAAGAGAGTGCAAGAGTTTGTCAAAGAATGTGACATATGCCAAAGACAAAAGTATTTGGCAGCAGCTCCTGGGAGCTTGTTACAACCCTTAAGCATTCCAGAAATGGTTTGGGAAGAGCTGTCTATGGATTTTATCACGGGGCGGCCCAAGTCTAAGGGATACGAAGCCATATTGGTCATAGTGGATCGACTCTCCAAGTATAGTCACTTCATCCCTTTGAAACATCCCTATACTGCCCGCACTGTAGCTGAGGTTTTTGCTAAGGAGATTGTGAGGTTACATGGTATCCCCGCAGCAATAGTAAGTGACAGGGACCCCATCTTTGTTAGCAACTTCTGGAAAGAACTCTTTAGGCTACAAGGGACTCAACTCAAAATGAGTTCAGCTTATCATCCGGAAACGGATGGCCAAACGGAGGTGATTAACCGATGCTTGGAGACTTTTCTGCATTGTTTCATCACTGATCAGCCGCGGAATTGGGTTCAGTGGTTGCATTGGGCCGAGTATTGGTACAACACCACTTTCCATAACACTACAGGTGTGACCCCTTTTGAGGTGGTGTATGGGAGAAAGCCTCCTATCATTACACGATTCTTAAGGGGTGAGACAAGGTTAGAAGCTGTACAAAGAGAATTGATTGATCGTGATGAGGCACTTAGACAGTTAAAACATCATTTGCAGAGGGCACAAGGGCGAATGAAGAGCCAAGCAGACAGCAGGAGAACCGAGAGGAATTTTGCAGCGGGAGAATGGGTATTTTTGAAGCTGAGGCCTCACAAACAGCAATCTGTTGCAGGCAGAATTAATGCCAAGTTGTCTGCAAGATTTTATGGTCCTTATCAAGTGTTAGAGCGCTTGGGAGAGGTCTCTTATAAGCTCCAGTTGCCTCCTAGTTCAAGGATCCACCCTGTCTTTCATGTGTCCCTATTAAAGAAGGCAGTGGGCAACTATCAGGTGGAACAGGAATTGCCTCTGGGGCTGGAAGGGGAGTGCTCTGATATGCTGGAACCTGCTGAAATTCTAGCATATAAAACTGTCAAGAAGGGGAATGACACTATGGGACAAGTGCTGGTCCAGTGGAGGGGTAAGACGATTGAAGAAGCAACTTGGGAAGAGGAGTTCACCATTAGAAGCCAATTTCCTCAATGCAACCTTGAGGGTAAGGTTGCAGCTGAAGCAGCCGGCATTGATAGGGCCCAAAATGAATTAGAAGGCCCAAATGTGATGCTAGGTCCAAATATGCATCATAGGCCTAAAATATGGAAGGTCTATACTAGGAGTAAAAAAGGGTAGTTCTGGCATATGCTTATGTGGCAGGGAGAGAGAGAGAGCTAGGAAAGTTGGTTACGTGAATATGGGAATTGGTTATTAGGAGGTGGTGCTGAATGAGGGGGGGATCTTTTGTAATCATTGAGTATGAATATGGATGGAGAGCTCTAGCTCTCTATAGGAGCCTTGCTCTATGGCAGCTAGGGTGAATTCTCTACTGTAAACCGTCCCCTCAATTCTGAAATAATACAAAATCTCTTTCTCTTTTATTCATAACTCTGTTCTTCTTTAATTCTGAGTTTGGGTTCCCATCACTCTCTCTCTCTCTCTCTCTCTCTATATATATATATATATATTCTCTCTCTCTCTCTCTCTCTCTCTCTCTCTCTCTCTCTCTCTCTCTCTCTCTCTCTCTCTCTCTCTCTCTCTCTCTCTCTCTCTCTCTCTCTCTCTCTCTCTCTCTCTCTCTCTCTCTCTCTCTCTCTCTCTCTCTCTCTCTCTCTATATATATATATATATATATATATATATATATATATATATATAGGGAGTAGTTTGTATTTTGAGAATGTGAGAACAATGAATCTTGATCATTGAATCTTCAAATGATCAAAATTAAAAATGAATGCATGTGACTTTTTTAGTGGTCATGTGACCACTAAGCAACTTATAATTGACCTATGAAGCACGGACACTATTGCCTTTTGCAGCATCCGAGTGTCGCACTCCGACACCGACACTCGTGCGTCACTCATACGACATTTGTCGACACTCCTTGTCAAGTGTCCAATTCAAAACTTATTTTTTTCGGCTCGAACATTGCTCAGACACCTAGCTGACACTTCTATGTCAGGACACCTAAAAAAACACTGCTCAATTTTTAAAAAAAAAATGAAATAGTAAAAAAAAAAATAATAAAAAACCTAAAAAAGGAAACCCATTTCTTCGAAAGTGTTTAATATATGCTTCTCCTTCTCCTTTTTGTAAAGAAACAAAGTGCTTAAATTGTAGAGGTGCACACAGGTCGGGTTGGGTCGGTTTTGACCAAACCCGTTACCCGAACCAATCAAAATTTTACGGGTCGGTTTGGGTCGGATTCATATATATTTTTTGGCAAACCCGAACCAAACCAACCCGATAAAAAACGGGTTAGGTTGGGTCAGGTCTATCAGGTCTATACTCAAAATATGTTGTAGTCTTTCCCTTTTCCGTAATCCCTAATGGAAAGGGTAAAAAATGCAGAAACAAGTTACAGGCAAAATAAAAAGACACGGCGGAGCAGAACATTAGAGGTGGTGTAAATCAAGTTCAAATCTTGAAGAGTAAAGACCAAATCGGAAGAACAAAACAATAGAACACTAGAAAAACAAGATATGCTACTCTTTCTCATACGTGACGGAGTGCGACACCGACGACGAAGGACTAGGACAACGTTGCAGTAAGGATGATGATGATGCAATAGCGCTTCAATTTTCGTTCTCATCGTCGTACAGCAGTGGTACTTACTGCGTGTGGACTGTGGACTCCGAAATCGGTTCCTCTCTTCGCCAAGCAGATGCTTCTGGAAAGCTTCAACAAGAAAAGCAATGTTGAAGATGGAAGCTTCTGGAAAACAGAGATGAGATGAGAGTAAAGAGATGAGATAAGAGATGGAGGTTGAGCCTATGAGAAACTGAGTGAGACGTAAAAGGGAGATGAAGGTGGAAGCTTCATGAACGCAGGAAGGCAAATTTTTTTTAGAGTAAATCATCATTTTGATCCCTGAAAGTATGAGCCGCAGTGAGTTTAGTCCTGGAAGCAGTTAATTTATGAAAAAATCCCTCAATGTTAATTTTGTTAGTCAAGTTAGTCCCTCAATGTTAATTTCGTTAGTCAAGTTAGTTCCTGACGGAACTAACTTGACTAACGAAATTAACATTGAGGGACTTTTTCGTAATTTAACTGCTTTCAAGGACTAAACTGTCAGCGCCTCACCTTTCAAGGACCAAAATGATGGTTTACTCTTTTTTTTTTTAAAAAAAAGATAATATATTTTTTATGTACGGGTTGGGTCTCGAGTGTACGGGTTTGTAACTGTTAAGCCCGTTACCCGAACCAATTGGACCCGAACAGAACAAAAATATGAACCAAATGCATCAGATTGGGTCGGGTTTACAGGTTCATCGGGTTAATCCAGACCCATGAACACCCTTATCAAATTGTATAATGAGACTCATTATAATAGGGAAAATGTAATGCTTAACAAGTTGTTATGAAATAATGAGTATATAAATCTTGATTCTCAATTTAGATCTTTTATAATGATGCTTATATTTAATCTTATTTGATTTGACACACAAATATATATATATATATATATATATATATATATATATATAGTTCGAACTATCAATTATTAGGAAATGTGGATAGTAAATGATTAGGGAATTAGTTAGATACATGTATTCACTAGATACATTTATTCATTAGTTACATATATTTATTAGATACATTTGTTCATGCACTTAGGAAATAGTGAATCTCATTTATTTATCTTGTAATTGTAAGTTGTAATTATTACTCTTAAGTATATATAAGTAAGATCATATTGCTATGTGGATTATCACATAAGCATTCATAAAAATATTTGTTTCTCTCTTTCAACTTGGTATCAGAGCTCCCGGCCTTGGGAGTCTCTGTTTTTCCGCTTCCTGAGCCTTCATTGCTGAGTACCCTTAGGTGCATTGCCTTCATTGCAATGTTCAGCACCTTCATTGTGCTGAAAATCTTGTGTTTGTTACCTTCGTACCTTACCTTATCTTCTAAACATCCCAGTATCAGTCCCACCGTCCCCTCTCTCAGCCAAAACCAAACTCCGAAAGCCAAACCCAAAACCACCATCCTCTCTCTCACCCAAAACCAAACTCAAAAGCCAAACCCAAACCCCAACCTTCTCAGAAAGCTCTGACAAGCCAGAACCCAGAACCCTACCGTCGGAAACCGACGCACGCACCTCCACGTGCCTCCATCCTTTCCGACACGTGCACCTCATGCACCATCGTATCGGCCTCCATTTTTGCCGCCGCTTGCACAGATCCAGTCGCCGACCCTTCCTAGTCCTGTTGCATGGGTCGATTGGGTTCAAATCAGAATCTTGCTGCTACTATTTAAAAGACCTAGAAATTCAGAATTTGCCATTGGAAGTGCAGACCTCCGTTTACACATAACAAGTTGCGGGCCCCTCCTGGTCCTGTTTCAGGAGTCGATTGGGTCCATCTCCAAGTCTTGCTGTTGCTGTTTGAAAGCTCCTGCTTGACCACATTTCTCTTTTGCATTTGTTTTTCTTTACCATGACCGATAAAAATTCTAGTTCCTTGACCCTTACTGTTTCTGGTACTATGACTAAGGATATCTAGATTATTGACTCTGGTGCTACAGATCATATGACCCCTTACTCCTCGTATTTTTCATCATACACTACTTTCTCTGATAAGCATCATGTTAGTGTTGCCAATGGATCTCGTGCTACTGTTAGTGGGTGCGTTAGCATTCAACTCCAACCTTCTCTTCACTTGAATAATGTGCTACATGTTCATGATCTCTCCAATAATCTTGTTTCAATTCTCAAACTTACCCAAGATTTAAATTGTTCAGTAACCTTCTTTCCCTCTCATTGTGTCTTCCAGGATCTTGCTAAGGGGAGGAGGATTGGAATCGCTAAGGAGCAGGGAGGGTTATATTATCTACAGCATTTGAGACCTCAAGGTAGTACCATCCAGAAGGTGCCCAATTCTTGCTATCAGACAAGTTCAGAGACTATGGCTTCTCAAATTTGGCTTCAGCATAGACATCTTGGGCATCCTCCTTTCAGTATTTTGAGGTCACTGTTTCCCCATTTGTTTACAAAAATGACAATTGAATCTTTTCATTGTGATGTTTGTCAATTTGCAAAACACCATCGTACTTTTGCTCCTAGTAATAGTAATAGTAAAAGTGTTAAACCTTTTGATCTTGTCTATTCTGATGTGTGGGGACCTACTTCTAACTCTAATATATCTGGGGCTAAATGGTTCGTGTCCTTTATTGATGATGTTGAAATAGAGAAAACAGAGGCATATACTGCTAAAACCATGTCATAATACACAACGGATGTTTGAATATATAGACATCTAGTCATGAATACAAGAATCCTAATTATTCTAATTACAATAAATACATGTTGCTAACCGATACTAATTGACAACTACACATTAATTATAATATTCTAACACACCCCTCAAGCAGGAGAGTATTGATCATATGCACCCAGCTTGTTACATAGATAACTAATACGAGGACCTCTATGAGATTTCGTGAAGGCATCTGCCAGCTGATCATTGGAGTTGACAAAGCTCGTGGTGATGTCCCCTGATTGGATCTTCTCCCTTACGAAATGACAATCCACCTCAATGTGTTTGGTCCTCTCATGGAAAACAAGATTAGAGGCAATATGCAGTGCTGCTTGATTATCACAGATTAGCATCATTTGCATAGTCTCTTCAAATTAAAGTTCTTTGAGTAACTGTTTCAACCAAATGAGTTCACAAGTCACTAATGCCATGGCCCTGTATTCGGCTTCTGCACTGGATCTTGCAACTACATTCTGTTTCTTACTTTTCCAAGATATCAGGTTTCCTCCAATAAGTACACAATACCCAGAAGTGGATCGCCTGTCAATGGGTGAGCCTACCCAATCGGCATCTGAGTAACCAACTATCTGAGTATGTCCTCTGTCTTCATAAATGAGACCTTTTCCTGGAGCACCTTTAATGTATTTCAGAATCCGTACCATAGCATCCCAATGATCCTGACAACGAGAATTTAAGAATTAGCTTAGCACACTAAGGGTGCGTTTGGGTATACAGCTTATTTAAGCGCTTATGCAATAAGCTCTTTTGTAAATAAGCTAAAAACAGCTTATTTTCATAAGCTTCTCTGACAAGCTTATGGAAATAAGCCAAAAACAGCTTATGGAAAGATCATAAACTATTTTCATAAACTATTTGTATAAGTTTAATTCCGTAAGCTATTTTCATAAGCTCTCCATAAGCTCTTCCAAACGCACCCTAACTGCAAAATAAATGTCTGGACGAGTGACTGTGAGGTAGTTTAATTTTCCAACTTATCTCCTATATCTCCCTGGATCTGACAGTGGCTCCCCCTGATCAGAAAGAAGTTTGACGTTTGGGTCCATAGGAGTGTCAACTGATTTGGCATTCAATAATCCGGTCTCCTCAAGAATGTCCATAGCATATTTCCTTTGAGAAATCATTAGACCATCCTTAGATTGAGCTAACTCGATACCCAAGAAATAGGGAGTTTACAAAGGTCTTTAGTCTGAAACTAATGAGAGATATGTTGTTTCACTTGTAGTATGCCATGTTAATCACTACCAGTTATAACAATATCATCCACATAAACAATCAGATAAATGCATCCTTGGGCCGAATGGCGATAGAATACAAAGTGGTCAGCTTTGCTACGAATCATACCAAACTGTTGCATTACGATGCTGAATCTGCTGAACCAAGCCTGAGGTGACTGTTTAAGACCATAAAGAGACCTGTGAAGCCGATATACCATGGTAGAGGACTCCCCCTGAGCAACAAACCCAGGTGGTTGTTCCATATAGACTTCCTCTTCGAGATCACCATGCAGGAATGCATTCTTAATGTCAAGTTGATGAAGAGGCCAGTGGCGAATTGCAGCAATGGAGAGGAGAAGCCGAACAGAGGTCATTTTGACCACAGGAGAGAAAGTATCACCATAATCAAGCCCAAATATCTGAGTGTAGCCTTTGGCCACCAAACGGGCCTTAAACCGATCAATCTTACCATCAGGACCCACCTTCACCGTATAAAGCCAACGACAACCAACTAAAGACTTCCCAGGAGGTAGAGGCACCAGTTCCCAGGTACCACTGCTTTGAAGAGCACACATCTCCTCAATCATTGCTTGCCTCCATTTAGGGTGAGATAAAGCTTCACCTGTAGATTTAGGAATAGAGACAGACGACAAAGAAGAAAGACAAGCATAATGCAAAGGAGAAAGGCGATGATAACTCAAAGCAATATAATGGGGAGACGGATTACGAGTAGAACGTATACCTTTACGAAGAGCAATGGGAAGGTCTGGTTCAGGCGGCGGGGCCGGATTCGATGGAGGAGCTGGTGCCGGGGAGGAGTCCATTGTGGCCTCGGCAGCAGGAGGAGCGGCAATGACGTGCACCAAAGTGGGTGGTGGGCGACGGTGATAAGTCTGGAGTGGCCGAGCAACTGGGGGGTCCATAGGCGGAGTCGCTGGTTGGACAAACTCGAGAGGTATAATAGTCGAAGGAACTGGAACGACTAGAGAAAGTTGCTCGGGAGGTGAGGGAGTTGAGTCAAAGTAAGGAACAGACTCGGAAAAGGTAACATCGGCCGATATAAGGTAGCGTCGAAGAGTAGGAGAAAAGCAATGATAGCCTTTTTGGGTCCGATGATAACCAAGAAAGACACACTTGAGTGATCGAGCCAAAAGTTTGTCAAGACCAGGAACGAGATTGTGAACAAAACATGTGGACCCGAAGACACGTGGCAGAAGTGAATGAAGAGGGATATGGGGAAAAAGGATCGAGTGAGGTACTTGGTCATCGAGGACCGAGGAGGGCATGCGGTTTATAAGATAGCAAGCTGTGAAAACAGGATCCCCCCAGAACCGAAAAGGAACATTGCCATGAAGAAGAAGGGTCCGAGTGGTTTCAATGAGGTGCCGATTTTTGTGTTCGGGAACCCCATTTTGTTGAGGTGTATGAACACAAGACGTTTGGTGAAGAATGCCATTAAAAGCCATAAAAGTTTGAAATTGTTGGGACAAATATTCCCGGGCATTATCACTACGTAAAGAGCGAATATAGACACCAAACTGAATTTTGATTTCCTGATAAAATTGCTGAAAAATTGAGAATAATTCGAACCTGTTTTTCATTAAAAATAACCATGTACACCTTGAAAAATCATCAATAAACGTGACAAAGTATTTGGACCCATAAGTAGAAATAGTACAAGAAGGACCCCATACATCTGAGTGAACTAAAGCAAAAGGGGACGAAGCTCGTTTATTGACTCGAGCGGGAACCTGACTACGAGTGTGTTTCCCTAATTGACACGACTCACAATGCAAACTCGACAACTTGGAGAGGCTCGGCACTAATTTCTAGAGTTTGGGGAGACCAGGATGTCCTAACTGAGCATGTATGGAAAGAGGGGAATCTGTGGCAGAGCAAACCCGGGAGGGGGTGGAGAGCTGGTAAAGGCCATGAGACTCGCATCCAGTGCCAATCGTCCGTCCCGAACTCCGGTCCTGCAAGATAACAGTGTCTTTAGTAAAGGTAATCAAACAATCATGAGAATGAGTTAAACGACTAACAGAGAGTAAATTAAAGGGACAACCAGGGACATACAGGACCGAATCAACTGACTGGGAAGGGAGTGGATGGGCAGTTCCGATTCCTTGGGATTGATATTGGGAACCATTAGCCAAAGTGACAATAGGTAAATAGCTAGATGTAAAGAGAGAGGAGAAAAGAGCCTTATTACCAGAGATATGATCAGACGCACCAGAATCAAGAACCCAAAGAGCAAGTGAGGGTGATTGAGATATGCAAGCATATGAATTACCAGTGTGTGCAACCAAAGCAGTAGATCCGGAGGCATGGCGATGCTCAAACCACTGGAGAAAATCTTCATTATTAGCCAGAGAGGCCTGAGGAGGATCCATGGTCTTAGGAGGATCTGTGAGACTCGAAGAGGCCATAGATCAGCAACAAAAGGTCCAAAAAACGACAATGTGATACCTGGAAAAAATCCCGAAATGGCTCACACACACTGCGCCACAAGCAAACATGCCCGGATCGGGTGAGAGGGGTGGCCCGATCCGGGTGGCGTTGGAATCACCTTTGGACGGTGACCACCACGCTGGAAACGGCGGCCGAAACAAAGCCGCCACACGCCGGAGATCAGAACAGTGGACAGAAGCTTCGCACCGAGCATGTGGGTGCGTGACAGGGCGGAGGCCGTCGTACTTCCGGGGGTGGGCCGATCTTGAGGAGGCGCACCTCATGGTGGGGGTGGTTGTCGGAGATGTCATCAGAAAAAGGGGCAGCTGACGGCGGCAGGTGGTTGTTTGAGACGGCAGACAGCAAACGGAAGGCCAAACAGGATTAGGAACACGGTTGCCGAAAAAATGTCACCAGAGGACAGTGGGTCCACCGGGTAGGCACGGTTTTAGGGTTACCTCTGTTTGGCTCTAGATAGCATGTTGAAATAGAGAAAACAGAGGCATATGGTACTGAAACCGTGTGCCATAATACACAACGGATGTTTGAATATATAGACATTTAGTCATGAATATAAGAATCCTAATTATTCTAGTTACAATAAATACATGATGCTAACCGATACTAATTGACAGCTATACATTAATTATAATATTCTAACAGATGATTGTACCCGAGTCACCTGGATCTTTCTCATGAAAGAAAATCTGAGGTTTTTCAATTGTTCTCGAACTTTCACCGTATGATTCAAACTCTGTTTGAAAAATCTATTAAACGGTTACGCTCTGATAATGGAAAAGAGTATGTGAATAAAAAAATTTCCAAATTTCTCAAGGAACAAGGTATTATTCATGAGGTAACTTGTGTTGACACCCCACAGCAAAATGGAGTTGCAGACAGGAAGAACCGTCATCTTCTTAAAGTCGCTAGAACTTTACAATTCCAAATGTCCATTCTGAAATCTTATCGGGGGGAAGCTATCCTCACTGCCACATATTTGATAAACAGGTTGCCCTACCTTGTCTTGGATGGTATTAGCCCTGTTCAGTTCATGACTTCCTTCTTTCCTTTCGTTCCCATTTTGACCAGTCTCCTATGTCGTGTCTTTGGATGTGCTGCATTTGTTCATGTTCATAATCAACATCGTGGAAAATTGGACCCTCGGGCCATTAAATGTATATTCATAGCATATGCTCCTAACAAAAAAGGACACAAATGTTATCATTCTCAGAGTCATCGTGTCTATGTCTCCACGGATGTTACCTTTAATGAAACTGAGTCCTTTTATACCAGTCCTCAGCTTTAGGGGGAGAGTATTTTTGAAGCTGAAGCTGAGTCTCTTGAGACACCTTTTCCTCTTGTGCGGGAGTTGGCATCTTCTTCTGGTATTGCTCATGAGGAGGACACTACTACTGCTAACACTGAACCTGTGCCAGAACCTCAGGATCGATACAGGTGTAAGTATCAGAAATGAAAAAAACCCGACCTGGTCCAACAGCAACCTCAGTCTTCCAAAACGGAGGTAAATTCTAAATCTTTACATTCTGAACCTTTGAATAATCCTTTAGATCATAATGATTGTTGAATTGGAAGGTTTTAGGTAGGGAAGGAAGAAAAGAGAGAAATAAAGTGACAAATAACAAGACTGATATTGATTTGTTATGGTGATAATAGATCCAGAGAGAACAAAGAAGGGCCAGTCCTGCGCAGGAAACGGCGACCGGAGAGAAGCCAAGACACGCCGCCACGGCGCGGGTGTGGGTGCACGCGGAGTGGGTTGCCGACGCGTGAGGGCACGTTGGAAGGCCAACGGCGACGTGGTTTGGACGGCTGGACAGATAGGCGAAAGGCGACTCTGATGATATGGCCGTCGGCCAGAAAAGGGCGGCGGATGCCGACCGTCAACCGCAGACAGCGGCTGACGGCAGCAGACTGGACAAAGATGAGACACCGGACAGACATGATTTCAGCACCATATGCCTCTGTTTTCTCTATTTCAACAATGATGAACCTAATCCCGATGACTTGCCAATTGCCGTGAGAAAAGCAAAACGATCTTATGCTAAATATCCTATATCTTAGTTTGTGTCCACTAAAAACCTTTTGGTACAACACCGAAGCTTTATTTCAGCTATTGACTCAGTCAAAATTCCTACATCAATACAAGAAGCCTTAAAGGATGAGAACTGGGTTCAAGCCATGAATGAAGAGATGAATGCATTGGAGAAAACTAAGACTTGGGAGATTGTTGAGAAACCAAAAGACAAGAAGGCAGTGGGATGCAAATGGGTATACACTATAAAATATCGGTTTGATGGTACTCACGACCGGTACAAGGCACGATTGATAGCAAAAGGATAAACTCAGACTTATGGAATTGACTATGAGGAAATATTTGCTCCAGTGGCAAAAATGAATACAGCCAGGATTATTCTCTCCTTGGCATCACACTTTGGTTGGGACTTACAACAGTTCGATATTAAAAATACATTCTTGCATGGAGACCTGGAGGAGGAGGTATACATGGAAATTCCTCCAGGATATGACTCTACTAATGGGGAGAATAAAATGCGTAGATTGAGGAAAGCATTATATGGGCTCAAACAGTTTCCCCGTGCTTGGTTTGGGAGGTTCACTCAAGCTATGCTATCCTAGAGTACAAGCAGAGTCAAGGCGACCATACTCTCTTCATAAAACATTCTCAAGAAGGCAAACTTATACTTCTTCTGGTTTATGTAGATGATATGATCATTGCTAGAAATGATGAGGTTGAAAAACAGATTCTAAGGGAGAGGCTAGCAGCTCAGTTTGAAATGAAAGATCAAGGAAAGTTTAAGTACTTCCTTGGGATAGAGGTTGCCTACTCCAGACAAGGTATCTTTATCTCCCAAAGGAAATATGTTCTTGATCTCCTTAAAGAGACAGGTAAGTTGGGTTGCAAAACCACTGGGGCACCCATAGAGCAGAATCACAAGATTGGAAGTAGTGAGGAGAGCCCAAGAATAGGGAAAGCCCGGTATCAAAGACTTGTGGGAAAACTAATTCATTTAGCCCACACCAGGCCAAACATAGCTTATGCAGTCGCTGTGGTTAGTCATCTCATGCATAATCCACGGGAGAGACATATGCAAGCAGTAAATAAGATTCTTCAGTATTTGAAGAAAGCCTAGGAAAAGGATTACTATTAAAAAGATAAGGGAAAATGTCTATAGAGGTGTATACAGATGCCGACTATGCAGGATCAATTGTAGACAGAAGATCCACCTCGGGGTATTGCATGTTTTTGGGTGGAAACTTGGTAACATGGAGAAGTAAGAAACAAAATGTAGTTGCAAGGTCAAGTCTAGAGGCTGAATTTCAAGCTATGGCTCAAGGGATTTGTGAGTTATTGTGGATACAAATCATACTTAGCGATCTCAGAATAAGGATCAAAACCCCTATGAGACTACTCCGTGACAACAAGTCCACCATCAGCATTGCACACAATCCTATTCAACATGAAAGGACAAAGCACATAGAGATAGACCGTCACTTCATCAAGGAGAAATTAGATAATGGTCTTATAACTACAGCATATGTTCCCTCAGAGCTTCAATTAGTTGATGTTTTCACCAAGGGCCTTCCCACAATACAGTTCCAAGATCTCACTGCAAGCCGGGAATGATTGATATACATTCTCCAGCTTGAGGGGGAGTGTTGAAAATATCAAATACTTAGGAAATATGGATAGTAAATGATTAGGGAATTAATGAGATACACGTATTCACTAGATACATGTATTTATTAGATACATTTGTTCATGCACTTAGGAAATAGTGAATCTCATTGATTTATCTTGTAATTGTAAGTTGTAATTATTACTCTAAGTATATATAAGTAAGATCATATTGCTATGTGGATTATCACATAAGGATTGAGAAAAATATTTGTTTCTCTCTTTCAACACAGCAATATATATATATATATATATATATATATATATATATATATATATATATATATATAGCTGTGTCGTGGTGTCCTATATTTTGGATATTGCCAATGTCCGCGTGTCCGTGTCGTGTCCAATGTCTGTGTCAGTGCTTCATAGATCTTAACCATTCAGGTATGGTCAAGATTTATTATTCTTACATTCTTAGAATGCAAACTGTTCTCACTATATGTGCCCCTTGATTGTGTGTGTGTGTGTGTGTGTGTGTGTGTGTGTGTGTGTATATATATATATATATATATATATATGTATGTATATATATGAAAAGGTCAAGTGTTACAGAGCTCATAAAAGCAAAGGGAGATATTATTAACAGTGAACATCTTCAAGATTCAACCATAATGGAGTGGGAAAAAAATATTAATTACACAGAAAATGCTGACTGAGTTAATAAGCATGACATCAAATCATTGAAGAGAAGTTGCTAACTAAAAGAAATACCTATTACACAAGAAGTTTCCAAAACGACAAGAAAGCATGCAGTCCAAGAAGTCTACCAGGAATGCCTGAATCATGAAACATTAGAAGTTACCAGCAGGAAATATACTAGAAAGAAAACCATACATCAAAACAAATACAGAAATGTTCCAGGATATAACCCCAGCAAAAGTCATATGTCCAAGAAGAATACATACCGCAGAAAACTCAAAAGCAAAAGGATACATCCGCAACAATTGTGAAACACAATCAACCCACTGAAAACACACACCAGACAGTGAGCTCATAATAAACACAAACACAGGACATAATCGTTATGCAATATGTAGATTCAAATCCAACTCAGTCATCAACTCTAAAGGCACAGAGAGGAGTTAGAACAATGTAATAGTCATCCAAACTCCAGTGCCCAGAGCAAGATAAGAATGATGGCAACAGACAACACATTAAATAGAACTTATGTTGCCATTTCTGCGGAAAGTGCTATCACTTTTAAAGTAATACCATCTCACTAATTCAGAGCATTCAATTTAAACAACACATAAACCATCAAGAAAACTATGTAGCAGATAGAAACCATCTTTCTGATTCAGATATTTCAATTTCAGATAACACTGGTATCATGAAGACAAATTACTAGAGGTGAATACAAATTACAAAATCAATCAGAAATAATCACCAACAAATCAACTTCACAAATCTTGCTTCAGGCATTGGTGGCCAGCCACGTTGCACACGGCAAAATAGTTGAAACCTGGACATGTAATGGAAACCCCCTTAAAAGACCATGAGCATTACACCAAATAGAACCCCATCAAAATCAGTCGGTGATCCAACAAAATCACCTTAAAGATGAGAGTTATGCTCCCACCAAATGCACTAAAGTTTAGCATAGGGTGCACTGCAGTATGCCACCATCACAAAGTGTGAACAAGGTCTTGTCAATCCCTGCCTCAGCCCCTTGAGGAACACTGGAAGGCAGTCAAATGGATCCTAAGAAACCTCAAAGGTACTATAACCTATGGTCTTCTACTTCATCCTGCTCCCACCACTCAGCCACTCACATTACAGGCCTTTTTGATGCTGATTGATCATCTGATCCAGATAATCGTACGTCAACTTCACGGTCCTGCATCTTTTTGGGGCCTAATCTAGTGTCCTTATGCTCCAAGAAACCTTTGGTGGCCAGATCCAGCACTGAAGCTGAAGTTTGGCCAACACTGCTTCAGACCTCATTTGGATAGTCCTTGCTTCTCAGAATCACAGTCACTACTCCTATTGTTTACTGTGATAAACTCAGCACAGTGTCTCTCTCAACCCACTGTGCTACACTCAAGGACTAAACATATGGAGCTGGACCTATTGTTTGTCAGAAAGAAAGTCTAAACAGAAAAGCCTCATCGTCGCTTATATCCCAGCTCAAGATCAGACTACAAATATTTTATCCAAGGCTTGTCTAATCTCAGATTTTGTATTCTACGAGACAATCTCAGGGTGTGTGACCAATTTGCTTTGCTGCACCCACACAGAGTTTGAGGAATATAGAGCTGACGTGCCAGGTGATAAGCCCAATAAGGCCAGAATCTGGATTGTAGTTTAGTAAGGGGTTGAGTTAGTTAGGCCGGTAGTTAGTTAGGATTGATAGTTAAATAGGAGGAACTGTATAGGAAGAAGGCATTCATTGATTCGGTTAGTTGAACAGAGCTTATGCTCAATTGTAAGAGGGTAACCCTTGGAAGGAGATCAGTCTCCTTTTTCTGTTCTGTTTCTATTCAAGTATCTTTTCTTTCTCCATTTCTCAATTCTGTTCTTGGGGTCGTGCGAAGGGGTCTGACTGTCCTGCCAGATAGTTCAGGGAAGAAATGGAGAATTCGGTGGTGTTCTCGAGGGAGATAACCAGCATTCATGGATTACAGCCTCGTTCCTGCAATTCCAACATTTCAGAGATTGAACAGATGCTGCATAAGTTGCAGAAGAAGCAGGGAATAACAGATAGGCAGCAAAATGAAAACATGGATGAAGGGGGCTTATAGTTTGGCAATGACTAGTCTCTTTCTAGTGAGAAGAAAGTTGAATCGCCCAAATTCAGTGGAAGTGACCCATTGGGTTGGACGGCAGAAAAACAAGAAACAAAACCAGATTTGCCATCAGAGAAGGTGCCGTAAAAACAAGAAACAAAATCAGAACCAGATAAAATGATAAAAAGCAGATGATGACACAGTGGTGAAGGAGAGCGAGGCAGAAGTCGAAGGAAGAGATGAAGCAATGGTTCACCGTTTCCAGAACTTTGATCTGGTTGAGATGACAATGGAAGAACTCCAGAAAGAGCTTGTTTCAAGAACTCCTTTTTCTGTTCTGTTTCTATTAAGTATCTTTTCTTTCTCCATTTCTGTATTCTGTTCTTGCTTTCGTAACATCAAGTCAGTTAGGTTCTGTTGTGTTAACAATAGATAGTTAGTAACAGAACCAATAGCTTACCTTCTAGATAGTTCTAGACCAGTACTCGATCCCTCTAAATACTGAGATCTGTTCTAGATCTCATTCAGATCATGACAGTTACATAATTCAGCTTCAGATTCCTCTCTCTCCCCCCTACTTTGCTACACTTTCTCAGATTTTCCGAGTGTTCTTGGATTTTGAGAACATGTGCGGACGCAACTATTCATCCATGTATGCATGTTAGAGAGCACACTTACGAGAACATTTTCCCTAAATTTGTTCTTGTTTCCAGGTAATAATTCCTATACCTATCCCCTACCAATTATCGGCAATTTATTGACTAGTGTCAAATGTTAAACTAATCTTAATCACATTAGCCAAGGTCTAAGCCATTTTGGCTTGAGATCCAAACAATAACTTTTCACGGCCTATCAGGATGTATGGTTATGTCTTAGCTATTTTCCTTTCACAAAAAAAAAATTAACAAGATTAACAAAATTAACAAAATCTCTCAGACTCTCCAAGATTTGGTTCTAATTTGGACCAATAACCAATCACATCAATTTTAAGGCCAATACTTAACAACAATGACAATAGTATCATCAAATTTGTAGTGACATCTATTTCAAAGGATTAGCTCCAAGTAAATCTAAAAATTAAATTAAATTAAAAAGAAATATTGGTATATCAAAGCCTTCAATTTGAAGGTGAGATTTCTAGGAAGGAAACGTGCACAGAGAATATATAAGTATAACCCAGTTGATTGATAACCTGCAAAAAAATGGGAGAGTAGTTGTTTGAAGTATGAGCATGAGATGAAGCTGGAGGTTGAGATGTGAATGCTCCTGATGACTGGCGCATGGGTGATGATGGGAAATTGCTAGTTGAAGACTGTCTAGATAACTCGAAAGGCATGTTGCCACTTCCAGATAGAGATGGCATTCCCACACGATCAGAAAATGGATGACCAAATGCTAGCCAGTCTTTTTCAACAAGTGCCTGCATAAGGAAGAAAACTGTGAAGCACAATCAAAAGAGCAAGTTTTTTTATTTTTTGTTCCAACATGTGACACATACAGCCAATGATTTGTTTGACAAGTATTGAATGAGTTTAACTGAGATGCCAAATTGCAAAGAGGAGTAAAAATTGCTCATCTTCTTATAGTGGCATTGAAATAGAAAGAAATTGAATTGGTTGAGAAATGCCAATTCCATACCTGAAAACCTGTGAAAGTCCGATAATATGGATCAAGCAACAAATTAGCAAGTGAAACCAACTGACTTGTTCTATCCCATCCATCACTACACAAAAGAAACAGTCAGGTGCTAGATACTAAACAAACTTGAATATCACGAGGGGGAAAACTAAGATCCAGATTTAGATTTCATAATTTCAGACAAGTGAGAAAATACATCATTATAGCACCTGCAATGTACAAGAACAGAAGCCATTTCCATAGCAACACGAGCAGCAATCCAAGCTGAACCAGCCAAGACACTTTGAACATGCAGTAACCATCCACTGTCCCCGAGGGTTGATACTGAAGCAGACATACTACTTAAATTGCCTCCACCCCATGTCGACCCACCATGTCTCTGATAGAGCCCATTGAAACACAGTATTAATCCAACTTATGTAAAGTTAAACACAGATTTTGTTAATTGAACCCACACAAATATACTCTAGTCAATCATGAACATTTCAGTACAATAGTATTAAAATGCCATTAATTCAAATTCTTGCCAAATTAAAGAGTATCTATGTAACAATTTTGGCATAAGATTACAAGAAAGCATGTCAGCATAGTTGTATCGATGATTTGAAGAGAATTCTATGGATATTAGATGGTCCCAGCTACCATTTTAATATCAACCATAACTGTAAAAAATTAAGTTCAATACTAAAATTGACTGAACAGATTTCACCATCTCCAAAGCATGCCGTTTAAATACCCTACTCGATACATCAAGGACACAAATAGCTAAATATTTTTAACACTTATAGACTAACCAAAAAAGATGACATTCCATCTGATGATGCTCTTCCATGAGTATCCAAGTATTCTCGGAGCCGAGCATAGCTCTCTCTCATTGCATGGATGTTGTCTATCCCAAGAAAGACTATCTGATAATATAAAATTAGAATGTAGAAGCTTAGAAAATAATGTCAAACTTATAACCCCCAAAAAAAGTAAAAATAAATGGACCGTTCAAGCCCATTACAGACCTCGGATTGAAAATAATTTGATGATGATTCCGAACCACCTCCCATGGCCCCATTAGCTAATGCATTTTTCCTTGGCCTTGCATCAGCGATATATAGCTTTCTAGAATAGAAATACAATTTTGAAAAAAAAAAAGGTTCTGAAAAATTGCAAATCAAATCAACTACAAAAACATAAAATACATAACTGACAGGACAGCACCTTATTAACACCCCAAAAAAAAAAAAAAAAAAGAATGCATAACTATCAGCGGATAGCACCTAGTATATATTGTTATTAAATATTTAAATTGTGGTATAATTAAGAAAATACATGAACTTAAGCCTTCACCTAATAACTTAGGCTTTAAGAAGAGTTGGTCCTTGACAATATTCACTTAAGATTGATATTCAATGTGGATATAGAATTCATGTTAATATTTACTAAAATAGTAAGTAAATCACAGGGACAACTAATGCTTTTGTGCGTTTGGCTTCCACTTGGTAAAACAAATTGTCTTTTAAAGGGGTTTCCCTAACAGATATGTCGAGAAATTGGGAAGCTTTACTTCATTGATGTTTTCTTTTTTCTCATTTGGTTGTTTTTTCATTTCTAAGGAGGATCTATTATCATCTTAACTCATTGTAATCATCTTCTGTCTTAATGAATTTCTTCTTTTATTCAAAAAAAAATGATGCTTTTGCTTTATGTAGCAATGAGTAACATATGTTCACAATGCAAGAAAATAACATAAAAAACTAACCTACGTGAGCCATCATCAAGTTTGCTACAAAGTGCAGCCACGAGTTTTTCATCCATGTTGCTGCAGGCAAATACATGAAAACTCGTCAGTCGATACTGTTTTGTTCAATTCTTTTCTTATAAAAGAATAATTTATTAAAAGAAGGATGAAAGAAATCCTCCTACAAGAACCAGAAAACAAACAAAAGCAGATAGATTAGCTCAACAGAGTTCAACCCCATCCCCCCCCCCCCCACAACCATCCCCCCCCGCCCCCCCCCCCCCCACAAAAAAATAATTAAAAAAACTACTCAATGAAGTGCGAGACACAAAAACTCTGGCATAATGGATTTCACTCCAGCCATAACCATAACCCCGCTAAAAGAGCACACTGCCACATGGCCTAACAATCCTTCTCTCTACCAAAATGAAATAGACAATGTTTATAAAGCATAAAGAAATATAATTTAAAACATCCAACCTAAGGAATTGACTTAACAACATATCCTATATTATCATATTTACTATTGCGGTTTTATGCAGTCCTTAAATGAGGGCAAAACTATATAGCCTTGCTCCATCCGTCCAAAACAAACAATTTGTTTCCTCTGCCTTTAAGAGGGTGCATTTGATTAAATAGTTGCATTACCTCCTCATATTCATCATTAGACCAACTAAGGGTTGGGATGAGCGTGCAAGAACTGCTCCAGTACCTATAGGTCACCACTTCCACTAAATTAGCAGGACATCCTCGTAATAAAATAATAAAATGGAAAACAATGAAAAGGAAAGAAAATGAAAATAATAAGTGAAAAACTGTGCCAACTATTTGAAGGAATGAAACGAATATTTGGTACATACCAGGATGACACCATGAAACAACAGGCAGTCGACCTCTTGCACGAAAGTTGGAAGCCTGGAGCACTTCATCATCACTAGCATTAGGACAATGCAAGGTTATCAAAATAAATGGCTCAGTGGATTGAACTTTATGAATACAGCATAACTGGGGCAAAAGCAGAAAGTTTGACCCTCAATAAATTACCTAACAATCTGTGGAACAACCAAAGCAAATGGATAGCTCTGGCACATTTTGTAGTTGGAATTCACACTACTTATTCTCCATAAGTCATTTGACAAGGTGAAAGACCCACTTTCAATCATGTTGATTGATGCATGATGGGAACCTTTGCCAAGAAGTCGAAAATACTCATCCAATAAGCGCACCTGTGGAGAAGTGTTCTTAAACCTAGAAGGTCCGGATGCAAAGGCATAAAGATCCCACAATCTCGCTGGCTTTATACACCTCAGCAGTGCATCAAATATCACACGTCTCTGTAAGATTTAATAACTAACATTAGATCCTAATCATGCTAGAAGAAACTAAAGTATCCATCAAAATGTTCACAACAACATTCTCACTGGCTTACAACACTTTAAAGATGCAGATAACTCAACTCCTTCAGATATCCTCCATTGCAAATTTTAAATTAAATGATTAACAGTACAAAAAGAATTCCAACAAATAAAAAAAATCTGACTATTATATTTCCCTATTTACTGTTAAACTTCTTTTTTATGCCAATAAAGATTAGCTCAACTGGCAAGGTTGATATTCAAGCTGCATTGATGTAAAGGTCTTGGATTCTATTCTTGCCCGTGACCCCTCGTCGTCATCAGTAGGCATCCCCTAATTAAGGCCCTGTCTTTTTTGTGGAATAACTTGTTCACCTCCTTAACTTTTTGTAATGTTCTTTTTCCAATCAAAAAATAATAAGAGACCCAACTACAGTCAGTAAGAAGAAATGGAAATTACTCAAGATAAAAGTAAACCAGGCTCTCATGCATGACAGTTGGAAATCCCCAAACCTCAAACAAACCTTAACTGCTGAAACACAAAATTATAAATTTATAACAAGTGCAAAAGATACTTTCCACTATGAATACATTAACTATTAAAAGTGATTAGAAGGAGGAGATATATGAAAGAGAACTAAGAACGAAAAAAATACTTCTCCATATCCAGGGATTATCTAAAAAGACTTGCTAAACAGAAGCTAGGGTTTGTGACTCATAATTCAACCCATGTATGATGAAGTCGTGTAGTCTCAGTGACACATCTTAAGCTGCACATAAGATACTAGTTGGCAAGTAGAAGTTGTGTTTGTTCCTGTGCTGTTTACTTCTAAGATAAGAAAGGAAGAAAACAGTGGATATTTTTTGGGGATAAAAGAAGAAATTTTAATAGAGAAAGAAAGAGATAGAAGTACAACAGGTTGGAGGATAACAAATCCTCAGCCAAGACAATTGGGGATTGAAATTGGTAAATTAGGGATTTTCAAAAACAGCCTTTCAGTTGAAAGGGATGTCAATCATGATGACAAAGACAACTAAAAATTACTAAATCTCCACATAGTAAATATGTGACACGTTTGAAGAACCAAGGCTAAAACTGAGACTTAGGATTTCATAAGAAAGTCACGGCTACTTCATAGCAGAATTACCTGTTTTGTACGAGGCCTGAAACCAAAGACTATAATTCTCATATCTTTTCCTGCATACATGAGCAAAGATAAGTTTTTTTTGTATAAAAGATAAAATAAATTAAGATGAAAAGAAAAAATACAACAAATTTGGAGGATAAGGAATCCTTCTTAAGGAAAATAGGAAAACACAAAAAAACCAACAACAACTAAGCCTTTTCCCACCAGTTGGGGGAAAATGGAGCAAAGCTGCCAAATCCCCCAGCATATCTAGTAAGGACCATGCTTGTTCTTAAGAAGGAAAACTAGATTTTTTATTTTCTTCTTACAATGATAAAGATTTAAACAGAGAAATTTCAAAACTCAGAAACTTATTCATGTTTATTGTTTTCACCATTTAATTTAAAGTTTTTATCAAAATATTATACAAACTGATATATATATATATATATATATATGTATATATATATATATACCAATTTATAGAAACAAATTTCAACATTGCATAGAGAATATACATTGCAAAATCATAGAGAATATAATATTCTCCTGAACTAAATAAAAAATAAAACACTGAAAAATTAAACAAGCTCATCAGCGTAAAACAGCTCTCCAATCCCCCTGCATAGTAGTCCAGGAAACTCCCTTTACAGAAACCACGGGAGGAACACCAAAGAGAGTCCACAAATACAATCCTATCCCTTAAGATTTCTAAAGGGAATGAGGCTACCTCAAGATACATGCATTCTGCTACATTCAAAGACACCAAATAAATGCATAAATAGTAAACCATCACAATGTTGTAAGTTGTACCCTCCTTACTGCAGCCAAACCTCCAAAACTAACTAGTAAGAGCTTCTCCAAATTCAAAATTACATCCAGTTCTAGCCCAAACTCAAAACACTCGTGTTCCAAATAGGGGTGGCTTCTTTACAATATTAAAATAAAAGGTTTCCATCTACAACTACACATAATGCACTTACCAGAAGAAAAACCAATTTATGTTGTCTACGAGTCCGCAAAGATATCATTATACTAATCCTATTTGAGTACCAAAGTCCAAATGAAGGGCTTGACTTTAGAAAGAATGAGCCATAGATTTCCAAAGGGGTTCATCAAGAAAAAAATTTATCGATACAATGGTGAGAGCAAGAAAAGAAGTACAGAGGGCGAGCACATGGTATCTTCAAAAGCATAAACATAAACAAATACAAAAAGAACAAGAAGACTAAGAATGCAGCAGCTAACATATATAATATCTTGACAAACATCCTTACTTGTAGCCAAAATACCTATTCATATTTGAACCAAAATACAATACAGTTAAAGAGTCGAAATACTTTTACAGTTCTAGCATTTCATTATATTAGACCTCCAATCAACTATAAGATCTTTCTTCCATTTATCAGTTTACTTCTCTACAAATCTTGCATAGTAAATTCATCAATTAAATATTTAAAAGACAATATCAAATATCACTCAGGAGGAGCTAATTTGAGAGCATACCAAGCACCTGGAGCAGTCTTTGTGGTGGAGTCTTGTCTAATTGACGTGCATTCGACTGAACTTTTATGACCTACATTTAGATGAGAGCTATAAGGTTCCAAATAATCAACACAAAAGAGCACTAAACAAAAGTTGGAACTAGAATCAAGATGCACAAATACACTTATTCGTAGATAACACGTCATACCATAGATATAGTTCATTTTTTTTTTTACATAATTAATAAAAAATAGAGAGAATACAAACATTCATTCTTGTGGCTGAGCGTGAGCGGATATGAGCACATGAACCTGTAGCACAAGTTCATTTCATCGGCAGAAGGCCAGAATCAAAATAAAAAATTCAGAACCAATCAAAATAATTTTTTTTACAGAAGCAACCAATTAAAATATTGAAGTCCTATATTCCCTTTATGAATTAATTGATGTTCATACGCTGTTAGTATTCCAAAGTTTTACCAGTTGAAACCACAAGAATTAGTAATGATTTGAAGACTGTAAATATTCTACAACTAGTGAGTAAGTTCTAACTTTAAAATAATAAAATAAAATATATGTTGAAAAGAGAAGCAAAAAAACAAATTAATAAAGTAAGCAAAGAGATAAATGGGATAAAAAGAGGCTGAACAACCTCAGACAAGAGGGATATGCATGGTCACTCCAAAACAACTAATTGAATTCCAATCATATATGTGAACACAAGATGTTTAGGTCAATGTAACACAGCATATCCAAATTAAATAACAAAAACATACACACAAAAGAGAGTAGTTCGTAGAAAAATGTGCAGGAACTTACTATCTTGTTAAACTTCTCGATGGTTGCTAGTGGTATTGTTCCAAGGGCAATAACTTTTCTAGTTCCCTCACTCTGGAAAATGTAATGAAGCAAATCAGAAGGTATATAATCAATAATCAATACAGAATATTTACAGGTAAATAGGCAGCAAAGTTATCAATTGCGGATGGCGGACCATAGCGGAAGGCCAAAAATCCGCCATTTTAAGCCGCCTCAAAATGCCATGGCGGCCATGGCGCCTCCATCCTTCATAAATTAGCCATAGCGGTTGGCCAAAAATCCGCCACCGCAATCCGCCATGGCGGCGCCATGGCGGATTTTTGATAACACTGATAGGCAGGTAAAAAAATTCCACAACCGCACAGCTACAGTAAACAAACAAAAATGCACACAAATTCAGCAACAGAGCTCCAGAGCTGAATTTCTTAATTCTTTGACCAGTGAGCCAGACAACTGGATGAAGGGGAGGCAACTAATTGCCAGAAAACATGGGTACTTTTTTTAAATAAAAGAAGAAATTCATCAAGACGAAGAGAAGATGACTACAGACAGTTAGGAGGATAAGAGATCCTATTTAAAAAATAAAATAGGCAGCAAGCATATATACTAAGACATAAAAAATGTTGGCAACAGAGAATAGTGCGCCATATAATAATTAGATAATTTAATTAGCGTACATTTGCTCAGATGTGTTTGTTCAGTATATGAATCAAAATTTAGATTCTTCACACCACAATAGACATACAAGACAAGGGAAACACCGAAAGTACCATATTTCAAATAGTTTATCAACTGATATCATACCACCATGAGATACCAATATAGCATCAAAATATATGCAGGTCTTAATCACCCTCTTTATGTTTTTCTCCCCCTCTTCCCCCAAACCACATCTCATACCAGTTAAAAGCATTTTTTTTGCACATAAGCCCATGATCAATACCAAAAACCCCGGATCCAGTCCATCATTAACATTCAATATATGTGCCAAAGAGTTATATTTCTTCGCTTTAAAGTTTATAATTTCAGCTTATAATTTTCTTTCACCCCAGATTAAAAAGGGTCCCTGATTCCTGCATCAAAAAATTACAGAAAAAAATGTAATTATAGTGACATAGGAAAGCAGAAAGCGTAGGATTTAATGAGTCAAGATGAGGGCTTTGGCTTTCTAGAGTGAACGTGAGTGTTGTGGGGTGTAGTTGAAGGCAAGGGAAGATTTGCAGGTAATTGGATGCTATGTTAGGGTTATATTCACAGTGATTTAGGTGGTGTGAAGTGTGAGCAATACCTATAGTATAGGTATGTGGAGTTTGGTGGGTTTTAGGGAAAATTGAAGGAATAATCAACAACTGCTTTGATGAGGTAAATTTTTAAAATGACTGCAAAGGAAATTAGGCTTGTGTAATGTGTAAATTAAAGAACTTCCTCTCTTTCTACATACATATTTAGACTTAAATCATGTCTCTCCACAACATCCTCACCAGCGGAGCCTAAATCAAAATTCAAAAACTCTCCAAACAGCTGCATGCCACAATTTTGCAACCAAAAACCGTAATTACCACACAATTATACTGTCTTTCCTATGGGTATTCAGTCACCTTTCCAAAGTTTCTAGGTTGTGGGCACTTCAAAATCACAAATTCAAGATTAATTCTACATCATAGTACCTTGTTAAAAACTAGAGTTCAGATGCAGTGCAGAAAATATTACATGAATAAACTTACCAGAAAAAGAAGACGAAAATTTGTGACCATCAACATGCCCGCATCATCCGTATTAACAAGGACAACACCATGACCCTGAAAGTAAACACCATACAACTTAATCTCATACAATATATTTAAATAAGATAAATGTGAATTAAAACATTAAGACTTGTATTAGTAGTAAAAGTTTTTTTTTTTTATAAAAGTATTAGTAGTAAAAGTTAGCAAGAGGTTCACACTGGAGAGGAATTTCTAGAGAATAGCTTTCCTAGGTATATTTACATCCTAGTTCTTAGCTAAAGGTTCACACTAGAGAGGAATCCAAGGATTTGTTTTATTGGGTATATTTCATCCTAGTTCATACAAGACAGGATTTCTCTGGAATTTATCCAAAAAATTATCTATTCTTAGATAAGTTGTAATTCTTTGTCCTTTCCCTAATACTCAGATTCTCTTTTTCTTTTTCCTTGCATCCCATATATTTTTGCACATCCTTTGTACTTATGTTAAGCATTTAAGAAATAGGCGCCCTACTTCTGCACAACAAGCTCAACATATTTTCAAGGGGGGAAATTATTTGTAAACCAAGAGAGCTCAACTCAAAGTAAAGCCATAGGAAATTTACAAATTGAAAAGTAAAAAGCCAGGACTTGTTAATCAATCCCAGAATCCGCTGGAAAGTATATACACTAAACTATGTATTAAATTCTATCTTATCATTCCGTAAGCCATAATTAGACATCTATGACCTCTGGTCCCTCTTTTGCTTACCTAGTGGCAGATCTTGAACAGAAAGTTTAAGGGGCCATAGTAAATATTTTATATATAAAATTTTCTTTTCTTTAGCTAAGTAGTATTTCTATTAAAAATTATCAATTCATTTATTTTTAATCATTAAATCTTTCAACATATACCTCCAAAATAACTTGAATTTTTTTATATAAGTTAAACAAATAATTAATGTCTCCGCTTGTGGGGGGTAAGACTGCGTACATCTACCCTCCCCAGACCCCACCAGATGGGAGCCTCGTGTACTGAGCCGCCCTAAACAAATAATAAATGCAAATAAAATAATAAATAAATACTATAAGAAAAAATTTATATAGTCAGCACACAAGGAATAATAGGCAATAAGAGAGAAAGCTTAATATAACAAGAAAATTTAGTACTGCGATACCTAGTAACTATCAATAGTATCAAACAATGAGACTATAACAAACATTTATCACAACTAGAATAAAAAAGGTGAAATTATTTTATATTTTATATATGCATTTAAAAAAAAGTGAAAAAGGGGGCATGGCCCCTTTGTCTGAACTAAGATACGTCTCTGCTCCTGCCTGAGAGAATACATGGCTTGTCATCCTTCTACTACATAAAAGGAATGATTGTTTCACTTGTTTGATTTTTCATTTTACAATTAAAAGTAAAATAACTATATATAATATAGCATTAGCTATTAAGGATGGGTTTGGATTCCGTTGACTTTTTAAAAGGGGCAGTGAAGCTAATCCAATCATATATTGACTTCTTAGTAGTATACAATAAGTTCTATTTGCCAACTATTAATATATAACAGCTTGCACTCAGCCAATTCATAATTGAGGAAAATATTGTCTCTTTAATTGCCTGATTGCACTAAAGATAGCAGCAGTGTCAAATAAAGTAAAGCAATAATTTATATGGGAAGCATTTGACTACTGGATTCTAATTTTCCAAGTACTTGGAACCCTATCCTCTCGTGTGGCTTGGTAGGCTCCATAGTGAAGGGCGCCCCTTCAAGGCTTCATGAACTTGTGTGAAGGGCCCCTGTTGCAGGGAAGGTCTAGAGTGTCATCAGTCAGCCCTTCATATTTGTCCTCCCAGTTGACCCATCGCTGTTGTAGAGATATATGTTTTATTCTTATTTATTTCCTTTTATGTACATTTACTATTGTAATGGTGTACCATCTTGTACTACCAGAATCTTTAGTATTATAAATTGAACACTACAAGACTGTGTAATTTCACCGACTCAATCATTCACACATATTTCGGTTTCACCATGATCCTTGACTCTATCGACAGCTGTCAATCACAGCTACCAAATCCTCGTCAACTGCTAACACGCTCAATCCTCGGCAGTTGACCCTGAAAGACCTGTCAACATCAGCCCACAAGCCTCCAACACATTGTCCCATGTTCCTTGTCTCCCAGTGAATGCGCTGCAAAGATGGCGCCTAAAGCAATGTATCTATAGCTGCTGATACTGCATTAGATGCTTCAGACAAAAGGGCCACCCCACAAAGCTAATGAAAAAGGGATTCACATCTAGAGAGAAAGAAGAGTCCTAGGAACCTGAGAGTGAGAGTCATTCCAAAAACCTTGACCTAGTTGAAGGAAGTTTCGGCATCGTAGCCATTAGCCCCACACCCCTGCTAGTCTATCATCTAGAGAGTAGTGAGAAGTCAGAGAGGATAAGTCCCATCCCACTTCAAAAAGGGGTACTAGTTGCCTTACTAGTATGTCCACTAGGGTGCTTTGCCGTTGTCCCCTATCTTCCATGCAATAGGCGTTACATTTGTTCTCTGCCATCCACTAGCAACCAAGTCCAATTTAATATATGCCTCAAAGAGCACGTGAACCCACTTCAAAAGCAATGTCATAACCAAATATCTATAAATAAGTTTCCAAATACACCAGGAACTAGAATGCACATTTACCAAACACCAACCTAGACACTCAAAAAAGATACCAGATGTCAAACACAACTTTGCAAACCAATATCCATGCCACCACATTCGATAACAGCATGAATGCAATGATTCAGAGGCAGTTAGTAGCTACAAGACAGGATTTTCCATACGGATACTCAATTAGCAGATTGTTTACGTGTGTCAAACTCAGCACGCGGATATCATACAATGTATGAATTCATGCATATTGGTAACAAACACAACAGAATTGCTAAACCTAATCAAGTTTTCAGGAAATGCAGCTGGTGCCATATGAACTTAGAAGTTAAGAGTGAATCTTTGAGAATACATTATATAAACCAATTAATTAATTCAGAAATCAAATTAAAAAAATTAGGAAAAAATTGCCAATGATAACTGCACCAAAAATCACACAACAATCAACCCAGATTACCATAACAGAATGCACAAACGGTGAATTTTCAAGATTCTTCAACATTAAAAAAAAAGTAAAAGAAAAAAAAAGAAGATTTGAAGATGTTTTTGCATACTTCGGCTACAACTTGCTCCGCTTCGAGCAAGAAATCCAGATTCGCATGCGAGACATAGCTCGAAATTGGCTGCAAATAAATTCCAAAATTAACGAAAAATCAAAAACGTAAATAAAAATTTAATTTAATTTGAAAAAAAAAATTAAAAAGAGGCATAAAGAGATTGAATTGAACCTCAATCTTGGTCCATTCAAGGGCATCCCAGCTACCGGTTCCTTCCATCTTTGAAGACTCGGAGGCGTCCCTCAGAGATGTTGTTCGACTGCTGCGGTTTTTATTCGCGTCCATGCCGGCGGCAGCGGCGGAAGAGGAGGAGGAGGAGGAGCTCCAACTCCGGCGAGTGTTTGGGAGAACGAGAAAGTGTGTTTGTGCCGCGAGACAGAGAGAGGAGAGGATGTGTGTCTGTTTCTGTTGAATGAAGGTTACTAACTCGCTACTACTACCAATTACCAAACGTTCAACGACGTGACGTTTATGACTTATGTATTAAGATTAAGATGAATGCCTAGCGTGTGCCACATCACTGTTCTCATGTATATCTTTAAATTAATCGTATGAAAAATGTTAATAACACATTCTTTAATATTTTCTTTTCAACAAATTCATTTGTATTGATTGAAATTCATGTGAGTCACATCATTGACCGTGTTTGGGGAATCATTGTCTGCACTAGGCTTGTGATCTCCCAACACAGTTAAAAAATTGTTGGGAGACATTTATAATGTTTACACTTAACAATCAATCTTTGAACATGCATGCTTGGTTTATTAGCAAATGTTAGTATGAAGTATCTCACCAAATGGTGCGCCCGCATATCACTTGTTTTACCCATAATAATAGGTTTCAAGTCTTTTATTTTGATTTCTTTTATTTTGGAAATCCCATTTTTATCTTATCCCCTACCTCCTCTCCCTTTCCTCACCACCACCCAATTCCTACTCCAACCTAATGGCCACCCCATCAACAACCACCACCACTACCACCCCATCAACTGTCTGTCCATCCTGCAACCATCCATCCGTATATCCCGCCACCGTGCTACCACCCCATCAACCACCACCAGATATGAAAACGAGATTTCAACTTTGTTAATCATGTGCAATGAGGAAGAGGAACTGAGTGCAGTTGGCAAGAAGGAGACAACCCAGTTGCAATTATCGGACTATGTCCTCCCCAGACAACCACAACTGCAATGCATACTCCACATGCACAGTCTGCACGCCAACTGCTGTCGACGATGACAGCTGTGGCCTCATCGGGTTTCCTTAATCTGAGCGAGGAACCAAAATATGTAGGGTTTAGAATTTAGGTTACCCTAATCTAAGCGAGGAACCAAAAGGTGCTATGGTCGCTTCTTAAAGTCGTTAAGATCTGCCCGCGGCTGCTTCGGGAACCTGGTGTGGTGGTGATTTGGACAGCACAAGAGGAACGATTTACAGTTTTGATTTGCTCCTTTTCGGGGTCATGTATTGGAGATAATTGTTGAATGAAGCGTCTGATAGTTTTAATTAACTCGTCTGATGCATTGTTTTTATATGTCTACATACAACATGTTTTGAACTCATCTGATCCAGTCACGTGCCTTAAGACATGGCATATACATGAGACATCTAGTGCTAGCTATCATCTCCTTTTTGTTTTTATAAAACAACATTTGCAAAAGTACCATTTTGTCCTTAAAGGACGAAGTCCCTTCGTACGTTTCCCATAACGCTTCATCTTTTCATTCCTTCTCTTTCCTAAAAAGCAACTACTTCTTTTATGAAAACCTTTTTCCAATTTCAAATCACTTCGTTTCAAAAAATATCTTTGTGAAAGTCTTCTCTTTGCGAAAACTTTCTCTTTACTCTAAACCCTAACCTCTCTTCAATGGCACCAAAAACCTCCAAGGCAAAAGGGGGCTCCTGGGCCTCCTTCTAAGTTTGTAGTCAGAACTGCAAAATGGCTAAACTTAGAGGCATCTGCGATCCTCAGGGTTGTACCTGGACGAGTAGTGGAACTGGAAAAGATAAGAGAAAGTGGTATGGATGTATCTGAAGAGTTGAATCATGTTGGTTGGATGAATTTCTTCTCGTTCAACGAGAAAGTATTTCCCAGACCTCTTCCTACTTTCTGGGACACAGCAAGGGTAACTGAACGGGACAAGGGCATTGATATTAAGGGCATTGTGATGACCCATTTACTCACCATTGGCCTTACAACTATTGCTCATGCAACTGATTGTCCGTGTGAAAGGGTTGCTTTCTCTAAGAACTGGGAAAACGATGTTGCTACTAATACTATCAACATCGCTCTGTGTGGAAACCCAAACCCTCCAATTCTCAAATCTTCCAAGCTGATTTCAAAAGGGAGATTCCTGCATGTTCTTCTCATTAATTGTGTGATGCCCAGGCATAGGCTCGTGATCATGTAAGCAAGATGGATAGGTTTGCTCTTTATCACTTGGTTCACAAGATTAAGGTGGATCTGAATGACTTAATCTTGAAGTATATGGTGAAGAATGCCAAGGAAACCGCTCAAAAAAAAACTTATCTGAATGGCATGTTGTTAATCAAGATCTTCACTAATCTTGGAGTGAGTTTGATTGCTGGTGGGGGTAACTATGGGAACCCCCATAAATGTTATGACTCTGGCCCGAATAGGTCTCAATAAATTTGATGGGGAAACGCCTGGTCGAAGTTCAAGAAGACAAGGCCCAACAATCCCCAAATCAGGGACCAAAATTTATACCCGATTTACCCTCGGTCTCTGAATTGGAAGTATCAGGAGACACCTCTGCAAGCACAACATTGTGTAAATTGTCGATCAGACGTAAACTGGTGATCTCTGATATGGTTGAGGAACCTGCTTCTAAGGTTCAAAGGAGAAAAGCATCTATTGATGGGGAGCCTAATCTTGCAGAGACTATCCTCAGAGAGGAGAAGAAAACTCTCAAGTTGAAGGCATCTGAAGTTGTCCAACCACCTCTAAGGTGATCAAAAAGGATCAAGCCCACACTCAGCTCTTAATCTCATGAAACAGCAACCGCATCTTCTCCTCCTAAGGTATCATCACCCCAATCTCTTCAAAATTTATAAATACATTCCCCCGCACATTCACCCTGAGTTGCCTTAGTATCTTTTGATTCAAAATCTTATATCTTGAAAAGTTATTTCAACTTACTTTTATAACTTTCATTACACTTAAAATTAGAAGTTAGGCTTAAAACTCTTTATTTTAACTTAAGAACATAAATCTTCTTAAGTCTAAATCTATTTTGTCTTAAAATCATGTATACTTAAACTTGATATTAAGTAATTAAGTAATGAAAACATTTAGAAAAATTTTGAAAAGGACTTTCGCAACTAATCCTTTTAAAAATATATTATACTCAAAGTGTAAAGATAGGTTTTCCTTCCTCTTTATCAATGATTCCTACTTGATTCAACTCTTCATTTTAACATTCAAAACATTTAGTTGAAAATCAAAGATTGACTTTATCCCCAAAAACCTTGATATGGCCAAATATCATCTAATACTTTTCAAAGGTTGTTTATTCTTGAAAACACTTGTTTCAATCTTGTTTATACATTGTTTTAAACACTTTAAACACATGTTTTAAGAAAACAACTTTTCCAAACCCTAAGATCCCTACATGGCCGAACCATGATCATCAAAAGGGTTAGATGTCTTTCTTTCCTTTCCTTACTTCAGTTATTTCTTATACGTGTTTTAAGTTCATTAAGCATCATAATTTAAGATTGGAAGCTATGGCTTCCTCATTTTCTCAACCATGCTCAAAGCATACACATATATATATATATATATATATATATATATATATATATATATATTTTTTATGAATATTTTGCTTCACCAACATCAATCATAACAAGTATGATCATCAATACACCAAAATAAACAACCATATCATTCATTTTCAGGAACAAACACAAAAATCCGTGTACAGAATTTTCAGCATTTCAACCATCAACGTGTGACAATTATTTGATTGACCAAACGAACTTAGATTTGAGCAAATGAGGGCTCATATGAAAGCTTGGGATTGTTTTCACAAACAGTCATCACATTAGTACAGTTTCACGAAATATCACAACAATGTCAGAATCCACGACAAAATCTTTTGCCTAGTTTGAAACAGATTTTCAAGGGTCAAATCTTTACGAAACCAAACGCAATTTGTGCCCAAAATGAAGCCCTATATGTTTAGTTTTAGGGTCAGAAACAAGTTTTGAAATCTGAGTCTAGGTTAAGAGAAAAACCAAATTTACTCAAACAACGTCAGATCCAAAAATTGCATTTTCACAAACCCTTTTCAACAAATAAATGGAGGAGCCCTAAGTTAGGGTTTTCCAACACATAAAATCCATTTTCAACCATTCACACACATTAATGAACACAAATGAAGCAACAAATAGCTATTACAACATTGTTCTCATAGAGAACCAAAATAGACAAAGTAGAAAACCCTTGACTTAGGGTTTTCCCAAACCAAACAAATAAACCATTTTCACAACCACCAATATGGTGTGATGTGGTTCACTCCCATCATTACCTCTTGTAGTCTCCCTTGAGTAGAATGACAAAAGAGAGTAGTCTCCGCCAATTCTAGATGGCCGAATTCTTGAAGATGAACCAAAAATATTCAGAAACTCAAGTAGTGTTCTTGAAGGATGGTGATGGATCTTGGTGTTAACAACCTCAAACCAAAAACCTTCAAAGAGGTAAGTAGTTTAGAAGGTATCAAGAAGTCATAGCTCAAAGCCAAAATGCCCTAAGAGAGAAGAAGAAGAATGGAAACTTGGAGATTTTGTGTAGTAGAATGAAAGAATGAAATGGTTTAGTGTGTTTCTACACTAATGGCCGAAACCTATGGCCTTTTGGGAGCCAAAAATAATTGAAGTAAGAGTGAAAATGGTCATGAGAAATGGAGGGCTAAGATGGTTCAAGTACATGTGTTGTCAAGTTTTGGAGATATAAGGACAAGATTTTCTAAAAATGGTAAAAACACTTTTTCTACTTAAGGCATGATATCCAACAACATTCCATGAAATGAGGAAAAACAAGATTTTGGCACTTTCCCAATAAAGCTTGGCCGATATTGCTATGTCGTAACTAGATAGTTACACTTTTCAATTAGTTAGAAACTAAGTGCTTGTAGTCTTATCAAAAAATGAATAATAGGTTTTTACTACTTTTGATAATTTTTGTTACATGGAAACTAATTCTCTTCAAGAAAAAGATTAAGAAGGTAAAGGAGAAATGTTATTCAATATTACATTTGACACTATTTTCCAATTCCCGGCTTTTGGCACGTGAAACAAGGAATTTATCCGTTACCGGTTAAAATAATAATATTTTTACCGATTCAGACCCAAAATAACACATCGGGCCCAAAATAACATTTTATAATTATTAAGCTCATAATTGAAATTCAAATATGCATTTCTAATTACTAACTATTTTTATGATTAAAATTAATCGAATTGTGTTCTCGGTCAAGTTATTCACACAAACAGTTAAAAAGATAGATATAGTATTTTTGGGATGTTACATTGAAGACAGAAAGATGAAGTTTGAGAAGTGGACTACTTCTACCTGGTTTAGGCCTCCTCCTCCAAGGATCATCAAGGATCCTAGTTGTTTCTTTAGACTATCTGCTGACGAAAAGCTTCCAACATTAGTTAAAGGGAAAAGAGTTAGCTTCGATCAGATTCCTTGGGTAGGATTTCCTGATAGAACTAAAAGAAGAAGATCTTATCAGTTGTACCATTTTTACCCGACCTTTATATGTCCTGTTTTTCTGAAAATCAAATTTAATTTACCTTTTCTAGTTTTTACCTTCTTAGGTTATACTCCTCTCACAAAATTTTGTTTTCAATGGTTTTTAAACTTGTACTCTGCTAAAATTTACAATCTTCCTTATCTGGATCACCTGCAACTCTCTATCCTAGAAAAAAAAATGTTTCTTTTGCTTTTTCTTTTACTCCTCGTGAAGATGCTCATGAACCTCTTTTTTAGTCACCAAGGTTTTGTTGGAACCAAAGTGGTTATGGTCCATAACTCCTTAAGATTTTGATGTTAACAAAAGATGAAATTAGGTGAACAAAGATCTATTATAGTCTAATGTGTTTATCTTGAGTGTTGCATATATTCTAAGTCCAAAGATTTATCAGATCGTGCGTCTAAACAATGATCAATTATAGTCTATAATTTTGTTGTAAGCGATTAATGGACTAAGTCCATCTTGGACGATGATCCTATCAAAAGTAAACCTGAGTCCAAAGACTCAACAGAGTAAAGAATATTAGTTTTTAACTTAAAGTACAATGTAATAAATTAGTTTATCTTACTGGACTAAGTCTATTAACGCAAAAGTAAAATGCAATAGTTTCAAATTATTATCTTTCATGTAAAAGTATAATATCCCTTAGACAAAAATTCTCTGTAACATAATACTCTCTAACACATAAAGGTCAGTCTATTCCTGACATAACGTAGTTGACTCTACTCAATAAGGAAAGACAAAAGGCAATTTTCGGGTACAAGAAAAAGTTGTCGGTGATACTTTCAGCTCTCTCTCTAATAACCTACTCCGCTTTTCAGAAGCTCTTCATAAGTTATCATACTCAACGATTTTATGCATTGAATGTTCATCAGAACGGCTCTTTTGCCAACCGTTGAAGAATCAAGTCTGCTCAAGACTTGAAGGCTATAAATACCCTCAACCTTGAAGATCGAAGCAAAGTCAGAAGAACGAACATTAAAACTGAATCTATCAGAGGTTACAAGTGATCAAAGAATTCACAGAAATCAAAAGCTCTTAAGCTTTCTCTGATCTTAAACTTTCATATCACTTTCTGCATAAAGTTGTTTTTCAGAGTTCTAGATCTTAAGTTTCATATCATCACACATAGTGAGTTAGATTTAAACTAAGATTCTTTTCAAACCAAAACTTGGTTGAGCTTAGAGAGACTTGTCTGTAAAAGAATACTTGTATTGTGCCTGAAGAAGTGTTGAATACTTGTAACAAGGTTTTTATTTTTGTGGATAAAGCTCTCACGTAGAGGGGACTGGATATATCTCTTGGATTAAGAGTGAACCAGAATAATATCTCTGAATCCTCTTCTCTCCCTTATCTTTGTCTTTAGTTTATTTATAACTAACATTTGGGATTGAAGTTGTTTTCTTAACAAGCATCTTCGAAGAAAACGTTTTTAGCGTGCATCCAGAAGTTTCTTGTTTACGCGCTTAGCATCCATTGCCTGCTTTTGCGTCCAAACGTTTGAGAAAAGTTATCTGCTTGTGAAAAAGGTTTTAGAAAATTTAAGAAACACAATTCATCCTCACTTCTTGTGTTTCCAACAGGTTCCTTCAAGTTTCACAATCTTCATTGTACCTTTTTCCCTCCTCTTTCTTTTGAAAATTTTCCTCCGACCATCAATATTTCATCAGTTTTCTACTCCACAAGTTTTATACCTACCATGGTACCTTGTTGTACCTTCGCTTCCTCCTTCTCCTCCTCATGCTCCTTCAGCTATTCAAGTTGAGTATGTGGACCATGAAGCTCGTAGTTTTCAAGCTGTTGTCATGGCGTTTATGGATCGTTTTGCTGCACCATAGTAATGTCAATGATGGTTAATATGTATAAAATGACTTCTTGTATGTTTTATCTTTTGTGTACTTTAAAGCATCAATGAACATTTATGTTCTCTTTCATTCTTCTTGCTCTACATATCTGACTTGTTAAGAGTTCTCCTTTTTGGTGATGCCAAAAGGGGGAGAAGAATAAGAAGTATAAAGAATCAATCGTAGCATGACGCATAGAATAGAATAAATAAGATGCATAAATCTTTCATACTTGATTCAATATCTGACTCTATGTCTCTCATTGGTTTTTATTGAAGAGGAGGGATCCACTTACTCCAAGAGTAACTTTAAGAGAGTTACTCTCAATCTCATCCATCCATTTATTCTAATCCAACAAAGGTTATGTGGTTTCTTTAATGAATTAATATAGATCCATTTGATTAGAATAAATGGATGGATGGGATTGGGAGTAACTCTCCTAAAGCTCATTAAAATCATAAAATGTTTGTCATTATCAAAAAAGGGGAGATTGTTGAGTCTCCAAGCGTCTGATATGGCTTTCAACCTTAAAGTTTTGATGAACCCAAACATTTATAGAATGATTAAAATGAATCTTGTGAAATCTTCTAATGAATCTATTCAAGTGTACAGACGTCTGATTGATGAGACAAAACTCAAGTTTATTCAAGAGTCTGCTTGTTTATAACATCTTAGTCAAAGCATCTCAGCTATCACACTCACTCCTTATCCGCTTTCAAGCGTTTGATCTAGATAAAGGCAAAGTTCAACTTAAAGCGTCTTATGCAAAGTTAAAAGAGTCTTCACAAAGACTAAAGCAAGCGTCTAATAGTCAAGCAGCTCAAAGCTCATGTTTTAATCGCGTCTTGACTCTCGTCTTCAAGTAAATGATATGAGCATATTAAATATGTTGGGAACATATTTAATGAGGTTACAAAAAGACTTTAAGTTATTCTACGATCTTTTATTCGAAAAGGCAAATGGAATAAAGCAACATCGTCTTCACATCATACCTAACACCATTACCTTTAGTACGCAACAAAGTTACTTTACAACTGCCTATTCTGATTGATTGCACTAAAGAAGCAATCTACGATGCAGAAACATTGACGCTACTTTGCTCGCTCTACTCTACGCTAAAAGAGTGTACATTAGTACAAGAATACTCTCAATGTCTTCAAAACATTTAATGCTTCATCATAACGACTCTATTGCGTTAATGGTTTATCTGAAGAATTGAAATAAAGCAAGTATTGAAGATGGATTGTCTCACAACGGATTTATCGCTTTGAAGACTATAAATATAAGACTCTGAAGTTTTGAAGATACAACAACGAGATCAATCCAGTTGAACAACTCTCATTTATTGCTAAAGCTTTTAATTCTTTATTCCTTTATTTACTTCTCAATCATTTGTAAATCCTAAGAGAAGTTATTGCGTAGTACCCTTCATACTTCATATTCACTCTTTGAGTGTAATCTGGTTGACTTGCCCTTTCAAATTGAAGCTGCTGCTTCGAACCAAACTATTTCATTTGTAAAGCCTAAAGAGGCTAACAGAAGAATATTTGTTGAGCCTAGAAAGGCAGGTGTGCAAAAAAATACTCTTGTTGTTGAGCCTAGAGAGGCTAGGTGTGCGAAGAATACGTGTGTCTGTAACCTGATCAGTTATATTGAAATTCTTGGTTTAGTCAAGGACTAGACGTAACCCAAGATTTAGGGTGAACCATTATAAATTGTTGTGTGTGATTATCTCTTCCTTTAAATCTTGATTATTTCTTATTAGTTTTAGAACTTACAACTAACCAAGGGTTAAATATGTTTATTTAAAGCAAAGTCTTTTATTCTTCTCTCAACGTTTTTCACACCTTTAGACGCATCCAAGCGTCTTATATCTGTTTTATATTATCTCATAAGGCCTTTGAAAAGAAAGTTTTTGTTTATAAAAAAGATTTAAGTAAACACTATTCAACCCCTCTTATTGTGTTTACTGTGTTTATTTCAAGAATGAGGGTCCATTGCCGTCGTTGGAGGTAGTTAGTGTTGGGGTAAGCCCTAGTGGCCAATCTATTTTAAATAGATAATCGTTTGTATCATGATTTTGATCATATATTTGATATATGTATAAGGCATTTATTTATTATATTATATTTGATGATCATATTTATAGCACATTAAAGTTCTTAAAATAGGTAGTTCATTTAATGGAACGTCAAGTATAACTTGACCATGAGATGCCATTAAATTATAGAACACTATTCTTAAATATCCATAGTTAAGTATTATTATTAATTAGGACAATAATAATACATCGAGACTATTATGTGAGTGTACTGATGACCACTTCTCACGGATCATAGATATAAGATATCAAGTCTTCACATAGGTATAAATATTAGTGTAATATTTATACTGTAGTGACCCGCTATGAGAACGCTGCATAATAGTTATGTAAGTGTCATGAGCGATTCTCATGGAGACCATAGTGAATTAGTCATTCGACTTGAAGTCACTACGATTCCTAACATATGTAGTTGTAGGCTTTGATACTATTAAACGTTGTCTGTAACAGGACAACTATAAAGGTAGTTATTGAGCTTGCAATGAAACATGTTGAGGAATGTGAGTGATGTAGATAGGATTCGTCCCTCCTTCATAACAGAAGTAATGTCTATAGGTCTCTTGATGGTATGCAACGTAGAAATGCATGATCATGCTAAGGTAGGACAATATGAGATATTGGGCCCACATGATCGTACGTTAATTACTAGATCAAGAAATAAATAATTGGACTTAACAAGGATGACACATTTATGCCTTGTTCTCAATTAAGACATTGTGACGAAAGGACGTTGACTTCACATTATATATGGTTACAATATGGTTTTAATTATATCACCAATATTCTAATTAATTGGGAGCAATGATGTATTGCTAGATGTCGCTCATTGTTTATAATATTAATTGATTATTAATATGATTAATAATAATTAATATTATTGCCAATTAATTGAGAACCTATAGGTCACATGCATAGAGCAAATGTCATAGAATTAGTTTAATTGATTAATTAAATATGATTTAATTAATAATTAAATGATATTAATTTAATTAATTAATTAAATATGATTTAATTAATAATTAAACATTGGGCCTGTAGAATACAGTAGCCCAAGTGGGTTAGGTTAAGTGAGTGATAGCTATTAATAAGCTGTGCACGTCACTTAAGCGACACATAACACAGAGCGCTTATAACGGCCACTGTACACTCTTGACAGGTGCGTCCTCTCTTCTCTCTCTATGTGTCATGCCTCTCCCAATCCTGATAGCTAGCACTACGCTATCTCTAACGTTGGTTTGTTCGCGTGGACTGAGTAGAGGTATTGCTACTTTGTAATACAGGTGATAGAGAAACCTTTCCACATGGTGGTTGTGGCTGGACGGTTATCGTAATCTTGAGATCCGAGATTCTTTAACCGTTGGAGCCGGCTGAAATTTGGACAGCAGGTTCGTGACAACTGCTTCTACATCTTCACCGTTCAATTTTTTGATACAAGGTTTGGAGCAAAAATTACGATCATCGCAAGTAGTAGCGTTTTTGGCTAACCGGTGTGGTTGGTGCGCTCACAGTGTTCGTGGTAAGGCTACGCTTCAAGAGCTAAACACAATATCGCTGTGATTCATCTGCAATATGTGTTCCTTTAGTAAGGGTTTTTCCGCTCAAGAGGTTTTTATAAATTGTTTTTAAAAATTATCTCTCTTGAAACCCCAACAGTGGTATCAGAGCGTCTGGTCGTAGTTTGTCATGTATCCTAGGATTGTTTGTCATTGTATGATAACATGTTTATTGCTTTTAAATATGATTTGTGTGTTTAAAAGCATGTTTGTATGATTTGTATCTGATATAAATCTCTTTGAACATGTTTTGTGTACTTGGTTGTGCTCCTGACATAAACAAGGATTCGCTTCTGGAATCCTGTTGCGCCGTTTGCCACGACCGTGCACATTTGAATCCGTGTTAGTGAACGCAAAGCACGACCGTGCCACTTTCAAGCAGCGTCAACGAACTTTGAGCAAAGTCATGCTCCTTTAAGCACGGCCGTGCACATGCTAAACAACATCAGCAATTTTTCAGCACGGCCGTGCTGATGGACAGAATGTGATTTTTTCCCCTTTTGCATATTTATAAATGATTTATTGAATGTGCAGTATATGGTTATGGCCTTAGTTTTGGTGTTTAATTTATACGGCCTGCGTGTCATGATTTATTGTATTTATTTTATAAATACGGCATGCGTGTCGTGACATTTACTTTATTTATTTTATTTTAAATTTTGTAAATTTCTCGGTTGACATGGAGGCAACAACAAATCATAACGCCAGAGGGAGGAACTTTGGAAGTTTGCTCGAGGGTCAAAGATTGTAATAATTAGTTTTAATTATTGCATATTAGGAGGCCATAATCATAATACCTTTTATATGTCTTGTATGTTTATGTATGTGATGCATGAAATGTATGAGGTGTATGATTTAAATTTGGAATTTAAATTGTATGATAGTATGTATGGCATTGCATACTTAATATGTTTTGAATGTATGTAAGCTAGTATGTCATATATGTTATGAGAGACGTTTATATGATAAACAAGCCGGTGAGATCATTTAATAATTAAATTCCCTCCATAAATTAAGTTATTAAATGCCTCTCCCGATGCGTGGCACTCGTCAAGGTCAGAATCATTTAAGTGTGGGTCATGCTCAGCTGAGCACCTTCATATATTTTGGCGAGGCACGAAAGGTGAAATAACCTACTGCCAACCATTGGATTGAACTTAACTAAGCATATTCAATAGGATTGAAATGGCTTAGAGGCATGGGGTTGGGCATTAATCCATACGATGGATTAGAATAGCGAGCTATTCACCCAACTGGTCCAAGAATCACATTGGATGTAATTGGAAAGGAGTTTCCTACCTAAATAGCTGAGTTCTGGGCAATCAGCCACAGCTGACTCAGAACGAGGTGAAATATGGATCTTGGTCCCACTAGAAAATCTTTCAAAGGGATTTTTCGAGTCAATGATGAGGGTCATTGATTTGAGTAAAATAGTGAGAGCATATTTAATAAGAGACCTATTAAATATGTTTTAATCATGATACTTATATTCTCTATGTTTCTGTATTAAATAACCATGACTATAAACACAACTTTTATTTTATTGTTGCGATACATCCTTGAGAAGGATGAGTTATCTAGAATTAATTTTCTGGATTGGTACATATTTTGAGGATTGTCCTCAAGTACGAGAAAAGGATTGTATGTTCTCAAGCAATTAATTCTCAAGCAATTTGTTGCTACTACCATAAGGATCGAAAGGGATGCTTAATAGAAGCATCAAGTCGATGCCATTAGTGTACGAAGTCTCATGCTTGCAACCATAGAGACATGTGATATGATCATACACCTTATGATACTCTAACAAGAGCTAGCAAGGCATAAGAGATACTAGAAAGAGTATAAAGACAAGAAAGGAAGTATGACTTTCTGTTCAGGCATATTTGTTATAAAAGTCAACATATCTGCTCCAACATTATGGGTATTGGATACTGCATATAGATCTCACATTAATGTGAAGGATCAAAGGGAGTAGGACATTGACTAAAAGGTAAAGGTCAACCCTAAGAGTGGAAATGAAGCAAAAGTTGCTACATTGACTATAGGAGTTTGAATTTACCATTAGGTAAAGTTCTACTCTATGAGTGGATATGGAGCAAAAGTTGCTACATTAACTATAAGAGTTTGAATTTGCCCCTTATGGGCATTAATGGAAGTAAATAATTGTTATTTTATTCCAGTTGATAATAGAAACATCATTTCTATATCTTGTATAGACAAGAAAGAATTTCAAGTTGCAATAAATGGACAATTGTTGTTCCATTTATTCAACTGATGTCTTCTATGCTTGTATTCTAATAAGATATGGACTTTGTGTCCTTGATCTCGATATGCCCATCTATAACATAAATGAGAATCGGGTCAAACCAAGCGATTTGGACCCTCTATGTATTTAGCAGTATCTTTAGACCATATATGTAAGAAACACATTTCCAAGCTCCACTAATATGGACTCTTGGACTCATCCAATTATGAATTGTTTGAGGTCTGCGAATCTTACTTGTTTGGAAAGATGACTAAGCTCCATTCACTAGTAAGGTGGAAGGGCTGGTAATCTTTTGGCATGCGATATTGTGATGTATGAGGGCCTCTAAACAAGTTTGCTAGAAGACAAGTTTCTGTACTTCGTTTCGTTTATTGATAGCTTCTGTAAAGATGGATTTGTATTTGACACAAGTCAGAAATGGAACAAGAATCGGTTCCACAAGATGTTGTGGTTCAACCACCTGTTCAAGTAACACAAGGCTTGCATAAGTTAAACAAGACATGCCATCAACCTGAGAGATATAGAATACTCCTAACTCAAGAAGGTGATGAACCATTCATGAATCATGATGAGCTTGTGACTTACCAGGAGGCCGTCTTTGGCCTAGATTCTGAGAAGTGGCTAGGAGTCATGGGATCCGAAGTAGAATCCATGTACACCAACCAGGTATGGACCTTGGTTGAGTCACCTGAAAGGGGTAAAACCCATAAGGTACAAGTGGGTCTTCAACAAGAAGACTAACATGGATGGGAAGGTAATCACCTTCAACACGCGACTGATTGCGAAAGGTTTCAAGCAAATTCATAGTATGACTATGATGAGACCTTTTGTCCAGTTGCATTGTTTCAGATCCCACTTGCTATTGCGTCATAGTATGACTATGAGATCTGGCAAATGAATGTCAAAACAGCACTCCTTGATAGGAATCTTCTCGAGGATGTGTACATGATACAACCTGAGAGTTTTGTCTATTCAGAGAATACTGGAAAGGTTTTGCAAGTTGCAAACATCCATTTATGGATTAAAGCAAACTTCCAGAGGTTGGAATCTTCGTTTTGATGTAAACTGTAAGACAGTTTGGATTCATCAAGAATGAGGATGGACCTTGTGCGTACAAGAAGGTTAGTGGGAGCATAATTATTTTTCTCGTATTGTATATATATGACATACTACTTATGGAAACAATATTCCTACACCATAAAATGTGAAAAACATGGTTAAGGAATTATTTTTCAATGAAGGACTTAGGCGAAACGTCCTACGTATTAGGAATCAGGATCTATGGAGATAGATCACTGAAATTGTTAGGCCTTAGTTAAAGGTACATAAATTGACAAAGTGCTTGAGCGCTTTAAATGTGCATGATTCCAAAAGGTTATCTTGCCTGTGTCACGTGGCGTATACCTGTCCAAGGGACAGTCTCTGTTACATCAAATGTAGAGGGAACGCATGAATAAGATTCTATATGCTTTAGCAATTGAATCTGTTATACATGTCATGATATGTACTCGAACAGATGTCTCGTATGCTTCGAGCATGATGAGAAGGTACCAATCCAATCCCAGTGAAGGTCACTGGACCGAAGTCAGGAATATCCTTAAGTACTTGAGAAGAACTAAGGATTCATTGTTGATTTGAAATGATGATGAAGAGCTCATTGTAATGGGTTACATTGATGCTAGCTTCCAAACCGATAAGGATAACTTTAGATCGCAGTCTGGTTTTGTGTTTTGCCTTAATGGTGGTACTATGAGCTTGAAAAGATTCCAAGCGTGAGATAGTTGTTGATTTTATAACACAGGCCGAGTATATAGTTGCCGAAAATACAGATTTAAAGGCCGTTTGGATCAAAAAGTTCATTTATGAACTAATCGAAGTTCCTAACTTTGCGAACTCCATTGATCTCGTTGCGATGATGATGGAGTAATCGCGTAAGCTAAGGAAACTTGATTTAACCAGTGATCTGAAACATATACTTAGGTGCTTCCATCTCATTCGATAGATGATCGATAGAGGAGATGTGAAGATGTGCAGAATGACAACACTAAACAATCCACTATTGGAGTCTCTTTCTCAGTGATAGCATGACACTCACAATAGACCGATGGGTGTTATATTGATGCCCGATTGGCTCTAGTGCTAGTGGGAGATTGTTGGGGTAAGCCCTAGTGGCCAATCTATTTTGAATAGATAATCGTCTGTATCATCAATTTGATCATATATTTGATATATGTATAAGGCATTTATTTCTTATGTTATATTTGATGATCATATTTATAGCATAATAAAGTCCTTAAAATAGGTAGTTCATTTAATAGAACGTCAAGTATGACTTGACCGTGGGATGCCATTAAATTATAGAACATTATTCTCTTAAATATCCTTAGTCAAGTATTATTATTAATAAGGACAATAATAATACATTGAGACTATTATGTGAGTGTACTGATGACCACATCTCACGGGTCATAAACATAAGATATCAAGTCTTCACATAGGTATAAATATTAGTGGAATATTTATATTGGAGTGACCCGCTATGAGAACGCTGCTTAATAGTTATGTAAGTGTCATGAGCGTTTGTCATGGTGACCATGGTGAAGTGGTCCTTCGACTTGAAGTCACTACGATTCCTAACATATGTAGTTGTAGGCTTTGATACTATTAAACGTTGTCTGTAACATGACAATTATAAAGGTAGTTATTGGGCCTGTAATGAAACATGTTGAGGAATGTGAGTGGTGTAGATAGGATTCGTCCCTCCTACATAACAGGAGTAATGTCTATAGGCCTCTTGATGGTATGCGACGTAGAAATGCATGATCATGCTAAGGTGGGACAATATAAGATATTGGGCCCACATGATCGTACGTCAATTACTAGATCAAGAAATAAATAATTGGACTTAATTAACATGGATGACACATATGTGCCTTGTGTTCAATTAAGACATTGTGACGAAAAGACGTTTACTTCACATTATATATGATTACAGTATGGTTTTAATTATATCACCAATATTCTAATTAATTGGGTAGCAATGATGTATTGCTAGATGCTGCTCATTGTTTATAATATTAATTGATTATTAATATGATTAATAATAATTAATATTATTGCCAATTAATTAAGAACCTATAGGGCCGCACGCATGGAGCAAATGTTCAGAGAATTAGTTTAATTGATTAATTAAATATGATTTAATTAATAACTAAACATTGGGCCTGAAGCGTACAATAGACCAAGTGGGTTAGGTTAAGTGAGTGACAACTATTAATAAGCTATGCACATCACTTAAGCGACACATAACATAGAGCACTCATAACCGCCGTTGTACACTCTTGATAGGCGCACCCTCTTTTCTCTTTCTGTGTTTCGTGCCTCTCCCAATCCTGATAGCTAGCACTACGCTATCTCTGCCGTTGGTTTGCTCACGTGGACTGAGTAGAGGTATTGCTACTTTGCAATAGGGGTGATTAGAGAAACCTTTCCTTATGGTGGTTTTAGCTGGACAGTTATCGTAATCTCGCGATCCGAGATTCGTTAACTGTTGGATCGGGCTAAAATTTGGATAGCAGGTTCGTGACATGTGGTTCTATATCTTCACCGTTCATTTTTGCGATATAAGGTCTGGAGCGAAAGTTATGAGCATCGCAAGTAGCAGCATTTTTGGCTAACCAGTGTGGTTGTTGCGCTCACAGTGTTCGCGGTAAAGCTACGCTTCAAGAGGTAAATACAATATCCTTGTGAATCATACGCAATACATGGTCCTTTAGTAAAGGGGTTTTTCCGCTCAAGAGGTTTTTATAAATTGTTTTTAAAAATTATCCCTCTTGAAACCCCAACACTTAGGGCCTAAGTTGGGTAGCAATTCTTGAAGTTGACTGCGATAGCTTGACATATTTGATCGTCGATGGAAGAGGGTTTGCGCGGCAACGAGGTTCCGATGTCGATGGTAGGCGATGGATGGTTGGAAGATGGGGTGGAAAGTCTGGAATAGGATGGGCTAAAAGGGTAGGGCAAACTTCTCATTTTATTTTTTTTATACTTGAACCACAAGTAGCAAGTGATTTTTTTTTTTTGAGGTGTAAAATCTGAACCATCGATTATAATAACAATATATCTAACGGATGAAAGTAGTGCTTCAACCATGTACCGTTTGATAAGGTACTTCATGCTAGCATTCACCTCGTTTATTTGGATTTGCATCCTCTCATGTTTTGGAAGAAGAGATATGATTCTGTTGGAGAGATAAACACATAAAAGGGTTCGACCGTCGACCAAATGACCCTCCGATCCTGGTCAAACCATAGAATCGGAGAAGTGGTTTGACAGCTAAAAAACATCAAAACCGGTTAAACTTGTCTAAAACCGGAAAATCGATCGGTTCAATTAAAAAATAATAGTTTTGTTTTGTTTTTTAAAGGAAGGTTAGTAGTACTAATTAGTGTAAACCAACATTGATTTTGATTTTTGTTACATCATATAAGTTGTAAGTTTTATTTTTCTAGCTACTCATATAAATCTGACACATGAATTGTTAATTTACTATTATCAATATCCTATTTGTTACACTTTATTTTAAAGATTGACTTTGTAATTAACTTGGATTTGTTGTTGTATGCTTGTTTCATTATTGAACAATTTGGACTTGGTATGGAAAGTTCGACGTTGGATTGAAAAGCGACTATATATATATATATATATATATATATATATATGGATCATCTCAAAACAAAAGTAAATTAATTTAACAAAATCAATCAAAGTAAATTACAATAAAGAGAGATAAAATAATTTGAAAGTTTTGAATTATTTGCAACCTTTTATTGATTTACTTGAAACTTACAAGGAGGAAGCTTTATCAGTTGAAGCTTCAAAGAAATTACAAGTTTTGAAAACTGAAAATTACAATGTAAACAAAGTTCCCTGAGCCTTAGAGACTAGAGAGACTAGTTACGCTTTAAGAGGGGCTAGGTTACATTCTGAGTAAAATGAGAAATCCGGTTATACCGGTTGAATCGGTTGAATCTTGAATCACTCTTATTTTCGGTCCCCCGGTTGGACTGTTTTTCAAAACATTGGTTGTAAGGTCCACTAATTACATTTCAAAAAGTTTTTGTCTTTCTCTTTCCAATAAAACAATATCATCTTCTTCTAAAAATAGGAGAGAATCCAAATGTCGTTTATTTTAGGAGGTTGGTCAAACTTAAAAAACTGATAGTCATAATATATTTGTGGCTAAATAGTAAAAAATCGTCGATAATGATTTATTGATATTATGAATATTAATACAATTCTTTTATATAATCATACAATTCTTTTAGAGATCATGTAAGTCATGTTTAGTCTTACAGCAAGAGGAGGCGGCTCAGCCCTACAACACTACTCAAGAATTCCAAGGATAGAAAAAATGGCAATCCAAATGGAAACCGTTTATGCAGGTTACAGATGGTAAATCTGGATCATTTAGGGCTTGTTTGCTTTTTTTTTTTAGATTTTCGTTTTCATTTTTTTTATTAATAATTGTAAAAATGTCATAATATTTTCGTTTTGTTTTTTGTTATCGAAGATTTGCAGAAAACAGTCAAAAAATTATTTCATAATTTCCTATACAAATCTTTGAACACATGAAACACAATGAAAATAATGTGATATTTTTGCAATTATTAACGAAAACAGGAAATTCAATACAAAGCAAATAGACCCTAATTTTTTTAATTGATATATCTATGGTTGTTTCCCCATGCAGCATCCATGCTTCGCGATTTGTTGTAAGCATGTTAAACATTTCCTTAGTTATTATTGTTGTGTTATAAGTATTTCAAAAGTATTTTAAAATTATTGTAGATTAAATCTGGTTATTTAGATTTAATTATTTTGATTAAATTCAATTGATTTATGTTGTTTTTAAATTCAATTTTAAAAATAAAATAAATGTTACTTAATTATTTGAATTCATTTGGTGATAATAACAGTTTAAACAATCCAATAAAGATTGTTTGATTACCATTTATGTGCATGAAAGGTTGTCATTTAATTGTTTAAATTTTCGGAGTTAAAATATTTTATTGTTTCGCTTTTGTTCTCATTGAAGCATTACTTTTATAACCGTTGCTCATTATTTTTGATAACATCTCCTTGCTCATTATTTTTTATAGTATTGTTATGAAAAGGCTTTATATATATATCTTTCGAAGCGATAGTTTTTATGGTGTGATATACTAGCTTTTTCGGGAGACTCTTGTGTTTACGTGAAATCACTTTCCTGGGTGAACAATGGATTTTTCTCGTAGTTTTGTTACCTGAGATTATTCTTAGAAGAGCCTGTTGAATCCTGTGAGATTTTTGTCTTAGGCGAATAAATCCTTGAGAATAGTGTGCCTCCACACGCCTCAGGCTATACTACTGTGTTCATGGTTCGTGATCGATGGTTTTATGTTCGATGCAATCTTGTTCGTGAGTTTGTGTTCGTGAGTTTGTGTTCGTGAGATTATGGCTTGTTCGTGGTTTGCGGAGTTCGTGACCACATTTGCCAACATTCTCAAGGATTTAAATTTTATATGGTCATGGTATTATTGTTGACGGTAGATAGCATCCTATTGAACTCCCCATTATTTGATGCTCTTACACCGAGTGCGTCACGTGTGGAAAAATATGGAGGAATGGTTTCGTTGATGATTCGTTGTGGCAAGCTTATATTTCAGGTTCTAAATTCCTAGAGTTATTTAATTTTATTATTATGCTGATGGTAAGGATTTATTTTTATTACTATTTTTGGCATACTTAGATTGCATCATGATACTCTAATATTCTTAAAAAAAAAAATTTGTCTCATGAAAAAAAAAAATTTTGCTCACCGTTACATTTTTTTGTAAATAAAAAGAGATTGGTTTTTCCTGGAAAAACTATTTTCAGATTTTATAATAATGATATTTTTTTTGGGTAAGTAATAGTTATAGATTTTGTGATTAACTATTTGTTACATAGATATTTTGAGAGCACATGTATATGGTTCTTGTTGAAAATCCAGCCAAAGCAATAAATGCAATGGTTGAAAATTTGTTTCAACCATCAACCACCAACTATACCATGCCCTCATTTGCATCTATAAATAGATGCATTTGGGATGAAGGAAGACACAACAACAAAAAGCCTCACAACTAGAGAAAGAGTGTGAGAGAAAAATAGAGAGAACCTTAGAGAGAGTTTCTATGAGAGAAAAATAGTGAGCCAATTTGTGAGTGTCATCCACAAATTGAAGATACAACATTATTGTATTTTTGTATTCCCATTATTTTATAGTGGAGGTTTAAGTGGCCTACGGGTCCCGTGGTTTTTCCTTGCTCACATTGAGGAGGTTTTCCACGCTAAAAATTTCCTGGTGCTGCTACACTTAATTTTACGTTTCCGCATAGTGCCTATTTTGAGTTCATAGAGGAGGGAAATTATGATGGCATTTCCCAACAGTGGTATCAGAGCTCTCAGATACTAGGTGCCAGAGATTCATAAGAAAATTCTTAGTATGCTCTGTGGTTGCAGCATTGTCTGATCTTCCACATCAGAAAAGAATTATTCTTGTTGCTGGAAATAAAGTGTAGTAGTGTGAAAGTGCATTCTAGGAAAGTTCTGGCTAGGAAAGACTTGGTATTTAAGTGTGTCCATTAGTGAACCACCACTCTTTCCTGGGAACTTACTTGGTGCACTGTTTGCATACTGCATTTATTGTTCCAGTATACGGCACTATTCACGTATACGATATTGGCCTGTGTAACTCAAGATGGACGGAGCTATCACTCATGATGGAGATATGTTCAAGCTAACTGCAGATAACTACTCCTATTGGAAGCCGATGATGGAAGATCACTTATACTGCAAAGATTTGCATGAGCCAATCACCCAGAAAGATAAACCGGAAGGGAAGACCGACAAAGAATGGGAGCTCCAGAATCGGAAGGCGGTAGCTATGATCCGCAAATACATTGATCGCAGTTTGTTTGAGCATGTGTCAACTTATACTAATGCGTATGAGTTGTGGACAAAACTTGAATCCTTGATTCAAAAGAAGACACCCAGAAATAAAGCTCACCTTGTCAGACGACTGGTGAAGTTGGAGTACTCGGACGGTCAGAACATGATCGAACATTTGAATACCTTCAAAGGTATCGTGAATCAGTTGACGAAGACCGAGATGAAGATAGATGATGAGTTGCAAACTCTTCTACTCCTCAGTTCTCTGCCTGAGAGTTGGGACACTCTAGTTGTCACTCTCAGCAATTCTGCTCCAGACGGAAAGCTTAGCATGGATTCTGTTACAGATTGTTTGCTAAATGAAGAGTCAAGACGGAGGGAAAGAGGCTTGAACAACCAGTTTGAAGCTAACGTTGTTGAAAACAGAGGAAGGAGTAAGAATCGTGAAAAAGGAGGTCGTGGAAAATCACAAGGTAGATCCAAATCTCGCACTAGACTAAACTGTTATTACTGTGGCAAACCGGGCCACAGAAAGTCTGAGTGCAGATTCTTGAAGAGAGACCAACAGGCTGGAACGGTCCACCCAGACCAGATGAACCCAAAGAAGAAGGAAGATGGAACAACTACTGCAGTAGCCTCGAATGATGAGAATATATTTCTTGTCGGAGAAGAAAATTATCTAAACATTGCATCTGATGATTGCATTTGGATAATTGACTCAGGAGCATCCTTTCATGTCACACCTCATGAAGAATTTTTCTCATCATACCAAAAAGGAGATTTTGGTACGGTGAAGATGGGCAACCATGTCACGAGTAAAATCGTTGGTATTGGAGAAGTAACTCTGATGACTGAGAATGGAAACAAGCTTGTGCTGAAGGAGGTAAGACATGTACCAGAGATGCGTCTAAACCTTATCTCAGCAGGCAAGCTAGACGAAGCTGGGATGATGAACCAATTTGGTGCCGGCAGATGGAAACTCAGCAGAGGAAGCATGATTGTTGCTCGTGGAAAGAAGGAAGGCTCCTTGTACATTATGCAAGGAAAGATATGCAAGGGAGAAATGAATGTTGCTCAAGACACAACCAAAGAACTGTGGCATAGACGATTGGGCCACATGAGCGAGAAGGGTTTGGAGATTCTTGCAAAAGATCATCTCCCAAACATAAAAGGACAGCCACTTGAATCCTGTGAAGACTGCCTAGCAGGCAAACAACACAGAGTATCTTTCAAAAGGTCAGATGATGCAAGAAGAAGAAAGCAGATTCTGGATCTTGTTCATTCAGATGTTTGCTCAACGTCTGAAAGGTCTGTTGGTGGTGCCCAATACTTTGTTACCTTCATTGATGATCACTCCAGGAAAGTGTGGGTGTATCCATTGAAGACAAAAGATCAGGTTCTTCAAGCTTTCAAGGAATTCCATGCTTCTGTAGAACGAGCATCTGGAAGAAAACTGAAGTGCTTGAGAACTGATAATGGAGGAGAGTACATAGGTCCGTTTGAGACATACTGCAAAACTCATGGGATAAGACATGAGAAAGTACCTCCCAAGACACCTCAGATGAATGGACTAGCAGAAAGAATGAATAGAACGATTGCAGAGAAAGTCAGAAGCATGCTTTCTCAAGCAAAACTTCCCAAATCATTTTGGGGCGAAGCGGTGAAAACTGCAGTGGATCTGATAAATCTGTCTCCTTCAAGACCTTTAAATGGAGAGATTCCAGATGAAGTATGGTTTGGAAAGAAAGCCTCTTATGGTCACTTGAGAGTCTTTGGGTGCAGGGCATTTGTCCACATTCCTAAAGATGAAAGAGCAAAGCTTGATGCAAAGACGAAGGAATGCATATACCTTGGTTCACCAAGAGATGAACTTGGCTTCAGATTATGGGATCCTGCAAACAAAAAGATTGTTCGAAGTAGAGATGTGGTGTTCTTTGAAGACGAGACGATCCAGGACATTCAGCAATCTAAGAAGCCAAAGACCATTGTGATACACAATTCAGGGGGAGAGATTCTTCAAAGAAATGATGTACCTGATCAGACAATACAACCCAATCAGACGGAGCAACCTGATCAGACGGAACAACCTGACCAGACGGAACAAAGTCAGACAATACAGGGAGAACAAATGGAGACTGATCAGACAGAAGAAGAATCTCAAGTAAGACGATCGATGAGACTCAGACAACCTTCAAGGAGGTATTATTCCGATGAGTATGTCAATCTCACTGATGAAGGGGAACCTCAAAGCTTCATGGAAGCCATTGAGACGAATGAGAAGGAGAAATGGATGCAAGCCATGGAAGAAGAATTACAGTCCCTGAAAGAAAATCAGACGTATGACCTGGTGAGATTACCAGATGGTCGAAAGGCACTGAAAAATAAATGGGTGTTCAAGCTCAAGACTGAAGAGAACAACCCAAACCCCAGGTACAAAGCAAGAATTGTTGTGAAGGGGTGCAACCAGAAGAAAGGCATAGATTTCGAAGAAATCTTCTCACCAGTGGTGAAGATGACATCCATTAGAACAATCCTTGGTCTAGCTGCAAAACTAGACTTGGAGATAGAGCAACTTGATGTTAAAACAGCATTCCTACATGGAGACCTAGAGGAAGAAATCTATATGGAGCAACCAGAAGGTTTTGCAGAACCAGGCAAAGAACACCTAGTGTGTCGTTTGAAGAAAAGCCTCTATGGTCTAAAGCAAGCTCCAAGACAATGGTACAAGAAATTTGATCTCTTCATGGCCCAACATAACTTCAAAAAGACGTCCGCAGACCACTGTGTGTTTGTGAAGAATTATGAGAATGGTGAATCCATCGTACTTCTATTGTATGTTGATGATATGCTGATTGTTGGGAAAGATAAGACAAAAATAGCTGCTCTCAAGAAGGCATTGAGCAAGTCTTTTGCAATGAAAGATCTGGGTGCAGTGAAGAAGATTCTTGGAATGAAGATTACTAGAGATCGTTCTAGAAGAATGCTGTGGATGTCACACGAAGACTATATCAAGAAAGTTCTTGAAAGGTTCAACATGCATAATGCCAAACCGGTGCATGTTCCATTACCTGGTCATCTAAAACTGAGTAAGACACAATGTCCAGGCAATGAAGAAGAAAAAGAAGAAATGAGCAAGGTGCCCTACTCTTCTGCAGTGGGTAGTCTTATGTATGCAATGGTCTGTACAAGGCCAGACATTGCTTATGCGGTAGGAGTTGTAAGCAGATTCCTATCAAATCCAGGAAAGGAGCATTGGAACGCTGTGAAATGGATACTAAGGTATCTAAGAGGAACTGCCAAAAGGTGCTTGTGCTTTGGCAATGGAAATCTAAAGCTTCTTGGATATGCAGATGCAGATATGGCAGGAGATGTAGATTCAAGAAAGTCTACGTCTGGATATTTGATTACTTTTGCAGGGGGAGCTATCTCATGGCAATCACGACTACAAAAGTGCATTGCTTTGAGTACCACAGAAGCTGAATATATCGCAATCACTGAAGGTTGCAAGGAAATCTTATGGATGAAGAAGTTCCTACAAGAGTTAGGCCAGAATCAAGAGAGCTATGTTCTCTATTGCGACAGTCAGAGCGCAATTCATCTTAGCAAGAACTCGACCTTTCATTCAAGGTCGAAACACATCGACGTAAAGTATCACTGGATCCGTGATGTGTTGGAAAGTAAACTGCTGCAGATTGAGAAAATACACACTAAAGACAACGGGGCAGATATGATGATAAAAGCTCTACCAAAAGAGAAGTTAGAAGTCTGTAAAGAAGTTGCAGGCTTAGCATCAACCCCAAACTAGTGCAAGGATATTTTCCCTTTGGCTGGAGGGGGAGAATTGTTGAAAATCCAGCCAAAGCAATAAATGCAATGGTTGAAAATTTGTTTCAACCATCAACCACCAACTATACCATGCCCTCATTTGCATCTATAAATAGATGCATTTGGGATGAAGGAAGACACAACAACAAAAAGCCTCACAACTAGAGAAAGAGTGTGAGAGAAAAATAGAGAGAACCTTAGAGAGAGTTTCTATGAGAGAAAAATAGTGAGCCAATTTGTGAGTGTCATCCACAAATTGAAGATACAACATTATTGTATTTTTGTATTCCCATTATTTTATAGTGGAGGTTTAAGTGGCCTACGGGTCCCGTGGTTTTTCCTTGCTCACATTGAGGAGGTTTTCCACGCTAAAAATTTCCTGGTGCTGCTACACTTAATTTTACGTTTCCGCATAGTGCCTATTTTGAGTTCACAGAGGAGGGAAATTATGATGGCATTTCCCAACAGTTCTTTCGCAAAACTTTTTAAGTTTTTACTTGATTGCTTGATCGCAGACTTGTTTTATATTTCCTGCATATATTATGTCTATGTAATGAACTGTTGACTCATTTTAGAGCTATGTTTCAGTATCGAGAAAAATTGACAAAAAGCATATAAAATGATTTATTTATGGTCATATGGTTTACACTCTTCTACGGAAAAGATTGAGCTTATAATATTCTAACAAATTTGGATTTTTATAATGTATGTTTTTATATGTTTAATATATTTGATAAATAATTGATGTGAAATAACTTTACCGTGTGAGCACTTTAGTGTTATTCATTAGCTATTATATTTGCTTTATGAATTGTCAGTTAGCGTTGGCTATACTTATTATTATTCATTGAAATTATAAACATTGCTAGCCTATAGTCGTGTAAAGAGGTTATACCACAATATAATTGTAGTTACTTCTACCAAGTTATAGAACGGGAGCAATCATGCCTGTGCTTGCACATGATTTACGTGATTATGATTTTGCTTTGAAATATGATATTCCAGTTTGCTGGGTTGTGATGTCGGGTGATCACCTCAATTTTTTATACAATTTCTACTATAACTCTTTCATGATTTGATCAAGATTTAAAAGATTATTAGGTATTATATATGCTGAAGATGGTCGATATTTCTCTTTGAAAGAAATATAGCCTGCAAAAGGTATCATTTGTTTTAAATATTTTGTGTTGCCTATTTTAAATTGCCATATCTTCGGTTTACTATGGCTGCACCTTTTGAAAATGGATTATCATTGAATGTTACACATTAAAAGTAGCAAAAACCATTAAACTTTTGAACTGTTTTTTAAATATGAGATCCTGATGAGCACTTTGGCAAGCATACCAAATTGCTTCTGCAGTACAAAAAATATCGTCTACAGGGATTGAATTGTTAATTGTCAGCGTGCCAACTTAACTTCATTTGAGAACACAAAAATTCAATTGATATGTAAATTCCTAAAATTAAATAAGCAGAAACTATTTATATAGATTTTCAAATGGATAAATTCAAGCAAACAGGAACTAGTTTGTTAAACAATTAAGACAAATTGTTAGAGGGTCGACTTCATTGCCTTTCCTACTTGTTTCTTACACTGGATTTTAATCGGGCCGATTCATCTAAATTCAAGAAGCTGAGTTAGTCATTTATCCACTAATTCCTCAGGTTGACAAATCTTCTTATCAAAGCGTAATGATTCAATTCCTTGAATATTAACGATTCAACAAGAGCATTAAGATCGTAACAACTCAATAATGCTAATTTGATAATGTTCTTATTCCTAAATCATACGCACAAACTGTTTATTCTCAACAACAAACATGAATCCCAATTTTCCAATTGTAAATTCAAACTGTAAATAGTCAATATATATAAGAATAAACTCTTGAATTCAAAAAAACCATAAATCCAGATTAACATCCAATATCAACACAAGTCATACAGGCAGTTCCATCTACCTCTAACAAAGGAAACTACTCTGACATAATTATAAAAGATAAACCGATTAGGAGAAGAGTAGAAGTGATCTCTAGCTTGAATATCCGCCTCCCAGCTTCAATACTAGCTTTCTGTGTATTATCCTCACCACAAACTCCCCTCTAAACCGTCCCCAAACTGAACTCGAGCTGCTGCTTTTATTATTTTTCTTAGAATCTGTACCGACCACGCTCAAGCGTGGCTCTCCTGAACGCTTCATCGTTGGCAGGCTTAGGCGTGGAAGAATCCAACGCTTGAGCGATGGCAGCTGCTGTACAAAATACCCAAAACTCTTCCAAATTCCACATTTCCTGTTATAATCATAGTAAAACTGAAATTAAATTAAATCCAAATAAATACTACAATGAAATAACAAAATAAACTAATAATTAATAAAAACTATCATGCAAATTATCTATAACTTAAGATTCATCACACCCCCACACTTAAGTGTTTGCTTGTCCTCAAGTAAACCAAGACAGAATCTATGACAAAGCAAAACTCAAAAGTACCATTGCACAATCCTCACAGTCACATAATGATATCCAATGGCACATTTTTACTAGACAAACTTACTGGACCCTTGTGAATAAGAGGATCAATTGGGTTAAAAACATCAAACACTGGGTCGGACAATTATTCTCATTTTGTCTTTCTTTCTTTAACTTTAATTCCCAGCATAGAAGACACTCACCTGCCAATCATGCATAGATCTTCCACTCACATACACAGCAAGCACTTAACACACTTGGTCTCAAAGGAGTGCCTAAACATTTCCCCAGTAGTCCATCAGTCTCAAAGGGGTATCACAAGTATTTCCCCAGTAACCTATGACCTCAAAGGGGTGTTCGATTATCCTTCCACATTCCTCTCTCTTTATTTATTTATTTATTTATTTTATTCAATTTTCCATGCAGAACAACTCACAGGCATTTCTCCAGTAACCAAGTGCAGTGAATGATGCAATGAGTGTAACCATGGGAATTAAAGATTTAACTTTTATTAACTGTTTTGAAAATCCTCCCCAAATGCCAGAATGCCAAAACCCAACTCAAGTGTGTGTGTGTGAAAGGTTCCAACAAGAAGTCATGACACATGCACAAAAAATACCATCGGCAAACATTAGCATGTGCAGTGAAAAATCTGGGTTTCCAAGGGAACAATGAACTCAATTTCTAGACACAGAGTGCAAAATCAAAGCAAAGCTCAACCAGAAAAATAAAAAAAGAATGAAAATAGAATAAATCATCAGTCCCCTATCTTGTGCTCAAGCAAATCCATCCAAAGGCTCGAGGTCACCACCAGTAGCGCCCTCTTCTTGTTCACCCCGTTCTAAGATACCATGAAGCACACTACTAGTCACATCTCAAAACAGAAACAAACATCAGTCATCATTTAAAAAATTCACAAATATAGGTGAGCAACCTCACAAAATTACTCAAACTAAAATTAAAAAAAAAAATCCTAAAAACTAAAAAACCAACAAAATGGAATCACATTCAGTCCTCCGCATCTTCGCCACCATCAGAATCTTTTTCCATGTTGTCTCCTACTGCCTCGTCATGTTCTCTAACATCCAATTGCGTGAACTGTCTATACAACTCATCCTTAGGCTCTAGTGAAACAAACTCCTCATCAGAAACATTCAAGTGTCCAGCCACAACTGCCATAAAATCATGAAGATGCCGCTGATTTCCTAATATCCTCTGGTTAGCATAAGTCAGCATTTGCATCCGGTTAGCTTGTGAAACCCTTGGAGTTCGCCTCTCTCTAACTGGAGGACGGAATTGTTCTGGAATTTCTCTCAATACTTGCTCAATATAACTTGCATCAATGCATTTCTGAGTAAATGAGTGATCAATTGAGGGTATCCCAACTTCTTCTTGGGGTCCTGGACTATTTGATACATATTGAAAGCAATTAACTTTCCTATATCAATAAACTTCTTAGTCATGATGCAATATATCAACAAAGCCCTATTAACAGTAATTTCAGATTTATTAGATACAGGGAGTAATTTGGCCACCAGAAAAGTAGCCCAAACTCTAGCCATTGGCTTCATGGAAGCCCTCCATATAATTCTTGGCTTATTGGACCCCCTCATTTTCTACCAAGCATCCCCAAGCAAACATAACTCATTCAAGATATCTTGGGGGTTCCATGCAGATTTACTAAAATCCTCAAAATTAACTTCATCTTCGGGATGAGGCCCCCCTAACTCATAGATTTCATTGATCACATTGGGAGAATAAATGATTTCTTTACCCCTCACCAGACTTTTATACTCAATGATGGCTGTTTTTGCTTCCAGAAAAGCATTAGCATAAAACTCTCTCACTAAAATTTTGCAGCCAGCATCAGGGATACTAACCAATTCCTCCCAACTGGAGGAGGATTGAAGGATGAAGCTCCTCTCCTGGGTGCTCTCCTAACTGCCTGGGTCTCTACCTTTTGCCTTTTCTTTGGTGCCATCTGCACAACTTTTGAAAATCCATCCAGACTATATTAACAACCAGCAATCAATAAAACAACAAGTCAATCCAGTGTTAAAGCCATACATTCTCATCCCAATTTTAGTCAACAAACCAAAATCCCCAACTAACTTCTTTCATAACAACTTATACCCCCCCATAATATTTTCAATTTCAAAACAAACTCCCACAATCAAATCCCTAAATCCCCTTTTGCATTAGAAAAATTGTACCCAAGGAGACTCAAGCAATGACTTACCTTCAAAAGAGAGAATACTCAAAATACAACCCTTGAGAGCTACCCTTGAGAGTGAGAACAACAACTTCCTCCAAGCAACTCGCACTATGCACAAACTGGGACAGAAAGGAGAATGGGAGAAAACAGAAGTGAAAGAAGGAGGAAGAATGGGGAAATAGAAGAAGAGATAAGGAAGAAGAAGGGTTTATTTTGGAAAAGAGAGGGAGAGATTGGGTCTAGCTTGATGTGCTAAGAGGGGAGAAAAAGGGGTTTCTCAACCCTAAGTAAAACGACGCGCTTCAGCATCCCTTTATTTTTATTTTTTTTTCTGATATCATGATACACGCTTAACCATGGGCTCACCCATCGCTTTGGTGTTGACAGGACCAAGAGCACACATTTTTACCCAGTGAACGCTTCAGCGTTACATTTGTGCACGTTCAATCGTGCTTTTCCTCACATAGCACCCCCTTTCAGCGAACGCTCGAGCGTTCTAAACCTACATGCTCTAACGTTATCAGGACAGAGACAACTTTTTCTGATGCAATGAACGCTCAAGCGTTAAAAATTCTCAACGCTTCATCGTTGTCAGCTCAGAGACCTACTTTTTTAAACTCAAAGAACGCTCAAGCGTTCTAGTATCTCACGCTCCAACGTTGAAAACTCCCCTGCTCACTCTCGCACAGAGAACGCTCTAGCATCCACTAACCCAACACCCTAGCATTGTCAGCATAGAAGCTACTCTTTTTAGCTCAGAGAATGCTCAAGTGTCCTGTATATTAACATTCTAGCGTGCTTAGGGCTCCAAGAACTTTACATAATTCTGTACAAACTTCCCAACTTGATCAAAATATTTTTTTTTGTTTAAAAAAAACAAACCTCCTCCGCTTTTGATCTATACTCCAAACTAAAGTGGCATTTGTGACTCAACATAAAACACAAAAAGGAAATCTCAACTACACAAACCAAAACTAAGACATCTACTTAAAGTAAAACTCACCCTAGTATAGTCCTAATTAGATTTCTCACCCTCATTGGAGGGTGAATCAAGAGCAACAGTGACCCTATTCCTAACAAGCTCTCCCCCAAGGTACAATTTCAACCTCTAGCCATTAACTTTAAAGCTTCTACCTGAAATTGGCTTAGTAATCTCAATTGCACCGTAAGGACTTACTTCCTTGACCACAAAAGGGCCTGACCATCTGGACTTCAACTTTCCAGGGAACAATTTCAACGTGGAATTGTGTAATAACACTTGCTGTCCTGGTTTGAATTCTTTAACAATGATTCTCTTATCGTGCCACCTCTTTGTTCTTTCTTTATAAATGCTGGCACTCTCATAAGCTTGCGACCTAAACTATCCAGGTCATCTAATTGGAGTAATCTCCTTTCACCTGCAGCTTTCAAATCAAAATTGAGGAGTTTCACTGCCCTATAAACTCTGTGCTCCAACTCCACTGGAAGATAGCATGATTTGCCATACACTAACTTATATGGGGACATTCCTATTGGAGTTTTAAAAGCTGACCTATAGGCCCAAAGCACATCATCCAATTTCCTAGACCAATCCCTCCTTGAGGATCCTACCACCTTCTCTAAGATCATTTTCAACTCTCTATTTGAAATTTCTACCTGTCCACTAGTTTGTGGATGGTAAGGTGTAGCTATCTTATGCTTCACACTATACTTGCTTAACAAAGATTCAAACTGCGTATTGCAAAAGTGCGAACCACCATCACTTATCATAGCCCTTGGCACACCAAACCTTGTAACAATGTGTTTCTTAAGGAAAGAAATAACAACCTTAGCATCATTGGTTAGTAGTGCCACAACCTCTACCCACTTGGAGACATAATCTACTGCCATCAAGATGTACTTATTAGAGAAAGACGAGGGGAACGGCCCCACAAAGTCAATCCCCCAAACATCGAAACTTTAACCTCCAAGATAGTTTGCATAGGCATTTCATCCCTCCTAGAGATGTTCCCTGTAAGACCCCGTTTTTTTAAATCTTTCTAAAGACAATAAACAGTATTTATGAGTTTGTATTTTTTTTGGAGGGTCTAGAGAGTGAAATAAAATAAACTGAGGCCATAGTCACGCTTTACGCTATCATAGGGAGTTATAGTTAAATTTTGGGTCGAAAACTCAGACGGAGCCCGATCTACGATTTTCACTGATAGTAGAACTACTATAAAGACCTAATTTTGACTTGTGAACGAGACAGTTAGGGTTAGAATTTAATTCCCTACAATTTTGCTAAAATTGGTTCTTGACGTTAAAAAGTGAAAATAATAAAAACTATTCGGGCGTAATTCAAACCAGGAGATGAAAAGAGCTAGATATGGATTTACTGGGACCCGTTAACGGATAATCTCGAAGTCACATCAGGTCAAGTCACCAAAGAATGCGTGCCAGTGTCATGATGGTTTTTAGAAAATATCTGGACGCAAAATGACCAAAATGCCCTTGAACTTTCATGAAATTACTATTAAACCACGGTGAAATGTCCAAATTGCCCTTAATGAAAAATTTAGTGGACATCTTTGTCCCACACTTAGGCCATTCGGCCATCCTTCTTCTTCCCCCTTCCTCACACTTATTCTCCATTTCTCTAAGTTTCCTCCATCATTTCTCTCCAAATTTCTTCTAAACTTTCAAGTTTTTTTGTGAAAGCAAAGTGATCACTTGTTCATCCTTGTAATCTAGGAGATGTAGACTCCATTCTTGAGCTCTCAGTCTCTCTTTCTCCATTGATTTTCGTGGTTTATGTTAGAGTTAGAACTTGAAGCTTAAACTTCAAAAATCCATGAAAAATTGTAGAAAAATCCTTTTAATGTCAAATCAATTTCCTTGAGCTAGAATAATTGTGTTCTTTCATAATCCAAGCGATTGTAACCAAAAGAGCTCTCTAACCCCTATGGGTATGAAGAGGCCGAACCCTATATATGTTGAAATCCTAGGTTTTTTATTCCATTTTCGAGTAAAAAGACTTACTCTAGTGTTATGCATGCTTACGGATCATTGATCCAAGAGTTAGTAGAATTTCAGCACCCCTAGCCTATTTAAATAAATAGGGGCCGAACCCTAGTCATAAGGATTAGGGAAGTTTTGATTGAACTATATTAATTTCTGGTTGTGATCTGTTGTAAAGGATTAGATGGCATTCGATTGTTCGAGAGTGTGTACAACTGACAGTTGTAGAGCCGCAGTCGGAGTTGCACCAGGAAACTGTTCAGGTGGGGAGAAAGAACTGATATTGTCGGGAAGGCAAGCGTAGTATAGAATGTATACATGTATAGAGGAACCTTAAACCCTACTAGAGTTTGAGCCCTGGACAAAGTGCCTGGACCCTAGGTGTAGGTACTTTTGGGTTATCACCAATAAGTTGATAATCTAGATGATGTGATTGATTGAGATTGAGGTGTTGAACTGTTTATGTGCTTATCTGTTGATCTGTTATGTTGAACTGCCTGTGTAATTAGCTGTTTGTCTGTCATCGTGATGATATCTGTATTGGCTTAATTACTGTTGTGACATTTTATTATTGTGATTGGCTGGATGGTTGTTGATGAGAGTGTGGTGAGTTGTGATGTTGTTCGGGTTGATACCGTCGTGGTCCTGACCATGGATGTAACACCCCGATTTTCACTGCCTTCATAAATCAATAAGTTATATAATTAAGTTTATATTTTATTCGAGATTTTAGAAAATGAAATAAAATAAACCGATGCCATATTTATGCTCTACGCTATCGTAGAAAGCTACGGTTAAATTTTGGGTTAAAAACTCAGACGGAGCCCGGTCTGCGTTTTTTCACAGAAAGTAAAATTTTACTGATCAGGAGACCTAATTTTGATCCGTGAAAGAGAAATTTAGTCTTAGAATCGAATTCCTTACATTTTCGTTAAATTTGAAAAAAAAAAAATCAGTTCCTACGCTTTATTCGGGTGAAATCTCCAATCGGGTGACGAACGGAGCTGAATACGAATTTACCGAGACCCGCTAATGGATAATCTTGAAGTCACATCAAGTCACATTACATGGGAAAGCGTGCCAGTGTCATGATGACTTTATAAAATATCTGGACGCGAAAAGACCAAAATGCCCTCAACTTTCATGGAAATTACCATTTAACCTTGTGTGAAAAGACCAAATTGCCCTTAAGTGAAAAATTTGTGGACATCCTTGTCGCTCCCTTCATACCCACGAAATTGGCAAGCTTCATGAAGCCTTCACCATTTCATTTCACTTTTATTTTACTTCATCTTCTTCCTTAGTCTTTCTCCATTTTCATTGAGAGAAAAGCTTGAGTTTTGTGAGGAAAAAGTGTGATTCTTGCCTAATCTTCATCATTCAAGAGGTAAGATCACTTCTTTGATCTTTAAACCTCATGAATCTCATCCTATTTCAAGTTTGAAATTGATTCCATGAGTTTCAACTTCATGAGCCAAATTTCAAAAATTCCTAGAAAATTGTAGAAAAATCCTTTTAATGTGAAACCAATTTCTTTGACCTAGTTTCATCACCTTCTGCCACTATCGAAGAGTATGTGATCAAACACTAATCCTAGCCTATTTTAATTGAGGAGGCCGAACCCTAGAAAAATTGGGAAAAAGTGGATTTCTTCAATTTTTGTTCTATGACACTTGATTCCATCCTTTCCTTTCCTATGGTCATGCAATCCAAGTGATTGGAAAACCAAATCAATTTCTAACCTTTTTTCTTCTTCATGGCCGAAACCTAGAGTATAATGAACCATGAGTTTTGTTTCAAATTTTTGAGTAATAGGACTTAATCTAGTGTTAAGCATGCTTAAGAACCAACTATCCAAAAGATTGGAACCAAATGAAACCCCTAGCCCTTTTTCAAAATTATGGCCGAAACTTAGACAAATTTTGGGTGAAGGAATTTATGTTTTGATGTTATTTTGTATTGATTGTTATTGGGAATTGAATTATGGTTGATTGTTTTAGGCGACGTGGACGAAAACAGAACAGGAACCGAAACAGTTCGGGAGTTGACTTAGAACCCTAAAGAGGTAAAGGGAGGTATTTCATAATAAGTTCGGTAGCCTTTTGATGATTGGTTGTTAGATGTGTTGTAGTTACTTTGATTGGTGTTTTGAAGATATGTTATGAACGGTGTATGTACTTGAATTATTTAATGAAGTATAAACTTGGACATTTGGATATGATTTGTGGCATGGATGCCTTGAATGAGATAGACTTGTGATGTTGAATTGAGACTTGATATGTGTGTGTGTGTGTGTGTGTGTGTATGTGTGTGTGTGTGTATATTTATATCCTGGATTGGTTGAGAGCATAGCATTGGCTATTGCTCGATAAAGAAGATTAAAATGTTTAAAAATCGAAATCGAAGTTTTGAAAATGGATTTTGAAATCAAAGAAAAATCTTGAGAAGTGTTTTGCTTTATCAAGGAAAGTGACTTCCTTTTTAAGATTTTAGATCCTTTCAAGAGAAAAGGTCGTTTAAGGAAAGTTCACTCAAAATGAAATTTCTTTTAGAAAACGTTTTTAAAAGAGATGGAATCTTTAGAAAAACAGATTTGCAAAGAAAAAGAGTTTTCCTGGAAAATGATTTCTCGAAGGAAAATGTTTTTGTTCATGACAACAAAGTCGAGTTTTATTTTCTAATATTGTTTTTGTGAAAGTAAGACTTGGGAGAAAAGTGGTGATTTCCCTTTTCACCTTAAGAAGTATGCAAACCTAGTGACCGAGACGTCAGGCTAGTGTTTTGCGAGTTGAGCACTCGGACTTCGTGTCATGTGTTTTGAAATGAACGGACTAAATGTCCTTTAAAACGAGTCGTGAGCTAGCCTTGACAAGGAAGAATTGACGAAAAAGAAAACAGAAAATTTCTGTGTACATATATGAAACGGCAGACGTGCCATTTGAAAACGAGCTACAACTCAAGTAGTTGAGAATATGAGCCAGTTAAGACCACTAGGTCTATAGGGGCATCCTGTGTTCTAGACTCCACAAGTGGCCGGAGGCGTTGCTACCCCATGCCATGGTAATTGGTTGCCAAACACGAATGAACTCGATCAGAGATTAGACTACTCATGATATGGTTGTGACATGGTACCCCTGAACAATTGGAGTTCGGACCTAAATTGAGAGGCTGACTCATGAGAACAATTATGTTATGGGAGTATTTGCGGCCTATCACTCGATGAAGGGAAGTAGGAATCTCCGGAGAACATGAATTAGAAAGATGATATTGAAGTCTCATGCATTATTACAACTCATGATAGTGTTTGAGATATTATGTTATATGAATATCTGTTATTAAAACTGTATTTATATGTGGATGTAATTGTTGTTTGTCGCTTGTGCGGCTATCGTGATAAACTTGTAAAATGAGTATCTCACCTTTGCCCGTACATGTTGGACACTCTGTTGTGTTTTTGGATACATGTACAGATAATGATCAGAGGTCCTCGCGAACACGTGAGGACTCGAATGACGAGGTCTTTTGAAGATAAAGAAAAGGAGGATCCCTCCGAATTCCTCTGAGAATCAGAGCTGACTTTGGGGTTCGTATTCCAATGGCTACTTTTAGCTCGACCAGCATAGGAATTTTACTTTTGAGGCAGTCATATATTATCTGCTGTATGTATGTTGACTTACAAGTTTTTAAGTTTGTAATATGATATACTTGACATGAACTTATTTTATGAGTTTAAACTATAATTCTAAAACACTCATATGCTCCGGCATAAATACCTTATGTTATTTTGTTATGGATATTGAATATTGAGGTATGATATGTGGTTTATCCCTTTGTCTTGAGTTTGGATTACTTTGTGCATGAAGAAAATTTTAAACCCCGTTTTCGAACGTAGTTAATTACTTAAAGTATTTTCCGAAAGCAACCAGTGTTTTATTTTGTTTACGTTTTCCGCAATCGAGTTTGAGTATGTAGCGCCAAGGGGGCGTTACAATAAAGCTGTAGCTCATAGACGCAAGGCGTCGTGACGTTGATGTTGATGATGATGTTGATGTTGATGTTGATCTGGATGCAGTGCATCATGGTCGTGGCCGAGTGATTTAGGTGTGAGGTCCCGGTATCAACCTGTGATGGATGTGTCTTGCATATCATAGCATTTCATACCACAACATATTTTGTCCCAAAGAGGGATGTCCAATTGGGGACGTGATGTTTTTAATCCCGAGATGGGATGTCCAATTGGGGACGTGATATTCTTAATCCCGAGGCGGGATTTCCAATTGGGGACGTGATGTTATCCCGACGGGGGTGTCCAACTGGGAACGTAATATGTCGGTCGACATGCATATAGGGAAGTCAGCATGTACATAGGGAGTAGTATCCCTCGTATAGGTTTGATCTGAGAGATTGAAATTTGAGATGGTTGTGCTGTATGACTCAAGGGATGGGTTTATATATATGTTGTACCGATGCCCCTCTCCCATATTTGATGATGCATGTTTCTTATCTCCTTGTATTTTTTCAATGTGTTCTTTTATTTTATGGGAAGACCCCATGGAGGAACCAACTGCTGAAGAACTGGATGACACTCTTTATGAGCCCGATGCCGGTGGACGAGCCCAGGACCCTAGCTCCGAAAGGTTGGGAAGTGATCGTGGTTAGCCAGAGAGTTGCCTCTCGGCCTTTTTTTATATTTTGCTTATCGTCTGTATTATGCACTCTGTATGTATGCTAATATTGTGGCCCTACTGACAGGGCAACTGATGCATGTAGGCATCTTTTACATTTGAACTACGTTACTCTAATATATGCGTGTATTGACATAGCCTTAATACAATATAATTTCGTTTTCGCGTTTTGATCTTTCCGCTGTGTTTTGTCGTAATAAAGCACATTAATGTTATAATACGGTTTAAGGCTTAGTTAAATATCTTAGGTTCTCCAATGGGACGGCGAGTCGTCTCATTCCCTGCCCTTTGACATTTATCGCAACTTTCTACAAACTTACGGGCATCTTTAAACAAGATAGGCCAATAAAAGCCACTCTGCAAGACTTTAGCATCTGTTCTTTCACCATGGAAATGCCCCCCATAATCAGACCCGTGACAGTGCCACAAGATCTGTCCAAACTCATCTTCATGGACGCACCTTCTAATAATACCATCTACACACCTTTTGAACAAAAGAGGTTCATCCCACAAATAAAACTTAGAATCATGCAAGAATTTCTTCTTTTGCTGCCAATTTAAATTATCAGGGACAATACGTGTAGCCTTATAATTAGCCAAATCAGCAAACCAAGGAAGAGAGGATACAACCAGTCGTATCTCATCAGGGAATTCTTCCACATGTGTGGTCCTTCCTTGTCTTCTTCAGCTTGGATGAGTCTAGAGAGATGATCAGCTACAGCATTCTGCTTTCCTTGCTTGTCTCTTATCTCCAAGTCAAATTCTTGAAGAAGCAAAATCCATCGGATTAACCTTGGCTTTGCATCCTGCTTAGCAAATAAATACCTCAATGCAGAATGGTTAGTGTATACAATGACTTTGGATCCAACAAGATATTATCTAAACTTATCAAAACAAGCACAACAGCAAGCAACTCTTTTTCCGTCGTGGTATAATTTCTTTGGGCATCATTTAGCACACGACTTGCATAATAATTCACGTGCAAAATTTTATCTTTTCTTTGTCCTAACACTGCACCTACTGCATAATCGCTCGCATCACACATTAATTCAAAAGGCAAATTCCAATCAGGAGCAATTATCACAGGTGCAAAAATTAGTTTTTCTTTAATCTTCTTGAAAGCTTCTAGGCATGCATCATCAAACACAAAAGGCGCATCATTTTCGAACAAATTTGTCAAAGGCTTTGTAATTTTTGAAAAATCTTCAATAAAGCGCCTATAAAATCCTGCATGCCTAAGAAAACTTCTTATACCTTTCACATTTACAGGAGGTGGTAACTTTTCAATTACTTCTACCTTTGCTCTATCCACCTCTATTCCTTTTGCAGAAATTTGATGACCAAGCACTATACCTTCTCTTACCATAAAATGGCATTTTTCTCAATTGAGAATAAGTTTAGTTTCCTGACATCTTTTTAACACCAATGCAAGGTTAGATAGGCAAATATCAAAAGAAGATCCAAAAACTGAAAAATCATCCATGAAAATCTCGATGCATTTTTCAATTAAATCAGAAAAGATAGAAAACATACACCTTTGAAAAGTGGCAGGAGCATTACACAAACCGAAAGGCATCCGTCGGTAGGCAAAACCTCCAACTGAACAAGTAAAGGATGTTTTCTCTTGATCTTTAGGAGCTACTGTGTGACACCCACTACCCCGCATATAATAAAACATGAATAAAATCATACATGTCTTTTATTAAATTATAACAATTAAAATAAAAACATATCCTCAAGGGTGATGTGCATCACATCATCTATAACGTAAAACATAGGAATCTGAAATAATCAAAATCCTTTAAAAACAAACTGCGGAAAACATAAATAATAAATAGAACCCAAGTCCCGATGTCACATATCAGAGTTGGTATACATATACCGATAATACATCGGAATAAAATCGAATAACATAAATCATAAATCCTAACTACTGAGAGAGATCTCCTCGGGATCACTCCTCGTCAGCATGCTCACCCTCCTCTGCATATACCACAACATATGCACAAGAATAACAAAGAGAGGGGTAAGAAACACAATCATGAATATATGTAAACGGAATGGAATAGTAATTAAGATGGCATACAACATACATCAATCAACACAGATATAATCAATATATATCAAGGATGCATGTCAATGCGAATGCAACATCACTACTCCGCATGCATGTGGCCAACAACTCTAACTCTGGAAAGACAATTAGGAGTACATGTCCGGTTATCAACGTGGATGAAATGCCAGACCATGGGCAATCCCCGAACACTCTCACTAATCCTGATAACGTATAGTGGCTAGTCAGGGTACTCAAGCTTATTCTTTAGGTCACTCCGACAATAGGTAGCTAGCCCATATCACCTGGAACTTCCATACCCAACGTACCCGCAAGGCCGGGATAACACCCATCGTGGCCTCCACTATCGCGATTCATCGTTTGCTTTCCACCCAACATATCAACGTCAACGTATGATGCATGCTATGCTCAACAACATGCAAACACATGTCCAACCATCCACCATCATAATCAATCACATTGATTCTCAACAATGACCATCAACGATGATCATCAGTCAACTAGGCGCTAACCATCGTTATTGCCTTTATCAACATTGCCAATATTATCATCATAATCAATCACATTGATTATCAACAATGGCCATCAACGATGATCATCAAACAACTAGGCGCTAACCATCATTATTGCCTTTATCAACATTGCCTATATTATCATATCATCATTATTAATATTAACGTTCTTTTCTATACTATCAACCTTGAATTGTGATCTCACAGTCATTTTTCCATTACCCTATTTATTTCTTCTTCACAACAGAATCTGGGTGAGAAACCCAGATTCGCTAGGCGAATCGTGGCTCGCGAGGCGAGCCCAAGAGCTCCTAAACAGGTTCTCAGATTCGCTAGGCGAATCGTGGCTCGCGAGGCGAGCCCGAGAGCTCCTAAACAGGTTCCCAGATTCGCTAGGCGAATCCTGGCTCGCGAGGCGAGCCCGAGAGCTCCTAAACAGGTTCCCAGATTCGCTAGGCGAATCCTGGCTCGCGAGGCGAGCCCGAGAGCCCCAATATTTGGTTCTCTCATTCGCCTCGCAGATTACAATCCGCTAGGCGAATCACGTCAGACCACGAATGGTCTCTCTGTCTCGCCTCGCGAATGGATATTCGCCAGGCGAATCATGACAGATGTTGGAATCTTAAGAATTTTTCTAAGTTATCCCTATGCCTGTCATCCCATCTCTCAAGAATCATCCCTATGGGTTTCCAAAACTAATCCAATATTATCAATCTCACCTCTCATAACAACTCATTCATTATGGGGTGCCAAACGTCCCTAAGCTATGTTCTTTCACTAATCCTATTTTCTTTATTGTAACGCACATCATCATCAAGTCATCATTATCACTGCACATTATAAAATCTCATCAATGCATATCGTATCTATATTCATACTATTCATCGCACATCATAATATTGCAATCATATCATCAAGACAAACACCCATAATCATAATCATATATATTTATACAATATTCACATAGGCATGTACATGGCATATACATAACATACACATAATTACACTCATAGCATATACATAGGCATTTACAATGCGTATAGACAAACATATAGGGGTCATGGGTTAACCCCTTCATCTTAACCTATCCCAAAACCCACATACTCATGATCTATTTCTTCCCCCCATACCTGGTATGACGATCACCACGAACAAAGGAAGGAAAAGGTCCGGAAAAGGTTGCGTCTACACGAATGCTCAATCTTACGACGCTTGACTTCACGATCACAGCCCCAAAAGGTTCAAGAGCAGCAACTAGGAAGAGGGCTTGTGATGGCAGTGATGCTCTTCAAGAGAAAGAGATGAAGAACGATGAACAATGGTGCAATCTCCTTCAGGGATCCTTGGAAAGGGTTTAGAAATCCTTGTTTGGAGAGGAAGAGGCAGCTTTTGAGAGTTTTTCGACTTAGAAAGTAGGTTTAGGTCGAGTCTTAGGGTATAAATATGAGTTAGGGTCATTATGGGCTGATTAGAAGCCCAAAAACACGATTCTGCTGAGCGCAGATTCGCTACGCGAATACATTTTCGCTTGGCGAACCAGAGAGCTGCAAGAATCTGTCTGCCAGATTCGCTAGGCGAAGTTCTTTCGCTACGCGAAACTATAGAAGCCGAATTTGGCCCTAACACCTGAAATAAGACTTGTAGATAATTCTCTAAGCTTTCCAACGCATCCAAGATCACCTCAATCGGATGTCTAGAACTCAGTATATGAACAAAACCGTAAAACATGTTTCTTGGACTTGAATGCATTGACCATTCCTTAAGGCTAAACTACCCCAACTATGAACTTGGACATCAAGAACAATCACAAACAACATATATACAACATATACAAGCAAATATTAACACGAATAAGCATAGTGTAAAAAAAACAGGGTGTTACAATTCCACCCTTATAAAATTTTCGTCGTCGAAATTTCTACTCACCTTGAGTAAACATATGCGGATATGACTCCTTCATCTTGCTCTCCAACTCCCAAGTAACACTTTCTTCTGTAGCTCCACTCCAAACGACCTTGACCAAGGGAATTTCCTTCCCTCTCAGCTGCTTGACCCTTCGATCTTCAACCCGAAGCGGTAACACCTCGAAAGTCAAGTTATCCTTTAGTGGAATGATATCGGGTACTATCACATGGCTTGGATCATGAACATACTTTCGAAGTTGAGACACATGAAACACATTATGAAGATTTGACAAGAACGGGGGTAAAGCTATCTGGTAGGCGACTTCACCGACTCTTTTTAGAAATTGGTAAGGGCCAACGAATCTAGGAGTAAGTTTCCTCGCTTTCATTACTCTGCCAACCCCAGTTGTTGGAGTAACTTGCAAGAACACATGATCCCCCTCCTGGAATTCGAGAGTTTTTCTTCTCTTATCATGGTAACTCTTTTGCCTACTCTGTGGCACTCTCATCTTTTCTTGTATCATCCTCTTTCTGTAGTCTCTTGCACTACCTCAGGTCCTAACACAACATTCTCTCCAGGCTCATTCCAACACAAAGGTGTCCTACACCTCCTACCATACAAAGCCTCATAAGGTGCCATCCTAATACTGGAATGGAAGCTATTGTTGTAGGTGAACTCTATAAGGGGTAAAAACTTATCCCAACTACCTAACTGCTCTAAAACGCACGCCCTCAACAAGTCCTCTAAGGATTGGATGGTTCTCTCAGACTGACCATCGGTCTGTGGGTGATAAGCTGAACTCAATCTAAGCTTAGTTCCTAAAGTCTCATGCAAACTATTCCAAAATATAGAGGTAAATCTAGGATCTCTGTCTGAAACTATGCTAGAGGGTACACCATGCAATCTAACTATTTCTCTGATATACAACCCAGTCAACTTCTCTAATGGATATTCCATGTTCATAGGGATGAAATGGGCAGATTTGGTTAACCTGTCCACAACAACCCATATGGCATCACAACCAGCTGGAGCCCTAGGGAGTCCAGACACAAAATCCATAGAGATACTATCCCACTTCCACTCAGGAATACTCAAAGGTTGCAACTTACCCGAGGGTTTCTGGTGCTCTATCTTAGCCTTCTGACACACTAAGCAAACATACACAAACTCAGCCACATCCTTTTTCATCCTAGGCCACGAAAACATCCGTTTCAGATCCTGAGACATCTTCGTGGCTCCTGGGTGAACACTCAAACCACTCCTATGTCCTTCCTCAAGGATCAACTTCCTGAGCTGTGGAACATCAGGTATACAAACCCTATCTTGGAACCTCAAAATTCCATCAGTCCCTTCCTTAAAACTAAGGTTTCTACCCTGAGCAATCAACTCCCTCTGGTCTAGAAGGTATACATCTATCTTCTGTCCTTCTCTAATCTGATCCATCAATCTGCTAGTGATTTTCAACATTCCTAGCCTAATGCTCTTAGGGGTAACTTCCCAAGTTAAACTCAAATCTCTAAACTCCTCTATCAAATCCATCTCTCTAACCATCAAGGCTGAAATATGTAAGGTTTTTCTACTCAAAGCATCAGCCACTACATTGGCCTTACCTGGGTGGTAACTCAACTCAAACTCATAATCTTTAAGAAATTCCATCCACCTACGCTGTCTCATATTCAGCTCCTTTCGGTCAAATAGGTATTTCAAACTCTTATGATCACTAAAGACCTCAAATCTAGCTCCATAAAGATAATGCCTCCAAATCTTCAAGGCAAACACTACGGCTCCTAGCTCCAAGTCGTGGGTAGGGTAATTCTTCTCATGGGTCTTAAGCTGCCTAGAAGCGTAAGCTACTACCTGACCATTCTGCATCAACACACCACCTAAACCTTGCTTTAAAGCATCACAGTACACCACAAAAGGCTCACTAGGATTGGGCAACACTAACACAGGTGCAGAGGTCAACCTATTCTTCAACTCCTGAAAACTTTCCTCACACTTAGAATCCCACACAAAGATCTGACCTTTCTTAGTAAGGCGGGTCATAGGCAAAGCTATCTTAGAGAATCCTCTATAAACCTCCTATAGTACCCGGCTAAACCCAAGAAACTCCTAACCTCAGTCACTGACTTAGGTGCTTCCCATTGGAGCACGGTTTCTACCTTAGATGGGTCTACGGCTATTCCTCCTTTAGAGATGATGTGTCCTAAGAAACTCACCTCCTTTAACCAGAACTCACACTTAGACAACTTGGCATACAACTGTTTTTCCTTAAGGGTCTTCAAGACTATCCTCAAGTGTTCCTCATGTTCTTCCCTAGTCTTAGAGTATACTAGGATATCATCTATGAAAACAACTACAAACCTATCCAAGTATGGATGAAAGATCTTGTTCATGTAGTCCATGAACACAGCAGGGGCATTAGTCACACTAAAAGGCATGACTAGGTACTCATAATGGCCATAGCGTGTTCTGAACGCAGTCTTCGGAATGTCCTCAGACTTGACCCGAATTTGATGGTAACCTGATCTCAAATCTATCTTAGAAAACACACAGGCTCCTATGAGCTGGTCCATAAGGTCATCTATCCTAGGAAGAGGGTACCTATTCTTAACGGTCACCTTGTTGAGTTGTCGATAATCGACACACAACCTCATGCTGCCATCTTTCTTCTTCACCAACAACACCGGCGCTCCCCACGGAGACACACTAGGCCTAACAAACTGCTTATGGAGCAATTCCTCTAACTGTTTCTTCAACTCAGCTAGCTCTAGAGGGGACATCCTATAAGGTGCTATGGATATAGGTCCTGTACCTGGCACTAAGTCTATGCTAAACTCAACCTCTCTCTCAGGTGGCAAACTATAAATGTCCTCTGGAAAAACTTCTGGGAACTCTCTCACAACTGGCACATCCTTAACCTTAGCCTTTCTCTCTACTTCCAGGGAAGATAAGATCATGTATACTTGGGCTTCTTCTCTAATAGAAGCCTTGACTTGGTTGGCAGTCAGAAAACTCGGATCCTTAGAATTGACAGCAGTTCCAAAAACAACAGTTTTATCAAAGCAATTTAAAAGGACATGATTGGCAGATAACCAGTCCATACCAAGAATAACATCAAGTTGTTTAAGGGGTAAGCATATAAGATCAACTATGAAATTTCTATCATCAATGACAATGGAACAACCTTTACAAATATGTGAGGTAACAACAGGCTTATTGGTAGGGGTAGCAACAACTAGATCATATTCAAGTTGGGCAACAGGTAATCTAAGGTACTCAACACAATCATGTGATATAAAAGAATGCGACGCACCCGAATCAAACAACACTATTAAAGGAGTTCCTTTGATGAGGCACTTACCTTGAATCAGGTCTTCGGATTCTGAGGCTTCAGCTCCACTGAGAGTGAAGACTCTCCCACTTGTCCTCAGTCGATTGGCTTGAGAACTCTTGCTGGCACTCTGTGGCTCCATCTTTTCCGCACTACAATCCTTACTGATATGACCAGGCTTCCCACACTTGAAGCAGATGATGTCTGTCTCCTTGCAGTCTCGAGTAAAGTGCTCCTTACCACACTTGCCACACCTGATTGGCCTAGAAGAGACAAATCCTCTGCCACTAGCTGGTACCGACGTATAATGCGGTTTCTTGCCGGCGTGCTTGAACCCACGGCTAACAGATGCCAACTGCTGCTTACCTCTATCCTGCTGGGTCATCCTCTTACTCCCTTGAGGACCAGAATTCTTGAACTGGGCAACTCTGGACTTGTAGTCTTCCTCAAAGATTCTGCATTTGTTCACCAAGGTGGGGAAAACACGGATTTCCTGGTAACTAATGGCTTGCTTAATCTCTGGACGCAAACCATTCTCAAACTTCACACACTTGGAGCGATCATCATTACAATACTGGTAGAGTGGATAGTAACGTGACAGCTCCTCGAACTTAGCGGCATACTCCCCAACGGACATGCTTCCCTGAGTCAAAGCTAGAAACTCCATCTCCTTCTTGTCGCGTATATCGGCAGGAAAATACTTCCCCAAGAATCTCTCCTTGAAAGCATCCCAAGTAACAGCGGCGCCCTCAGCTTCCAAACGTTGGTGGCAATTCTCCCACCAATGTTCAGCTTCTTCTACTAACATGAAGGTAGCAAAGGTAACCTTCTGTGCATCGGTGCATGCCATGGCCCGAAAGATCTTTTCAAGTTCTCGGATCCATGTCTGAGCACCTTCAGGGTCATAAGCTCCCTTAAAGGATGGCGGATTAATCCTCTGGAACTTATCCAAACCTTGAAATTCAGCAGGTCCACCTCCGTTGTGATTCTGATTCTGCCCTATGGCATTAGCTAATGCTTCCAGGGCATCAGCAATCGCACGATCGTTTCTACCTGCCATAACTTCCTGCATCGTTCAAGCACACTGCTCAATATCGAAAGTCAAGTAAAACAAAACTAAACACTTAATACTCTATACCATCGTCACAGACAATCATATAAGAGTACACAGAAGAGAACACAACAAACACATACCCCGGCCTGTAGGACAGACCGGCTCTGATACCACTAAATGTGACACCTACTACCCCGCATATAATAAAACATGAATAAAATCATACATGTCTTTTATTAAAATAAAACAATTAAAATAAAAACATATCCTCAAGGGAATGTGCATCACATCATCTATAACGTAAAACATAGGAATCTGAAATAATCAAAATCCTTTAAAAACAAACTGCGAAAAACGTAAATAATAAATATGACCCAAGTCCCGATGTCACATATCAGAGCTGGTATACATATACCGATAATACATCGGAATAAAATCGAATAACATAAATCATAAATCCTAACTACTGAGAGAGATCTCCTCGGGATCACTCCTCGTCAGCATGCTCACCCTCCTCTGCATATACCACAACATATGCACAAGAATAACAAAGAGAGGGGTAAGAAACATAATCATGAATATATGTAAACGGAATGGTATAGTAATTAAGATGGCATACAACATAAATCAATCAACACAGATATAATCAATATATATCAAGGATGCATGTCAATGCGAATGCAACATCACTACTCCGCATGCATGTGGCCAACAACTCTAACTCTGGAAAGACGATTAGGAGTACATGTCCGGTTATCAACGTGGATGAAATGCCAGACCATGGGCCATCCCCGAACACTCTCACTAATCCTGATAACGTATAGTGGCTAGTCAGGGTACTCAAGCTTATTCTTTAGGTCACTCCGACAATAGGTAGCTAGCCCATGTCACCTGGAACTTCCATACCCAACGTACCCGCAAGGCCGGGATAACACCCATCGTGGCCTCCACTATCGCGATTCATCGTTTGCTTTCCACCCAACATATCAACGTCAACGTATGATGCATGCTATGCTCAACAACATGCAAACACATGTCCAACCATCCACCATCATAATCAATCACATTGATTATCAACAATGACCATAAACGATAATCATCAATCAACTAGGCGCTAACCATCGTTATTGCCTTTATCAACATTGCCAATATTATCATCATAATCAATCACATTGATTATCAACAATGACCATCAGCGATGATCATCAAACAACTAGGCGCTAACCATCATTATTGCCTTTATCAACATTGCCTATATTATCATATCATCATCATTAATATTAACGTTCTTTTCTATACTATCATCCTTGAATTGTGATCTCACAGTCATTTTTCCATTACCCTATTTATTTCTTCTTCACAACAGAATCTGGGTGAGAAACCCAGATTCGCTAGGCGAATCGTGGCTCGCGAGGCGAGCCCGAGAGCTCCTAAACAGGTTCCCAGATTCGCTAGGCGAATCCGGGCTCGCCTCGCGAGCCCGAGAGCTCCTAAACAGGTTCCCAGATTCGCTAGGCGAATCCTGGCTCGCGAGGCGAGCCCGAGAGCTCCTAAACAGGTTCCCAGATTCGCTAGGCGAATCCTGGCTCGCGAGGCGAGCCCAAGAGCCCCAATATTTGGTTCTCTCATTCGCCTCGCAGATTACAATCCGCTAGGCGAATCACGTCAGAATGGTCTCTCTGTCTCGCCTCGCGAATGGATATTCGCCAGGCGAATCATGACAGATGTGGGAATCTTAAGAATTTTTCTAAGTTATCCCTATGCCTGTCATCCCATCTCTCAAGAATCATCCCTATGGGTTTCCAAAACTAATCCAATATTATCAATCTCACCTCTCATAACAACTCATTCATTATGGGGTGCCAAACGTCCCTAAGCTATGTTCTTTCACTAATCCTATTTTCTTTATTGTAACGCACATCATCATCAAGTCATCATTATCAATGCACATCATAAAATCTCATCAATGCATATCGTATCTATATTCATACTATTCATCGCACATCACAATATTGCAATCATATCATCAAGACAAACACCCATAACCATAATCATATATATTTATACAATATTCACATAGGCATGTACATGGCATATACATAACATACACATAATTACACTCATAGCATATACATAGGCATTTACAATGCGTATAGACAAACATATAGGGGTCATGGGTTAACCCCTTCATCTTAACCTATCCCAAAACCCACATACTCATGATCTATTTCTTCCCCCCATACCTGGTATGACGATCACCACGACCAAAGGAAGGAAAAGGTCCGGAAAAGGTTGCGTCTACACGAATGCTCAATCTTACGATGCTTGACTTCACGATCACAGCCCCAAAAGGTTCAAGAGCAGCAAATAGGAAGAGGGCTTGTGATGGCAGTGATGCTCTTCAAGCGAAAGAGATGAAGAACGATGAACAATGGTGCAATCTCCTTCAGGGATCGTTGGAAAGGGTTTAGAAATCCTTGTTTGGAGAGGAAGAGGCAGGTTCTGAGAGTTTTTCGACTTAGAAAGTAGGTTTAGGTCGAGTCTTAGGGTATAAATATGAGTTAGGGTCATTATGGGCTGATTAGAAGCCCAAAAACATGATTCTGCTGAGCGCAGATTCGCTACGCGAATACATTTTCGCTAGGCGAACCAGAGAGTTGCAAGAATCTGTCTGCCAGATTCGCTAGGCGAAGTTCTTTCGCTACGAGAAACTATAGAAGCCGAATTTGGCCTTAACACCTGAAATAAGACTTGTAGATAATTCTCTAAGCTTTCCAACGCATCCAAGATCACCTCAATCGGATGTCTAGAATTCAAGATATGAACAAAACCGTAAAACATGTTTCTTGGACTTGAATGCATTGACCATTCCTTAAGTCTAAACTACCCCAACTATGAACTTGGACATCAAGAACAATCACAAACAACATATATACAACATATACAAGCAAATATTAACACGTATAAGCATAGTGTAAAAAAAACAGGGTGTTACATATTGCAATTTGATCGTAGCCCGAATACCCATCCAAGAAGCAATAGTACTCATGCCCCGCCAACCTCTCTATCATCTGATCAATGAACGGAAGCGAAAAATGATCTTTCCTTGTAGCTCGATTAAGCTTCTGGTAGTTTATACACATCCTCCACCCAGTGACCTTCCTTGTGGGAATCAACTCAGTATTTTCATTAACAACCACAGTCATCCCTCCTTTCTTGGGGACAACCTGAACTGGGCTAACCCACTCACTATCTGAAATGGGATAGATTATACCTGCATCAAGCAACTTTATCACCTCTTTTCTCACCACTTCTTTCATAGTTGGATTGAGTCTTCTTTGATGTTGTACCACTGGTTTAAAGTCCTCTTCCATGAAAATTTTGTGCATGTAGAATGTAGGACTTATCCCCTTAAAATCACCAATACTCCACCCAATGGCAGACTTGTGTTCTCTTAACTCCCGGAGTAGCTTCTCTTCTTCAATTTCATATAACTCCATATTCACAATAACTAGATTCTTCTTTTTCTCATCCAAAAAGACATATTTCAGAGTTGAAGGTAATGGTTTCAGTTCTACAGTTGGTTCTTCTTTCACCACCTCTTTTTCTTTTTTCAGTTCTTATACTTTTTGATTAGAAGCTAATGACTTCAATGCTTCCAGCTGATAAATGCATTCCACCATCTCCAAATTATCTTCCTCCTTCACCTCTTTGATATCTCTACCTCTCACCAAAGTTGCTTCTAAGGGGCTTTTTGCTTCACTTTTTCACATTCCTCCAGGACAAAGGAATCGACAATATCAACTCGGAAACAAAAATTTGCTCCTTTAGGATGTTTCATTGCTTCTTTAAGTGAAAAAGTCACCTTCTCATCATCTACTCTCAATATGAGTTCACCCCACTGTATAGTAATTAAAGCTCGGCCAGTAGCCAAAAATGGTCTACCAAGAATGAGAGGCACTCTAGCATCCTCTTCCATATCTAACACCACAAAATCTATAGGAAAGATGAATTTATCAATTTTAACAAGTAAATCTTCTACTATACCAAAAGGATACTTTGCCGAACGATCTGCCAATTGGAGAGCCATCATAGTAGGCTTGACTTCACTAATTCCCAACCTTTTAAAAATTGACAAAGGCATCAAGGTTATACTTGCCCCAAGATCACATAGAGCCTTGCCAACCATGACATTACCAATCTCACAAGGAATGGTGAAACTTTATGGATCCTTCAACTTGGGAGGCAACTTTTGCTGAATTATGGCACTCCACTCCTCCGTTAACATAACGGTCTCATCTTCCACAACTTTCCTCTTCCTGGACAGCAAATCTTTCATAAATTTGGCATAACTTGGCATTTGTTCTAATGCTTCAGCAAAAGGGATATTAATCTGCAGCTTTTTGAACACCTCTAAGAAGTGAGAAAATTGCTTGTTCTCATTTTTCTTTTTCAGCCTTTGAGGATAAGGAATTTGAGAGATATGAGGCTGCTATTTTGCTTTTTCATTTTCAAATTCTTCAGCTTCCTCCTTCTTCTCATCCACTACTATCTCCCTTTCTTCTTCTTGATTCTCAACATGAAGATCTTCTTCATTTTTTTCAGCTTCTTCTTCTTTATTTTTCAAGGAATCCTCAACAACAGAAGTGCTCACAACCTTCCCACTCCTCAAATGAATTGCTTTACATTGCTCTTTTGGATTAGGAACGGTGCACTAGGCAAAGTACCTACAAGTCTTTCAGACAAGTGTTTAGAAATCTGTCCAACTTGATTCTCCAAGTTCTGAATGGAAGCCTCTTGGTTCTTAAAATTTGCCTTTGACTCGGTCACGAAATTGGAAGCTTGCTTTATGAAAGTAGAAGTATGAACAATTAATTTTTCCAAAGCACTCTCCAATGTTGACATCTTATTTTGATTAGAAAATTGTGCTTGACCTTGAAATGAAGAATTTCCTTGATAAGGTTTGAGCTTGAAACTTATATTGATTCTAAGATTGCCCTTGACCTTGAAATGAGGAGAAGTTAGGTTGATTTCTCCATCCTTGGTTGTAAGTATTAGGGAAGGGGTTATTTTGTTGCCCCATTGCATTCACTTGCTCTTCTTGTTGACTGGGAATGCATTCTCCATTCGCATACTGTCCTCCACAGAAATCACACACTAAAGGAGGTGCAGCCGCTGCATTGGCTTGCATATTCCCCATCCGCTGTGACATGGAAGCTAGTTGCTGAGTAATTATCTTATTTTGAGCAAGAAGTGCATCCATGGAATTTACCTCCAAAACTCGTTTCCTCTTTTCTCTATCATAATTCACATTAGCTGTATTAGTAGCCATGGCTTCTATTATCTCAAAAGCTTCATCTGGAGTTTTCAAATCAAATGCTCCTCCACACGCTGCATCAATCATCACCCTTGTATTAGGTTTCAGCCCATTATAGAATGTTTGAGCTTGCAGCCATTCTGGTAAAGAATGATGAGGACACCTCCTGAGTAACTCTCTAAACCTTTTCCAAGCATCATATAATGATTTAGAGTCTTGTTGCACAAATGAGGCAATATCACTCCTCATTTTTGCTGATTTTGATGCTGGAAAATATTTCTGCACAAATTTCGACACCAAGTAATCCCATGTTGTGATACTGCCCTGTTGTTGTGATTGAAGCCAATTTTCAGCTTTATCCCTCAAAGAGAAAGGAAAAAGCCTTAATCGGACACCCTCATCACCGGCTCCATTGAACTTGGACGTGTCACAAATTTGCAAGAAAGTATCCAAGTGTTGATTTGGATCCTCCGACGCTCCTCCACTAAACTGATTTTGCTGAATTAGGAGAAGGAGAGCTAGCTTTATTTTAAAGTTGTTAGCCTGAATAGCAGGTCTCATGATTATGCCACGGTACCCATCAGCACTAGGCTTGGAATAATCCCTCAAAGTCCGTCTAGCATCCTCACCCATTGTTGATTTAGCTGCTTGTTGCTTTAAAAGAGCCTGTTCCCTTTGCTGTCTCGCTGCCCTTCTTCTACTCCTGAAAGTCCTTTCAGGTTTAGGATCAAACATTAGTGAATTCTTATCAACAGTACCTCGCATAAACCGCTGGACAACAATGTTAGAACAAAATAAAATAAAATAAAGACAAAATTTTAACTAAATTAGAGCTGAATTTGTAGAAAAAATAAAATTAATCCAAACTGCACTTGAAAAATTAAAATAGCATAAAATAACTAAAATACTCAAATCGAAATTTCACTAGTTGCACTAAAATTAACAAATTACAATCCCCGACAATGGCGCTAGAAACTTGATGAGCACTTTGGCAATTATACCAAATCGCTTCTGCAGTACAAAAAATATCGTCCACAGGGATTGAATTGTTAACTGTCAGCATGCCAACTTAACTTCGTTTGAGAACACAAAAATTCAATTGATATGTGAATTCCTAAAATTAAATAAGCAGAAACTATTTATATAGATTTTCAAATGGATAACTTCAAGCAAACAGGAATTGGTTTGTTAAACAATTAAGACAAATTGTTAGAGGGTCGACTTCACTGCCTTTCCTACTTGTTTCTTACACTGGATTTTAATCGCACCGATTCATCTAAATTCAAGAAGCTGAGTTAATCATTTATCCCCTAATTCCTCAGGTTGACAAATCTTCTTATAAAAGCGTAATGATTCAATTCCTTGAATATTAACGATTCAACAAGAGCATTAAGATCGTAACAACTCAATAATGCTAATTTGATGATGTTCTTATTCCTAAGTCACACACACAAATTGTTTATTCTCAACAGCAAACATGAATCTCAATTTTCCAATTGTAAAGTCAAACTGTAAATGGTCAATATATCAGAGAATAAACTCTTGAATTCAAATAAACCATAAATCCAGATTAACATCCAATATCAAAACAAGTCATACAGGTAGTTCCATCTACCTCTAACAAAGGAAACTACTCTGACATAATTATAAAAGATAAACCGATTAGGAGAAGAGTAGAAGTGATCTCCAGCTTGAATATCCGCCTCCCAGCTTGAATATTAGCTTTCTGTGTATTATCCTCACCACAAACTCCCCTCTGAACCGTCCCCAAACTGAACTCGAGCTGCTGATTTTATTATTTTTCTTAGAATCTGTACCAGCCGCACTCAAGCGTGGCTCTCCTGGACGCTTCATCTTTGGCACGCTTAGGCATGGAAGAATCCAACGCTTGAGCGTTGGCAGCAGCCGTACAAAATGCCCAAAACTCTTCCAAATTCCACTTTTCCTGTCATAACCATAGTAAAACTGAAATTAAATTAAATCATAATAAATACTAAAATGAAATAACAAAATAAACTAAAAATTAATAAAAACTATCATGCAAATTATCTACAATTTAAGATTCATCAATTCCTGGTATAGAATATAAATGGCCTCCTGTTAATAGAGTATAATGAATGTGACCAGTTTTGGACCAATGTTTGTGCTTAATACAAGAGAATATTGCATATTTGTATGGGTGTAGATTAAAAAAAAATCGAATTGATGGATGTTTAATTGTATGTTTTGGTTGAGACAATGTTTTAGAGAATGATGGTTAATGTCTCTCTTTCATGAATGTATGCTATATGATATTTATCTTGGAATGTCAGGTGTGGCATGTTTAATTTTGTTAATTGAGTTTAAAAAATTGCATAATATTAATTGTTTCACATTTTGTATATTTTATAATTTATAGTACCCTTTATATGTGAACTTATATTTTTGTGATTTTGGTTTTTGATGAAAGGGTACTTAAATTGAGATAGAGTTGCTTATTTATTTGATTTAAAGAATATGAGTATACATCACCTTATTATAGATGATGAACACATGCTTGGCTAAATTGTGTAACATAATCGCATTGGTTTTGCGCGGGAAATGTTGGCTGTACTTGTGGTTGTTTGTGTGTTTCAATTTATAAGAGGATGCATGAGCGTTCTTGTGTTGCTCATTGGAGTGGGTGGCTAAGGAGACCTTTTGTGATGGAATTGATTATGATACAATATGTTTGACTTGTGGGATGAAACAAAAATATTTTTGGGTGTTAAATCATTAGGAAGAGTGGTAGTATGATGCTATCACTCTAATGATATATTGATAAACTTCTTTAGAGGTTTAGACAATGTGAAGCTAAACCATTGAGTACCCCTTATGATGCTAACACTCAATTAAAGAAAACTAGAGGCAGCTCTATTGCCCAATCTGAGTATACCCATAATATTGGAAGTTTATTGCATTCAACCGATTACTGAGTTTGTTGCAAAAATATTTTTTAGTGGGCTTGTTAGGTTCATTTAATATTTGAAAGGTACCATAAATTATGGTATTGTATACAATTGATTTCCCACTATATTATAATAATACAGTGATGGTAATTGGAGTTGATTCATATAAGAATAAATCTAAAAGTGGAAAGGCCAGGTGATCATACATTTCAATGCATATGTATGAAGAGGTTTGACGCTCCTCCTAGCGCAAAGGAAAAATTCGTCTAAAGAGATGATATAATTGTTGTTGCCATTCTCAAGTTTATCTTGTGGCAAATATAAAATAATGGAAGATAGCCTTTGAGGCTATCGAGCATATTTGTACAAATAAAGGTGTTTTGCCTTCTACACTTTTGTGGGGGATGAACTATGATATTCAATTATGGATTTTCCATTGTATTTTAAAGATACAATGATGATAAATGGAACTCGGGTTATGTGTTCACCTTTATGGTGGTGTAATTACTTGGAGATCAGCCAAACAAATTTTATTGTTGAGTATACAGTGGAGTCAGAGTTCATTACTCTGAAATTGGCTGATAATGAGGCTGAGTGGTTGAAAAACTTCTTAGCAAATATTTTATTGTGAGTTAAACTAACTTCTTATGTGTTTATATATTGTGATTGCCAAGTGACAAAATGAATATATTTTAGAAACATAAGTATGTGTTATAATTCTGGAAAGTAACTACTGAATGATGAGGCCTAATTTTTGAGAGGTCAAAAACGAATTTGACCGATTTTCTCACAAAGCAAAAAGCTAGTGAGTAAAATATCGAGGGGAATAGGATTTGAGCCAATGTGAAATTAATGGTGATGGTAACCCAACCTTTGTGATTGGAGATCCCATGAAGAAGGTTCATATGGGTAAAAACAAGTCACTTGTTAGTTCTGCTAGCACTAATAATTTTATCCCTTCCTATGATGTAAAAAGTGCTAGACTGCATTATTGAGGGATAAGCTTTTAATGAATTTCATATCCCTTATGGGTGGTGTATGAATTGCAGCATACACTTGATGAAATCACCTATATGAGTGTCAAGTGTGGCCGCTTGTATGAGATTGTGGCACAATCTCTAGAGCACTCATGAATACCAGGTGCGTGCGCACGGTCTATTTGTGCAACACAGCGGAAACAACAAGAATTGTGGGGGTGTAGTGTGATTGGTAGACCTCTAACACACATAAAGTGTCTTTGGTTTATAGAGCTTGCTTCACCAATTCACTGTGTGTTAGATCCATTTAATCTAAGTCTGGTTCATAGTCCAAAAGACACCAGAGTCGATGCATTTACACCCATGCTGTAAACCCAGGAAAATTGTTTTCAATATTTTCTAAAATATTTTTTTTTAACTTTTGAAATATGTGGGTGATTGTTGTGTTATAAGTATTTCAAAAGTATTTTAAAATTATTTTAAATTAAATATGGTTATTTAGATTTAATTATTTTGATTAAATTCAATTGATTTATGCTGTTTTTAAATTCAATTATGAAAATAAAATAAATGTTACTTAATTATTTGAATTCATTTGGTGATAATATCAATTTAAACAATGCAATAAAGGTTGTTTGATTACCGTTTATGTACATGAACTGTTGTCATTTAATTTTTAAAATTTTTGGAGTTAAAATACTTTATTGTATTGCTATTGTTCTCATTGGAGCATTACTTTTATAACCGCTGCTCATTATTTTTGATAACGTCTCCTTGCTCATTATTTTTTATAGCATTGTTATGAAAAGGCTTTATATATATCTTTCAAAGCGATGGTTTTTATGGTGTGATATACTAGCTTTTTCGGGAGACTCTTGTTTCTGCGTGAAATTACTTTCTTGGGTGAACAATGGATTTTTCTCGTAATTCTGTTACCTGAGATTATTCTTAGAAGAGCCTGTTGAATCCTGGGGTTTTTTTTGTCTTAGGCGAACAAATCCTTGAGGACAGTGTGCCTCCACACGCCTTAAGCTATACTACTGGGTTCATGGTTCGTGATCGATGGTTCTATGTTCGATGCAACCTTGGTTGTGAGTTTGTGTTCGTTAGATTGTGGCTTGTTCGTGGTTTGCGGAGTTTGTGACCATATATGCCAACAATTATTATTGTCCTTTGTTTAATAGGTTGAGTTATTGTAATTTGTGACAGGGAAAAAAAATCTAAACCACAAGCATATTACTTTAGGAAAAGATAGAGTAATAAGAGATTTAAGTTTGTGTAAGAGAGGTTTTACTAAATCCAAGTTTAGATTTATTATCGATAAGAGATTAAGACTTATATTTTTCTTGAAGATAAGTCTTAATAAAAGGAATTGGATGGCTACATCTTAATGTGACAACAACTTTGTTCAAGGCTAGGATTAAAGTTATGTACCTAATCTTGCCTCCAAGTGGTGGTTTGATGGTGATTACCTCCTTGTGCAACGACAACAATGCAAGTAGTGTACTTGCAAGGCACTATGATGCTAAATTCAGGGTTGTGCATTAGGAGAGAAGAGTGTATGGTAATATATCCATAATTGTGTGGCTTAAATAGATTATCAACAATGTTCACACAGTTCATTTAAATGATTTAACCAAATGTTTGGATGTATCAAAACACAAGGGTCAGACTTTTAGCATACACTAGCAGACGCATAGTAAGATTGATAGACGCTAAGAGACCTAACAAGAGGGAGAGAGATGAACAACGTGCACAACTACGACGGTGTGTGACAGTGAGAGAGATGAAGAGGAATACTAAGGCTATGTTTAGGAAGATGGAGTGAGATGGTTAGTAATGGAGTGGAATAGTAGAAAAAGCTTAACCCATTGTTTGAGTTTTCATTAATGGAGTGAGATGGTTGAGGGTGGGAACCCAAACCACTCCATACCCCTCATTTCTTCATTTTTTTTTTCATACCCTCCAAATTGGGGGGTTTGGGATCTCCCTCCAAACTTCCAAACAATGGAGTGGTATTGTAACACCCCAATTTTCAAGTTTTTGTTAATTAAACAGTATTTATGTATTTGTATTTTATTGGAGGGTCTAGAAAGTGAAATAAAATAAACTAAGACCATAGTCAAGTTCTACAATATCGTAAGAAGCTATGGTTAAATTTTGGGTCGAAAACTCGGACGGAGCCCGATCTGCGCTTTTCATTGACAGTAGTGTTTTACTACTATCAAGACTTAATTTGGACTCGTGAACGAGACAGTTAGTCTTAGAATCACGTTTCCTACATTTTCAAAAAAATGGGTCTTGATCTTCAAAAATGAAAATAATACAAACTATTCGGGCGAAAACTCAAACCGGGAACCAAACGGAGCCGAATAGGGATTTACCGGGACCCGCTAATGGATAAACTTGATGTCACATCAAGTCACATCACATTGGGATGCGTGCTAGAGTCATGATGACGTTAGAAAATATCTGAACGCGTTCACACTGCTTTTCCTAAAGGACATTTGTGTCCCTAAAATATCTAAAAAGTTGCATGACCTCACCCTCTCTCTCTTCAAAACTTCGGCAAACTCACACTCTCTCTCACCTCCATCTTCTTCTTCTTCTTCCTTTCTTTTCTCTTCTTCTTCATTTCTCCATTTTTGTTCAACACTTTACTTCCATTTTTCTCAAGCTTCCACAAGGATTTTCAAGAAACTTTGTGAAGCAAAGTTGATCACCTCATCCTCCTTTATCATCTAAGAGATATAGACTTCATTCTTGAGCTCTCAATCTTCATTTTCTCCATTAAATTTCATGAAATTCAAGTTTAAACTTTCAAACTTCAAAAATCTCTAGAAAATTGTAGAAAAATCCTTTTAATGCTAAACCAATTTCTATAATCTAGTTTCATCCTCTAATATCAAAATCCAAGAGCATGAAATCAAATAATCTTTCTAGACTATTTATCTATGAGAAACCGAACCTATGCTTGTTCGGGGGGAAAATGGGTTTTGTTCAATTTGTGTGAAATGATTCTTGATTTCACCTATTCCATTCCTTAATCATGTAATCCAAGTGATTAGGAAGGCAAATCAAACTCTCACCAATTTTTAGAGGTGAAGGCCGAAACCCTAAGTTTTTGGTTTAAGGGGTTTTGGTTCAAATCTTTGATAATTGATCATGGATTATGTCTTTGGTATGCTTAAGGATCATTGATCCAAGAGTTGGTAGAATTTCAACATCCCTAGCCTTTTAATTAAATAAGGGCAGAACCTCGGTCATTTGGACTAGGGGATTTTTGATTTAACTGTATTAATTTCTGGTTGTGTTTTGTTGTAAAGGATCAGACATAATTCAAACATTTGACCGCGCACCCGATTGACGATGGCGGACCTGTAGCCGGAATCTTATGGGAACATCACTAAGGTGGGGGAAAGAACCACAATAGCGTTGGGGAGGCAAGATTTAAAATAATATATATTGATATGCGTAGGGCGACCCAAACCCTATTAGAGGTCGTTTGACCATTAGGTTGATTTTGCTGTATCTCGAGGTTGTATGATCTGTGATTGGATGTTTAATATGATATGTATGATATCTATGTTATGCTTATGATTAATTAAATGTTATTTATCTGTGAGTTGATATTACTGTTGAATCTGTTTCTGGTTGTTTTGTGACTGTTGATGCCTGATTAGAGATATGCAGTAATATATATATATATATATATATATATATATATATATATATATATATGCGTGTGTGTGTGTGTGTCGTAGTGCTCAACCTAGAGATACAGTTGATTTGTTGATGTTGTGATATAAAGTTGATACCTGGTTAAGCCGGAGGAAAGTTGATCATGGTTGGTTATGAGTCGTGGTTGAGGCACTAAGTGTTGATCCTGAGATGAGTCAGTGAGATTCATGTTGCATAGTTGTTTTTCATTATTGTGTTGGCATACGGGCGATTCCGATCTTGCCTGAGGGGAGATGATCATACCGATTAGTTGTTAACGGACGGGCCAATGTCCCAACCTGGCCTGCGGGCGGGGGATATATCATTACCATAAGTTGCGTTGTTGATGGACGAATATTCCGACCTGGCCTGCAGGCGGGGGAATATGTCGTACCCGTGAGGCGAGTTGAGCCTGCGTGCTGTTGGCCGAACCTTGCATTATGGGGGTGGCATAGAGATGAACAAGACATCTTGATCTGTTGGGGATGTCGCGTCGTGATCGCGTCCATATAGTTTTCAGTTGCATGAGCGTGAGAGACAGTAGTTAAGAGAGAATTATTCGGGAGTTGTTTGGTTATCACTGTTGTGTTGTTGAGTGTTGTTATCTATATAAATTATTTTATATAGCTATTTTCCCATATATGATGAATTGTTGCTTCTTATCCCCTATATTTCCTCGATGTTGTATTCTCTTTATTCTCGACTGTACGAGAAGATCCTGTTGAGGAATTGCCAGAGGAGATTGATGGCATACCTGTTGAGCCTGATACTGGCGGGAGAGCCTCAGATCCCAATGTTGGGGGACCTTGAGCTGCTCTATGCAGAGGACGACCGTCTCCGGGAGACTGATTACTCTCAGCGAAGAGTAGTGTATACGAGCCCGACTACCATATACGTTAGAGTCATGGTTGGGTAGACCGTCTTAGTTGTGTTATGGCCAGTACATGGGTTGAGTGAAATGTATTTTGGGGCCAGGAGGGGAAGACTGATGTATCTTTATTTCTGCTGCTATGCTTTCAATTTTTATTAATTGCGTACTCTAAGGTCGTATATTTAATATCAGTTATTGTAGGCTCTACTGATGGAGCCAATACTATTATGTCTGTATAAACTATTATGGTATCCGTGTGCTGTTTGTTTTAAATATTTCCGCTATTTATATCGCACGCTACGCTGTAACGCTAAGAATACGAGTTATGGTTACTAATGAGACCTTCGAGGAAGGGGTTGTCTCATTTTGTGGTATCAGAGCAGTTTGATTCTTAATCAAGGAATGCTTGGGTTAGGTTGTAATTTCTGGCTGTGTCTAGTTGAACTCGCTTCGAGTGTTTGCTATGCTTAGAAGTTGGGTAGAGTGTTCGATGCGCGAGTTATCGTAAGTGGTAACTGTTCGAACATTTGTGAGGCATATGATAATATGGTCAGGTATGTCTTCCAAATGTGAGCTGATAATTTCTTCTACGGGAAATTAAATGGCTCGCGGACGAGGTAGAGGATGTGGCGGAAGAGCCACTGAGGGTGTAGCTGAACCCAGGAATGGTAATGGAGAGAATTCCCATGTTGGGGGTGGGACAGGGCCAACCGAAACCCTAAAGACAGTTAAGGAATTGACAACGGCAGTGCTGCAGTAGACGCCCCAAAACACTCAACTGTTGCAAGTGACTATACAGCAAGCAGCGAGACTGCAAGCCACCGGAAAGGTGTTTGCCATAAGAGGAGCTGAATCCTCTCAATCCCCTGATCTTATACAAGGTATGTGCCTAGTATCAGGTAAAATCTTATCAGTATTATTTGACTCGGAATCTACTCATTCCTTCGTATCCCAAGAGTGTGTGGATCATTTGAAATTGTCTGTTTCTTTACTTTCCCATGACTTAACTATTTTTACCCCTACCAGTAATTCTTTGACAACCATGACTATCTGCATTAACGGCCCTATTGTCGTTGAGAATCGAACTTTTTCTGTTGATCTCGTTTGTTTGCCTATGCAACAACTTGATATAATTTTAGGCATGGATTGTCTTTCGGCTAACCATGTAGTATTAGACTGTTCTAAAAAGACCTTATCATTCCCTAAGCAATCTAGATTGATGCCTGCCAATGATAGTAAGCAAGGTAGTAAATCTCAGAAACACGTGTTTCTACTCTCTATGGAAGCTAAGGAATCTCCTAAGTTGGATTCGTTGCCTATAGTGCGAGAATTTTCGGAAGTTTTCCCTGATGATGTTCTGGGTTTACCACCGGAAAGAGAGATAGAATTCACTATAGACCTCGTATTGGAACTGGATCGATTTCGATAGCACCTTATCGAATGGCTCCAGCGGAGTTAGCAGAGTTGAAAAAACAATTGGACGACATGCTGGATAAGGAGTTCATAAGCCCGAGTGCTTCACCTTAGGGAGCGACAGTGCTGTTCGTCAAGAAGAATGACGGAAGTTCAAGGCTGTGCATGGATTATCGACAGCTGAACAAGGCGACAATCAAGAATAAGTAAGTATCCATGGCCTAGGATTCACGATTTGATGGATCAGTTGAAAGGAGCAGTAGTATTTTTGAAGATTGACTTAAGATCTGGTTATCACTAGATTCAAGTCAAGAGGGAGGATATACCGAAGATGGCGTTTAGGAGCCGGTATGGACACTACGAGTATCTGGTTATGCCCTTTGGTGTAACTAATGCTCCAGCAGTGTTCATGGATTACATGAACCGGATTTTTTCGATAGTTCTTAGAAAATTTGTTGTGGTGTTTATCGACGACATTCTTATTTCTTATTTATTCCCTTAATGGGGAAGAACATCAGGAACATCTTAGGATTGTTCTTCAAGTGTTAAAGGACCGACAACTTTATGCAAAGTTGTCCAAGTGTGAATTCTGGTTAGAAGAAGTACAATTCTTAGGTCACGTGATTAATCGTGATGGGATAGTAGTAGATCCAGCAAAGGTTGAAGTTGTGGTACAATGGGAAAGCCCTAAGTCGATAAGTGAAATACGAAGTTTTCTGGGCCTAGCTGGATATTACCGAAGGTTCATCGAAGGATTCTCAAAGATCGCGTTGCCGATGACGCAACTAAAAAGGAAGGGAATATCCCTTGTTTGGATGGAGGAGTGTGAGAAAAGTTTTCAAGAGCTGAAAAGGAAGTTGACTACATCACCAGTATTGACGTTACAGGATTCTTCGGGACAATTTGACATATACTGTGATGCATCATACCAAGGATTGGGCTGTGTTCTACTGCAAGAAAGGAGAGCGGTAGCATATGCTTCGCGGCAGCTAAAAGTTCACGAGAGGAATTATTTGACTCATGATTTGGAGCTAGCAGCTATAGTGTTTGCTTTAAAGATATGGCGACACTATTTATATGGAGCTAATTTTATAGTGTACAGTGACCATAAGAGCTTAAGGTATCTATTTAATCAGAAGGAGTTAAATATGAGGCAAAGGAGATGGATGGAATTCATGAAGGATTATGAATTCGATGTACAATACCATCAAGGAAAAGCGAATGTAGTGGCGGATGCGTTAAGTAGGAAATCCTTACATGTATCTGCTATAATAGTGAAAGAGCTAGAACTGATTGAACAATTTAGAGATCTGAGTCTTGGTATGGAATTATCTAGAGATAAGGTACACCTAGGAATGGTCACAGTAGCGAGTGACTTTTTGAAGATGATCAAGGAAAAGTAGGAGGTTGATCAGTATCTTTAGAAAGTAAAAGAACAAGTAACGGAAGGCAAAACTTCTGAGTTTAGGATGAATCAAGATGGAGTCTTGAGGTATGGTGATAGGATTTGTGTGCCAATGGATATAGAGCTAAGAAGGATGATCTTGGACGAAGCGCACACAAGAGTAGGCTGAGTTTTCATCCAGGAGCTACCAAGATGTACCAAGACTTAAAGAAAATGTTTTGGTGGCCCGGAATGAAGAAGGAGGTAGCTGAGTATGTGTTGGCTTGCTTGGTGCGTCAAAAAGCGAAGCTAGAACACCAAAAGCGAGCAGGATTGTTACAATCTTTAGATATCCCAGAATGGAAATGGGATGGAATATCTATGGATTTTGGGGTTGGGTTGCCAAGAACTAACAAGAGGCATGATGCCATTTGGGTAATCGTTGATAGGTTGACGAAGTGTGCTCACTTCTTACTTATTGGCGAAAGTTATACATTGGAGAAGTTAACCCAAATCTACATCAAGGAAGTAGTAAGGTTGCACGGGAGTGCCTTCTTGTATTGTTTCCGACAGAGATCCTAGAGTTACATCTAGATTCTGGAAGTAGTTACATAAGGCTTTGGGAACTATGCTGAGGTTGAGTTTTGCTTATCATCCTCAGATAGATGGTCAGTCGGAACGAATGATTCAATCATTGGAAGATCTCTTAAGAGCTTGTGTTTTGGAATACACAGGAAGTTGGGATGAGTTCTTACCGTTGATTGAGTTCACCTATAGCAACAGTTTTCATTCAAGTATAGGTATGACACCTTGCGAAGTGTTGTACGGCAGGAAGTGTAGAACACCATTGTGTTAGTATGAGACAGGCGAAAGTCATGTGCTAGGACTGGAGGTAGTACAACAGATGACGAACAAATCAAGAAGATAAGGAAAAAGATGAAAAACGCACAGGATAGACAAAAGAGTTACAACGATAAAAGGAGAAGACCTTTAGAATTCCAGGAAGGAGACCATGTTTTTCTGAGAGACTCCGAGAACTGGAATCGGCGTAGTAATAAAATCTAGAAAGCTTACCCCTAAATTCATTGGATCATTTCAAATTCTTCACCGAATTGGTCCTGTAGCCTATCATATCGCATTACCACCAAACCTATCCAATCTTCATGATGTCTTTCATGTCTGTCAGTTGAGAAAGTATTACCCCGATCCATCACACATCTTAGAACCAGAGTCAATACAATTGAGAGAGAACCTTGAGTATGAGGCTTTACCTGTAAGGATCGCGGATAGAAGGATTAAGGAACTCTGAGGTACAAACATTCTGTTGGTCAAGATCATATGGGACAAAGTTACCGGAGATGCTACATGGGAATGCGAAGAGGACATGCAATATCAGTATCCGAGTCTATTTTAAAAAGGTACTTCGAATTTCGAGGACGAAATTCTTTTTAGGGGGTAGTAATGTAACACCCTGATTTTCAAGTTTTTGTTAATTAAACAGTATTTACATATTTGTATTTTATTGGAGGGTCTAGAAAGTGAAATAAAATAAACTAAGACCATAGTCAAGCTCTATGATATGGTAGGAAGCTATAGTTAAATTTTGGGTCGAAAACTCGGACAGAGCCCGGTCTGCGCTTTTCATTGACAGTAGTGTTTTACTACTATCAAGACCTAATTTGGACTCACGAACGAGACAGTTAGTTTTAGAATCACGTTTCCTACATTTTCGAAAAAATGGGTCTTGACCTTCAAAAATGAAAATAATATAAACTATTCGGGCAAAAACTCGAACCAGGAACCAAACGGAGCCAAATAGGGATTTACCGGGACTCGCTAACGGATAAACTTGATGTCACATCAAGTCACATCACATTGGGATGCGTGCTAGTGTCATGATGACGTTAGAAAATATCTGAACGCGTTTACACTGCGAAAAGACCAAAATGCCCTTGGTCTTTTTCCTAAAGGACATTTGTGTCCCTAAAATATCTAAAAAGTTGCATGACCTCACCCTCTCTCTATCTTCAAAACTTCGGCAGCCTCACTCTCTCTCTCCCCTCCATCTTCTTCTTCCTCCTCCTTTCTTTTCCTTTTTTCTCCATTTCTCCGTTTTTCTTCAACTACCTCCATTTTTCTCAAGCTTCCACAAGGATTTTCGAGAAACTTTGTGAAGCAAAGTTGATCTCCTCATCCTCATCTATCATCTAAGAGGTATAGACTTCATCCTTGAGCTCTCAATCTTCATTTTCTCCATTAAATTTCATGAGTTTCAAGTTTAAGCTTTCAAACTTCAAAAATCTCTAGAAAATTTTAGAAAAATCCTTTTAATGCCAAACCAATTTCTATAATCTATTTTCATCATCTGATATCATAATCCAAGAGCATGAAATCAAATAATCTTTCTAGCCTATTTATCTATGAGAAACCGAACCTATGCTTGTTTGGGGGGGGGGGAAATGGGTTTTGTTCAATTTGTGTGAAATGATTCTTGATTTCACCTATTCCATTCCTTAATCATGTAATCCAAGTGATTAGGAAGCCAAATCAAACTCTCAACTATTTTTAGAGGTGATGGCCAAAACCCTAAGTTTTTGGTTTAAGGGGTTTTGGTTCAAATCTTTGATAATTGATCATGGATTATGTCTTCGGTATGCTTAAGGATCATTGATCCAAGAGTTGATAGAATTTAACATCCCTAGCCTATTTAATTAAATAGGGGTAGACCCTAGATCATTTGGACTAGGGGGTTTATGATTTAACTGTATTAATTTTTGATTGTGTTTTGTTGTAAAGGATTGGACAGGATTCGAACGTTCGACCGCACACCCGATTGACGATTGCGGAGCGTAGCCGAAATCTCACGGGAACATCACTAGGGTGGGGGAAAGAACCACAATAGCATCGGGGAGGTAAGATTTAAAATAATATATTTTGATATGTGTAGGGCGACTCAAACCCTACTAGAGGTCAATAGGTTGATTTTGCTGTATATCGAGGTTGTATGATCTGTGATTGGATGTTTAATATGATATGTATGATATCTATGTTATGCTTATGATTAATTAAATGTTATTTATCTGTGAGTTGATATTACTGTTGAATCTGTTTCTGGTTGTTATAAATGCGTTGTTGTGACTATTGATGCCTGAGTAGAGATAGGCAGTAAATTATGATGAGTTAGGAGATGAATGTGTGGTGAGAAGGTCGAGGATATATATATATATATATATATATATATATATATATATATATATATATATATATATATATATATATATATATATATGTCGTAGTGTTCAACCTAGAGACACAGTTGATTTGTTGATGTTGTGATATAACGTCGATACCCGGTTAAGCCGGAGGAAAGTTGGTCGTGGTTGGTTATGAGTCGTGGTTGAGGCACTAAGTGTTGATCCTGAGATGAGTCGGTGAGATTCATGTTGCATAGTTGTTTTTCATCACTGTGTTGGCATACGGGCGATTCCAATCTTGCCTGCGAGGAGATGATCGTACCGATTAGTTGTTAACGGACGGGCGAATGTCCTAATCTGGCCTGCGGGCGGGGGATATATTGTTACCATAAGTTGAGTTCTTGAAGGGCAAATATTCCGATCTGGCCTGCGGGTAGGGAAATATGTCGTACCCATGAGACGAGTTGAGCCTGCGGGCTGTTGGTCGAACCTTGCATTACGAGGGTGGCACAGAGATGAACGAGACATCTTGATTTGTTGGGGATGTAGCGTCGTGATCGCGTCCATATAGTTGTCAGTTGCATGAGTGTGAGAGACAGTAGTTAAGAGAGAATTATTTGGGAGTTGTTTGGTTATCACTGTTGTGTTGTTGAGTGCTGCTATCTATATAAATTATTTTATGTAGCTGTTTTCCCATATATGATGAATTGCTGCTTCTTATCCCCTATATTTCCTCTATGTTGTATTCTCTTTATTCTCGACTGTACGAGAAGATCCTATTGAGGAATTGCCAGAGGAGATTGATGGCATACCTGTTGAGTCTGATGCTGGCGGGAGAGCCTCGGATCCCAATGCTGGGGCACCTTGAGCTGCTCTATGCAGAGGACGACCGTCTCCGGGAGACTGACTACTCTCAGAAAAGAGTAGTGTATACGAGCCCGACTACCGTATACGTTAGAGTTGTGGTTGGGTAGACAATCTTAGTTTTGTTATGGCCAGTACATGGGTTGAGTGAAATGTATTTTGACTCCAGGAGAGGAAGTCTAATGTATCTTTATTTCTGCTGCTATGCTTTCAGTTTTTATTAATTGCGTACTCTGAGATCATATATTTAATATCAGTTATTGTAGGCTCTACTGATGGAGCCATTACTATTATATCTGTATAAACTATTATGGTATCAGTGTGCTGTTTGTTTTAAATATTTTTGCTATTTATACCGCTATGCTACGCTGTAACGCTAAGAATACGAGTTAGGGTTACTAATGAGACCTCCGAGAAAGGGGTTGTCTGAGGTATAAGTTTACCCTTCCACTCCATTCCACTCTATACCACTCCATTACTAATCACTCCACTCCATCTCCTTCAAAACTCACATAGCCTAAAAGTTTGGAACAGAAGGGAAAGTTTGGAAGAGATGGGGAGAGGTTTTGTCACTTTTGTGTTGTACATCTGCTCAGTGAAAATGCTATACAATGTTCTGTTTTTTACTTATTTGAACTTGAGTTTTATAATTATTTTATTAAAGGAATTAAAAGTGTGATCTTTTTTTTTTTGCTACATTAAAAGTGTGATCTTTCTTTAAGTTGTACGGCCAATCACCTATGTAATATTTTGTTACAATTGATTTAAATTTAAATATTAATGTCGTATTTATGAAAGTATTTCATTATCTTATGATATAATTTATATGTTTAATTTTTTAATTTATAACTCAAATCTTCATTTTTGTCAAAAAAAAAGAAAAAACGCAAACCTTCATTAATATTTTTTACAAAGAATTCCTTGGTATTTTACTATATAATCCAAATTATATAAATCGATGTAAATGAAATAGAAGTGTTATTGACATATAATGATCTGATCTTCACATAGACAGCGCCATTGTTCTGTCTCTAGAGTCTAGATAGTAAAGGGCGCAGCGAAACCAAATTCTTTCAAGGCAAAAGGGGGGGCTTACTTACTTTACTTTTCCTGACGCTGAGTCATCCTATTCAAATTTAGCTATGCTAATCGAACAGGAAAAGTTTTCAGATGATATGGACCCCCAAGAGATGGACGAGAACCTCCAATTGCTTAGGGGTCGCACTCTGTCCCGCTTGGTGGACGAAATCTTCTCTCCTTCCCGGCGAAGGGGGGACCAGAAAACGCCTTTCGTTTTCCCCCCTTCGTCGGCCCTTGCCGCCTTCCTTAACAAGCCCTCGAGCCTCCTTTGCGCCGCCTTCTTCATAGAAGCCGCCGGGTTGACCCCGAAGGCCGAATTCTATGGTAGAGAATGCTTTAATAAGAATTTGGCCATGAGAGACCTTATTAAGTATTGCAAAAGAAAGGGCCTGCTGATAGAGCTGGGCGGGGAGGCGAGAGGGATCAGAGGTCCGTCCCACTATTCAGTCAAAGATCCACGAGCCAATCGATTAGAAAAGAACTTCCCTTGAACTGAAAGCAGGAACTCCCACTCTTCAATCAATCACTTTCCTTTCACTTCCACGCATGCAAGGGCCTGACCGACCTCAGGCAGGAGGCTAGCTGCTGAACGAAAACACTCCCTATCCTACACTCGCCTGCTTTAGTCTCTCTTTCCGGGAAGAGTTGTAGTCACTCAAGTGACAAACCTTCCAACTAGTCCGTTCCATCGGTCTTAGATCTTTGCTTTGTAGAACCTCTTTTTCGGACGTGAAGGGATTTCCTCCTCTTCTATTAAAGGACTAGACAGCCAAGGCAGGGAAGAAAGCTAGCTAAGGCAGGCAAAGGTAAGTAAGTTAATGCCAGTAGTCTTTTCTTAAAGCTGAAAGCGGAAAGCCAAGCAAGAAAGTTCAACGGTTCTTCGGCCTACCACCTTTCTTTTTCAAGGTTGAGCTTGTTCAATGGAAGCTAATGCTATGCTGCCCTTCCCTTGTTCAAGAGAAGGCGAGGACTTTCTTTTAGCTACCGGCCCAAACAAAAGAGATTAGCCTCTTGATCGATCGATTGATTGGATTGCAGTACGAAGGGGTATTCTTTTCTTTGTCTCGAGAGGGAGAGAAGAAAGATATGACAGCCAAAGCTTCATGCTCACTTATTCACTAGATTCCAAAGCATGCCAAACCTAAATGCCATTAGCTGAATGCGTACTTCATGCCAAGCAAGCTTTCATTTAGTGAACGCTTTCAAGCCCAGTTGAAGATTTCCGAGCATTGCACTTAGTCAGTCCAGCTTGCAGCTGATTCAGCTACTTTGCCTTCCTACTACTCTTCTTCTAGCAGCCCTTTCTCCTCTACCGAAGGAAGGAACTCGGCCCATTCCATTTGTGCTTTCAGCAAGTAGGCGACGCGAGTCTATGGTTTCTATGTTTCAATCGGGTACCAATTGCTTGGATGCGTTTGAAAGCCTTGAGATGACTTGAAGAAAAGATTCTTTCTAGGTTTGTCTTGTGTCAGCACCTTGTGATCTTTGAGAAGATCATTACGAGCCCTCTCCTAGAATGTTTTTGTAGATTCCGAAAATTCCACGGTGGATCAGGATGAGTATGTCCTGGATTCCCGGATTCATTCTCATCCTGGAGCTTCTGCTCTCCTCCGGGGAGGGGTTTTTATAGATAGAGAGGTGAGTCGAGGGTAGCCCCTTTACTGTCACTATCTTTTTTCTATCTTTTATTTATGAGTCAGCTTCAATAGATAGCGTAGGGTAGATGCAAGATGCTTTCGGGTCGGAAATAGAAGATCTGGATTAGATCCCTTCTCGATAGCTTTAGTCAGAGCTCATCCCTCGAAAAAGGGAGTAGTGAGATGAGAAAAGGGTGACTAGAATACGGAAATTCAACTAGTGAAGTCAGATCCAGTTCAGGGGAGTGCCTTCTTCTAATCATGGCAGTGTGGAACTAAAACTAAGACTCCCCAAAAGGGTATGGAGTAGGCGAGGTATAGCCCAACTGCCCCAATCTTCCTCTCCTGAGGAAAGGCTAAGCCTAATACCTTGACTTGCCTCTGCTAGCTCTCTAAGCTTTCTCTCTATCTTCCTGTTGTTACCTGTAGGTTTAGATCAATATAGAATATATAATAACCAATTATATCGATCATAAAAGTCCTTTTTCATGGTAGCTATAGGTTGCTATTTATAGGAGATGACCCTTCTAACTCCTTCTAAGAGCTTAGGGATTTTAAGATATTGGGCCTCTATTGCCCAGGTATGTTCCACTTAGTATTCTCCAGATTACATAGATGATGCTGACATGGCTATTTTACTTTAGTGCCCGTGTATTCAATAGTTCTTTCCATGGAAGGGCTTCTATAAGAGCTTCCATCTACTTCAACTTTTGATAGGGCTATGAGTTATCTAGCATTTCGAAATTTCCATGTCTAACCATTCAAAAGATATCATTTAGATATAACCAGTGTGATAATGGCGTCTTTTGTATTGCACTCCCAAATTTGGTATGCACTGATGCCATTATTTTAACCGTTGGATCTACATTAAAATGGAATTAATGGTGATAATACACTTACCTAAAACTTGTCAAGCTGGTTAATAGAAATATTTTATATATATATATATATATATATATATATATATATATTTTATAATTTGTAGAAGAAGTAGCTATAAAATGTAAAATTTATGTATATGTCCTTTTTTAATTTATGAAAATAGTTGTTATAAAACTGAATATTTATTCTTTAGTCCCTCCTAGTCCTAATATTTAGACATCTCCAAAGCATGCCTCCTCCTTCTTCTTTGTTTATAAGTCCCTTTTTAATTTATGGTCTTTGTTATTTTGCAAACCCCGTTGTACAATTCTGAGGTTTGCTTATTTTGCAAACCCAGCTACTGGGTCACACATGTAACTGTAGGTCAAAGAGAGCTACAGAGAGAGAGGGCTAAAAGAAAATTGAAAACCAAAGAAAGCAATAAAAAAAAATAACAAAATGAAATGAAATAACAAATTAGATGGTATCAGACATTAACAACTGAAAAGGAAGGTCAGTAAGAAAAAAAAAACACTGAGGGGGGGAAGACCTTTGGTCCTTCAAATGCGCAGCAACGTTGGCTTCATTCTTCAGTAACCCTAGCTCAAAGAAAGCTACCGAAAAAAGAAAATCAACGCTAGATCTATATACCAAAATGTGAAAAAAATTGAAGAGAAGGCTAGATATAACAACAGAGAGAGCCGCAGATCTGTTCTGCAGATGTGTCCAGCAACGATGACAGACGCTTGAAGATGCAGTGGCTAACGGGTCCCAATGTGGCTCACCCTTGAGATGCTAGAAGAAGATGGTGTTGGCTTTTATCTGAGCTTTGAGTTTGAATCTCAAAGCTGGCTTCATTCTTTGCTCATTTTAGTTTGGTAAAAGACAATAATGAAATATTTGCAAAAAAAAAAAAAAAAACCTGCAACCCATCTTATTTACTAATCAGTCCCACAATGACTAATCATACTACCAGGTCACCAATGGAGTGCGCACCTCAAAGGCATGAAGTGCACCATAAAAGGCGCTGTGTGATAAAGCTATACAATTTAATACACAATGCTCATAAATATGCACGCTCTAAACAGTAGGTAGGAACTCAGTCCAACTAATCAAAGATGAGACTAGAGATCCAGGTTATATCAGCTAGGAACTCATCAAAGAAAAACAATTCTAAATGTTTAAAATAGAACAGTCCTCACCAAGAACCACATTCTGACACTAAGATTTCTACAGTGGTGTATATGAGTATTTTCTCACATACATCACCTCACACTTGATTCACATTCCTTGATATTTAAGAAGCCCGAAAGGTTGGTGTCTGAAAATCTTCATCCCAATCAATGGTCCGGAACTGGACTTTTGTCGAAAACTGCCATGAGCTCAATGAAAATTGCTTATCCATTCAGTTGAGTATATTCATTGTCTACTCTACTACTACCACACTCTACCAGAGCTTTTTCTTTGAGCTCCCTAACATATCTCCACACATAATTCAGACCAACAAGAAGCTCAGTAATTATTGCTTCTGTTTTTTCTTGATTTGCAAAGTAAAGGGTTTGTACCAGAAGCACATTTGTCCGGGAAACAAAGCTATGCTGCTCATAACTTCTCTCAGATTGCCATCTTATCATGTTGTGAGCAAGTGGTGCCAACCATTCTAATATGGTCGTCATTGCTTCAGTCCATTCATCTGCTAGACTTGTGTCATAGACTGCTGATGCCATGGCCTTGCTATATGGCTTTAGCTTGGCCCTAAGAGCAGCTCTTACACGTCTGGGTAACATGTTGTACAGATCATCTCTTGCATCAAGACCAATCAAGTATGGAGAAGCTGCTAGTTTCTCAATCACAATGATAACATTTGCATAGTGCAGTGCTAAAGAAGCAGCACCAAGGGATTCAGACGGAGGCTTTAACCTGCATAGAGAACCGAAGACGGGTTTTGTAGAATGAACTACTTTTCTAGGAGCAAGAAGGTTTGAATTAGCATCTTTGACATTCCGATTCCCCGAATGAACATCATTCAGGCTTGAGTGGCAGGCGGTGACAGAGGAACTGTCTTCAGCCAAACATCCTTTGACAGGCCCTACTTGAGTCACTCGATTGAGTCTTGTGTGAACTTCCTTCCCACCTATGGGGGTTGAGTGGCCATAAAACTTCCAAAACTTGCTTTTTTTATTTGTTCCACTATCCGGGACTGGATTTTTCAAATTTCTTCCAAGAGGACCTGAAAAAAAATTGGCACCTCTATACTTTCCCGAAATTGGGCCTGACTTTGTGGATGAGTCACCAAGAGGACCTGAACGAAAAATGCTACCTTTTTTTGTTTTAACATTTGGACCTGATTTAGCAGTGAAAGCACCAAGGGGTCCTGAAGCAAATCGGGCAGCATTATTCTCGGATGGATGGACTGAAGATTGCAATAATTCAGAAACCGATTGACTGCTATGAATGTAATCAGATTTTGAAACACTTGAATTCTTGGCTTTACCAACATCTATTATTTCTTGAATTCCAAATACATTATTGATCCTACTGAATATTGTGAATACAGATCTTGCTAAAAGATGTACAGTGTAATCATAAGTCCTGTTCCACAGAGAATTATCCTTTAAGTTCTTCACCTCCACCCTCTTCCATGCAACCCTCTTCTGATAGTCAACTACATTTGGCCCATCTGACTCACCATAATCCTTCATTCTCCTAAGAGTTTGCTCAAGATCAGCAAGCACTTCCATCTCTTGATACAAACTTGCATTAGTTGATATAAACTTTTCCATCCTTTTAACCTTTTTTTCCATTTTCTTGCTGGTGAATTCCCACCCATATGGATCAACACCTAGAGTGATAAACTCATCAAAGGCATTCTCAAAACCCTTCAAACTCGGATCGCTGCATTTCTTCCCCAGCTTAGCCACAGATTCAGCCACATGTGCCATATTCTCAAGCATCTCTACACTGATTAAACGTACAATGAAATTTTCATCATCTGAAACAAGCTTTCTTATACCCAATGAATTTGTGATCTCCTCTCTCAACCTAGCCACCTGTTTATCATTCAAAGTCTGCCACAAATTAACAAGCTTGGACATCAAGCTCGCAACTTCAAATGCTAATACTCCAATCACCACCTTCTCAGGATTAGTATCATTCTTCCGTGGAGTCTTCCATAGGTTTCGAAACCATGATTCAGCAACCATTGTTTACCTAAGAATAGTAAAAAACAAATGCTCTTTAAGACAAGTCCTTGGTCATAGCTCTGTGGTACTCGCAAATAAAACACAAAATATGATTGTTAAAATGGACACTAAATATCCAGTTACCAGATAAATTTCAACCTGTATCAAATTTTTTATGGTCAGTGTAAAATCTCATCTCAAAAGTACTAAAGGAAGCTATTACACACTGAACTGGATTTCTCATAATTTGTGAAACAAAATATTTTTAAAGGAACCTATTATACACTGTACTTGATCTTTCCTTTTACTAGCTTCTTTTTGCTATTTTGTGCCACGGCAGGAGAAGAAGGGATGGGGAAAATTGAGCTTGAAGTACTTAACCTATGAAGCACTGACACAAACACGGAGTCCGGACACGACATGGACACGAACAATGTCCAAAATATAGGACACTGCGACACCGCTATATATATATATATATATATATATATATATATATATATATATATTTGTGTGTGTAAAATCAAATAAAATTAAATATGAGCATCGTTTTAAAAGATCCAAATTGAGAATCAAGATTTATATATTCATCATATCAAAATAACTAGTTAAGTATTACTACACTACATTTTTTCCTATGATAATGAGTCTCACAAGAAAATAATAAGAGACATCATTATACAATTTGAGCACTTTATTTCTTTACAAAAAGATTCTTACATAAGAAGATAAACTATATTTTTCACCTTTAAACTATCCATGTACAACCAAAAAATTTTCAAGAGTGTCCTTTTAGGTGTCCAACCACATAGAAGTGTCGGCTAGGTGTCCAACCCGTGTTGGAGCTGGAAAAATTAATTTTTTAATTGGACACCTAACAAGAAGTGTCGGACACTCCCAAAGGCAAGAGTGTCCATGCTTCATTAACTTTGGCCTAGTACATACTGGTTTGTTTCTATTAATGCATGATGCATAAAATAGACTACCATGACATCTTCCAACCATGCCAAACTATTCCAGGCATTATGCTTTGAAAATCAGTTATATCATCTACTGTAGTTTTGAAAATTTCGCATGTTTCAAGTTCAACAATAGATGATATGGGAACTAAAAACACCTGTTTCCTCTTGCAAACCAGTCTATCTTTGCTCCTCTTTGTTTTGTTTTGCATTTTTATTTTTTGGGTCTTTGCCCAGGTATCTCCACACCATTTGGGTGTGAGACAGATCTTTTTTGGGATATTGAGGCTGCCTTTTCACAGCAATGCATTTTTGCAGGCTCAAACCCCTAACATTGGAAAGGCTCTTCAACAGCTTAACTCAAGCTTGCTTGCCATTTGAGCCGCAACCTGTTGGTTGCTACGCTTTGATTTTATATGGTGATTTTTTTTCCCCATGTTAAGCATTTTGATGCAATGGATAGATGGGGCTTAGTAAACTATCACATCATCTTATAGCTTAATGATTTAATTACCAATTTTCCTCCATTTGGGAATATTTGGCAAAATCTAGCAAAAGAAATCTACTAAAAGTTTGAAATGCATATCTTTATATGAAGATTGGAAAAGTGATAATATATCAATAAGCAATTCTGTTGAGGATTGAATTAAATGGAGTTATAATTCTCTGTAAGTTCTTAACTTTCACTTGAAACAGTAGTTCTAAAAGTTCAACTTAATCTGGGATTAGTAATATTTTTGTATGGTTACCCTCCCCTAGCATAACCCACACTGATAGACCAAAAAATAAAATATTAGAGGAAGAATAACTTTTTTAATAAAAAGGAAAAGGGGAAAATACTCTCTCCATTTCACATGATTTTACCTATGCATATAATTCTAAAAAAATTATTAATTCCTTGCATCAACTCTTCAAAGAGGGTGAGTCCTGACGCAACAGTAAGGTGCTGCCTTGTAACCTGGAGGTCACGGGTTCAAATCCTAGAAATAGCCTCTCCGCCTACGAGAGTAAGGCTGCGTACATCTACTCTCCCCAGACCCCACTAGGTGGGAGCCTCGTGCACTGGGCCGTCCTTTTTGCATCAACTCTTCAACAGCAAACCAGTATAAACTGGCTCTGGTGCCTAAATATTCCAGTATAATTAAAAAAGATAATGTTTATAATCCTCCTTGCTCTTCCTTTTGGTTCTTTCTTATAGATACAAAGGCAAAATTCAGAAGCAATAAGGGACTAAAAATTTCTTTTCGGGTAAATATTGCTGAACAATATATATTGAAAAAAAAAAAAAACTAAGTAACATGACACAAACCAAAATCTGGGAGATTCTAGTGTCACTTTTATCCCCCTCCTTTCTGTATCTACTCATTGAATAAATAAATAATAATTAACTAAAATTACAAGTTGAAAGGAATATACTTTTTGGGGGATAAAAAGTTCCATACCAATTCTCACTGCAATTACAAGTTGAAAGGAATATGCGTAAAATAACACAAACCCAACAACCCATAATTATTCACATTAAATCAGCAAAACCCAGATTCCAAAAACCTTTATTCTCCATGGCAAAGAATAAAAAACACGACTTTACTTTCTCTTTGCTACTACTTATGCATCTACTTTACATCAACCACTTCACTAAGTTGTAGCTTCACTTAGGCCAAAAAAATCCATTAGCTAAAACACAAATCTTAACACCCATTAAAGGGGATTGCATAAAGAATAAATCACAAACAAAAAAGAAAAAAAGAAACGCAACAGAGTACAAATGTACAATCAAAGCAGAAGAAACAACATGAAGCACAATGAAAGCTTATAGGGAAGACCCAGAAACTCACCGATCACAAAAAGAAGGACTTGCCCACGAATCCTTCAGCTGAGAGCCAACCAAGCAGTGGAAAATGGGAACTGTGAGAAAGTATATAGAAGCTGTGCAGCGGATGGAAAAGAAGTGGCAATTGCAAAGAAAGAGAGAGAAAGCGAGTGAATTAGAAATAAGAAAAAGAAATTAAAGAAATATCCGAATTTTTATTGACTTATTTTTCTATTCCCCAGCCAACACGGTTTTATTTTTTGCCAATCAGTAATTAAGGAAAAAAATATAAGTAAATTTTTATTAAACAAATAATATATTTGAAGTATTAAAAAGTGGTGTGTTTTTTATTTGAGTTTAATTATTATATATTGTCAGTATAAATTTTTTTTTTATATTGATAACTAATCAGAAATTATGGTGTATGTGACTTTTAAGGTAGTTAGAATAAGAATCAAATAATTTAGCTTATGTGATAAATTCTGATTGATTGTCTGTATAAAAAATCTGTACACTGATAATATATACCAATTAAATCCTTTTTATTTTGATAAAAAAATTGGCGTGTTTAACTACCTTGTAAAAACTTGCTATTTTTTAATGTTTTAATCAATGCTTCTATAGCATGATTAGCAAGATACTTTATCTATTTATTAAGTTTTTACTAACAATAAATGTTGAATTTATTAAGAAATAAAATAAATTATTCAATATATTTAAAAATTTTAATTTTTTATTTATATAACCTTTTTTATGTTAATATTTTTAATAAGCACCTTTTAGTAAAATCTTTTATTATGTTTCTTCCCCTTTTGGTTTTTAATTTAATATTGTTTTATGATGTCTTCTAGCATGAAGGACCTTGCAATGTGATTATGTGATACATCGATGTATCATAAGTTTTAGCAGTTAGATATAATATTAAGACAAAATTATTTTTTTGGTCCCTTATTTTAATTATTTTTTTTATTTTAGTCCTTTAAATTTTGTTTGTGACAAATAAATTCCCTATGTTTATAAACATTAATAATATTGACCTAAACATTAGTAAACATCGTCTCAAACTATCCTACGTGTTTGTTAAGTATCTAGCATGATGCAGGCGTGCTGCTGGCTTAGTAACTTGATCAAACCGACGTTGTTTTGACGACTTCAGATCGATATCCAAGTAAGATAGATGTAAACCAAGTTTTGTAACCATAGTTATAAGGAAGAATATTAAGAACCATGAACTCTAAGTCACCATTTAAGGGGGAGGAAGATAATCCATACACCTCCAAGGGTAACAACCAAGTCACCAGCCACTTAATATGTCTAGTTATGAACTTAACGGACACGTTTAACGGAATTGAATGGATAGTAACACTTTGATCAATATTATTAACGTTGATAATCATAAGGGACTAATTTGTTATAAAAAAAATTAAGGGATCAAATTGAACAAAATAATTAATTTAAAAGACCAAAAATATAATTTTGCCTAACTCAACGATCTAGACTTGGTGGTAAAAAAAAAAAAAAAATTAACCTTGAACCGATAATAAAGGTAGCAAAAAAAATGAGAATGACATTTTTGTCCTTTGTCCCTCCCACCCCACTGTCCCAACCATCCCACCGTCGACCGGATCTGTCTCGTCACCGTCCATTGCTATCATCATACTACAGCCGCACCTCTTTTGCACCCACTGCTAGATATGTCCCGTCTTATTGCCCACCATCAACAATGGCAAAAACGAGAACATGAAGGCAACGCAACCCAAATCTCTCCAGTAACAGCGGCTGTCGCGGAATCTGCACAAGCTCCTATCAGCAGAAACCTAGATCTATCTAGTAATGCCGGCGGTTGTCCAGTAACCCAGATCAATGGCAAAATCTCACATCGACGGTTGCCTTGAACATGCGATGAGGGAAGAGAGATGGCAGATGAAGAGGCTGAGTTCGAATCCCATGCCCAAGGCACCGAAAAAGCGGTTGATTGCGGAGATTCTCACTGTGACGCTGCCAATTGATGCCGATACGGGTGAGGTGGTGGTGGAGGTTGATGAAGAAGAGGAAGACGAAATGAATGAGAAGGAAGAAGAGACATTATCTAGATATGGTGGTGCTGCAATTATGAGGAAGAATAGTACGACGAAAAATGTGAAATGGAAAAAAAGAAAGTTATGAAGAAGATAGGCAAGGTGGGAAAGCATGGTGTTGTGCTTAACCATTTTTACCCCCATCCTTCACCTAGCGGAGATCGACCTGGTAGATATGGACATCGTGGTGGAGGATGACGGTGGTGTTGGATTGGGATCTAGTGAGGTGGAGGTTGATGAAGTGGTAGCTATCGATGAGAGAACGAAGTGAGTTGGAGGCGAAGGAGAATGGTGCGACCGCGATTGGATCTGGTGGTTGCGACTCCAGATGCATAACTAGTCATGCTAGATGGTGGAGGAGGGGAAGGGGCAGCGGGGTGGAGATGAGGTAAAATTGAAAATTTTCCAAAATAAAGAACATAAAAATCAAAAATCAAAAACTTACTATTATGGGTCAATTTAGTCGTATATGGATGTACCACAATGCACAAAGCTTCATGTTAGAAGCCCTTTTTATAGTTTAATAATTTTTATTTTGAACTTTGACTTTTTTTTTTCTTTAATATTGTAAGTTGAAATGAAAGGTGTCATGATTTTCAAAGACTATGAAGTTAAGACTTAAGATGAAAGAAGTTTTCTTGGTTTCAATATGGTGTGCACTTTTAGTATCCTTCTATTGGAACCATGACCCCTCAAAGTTTTGATGTTAACAAAAAGATTAAATTAGATGTACAAAGAGTTTTATGCACTAATGAATCTATCCTAAGTGTGCAAGTATAAAAGTCCAAAGACTTAAGATCAATAAAGTCTATCATTTGTTTAAACAAAACGATTAGTGGACTCAGGCTATGTACTATGATCTTATTTTAAAAGCAAACTAGCGTGAGTCCAATGACTCATCTAGTCACGAGAAGCTTTCATGCTTAAACGTCCATTGTTTATAATATTTTACTTTGGTTATTGGACTAATGTTTTTAAGCACGCATTTGTTAAATGCAATATTTCAAAATATTGTCTATCATGTAAAATTTCTCTCTGAAACATAATACCTTCAAACTAATAAATGCTGATTTGTTCATGACACAAATTGAATCAACTAAGTTGACTCTACTGAAGAAGGAAAGACAAAAGGCAACTTTCGAGTACAACACAAAAGTGTCAGTTCTACGGACCTTTACATCAAATGCTCATCAAAACCACTCTTTACCTTCATTGAAGAAAGAAGAATGTTGAAGAGTAGAAGCTCTATAAATATCCCAAGCTTCGAAGAAACAAAGTCACCATAACTACAACGATCTACAAGCAATCAAAGCAATTCAAAATCTCACAAGCTTTCTTTGAACTTATTATATTTTGGCTTAATTGCACTTTTAGTCTTCCTGCTATAAGCCATGCGCGATTTTGGTCTCTAAAGTTTTTTTGTGTGCACATTTGGTCCCTCTATTTTTTCAATGTTGCAAATTCAGTCCTTCCATCCAATGTCCATTAATTTTTCAATGATTAACAGGGAAGAATAACTGCTCTAAGCGCATAAAATCTCTGGTTGAGCTTCTATGGTATAAGATCTATGGTGGAACCAAAAAAAGGTCCTGAAAAGAAGGGACAAAACCAGTAAATGACATAAATGAATCATTGAATCATCGTGAATTGGAGAGCCAGATGAAGGAGAACTTCAACCAGAGGTTTTGTGCACTTAGGGGAGTGCTTCCTTTATGGTGATCATTGAAAAAATTAACAGACATTGGACGGAAGGACCAAATGTGCAACATTTAAAAAATTGGGGGACCAATAATGCATAAAAAACACTATAGGGACCAAAACTGCACATGATCAATAATAGAGGGACCAAAAATGAAATTAAGTCTTATATTTTATATTCACTCTCTCCTAGTGTGGTTGCTTTGCCTGTTGTGTGGGAATTTCCATAAGTGTTTCCCGATGACGTTCCCGGACTGCTGCCAGAAAGAGAAGTGGAGTTTGCTATAGACTTTGTACCCGGGACTAGGCCTATTTTGATAGTGCCATATCAGATGTCTCGAGTTCAGTTGGTGGAGCTTAAGAAGCAGCTAGACGAGATGCTGGCAAGGAGTTTATAAGACCTAGTGCATCTCCATGGGGAGCGCTGGTACTGTTTGTGAAGAAGAAGGAGCGGAGCTCAAGGCTGTGTTTGGACTATCATCAACTGAATAAAGTGACGATAAAGAATAAGTACCCATTGCCGAGGATAGACGATTTGATGGACCAGTAGAAAGGAGCAGTTGTGTTTTCATAGATCGATCTACAATCTGGTTACCATGAAATCTAAGTGAAGAAGGGGGATGTGCCGAAGACTGCTTTTCGGAGTCGGTATGGTCATTACAAGTATTTAGTTATGTCTTTTGGTGTGACTAATGCTCCGGCTGTGTTTATGGATTATATGAACATGATCTTCCGACCGTTCCTTGACAAATTTGTTGTCATGTTTATCGATGACATTCTTATCTACTTTTCGAGTAAAGAGGAACACCAAGAGCATCTTCGTGTGGTGCTGCAAGTGTTGAAGGATAGACAGGTTTATGCTAAACTGTCAAACTGCGAGTTTTGGTTAGAGGAATTATAGTTTCTAGGCCATGTGATCAGCAAAGATGGAATTGCAGTGGATCCTGCGAAGGTCGAGGTTGTAGTTAGTTGGGAAAGCCCTAAGTCTGTAAGCGAGGTGAAAAGCTTTCTTGGTTTAGCGGGCTACTATTAAAGGTTTATAGAAAGATTATCTAAGATTGCGTTACCAATGACGCAGTTGACAAGAAAAAGGAAGACGTTCGAGTGGTCAGAGGCCTGTGAGCAGAGTTTTCAGGAGCTAAAGAGGAGGTTGAACACATCGCCAGTGTTAGATCTTCCAGGTCCTTTAGGACGATTTGACCTGTGATGCGTCTTATCAAGATTTTGGTTGTGTGCTCATGCAAGAAGGTAAATGTCAATAAATTCTAACTTGATACCTTCTTTGATTCATTTCTCATCTAAAATATTACAAGGTCATTTAAAACTAATAAAAGCACATTAAATCTAATTGCTATTTTTTACAGCCTAAATCAGAAATCCTTATTTTATACAATAAATAGGTTGATTCTAATCCTGATATTCAACCCATATAATAGGAAACAATAATGATTAGAGATTCTCTGTCTAACACCCCAGTCAAATTAATGCGGTTGATCAAGAAGCATCAATTTGCTAAGTAGAAACTAATGACGCGGTCATGGGACGACTTTAGTTAATATATCTGCAAGTTGATTTTGGGAGGCAACATGGGGAAGAGAAATAACATGATCATCAAGAGCCTCCCGAATGGAGTGACTGTCCACCTCAATATGCTTAGTACGCTCATGAAAGACCTAATTGGCAGTAATCTGAATGACACTAGTGTTGTCAGTGTAGAGAGGTGCGGGACTGTTTTGAGGAACACGACACCAACAAGCCACGAAGCCAAATAATCTCAGAACAAGTTATAGACATAGCTCTATATTCATACTTAGTGGATGACTTGGAAACTCGGGCCTGCTTTTTACTCTTCCAAGAAATCAGAGCAGGACCGAGGAACATGCACCAACCAGAAACAGACCTTCGTGTACCGGGGCATCCTGCCCAATCCGCATAACTATAGGCAAGCAAGGTAAGAGATGTACTTGCTGGAGAAAATAGACCCCGATGAGAAGTACCTTTCAAGTAACGAATTATACGGCGAACAATTGCCATGTGAAGATGACGAGGAGGATGCATAAACTGACTGCCTTGCTGAACCGCAAAGGAAATATCAGGTCGTGTAAGAGTCAAATAGTTAAGACTTCCCACAAATTGACGATACAGCAAAGGATCAGGCAAAAGATCACCCTCATCACGACGATATTTGACATTAACTTCGATAGGAGTATCAACTGGTACAACATATTGAAGTCCATCCAGAGAAATTAAATCTGCAGTATATTTGTGCTGATTGAGAAAGATACCCTTGGAGTTAGAGCGGACCTCAAGACCCAAAAAATAATAAAGACAACCAAGATCCTTCATATGAAAGGAAGCTTGGAGCTGCTGTTTAAGTTTGTCTATGGATGCCTGATCGGACCTCGTAATGACCATGTCATCAACATAAATGAGAAGAAGAACGATGCCTACGAGCGTATGCTGAATGAACAAGGATGAATCATGCATATTGACTTTGAGTAAAAGAAAATCCAAGAAGAGTAGATAATATTTTCTCAAACCATGCCCGAGGAGCTTGTCGCAATCCATATAAGGATCGTTTGAGTTTAAACACACCTTGAGAAGAGAAGAACAAACCTGGTGGGGGGTCATATAGATATCTTATGTCAGGTCTCCATGAAGGAAAGCGTTTTTCACATCCATTTGATGTAACTACCAGTTTCTGGAAGCAACAATAGAGAGGATAGTTCTAATAGTAGTCATCTTAGCCACGGGGGCGAATGTCTCATCATAATCCACTTCATATTCTTGTTTGTTACCTAAAGCAACTAATTGTGCCTTGAAACGATTTAGAGAACCATCCAAATTTAGCTTCACAGAGTACACCCATTTGCAAGCAATGGGTTTGACATCCGCCAGGCAAGGAACAATATCCAAGGTAAATTTCTCCTGGAGTGCCTGCAGCTCATCCTGCATTGATTTTACCCATCTCGAGTCTTTAGCTGCTTGAGAATAATATGTAGGAATAGATATCCCAGATAAAGTAGCTGTAAGAGAAGTAGGTTCGACTCCATACCTATTTGGTGGACGAATAGTCCTGTTGGAGCGATGTGGTGCTATTTGTGGAGGATCAGGTGGTGGGACAACATCGATAGGGGCGCATCATGCAAGCGTCTGATAAAGAACTTTCATGGTTTCCATCGTTGTGTAGGGCAATGAACCTCGGGAAAATAAGAAAAGAGACAAAATCAATAGAGCCAGATGAATCCCCTTGAAAGAAATACTGATGATCAAAGAAATCCACATTTCTAGAGACATACAACTATTGGGCAGTAGCATCATAACATAAGAATATAACATCCGAAAAATCTTGTATCTGTATTTTTATCTATTTGTGTGAATAACTTGACTGAGAACACAATCTGATTAATAATAATCATAAAATAGTTAATAATTGGAAATTTGTAGGTTGAAAACGTGTTAATGTGCAAGTGTACACAATTGTAACAAGTAATAAAATGATAAGAGAGATCGTTCCCACGAGGATTTAATGGTATTTAGTTTGCAAGATTAAACCAATTGTTCTAAATAGTTAAGATCTCAAAAAGGGTGACAAGTAATTGTGGTGTGTGTGATCTAGTAACAAGATTAATGACAACAATAAAGCAATTAAATAAGGTCGGTGAACAGATATGGTAAGACAGCTATAGGTATGACTCCTTTGTAACTTCAAACTAATATCAGTTATGCTTCGGGATATGCTGCAGCATATGGCTCCAGGAAATTAAAGATATGTTTTCCAACACAAATAAAATAAGGTTCATTAAATGCTCATATTCCTATGCTCATATTAATTACACCCTCTTCAAATTAAGCATGTTCCAGCTAGCCTAAGGACTTGAAGATTATTCCTAATTCATTCAACTTTACTAACCTTCCAATTAGCAACTTAATCCTTATCTTTTAATCAAGTCCACCTACATTACCTTTCCAAGTTTCAGCAAGCTCAAGTTCTAACTATGCTGATCAGACTTAAAGAGAACACATCCAAAACAGCTTAAAAGAAAATGCATCAGCATATTTTCAACATAACTTCAACTAGAATTTCATTACAATTTTATCATACCCATAACTACAGCAAGTTTAGCTCATGATGAGCTTAAAAACACTAAGAGAAAGATATAAAATGGGGACTGAGTTCATTACAAAGAAAATGACAATATGGGAGACAGAAATGGAGGAGGTGCAGCTGCTGTCCCTTGTAGTAAAGTTGTCTGATGATGAAGATAAGGGAATGTTCCTTTTTTAGGGTAAAATCCTATTTCCTCTCTCCTCCACTTTTGGGCCCAAAAAGTTTAGTACACTTTTGTCCTAGCCCAAATCCCTAGTACAGCAATGGTAGAGTCCAAAGCCACGTGTATAACACCTCAATTTTCACTGCTTTGAGTCATAGTGGCAAAGTTGTAAATATCAAGATATTTTGGAGAAGTAATCATGACTACTTTAGAAAAGTAATCATGATATGGATGACTCATGGTGGTGAGTCATGGTGGAGTAATCATGATAGTGATGAGTGATGGTGATGACTCATCCGCTGACTCATCACATTCAGGAACCACGTTTCTCGTCCGGTGTTTGATTTTACCCCTATGTATCTACTTTTTGGATACAACATAGATATTGTTTTACTCTACATTTCTGGTAGAGAATTATGGTCAAGGTTTGGGTTGACGATTCAAACGAAACGCGGTCCGCATAGGAGACTACGAGAACCGGTAACGGATAAGCATAAGGTCGCTTTCACCTTATCCTTATCCATTAGTCATAATGACATGAGTGACTCACCTAGGTGAGTCACCACGCGAATGATGGCCAAGGGTGAGTCACATGGGTGACTCACCATAGTAATAATTATGGTGTGGAAATTACAATTTTGCCCTTAAGAGGAAATGACAATTTTGCCCTTCAGTGTTTTTGTCTCAATCTTATCCTTCTTTCACATATGTTCCACGCCCTTCACATATATATTTTCACTCTCATATTTCTTTCTCCTTCACTTTATTTTCAAGTTCAAGTGTTCAAGTTCTAGTAGAACTTTTGATACAATTCCAACTTTGTTCTTAGGTGAAGTTACTTTTCTACCCTTAAATGATAATTATCATATCCTTATCCTTTCTTTTTATATGGGCCACGAAATTTCCTCTTTCATTCTCCTTCTCACATTTCATTCTTAACCTTTAAGTATTCAAGTTAATTTTGATAGAATTCCAATTTTGTTCTTAAGGAAAATTATCCTTTCTAACATTAAGTCTATCCTATCCTTTTCTTTCTATCCTTATCCTTTTCTACCATATCCTTATCCTCATCCTTTTCTCCTATATATATATATATATATAACTCATGCCCTCCCTCTCTTCTTCTTCTTCTCTCACTTTTCTTTCTTCATCAACTCCATCTCCACCTTCAATGCTTCAAGCTTCCACTTCATTTTCTCTACATTTCTTCAAGAGATCTTCAAGAACTTTGTGAAGCAAAGTTGCTCAACTTGATCTCCTTTATCATCTAAGAGGTAAAGATCTCATCTTTAAGCTCTATATCTTCATCTTTCTTCATTGAAACTTCATCTTTATTCATTGAAACTATATGTGTTCATGCTTGAACTTAAACTTCTAAAATTCATGAAAATTAGTAGAAGAATCATTTTGATGTCAAACCAATTTTCTTGATCTAGATTCATGATCTTCTATCATTAATCTAAGAGTTTGTAATCATAAGATCTCTCTAACCCATTTGGGGTAGAGAGGGCCAAATACCCTATAAAAGGAACCATGAAGTTTTGTTTCAATTTTACTTAAAGAAGTGTTGATTTGAGTTCTATCACACTTAAATGTCCTTGAATTCAATTGATTATGATCAAGAACCTTTCTTACCCTAAATTCCTAAGACATGGCCGAAACCTACTCTTGGGGAAATCTTGAGTTTTGTTTCAAATTCTTGAATCAAATGACTTACACTAGCTTCATCTATGCTTAAGGATCATTAATCCAAAAATTTGTCAAATTCTAACATTTCTAGCATTTTCTCTACCAAAGGGCCGAACCTTAGTTCCTATGACCTAGATAGATTTTGTTTGAGTTTACTAATCTTGATGATGAATTGTTGTGAAGGTTAAGATCGTGTTCAAGAACACTAGAGTGTGTACGATTATCCGGTGAAGGAATGAAATTGTAGCCTGGGGAAAGTGCTAGTGAGCTTGGGAGCTCGTGATCCTTGCTACAGGTAGGGAGAAGAAAGTGTTATCATCGGAAAAGCAAGCATAGTATAGTCTATATACATGTGTAGGGGAGCCTTAAACCCTACTAAGTCTATACCCTAAGCTAGATGACAATTATTGGATGGATGATTGATTGATATACTTGATGATTATGTGCTCTACGTGTTCTATATGAATTACTTGTGAATATGTGATCTATGTGTTCTATGTGATTTATATAATGCTCTACGCGAGTTAATTGTGATTACGTGTTCTATGTGCTTTATGTGAGCTATATGATTATATATCTAATTGATGATGTTGGCATGCTCATTATTGTAATACTTTGTTATTGTGATTGATTGGGTGTTTACGAATAAGCATATGATAAGATTGATGAGTATATGACAAGATTGATGAGCATATAATGATTTTGATAAGTATATGAGCATATGATGAAATTGATGAACATATGATGAGATTATGATATTGTGCGGGTTGATACCGTTGTGATTCTAATTATTACTGTGTGATTTTAATGGAGCTGTGGGCTCGTGGACTGTTGTGATTTTAATGGAGCTGTGGGCTCGTGGACTGTTGTGATTTGATGGGGCTGTGGGCTCGTGGACGCATGGCGTCATGATATTGATTTTAATGTTGATGCAAGGCATCGTGGTTATGGCTGAGTGCCTAGGTGTGAGGTTCCGGTATCAACCTGCAATGGATGATTGTACATGCATATCGTGCCGCATAAGAAACCCCTTCGGAGGGTGGCCCGATTGGGGGCGTTATTAAGAAACCCCTGATGCCGGGTCAGGGCGGTCCAAATGGGGACATTATTGAGAACCCTCGATTACGAGGCGGCCAAAATGGGGGCGTTATTATTGAGAAGCCCTCGATTCCGGGTCGAGGCGGTCCAAATGGGGACGTTATTGACACCCCTCCGAAGGGCGGTCCAATTTGGGACGTTATTGATCATTTTGAGGATGTCCAAGTGTGGACGTGAATTATTGATCTTGACGGGGATGTCCAATTGGGGACGTTATTAATCGGCCGACATACATACATGCATATAAGGATTAATATCTTTCCTTAGATGTTTGATCTGAGGGAAATATCTTGGAGATGGATGTGATGTATGCCTAGGGAAATGATTGTTTATTGTGTTATTTATTGTGTTGTATGATTTCTATATGTTATGTGATACATATATGTATGCCATGCTACTGCTCATTTTCCCATATATATGATGATGCATATTTCTTACTCCCTGTCTTTTCTATTTATGTCTTTTATATATATATGAAAAGACTTCGTGGAAGATCCAGCTACGGAGGAGTTGGATGATACTCTATACGAGACTGAGGCCGATGGACGAGCCTGAGGAATGTTGTCTTATGTTAACATCTTTTGATATAATTTTGTTTAAAGTTTGTACTGAGACACTCTACATGTAAATATTAATACTGTAGCCCGACTGATAGGGCAACTGATGTATATGATATACGTTTTATAGTTGCGTACTCTGATAAGTTGCTTGCATAAAGTTGTTTTACTTCCGCAAGCGCGAAATTTTCTGCTACGCTTCATCTTGATAAAGCACGCTAACGGTTATAATGCGATTACGGGTAGTTAATATATTAGTTTCTTTAATGAGATTATCCTACGTAAGTGGGTCATCTCATTATTATGGTATCAGAGCAGTTCGAGTCTAACATTGGACCGTGGAGTCAAGTGGACTGATTTCAATGGTTGATACCCGAGTTGTGTCAACTATATTGGGTTTTGGGTAGAGTGTCTGATGCGTGAGCTATCACAGTGTGATAACTATTCCTATTCATAAGACATATAATAGCAGTTACAGGAAGCTTCTTATGAATTGGAATTGATAGCTTCTTTTTACCGGAAGCTAGATGGTTAGAAGACGTGGTCGAGGAAGAGGAACACCAGTTGGAACTGGGGACTTCAATCATAATGGTGATACCTCGAGAACCGGAAGTGATGGAGAGCATAACGAAGTGATGAGGGCCATAAGAGATTTGGTCATTGCAATGCTGCAACGAACACAGCAGAATGTCCAGTATATGCAATGACAAGAAGAAGGGGACGCTAGACAACAACAACTGCATTAGATCGGAGGAGATGAGATGGTGGACAACGGACTGAGTGCTTTTATGAAAAGGAATCTTCCCCAATTTCATGGGAAATACACCCCAGAAGTTGCTGAACTGTGGTTACAAGAGATTGAGAAGATCTTTGTTACTTTCCATTGCAGAGAGGATAGAAAGGTCACATACGCTGTCTTTGTGATGCTGTTTCAGAAAGGAAACGATGCTAATAAAGGTAGTGGGTAAGTAGGAATCAGAACATTCGAGTTCTGACTATTACGGAATGTTATTTGTGACATTGGTGAAAATCAACCAGTTTAGATGGAGTTTGGAGAGGTACACAAGGTGAGAAGCTACTCCTTTGAAGAAGTGGTATATTCTAAGTGCGGGGACACCTTGTCTTGGGTTGCAAACCACCGAAGGTGGAGGCTGCAGTCCCTGACGTTCAAGCATCTAAGTTGAAGGCGAAAGGAAGAAGTTGTGTAGCGAATAAAGTGGAGGCTTCACCAACCAAAGGTTTACATGAGGATACATATCGGCTTCACCAACCGAAGGTTTACATGAGGGTACATATCTCATTAAAGGTAATCCCAATATTGTATTACCTACTCTAAGTCTGAGCCTTTTCTTTATATTCTCATGATGAGGTGTGACGATCAGCTTTTCTCATTTTGTCTATATTCTTGATTTGATTGTTGCCATTCCATTACAATCACTTTAGTTGATTTGATATTGTTTTGGTGATTCAATTTATGTCATTGTGGAAATGGACTGGTCATCTTTCAACTATGTCCTTTTAGTTCGTTCTAGTAAAACTCTGACTTTTCTAAAGTTGAGAATATTGGAAACATCGATGGTCAACCTAGTAATAAATCTTGAGAAGAAGGAACTCTAGTAGAGTTGTGATTGTGATTATGTAGCCGGCCATTCTCACAATCAAGACCCTATTGGAAATCCTTTTTGAGGTATTAGATCTCCTCTCATATTTGGTCAATTTTATTTTGTAACGTGAGACATTTATATATTTTCTTCTTCCTTATCATTTGTTAATGTCTTTCTTTACGACTTTCTCTTCCATTCACGAGATTGCGAGAGGCAAGTGGAACGACTTTAGACGATTCATCAGATCTTGTAAGAAGGATAGTAGTTTGCCAAGTGGGACAAGTGTGAGTTTTGTTGAGCAAGTTAAGTTGGGACAAATAATTGAAGGAATTGATGGAGCAGAGTAGGGCTTCTATGTTTAACATAGATGGCCATGGGATTATCTTGGATGGTTAAGTGTGCTGCCCTGTCTTGGATAAAGTTAGTCTCATCTATACGCATATCTACTACCGAATTTCGAGGACGAAATTCTTTTTAAGGGGGGTAGTAATGTAACACCCCAATTTTCACTGCTTTGAGTCACAGTGGCAAAGTTGTAAATATCAAGATATTTTGGAGAAGTAATCATGACTAATTTAGAAAAGTAATTATGATATGGATGACTCATGATGGTGAGTCATGGTGGAGAAATCATGATAGTGACGAGTCATGGTGGAGTAATCATGATAGAAAGTAATCATGATATGGATGACTCATGATGGTGAGTCATGGTGGAGTAATCATGATAGTGACGAGTCATGGTGATGACTCATCCGCTGACTCATCACATTCAGGAACCACGTTTCTCGTCCGGTGTTTGATTTTACCCCTATGTATCCACTTTTTGGATACAACACAGATATTGTTTTACTCTACATTACTGGTAGAGAATTATGGTCAAGGTTTGGGTTGACGATTCAAATGAAACCCAGTCCGCATACGAGACTACGGCAACCGGTAACGGATAAGCATAAGGTCGCTTTCACCTTATCCTTATCCATTAGTCATAATGACATGAGTGACTCACCTAGGTGAGTCACCATGCTAATGATGGCCACGGTTGAGTCACATGGGTGACTTACCATAGTAATAATTATTGTGTGGAAATTACAATTTTGCCCCTAAGAGGAAATGACAATTTTGCCCTTCAGTGTTTTTGTCTCAATCTTATCCTTCTTTCACATATGTTCCACGCCCTCCACATATATATTTTCAATCTCATATTTCTTTCTCTTTCACTTTTCTAATTGATGATGTTGGCATGCTCATTATTGTAATACTTTGTTATTGTGATTGATTGGATGTTTACGAATGAGCATATGATAAGATTGATGAGTATATGACAAGATTGATAAGCATATAATGAGTTTGATAAGCATATGAGCATATGATGAAATTGATGAACATATGATGAATTTATGATATTGTGCGGGTTGATATCGTTGTGATTCTAATTATTACTGTGTGATTTTAATGGAGCTGTGGGCTCGTGGACTGTTGTGATTTTAATGGAGCTGCGGCTCGTGGACTGTTGTGATTTGATGGGGCTGTGGGCTCGTGGACGCATGGCGTCATGATATTGCTTTTAATGTTGATGCAAGGCTTCGTGGTTATGGCTGAGTGCCTAGGTGTGAGGTTCCGGTATCAACCTGCAATGGATGATTGTACATGCATATCATGCCGCATAAGAAACCCCTTCGGAGGGCGGCCCGATTGGGGGCGTTATTAAGAAACCCTTGATGCCGGGTCAGGGCGGTCCAAATGGGGACGTTATTGAGAAACCCTCGATTACGAGGTGGCCCAAATGGGGGCGTTATTATTGAGAAACCCTCGATTCCGGGTCGAGGCGATCCAAATAGGGACGTTATTGACACCCCTCCGAAGGGCAGTCCAATTTGGGACGTTATTGATCATTTCGAGGATGTCCAAGTGTGGACGTGAATTATTGATCCCGACGGGGATGTCCAATTGGGGACGTTATTAATCGGCCGACATACATACATGCATATAAGGATTAATATCCTTCCTTAGAGGTTTGATTTGAGAGAAATATCTTGGAGATGGATGTGATGTATGCCTAGGGAAATGATTGTTTATTGTGTTATTTATTGTGTTGTATGATTTCTATATGTTATGTGATACATGTATGTATGCCATGCTACTGCTCCTTTTCCCATATATATGATGATGCATATTTCTTACTCCCTGTCTTTTCTATTTATGTCTTTTATATATATATGAAAAGACTTCGTGGAAGATCCAGCTGCGGAGGAGTTGGATGATACTCCATACGAGACTGAGGCCGATGGACGAGCCTGAGGAGTGTTGTCTTATGTTAACATCTTTTGCTATAATTTTGTTTAAAGTTTGTACTGAGACACTCTACATGTAAATATTAATACTGCAGCCCGACTGATAGGGCAACTGATGTATATGATATATGTTTTATAGTTGCGTACTCTGATAAGTTCCTTGCATAAAGTTGGTTTACTTCCGCAAGCGCGAAATTTTCTGCTACGCTTCATCTTGATAAAGCACGCTAACGGTTATAATGCGATTAAGGGTAGTTAATATATTAGGTTCTTTAATGGGATTATCCTACGTAAGTGGGGTCGTCTCAACGTATAAGCTCGCTGCCCGTCCGCTTAGGACATGTCATCAGGAGAGGGAAAATTGTAAGTTCTTGTCCTCCAAGGGGCACCCTCTGACTAGGAATGATGCAGCATATTTCAGAGCATTATTTCCATTTCAGAACCCAGTAAGCCAGAACCTGTTGTGCACCAGGCACACTTTGAAGCTCCAAAACTAATCAAAATAGTAAATTTTTCCTAATTACATATAAAAACTCTAAACTACTCAAAAACACTTACATCCTAAACACAAATAACTCAAAGACAACCAAAATTCAAGCTAGGAAAGCATAGATAACTCTCATTTCTAAGAGTGCTCCAAAATTCATATTTGAATTTCAGTTATGAGCTTAATGACCATAAGATATTGTTTTGTGCTTGATATGTTGTTTTGAGTCGGAACCGATAAAAATATTATTATTTTAATGGGGATCGCTTTACCTTGGGAAGCGTGCCAGGACCGAGGAGTAATCGGGCCCGGGGCCAGGAGGTTACTCTAGCCCAAAGTCGGGAGACGTTATGACTGCCTATTACGTTTCATGAGGCGATGTCACCTTGTTGTCAATTCATGACAACCTTTCAACTTTGTCAACTTTCCTTTTATAGAAAAAGCTAAACTATCTACATTTGGTTAATCTCATCACCTTTTACTATGGAAGCAACACATATGTACTTTCCTCCATCTTAACCCTGCATTTCCTTACAGATATTTCCATCAACTTTAACAAAAAATTTGGAGATAAACACCATAGGCCATTCGGCCATAAGCTCTCAAAAAACACTTATCCAACTTCATTGAACTTCTTCTAAAGATCAAACACACCATTTCTTAAGTTTTTGAGAAATCCTCTCTTCTCTCTCTTCACTCTCCATTTGGTTCTTCCTCATAATATACCAACCAAATTTCATTTTTCATTTCTAAGATCATACTTTACCTTGTCTTGGTCTAAGGATCAACTTTGATGAAGGAAGTTTCTTGATTTGGAGAAGTTTGTTCTTCAACCTCAAGAACATCATCCAAACCTTGAAGTTGTTCTTGTGTTGGTGAGCTTCTAAAACCTTGTTCCTTTCATTTCATTACTTATTATCTTGAGCAATCATCTTCTAGTTCTTTATTTCCATGAAACCAAGTTCAAGATCTTACATTTTCTTTCCCTTTAGGTTCAGCCACCTTGTGGTTTAAGGAGCTTGGAGTTTCTTTCACTAAAACCTCTTCACTAAAGGTATGTGGGAGTGAACCTCATCACGGCAAAATTGGTGGAGGATAAAAATGGTTGTTTTATGGTTTGTGTGGGTGAAACCCTAGCTTTGGTTCACTACTTTGTTGGTGAAGTTCTCTATGAGAACATATTTGTAATAAGGTTTATATGCTTATAATGTGTTTGTGATGATATATGCTTGGTTGGAAAAATGTTTTCATGTATGTTGAAAACCATACTTTGATATCTAGATCAAGTAAGGATTTATATATGATTGTTTATGGTTGAATGATGTATGATTATTGTTCATCATATTATTATGAGTATTTTGAGCTATTACTTAACATGCTGGTAAAGCAAAATCTTCACATCATTGTTAGTAGTAGGGTTCGGCCATTATAACTAGAAAAGGAGGAACATGAATTTGTTTCTGAATTTCAATGTTTATGAAAGTTAATAAGTGTTTTAGTAACTTGTGTTTCAAAAACAAACAAGGAGTAGTTTTGATCCAAAGATCAACTAGGGTTTCAGCTCCTTAGAGTTAGTATGATGTCACATTAACTTCAAAACAAAATCAATTTCATATTCAACCTTTAATATTATAATGAGAACCTTATCCTAAAGTTTTGATTTAATTGAATCATAGTTTGAAAACTAAATGAAATTCTATTCTTTTACGCTAACTTAGATCACGGTTTTACACTAAGTTAGAAAGGAAAACCCTTTTCAAAATTTATTGAATCACTTTACTTCAAGTAAGTAATTGATTTTTATAAATCAAATGAGTTTTCAATTAGAAAGGTTTTGGTTTACAAAGTCCTTAAATCAAGAGTTTTCAACTCAAGCGTAAAGTTTTTACGCACGAAAAACCCAAGTTAAGTAATTTACTTAGAGGAAAAGAAAGGAGATAATCAAGTACATGATATGGTGGAACAAGGCCATACACTATACCATTGATGACTTAGTTCATCAATGACTTCATAAGAATTAAGTGAATCAAGACTCATTTCATTAATTGAAACTCAAGGAACCTCTAACTTAGAAAGGATCAAATACTTATCTAAGAGTATTCTCAATCCTTATTCATAACACTTAGGCCTTGGGATATAAATTCATAAGACACCAACACAAACATCAAACGTTTTGGGTTGAAACAGTAGTTCGATGATGGACTGGTGATTCGGATCCAAGGATGTCGTTCAGCTGTTTTGATCTTGTGACGACTCGATCCTAGAGGGATCATGAGATTTACCTGCTGGGTAAAAGTTATAAAACGTTAACAACGTATATAGTTCCTAAGGAAGAGAATCTTAGGGAATCTTGAAGTTTATCAGGTGGATAAACATTACTTTATCGCATCTGTTTTTTTTGTAAGCATTGGCATTACATTGCATGAGTCCGTAAGGCCTTGAGCCTAGGAGATGATCTTACACCTTGATACTGGTGCGAATCTTACGATGACGTTTTAAATAGTCTTGGAGGTGTCAAGGTTGGAAAGGCTGACATGTGATCAGTTGATAGCTCTTCTGTATCGTGGCGACTCCGAGCAATACACTGATATCCTCGACTAGATGTCATACTTTTCATGTTTGGTGGGTATACAACTTATTTAAGCGCTTATGCAATAAGCTCTTTTTTAAATAAGCTAAAAACAACTTATTTTCATAAGCTTCTCTGACAAGCTTATGGAAATAAGCTAAAAACAGCTTATGAAAAGATCATAAACTATTTTCATAAACTATTTGTATAAGTTTAATTCCATAAGCTATTCTCATAAGCTCTCCATAAGCTCTTCCAAACGCACCTGTAGAGCGTTTTCGTAAAAGCCGGATACGTGCACACTACGAATGTCGTAGTATCTTGCTCATGGCTGGCATACACGGAACATGTCCTCCCATTCACTCTCTCTGACGTTTTGTTAGCTCCATGGAGTAAAGGTCAGAGTTTAACTGTAACATTTCGATTTTTCTGTAACTCTAATCGAGTTGGTTAATCTTGATTAGGGCTTTGATTGCTTGAGTGAATTGTTGTGTTAGTTTAAGACCTAGTTGGAAGCTTAGGAGTAGGCTTAAATCAGCTTTTAACTGCCTAAGGTGTTAAACGAGAAACTGGAGGAAGTCAAAAGTTTGGAAGGCTCTTCACAGCTGAGCAGAACGCTCAAGCGTGGGAAGGGTGCATGCCCTAGCGTGCCAACGCTCAAGCGTTGGCATGTTGCATGCTTAGGCGTGCTAAGTGTATTTTCCAACTGGTGTACTTCTTGACGCGTATGCTACATGTGTCAGGCCAGGGTGAAGGCGAAGTAGATGAGGCTCCACGCTCAAGTGTGGAGGAAACCCCACGCACAAGCATGCTGATGGTCCACGCTTTAGCGTTCTCATCAGGATGCTCCAAGTGAAATTTTCTCTTCACTTTCACTTTGACCATTCCTTCACCTCTAAATACGAAGTGCAGAGAGCTAGAGAGAAAGACTCTGAGATTTTAGATAGAGAAAGCTTGTTTTCAAGGCGATCGAAGTACCAGAACGCAGCTCCGACTGCACGGTTATGATTGCGACGAAGTTTTCTACAACTTTGGCGGATTGCTTTCTCGATTCGCCTAAGGTAAACTCAAATCCCTAACACGTGTTCTTCGTGGTTCTTAGAGTCTTTATCTTTCTTCTTCGATCTTTGAGCTTGCTATAGGGCTAACACTATTGTATCTATGTTGTGCTCGTAATTAGGGCAAAGTTCGTGTTCGTGAGCGTGCGAGTCGGAGGTGGAACTGCGGCTGTACCGAGGCTGTTCGTGGCTGTTAATGGCGCTGCAAGCTTGTTGGTGGAGCTCCGATGATCGTTTCAAAGTTCGCGCCAATTGTTCAGTGGGGAGAAAGAGTACTGCTGCTGTCGGGAAGGCAAGAGTAGCATAGATGTGTTTTTCTGTTGTGTGAAGGGATGCCCTAACCCTACTAGTGGTTGAGCCCCGATAAAGTACCTAAATCCTAGGTTTAGCATACTTTGGGCTATCACCGTTAAGTTTTAGAAACCCTAGGTTAGACAACTGTGATTGAGGATGATCTACTTCGTATGGCTGTATGGTGTTGGTTGCTGTTGTTGCAATCTGTATACGTGCCTGCATGTTACTTGGTATATGATATGCCTGTTATATGTTGTTGTTCGTAGTATTGTTGTTCTTGTGATGCTGTATGCTATGATATTGTGTTGTGGCGGAATGCCGGTTAGAATTAAGTTTGGCTGTGTGCAGTGTTTGTTATCAGGTTGATACCGTGGATGGTGCCATTGCTGTTATGCTACCTGTTTGAGGCTGTGGCCGTGTTGTTTGAGCTGTGGCTCGTAGGCGCGTGGCATCGAGGCTACGGCCGTGTTGATGCGGTGGCATCGTGTTGTTGCTGATTGAGTATTAGGTGTGAGATCCGGTATCAAGCCTGTTGAGGATGTTTGTTGCATATCGTCAGCTGCCAAGTGGCGAGGCCATATGACAGGTAGTATGGGCTGCCAGCGTCATACGAGGTTAGTAGTACCCGGGTGCGGGTACAGAAGGCGGAGGAGCGGTCAAGATTGTGACCTTGGGGATGTTGCCGGTTTCGGGAATAGTTTACAGTGATGGATGAGGTAGCTCTTATCCTGTCGTAACGCCCGATCCAGTCCAGTTTGCTCGACTAATCCTTGAGTTTTCCACGTTCCAACCTAACGTTTCGAGGCGACCAAGACACTCCGATTTCAGTGTGGAAGGGGGATGCACTCTTATTGGTCATGGCGAGCGGTTCGGTTTCTTGGACACGCTAACTCTGTTCCGACACAGAACCTGTTCCGCTGTGGACTTGTTCGGGTGTGGAACCGTTTCGGTGTGGAACTAGTTTGGGGAGTTTTCGGCTGACATGTTGTATGGGCTTAGTATCCCGGTCTAAAGGATTGATTTGAGTGTATGACTCATGGAGATGGATGTTTATTGCATGCGTTGTCTTGAGAGACGTTTGCTTGAGTATGGTAACTGCTATATTTGTTATACATGTTACTTGTCATATGCTGTTGTTTACTGCACTACTATCGTCGTTTCCATTTTGCTATGCACTGTTTTCTTATCTCCCTCTCATTCTTCTTGTTGTTTGGTTCTCAGTTCGCGTGGAGGCGAGGAGCCAACTGATGGACCCGATGGTACACTCTTTCATCATGTCAGTACACGAGAGAGGGTGGCGTGTGGACCCCTCTACCTACATGTTGGTCTACATAGGGCCATTCAACATTCTTTTCAAAGGAGGGGCGTCGTACGTGGAGGATCTGCTAGGACCGTTCAGAGTTGTCCAGTTTCTTCCCTTTCCGAGAATGTGGCACCCACCGAGGCAAAGAGAGCAAGACTATCTGTGGGAAGCTCCACAGACATCAGTGGTATCCAGTAGGCGAGGCTCCATCTATAGAGGTCAGAGGAGGCGTATCGAGCAATACCTGAGGACATATAGGAGACGTCGCATCGTTGTGTCGAGTTCCTCATCCGAGTACGAGCCTACGCAGGTTTATAGGCATACGCATGGAGAGGGACAGGGCAGCTCAGGGCATCCTCATCACTGATGGTGAGGGCCTGCCAGTGCGTCTCTTGGGCTGAGTGGCGAGGTTTTTGATGTATTTTGAGAGTGGGTTGGGGAGTGCTGGAAAGCTTTGAGGGTCTTTCTTTTTGGCTGGATGTCATTTTGTTTATCTTTTCAGTTTTCATGTACTACCAATATGTATATGTATGTACAGTGGCCGGATGGGGTTATGATATGTATGGTTGTTGTATAGTTTTTTTTGTGTTGCGCTTTACTCTGATATGTTTGTCTATGCCTTTCCATATGATCATATGCGTTAATGCGCTTGTTTCCGCACCGTTGTTTGTATACCACGCTATCACTTTAATACGGTTAAGCATAGTTAATAAAGTAAACTTGGGGCTAATGGGATGGCTTCATGTATATGGGGTTGTCTTATTATTGTGGTATCAGAGCAGTTTGGTTATGTAACGGGCCTTGAGGGTCGTTGATGATACACAGTCCGTGTTGGAACCAGGAATTGTGGTGCTCTGGAACCATTATTGCAAGTCTTAGTAGTGTACTGGCTTTAACGGTTGATACCCAAGTTGTATCAACTGAGTCTGGTTTTGGGTAGAGTGTCCGATGCGCTAGTTATCGAAATGTTTAACTGTTAAGTGTTATTATATGTCTTATGAATTGGAACTGATAGCACCTTTTTACATAAAGCTAAATGGCTCGGGGTTGAGGTACAAGAGGTAGGCCAGCTGCGACTAGAGATAACAACAATGATAACAACTGTGACCACTCAGGGACAGGAAGTGGTGGTGACATCTCGGAAGCGATGAGGGCCATGAAGGATTTGGCTATGGCAATGATGCAACAAACTCAACAGACTGCCCAGTATATGCAGCGGCAGGAAGATAGAGAGTTAAGACAGACCTAGTTATAAGCTGTCAGAGGGAACGACACCATGGACACGGGTCTTAATGCTTTTATAAAATGGTAATCCTCCGTAATTCCACGGGGAGTACAATCTAGAGGACGCAGAGATGTGGTTATAGGAGATTGAGAAGGTCTTTATAGCGATGCATTGCTAGGAAGATCTGAAAGTTAACCGTGCTGCTTTCATGCTGGTTGGAGCAGCGGAAGCTTGGTGGAGGACCAAGGCTAGACTGTTAGAGGCCGGAGGAAGGATTGCTACCTGGTAACTGTATCAGGAGAGTTTCTTGGAGAAGTATTTTCTACGAAGCATCAAGCAAGAAAAGGAGAAGGAGTTCCTGTGTCTGAAGTAGGAACAGATGTCCGTTGGCGAGTATGCAATGAGGTTCGAAGCACTGCTCAAGAATTCCCAGTTCTATCAAGTTCATCCTAATGAAGAGTGGGTGTATCGAAGGTTCGAGGACAGACTAAGACAAGAGTTGAAGCAGACGATGTTGTCCTTGAGCATCAATTCCTTTCCTGAGTTGGTAGAGAAATGCACAGTAGTGGAAGGACACGATCGAGTAGGGACAGTCCAACAACAAGTCAGAAGTGGTGGACTTATTCGAAACACCCAGAGAGGTAAAGAAGGAAGGTTCCAACCGAGAGCGCAACCGTTTGATCTCTCAACCCAATAGAGCACAAGCTATGGTGGAGGTGGTTCTGGCTCGGTCCAGCAAGATACCAGGACCTGTTTCAGATGTGGTGGGCCACATCTCATCAAGAGTTTCCCGAGGATGCAACACATCAAGTGTTTTAGATGCGATCAGATGGGTCATTATGCCTCAGACTGCAAACCGGGGGTTAGCAGAAGGGCTCAGTTTCAATAGCCGTGCGAGAGAGCTCTGAGTGGTGGAGAAAGATCAACTGCAGCAAGCCAACATAGTAGGGTACAAACAACCGGAAGGGTGTTTGCCGTGAGGGGTTCTGAAGCCTCTCGAAGCCCTGACTCGATACAAGGTAAATGCTTAGTCTGTGGTAAACTTTTATCAGTTTTATTTGATTCGAGGGCTACTTATTCTTTCATATCATTAGAGTGCATGGATCATTTAGGGTTGTTTGTTTCTTCATTACCCTATGATTTAACTGTTTCAACACCTACTAGCGATTCTCTGACTACCCTATCTGTATGCCTTAAATATCCTATCACAATAGAGAACTGTCACTTTCTTGTAGATCTGGTCTGTTTGTATGACACCCATTACCCCGCATATAATAAAACATGAATAAAATCATACATGTCTTTAAAAAATATAACAATTAAAATAAAAACATATCCTCAAGGGTAATGTGCATCACACCATCTATAACGTAAAACATAGGAATCTGAAATAATCAAAATCCTTTAAAAACAAACTGCGGAAAACATAAATAATAAACATAACCCAAGTCCCGATGTCACATATCAGAGCTGGTATACATATACCGATAATACATCGGAATAAAACCGAATAACATAAATCATAAATCCTAACTACTGAGAGAGATCTCCTCGGGATCACTCCTCGTCAGCATGCTCACCCTCCTCTGCATATACCACAACATATGCACAAGAATAACAAAGAGAGGGGTAAGAAACACAATCATGAATATATGTAAACGGAATGGAATAGTAATTAAGATGGCATACAACATACATCAATCAACACAGATATAATCAATATATATCAAGGATGCATGTTAATGCGAATGCAACATCACTACTCCGTATGCATGTGGCCAACAACTATAACTTTGGAAAGACGATTAGGAGTACATGTCCGGTTATCAACGTGGATGATATGCCAAACCATGGGCCATCCCTAAACACTCTCACTAATCCTGATAATGTATAGTGGCTAGTCAGGGTACTCAAGCTTATTCTTTAGGTCACTCCGACAATAGGTAGCTACCCCATGTCACTTGGAACTTCCATACCCAACATACCCTCAAGGCCGGGATAACACCCATCGTGGCCTCCACTATCGTGATTCATCGTTTGCTTTCCACCCAACATATCAACGTCAACGTATGATGCATGCTATGCTCAACAACATGCAAACACATGTCCCACCATCCACCATCATAATCAATCACATTGATTATCAACAATGACCATCAACGATGATCATTAATCAACTAAGCGCTAACCATCGTTATTGCCTTTATCAACATTGCCAATATTATCATCATAATCAATCACATTGATTATCAACAATGACCATCAATGATGATCATCAAACAACTAGGCGCTAACCATCATCATTGCCTTTATCAACATTGCCAATATTATCATATCATCATTATTAATATTAACGTTCTTTTCTATCCTATCAACCTTGAATTGTGATCTCACAGTCATTTTTCCATTACCCTATTCATTTCTTCTTCACAACAGAATCTGGGTGAGAAACCCAGATTCGCTAGGCGAATCGTGGCTCGCAAGGCGAGCCCGAGAGCTCCTAAACAGGTTCTCAGATTCGCTAGGCGAATCCTGGCTCGCGAGGTAAGCCCGAGAGCCCCAATATCTGGTTCTCTCATTCACTTCGCGGATTACAATCTGCTAGGCGAATCACGTCAGACCATGAATGGTCTCTCTGTCTCGCCTCGCGAATGGCTATTCGCCAGGCGAATCACGACAGATGTGGGAATTTTAAGAATTTCTCTAAGTTATCCCTATGCCTATCATCCCATCTCTCATGAATCATTCCTATGGGTTTCCAAAACTAATCCAATATTATCAATCTCACCTCTCATAACAACTCATTCATTATGGGGTGCCAAACGTCCTAAAACTATGTTCTTTCACTAATCCTATTTTCGTCATCGTAACGCACATCATCATCAGGTCATCATTATCAATTCACATCATACAATCTCATCAATGCATAACGTATGTATGTACATACCATTCATCGCACTTCATAATATTTCAATCATATCATCATGACAAACACCAACAATCATGGTCATAGTACCATAGGCATATTCTCCGCATATACATTACGTACACATAGGTACACTCATAGCATATATATAGGCATTTACAACGCATATAGACAAACATATAGGGGTCATGGGTTAACCCCTTTCATCTTAACCTATCCCAAAACCCACATACTCATGATCTATTTCTTCTCCCCATACCTGGTATGACGATCACAATGAGCAAAGGAAGGGAAAAGGTCCGGAAAAGGTTACGTCTCACGAATGTTCGATCTCACGACGCTTGACTTCACGATCACAGCTCCAAAAGGTTCGAGAGCAGCAACTAGGAAGAGGGCTTGTGATGGCAGTGATGTTCTTCAAGCGAAGGGGATGAAGAACGATGAACAATGGTGCAATCTCCTTCAAGAATCCTTGGAAAGGGTTTAGAAATCCTTGTTTGGAGAGGAAGAGGCAGTTTCTAAGAGTAATTCGACTTAGAAAATAGGTTTAGGTTGAGTCTTATGGTACAAATATAAGTTAGGGTCATTATGGGCTGATTAGAAGCCCAAAAACATGTTTTTGTTGCGTGCAGGTTCGCGAGGCGAGTAGCCTTTTGCGAGGCTAACCACAGAGCTGCAATAATCTGGCTGTCAGGTTCGCGAGGCGAATGTAGCTTCGCGACGCGAAACTGTAGAAGCCGAATTTGGCCTTAACACCTGAAATAAGACTTGTAGATAATTCTCTAAGATTTCCAACGCATCCAAGATCGCCTCAATCGGACGTCTAGAACTCAAGATATGAACAAAACCGTGAAATAGGTCATAAGGCGATAAAGTGATTAAACTATTTTTAAAGGCTAAACTATCCCAAACATAAATCTAAATCTCATGGGCGAGCATAACCACATATATAATATATTGGTCAAGAATAATACATAATAATATGTATTAATATAAGGTGAAATTCGGGGTGTTACAGTTTGCCTATGCAACAAATCATTGTTATCTAAGGCATGGACTGGCTTTCGGCCAACCATATGATGCTAGACTGCTTAAACAAGACCTTTCCTTTCTCTGAGCGACCTGGATTGATGCTTGCCAACGAGAGTATTCTGACGGGTGGATGATCAAATGGATGCATGGTGCTATTCTCTATGGAGGCTAAGGAAACTCCTAGTATCGGAGCTTTACCTATAGTGCGAGAGTTTTCGGAGGTGTTTCTTGGTGATGTTCCCGGACTACCACCGGAGAGAGAGGTGGAATTTGTTATAGAACTAATTCCGGGGAGTGGACCTATATCGATAGCGCCATATCGGATGTCTCCAGTTGAGTTGGCGGAGCTGAAGAAACAGTTGGAAGAGATGCTAGACAAAGAGTTCATCAGACCTAGTGCATCTCTGTAGGGAGCGCTGGTGCTGTTTGTGAAGAAGAAGGACGGAAGCTCGAGGCTGTGTGTAGATTATCCTCAGCTGAACAAAGTGACAATCAAGAACAAGTATCCGTTACCATAGATAGATGATTTGATGGATCATCTGAAAGGAGCAGCTGCGTTTTCTAAGATCGATATGCGATCTGGATACTATCAGATCCGGGTTAAGAAGGAGGATGTGCCAAAGACTGCTTTTCAAAGTCGGTATGGTCACTACGAGTACTTAATTATGCCGATTGGTGTGACTACTGCTCCTGCTGTGTTCATGGACTATATGAATAGGATCTTCCGACCGTTCCTTGACAAGTTTGTTGTTGTGTTTATCGACGACATTCTTGTAGACTCTTCGAGTAGAGAGGAACACCAAGAGCATCCGAGATCGGTGTTGCAAGTGCTAAAGGACCAACAGTTGTATTCTAAAATGTCGAAGTGCGAGTTTTGGTTAGAGGAGGTTCAGTTTCTAGGCCATGTGATCTGCAAGGATGGATTCGTAGTGGATCCTATGAAAGTCGAGGCATGTAACACCCCAATTTTCATACCTTCTAAGACCAGTAAACTATATCAATGAGTTTATATTTTTATCTGGGCTTTAGAAAATGATCTTGGAAAAACTAAAATCATATTCATGCTCGAAATAATCGTAGGAGCTTACGGTTAAATTTTGGGCCGAAAACTCAAACGGAGCCCGGTCTATGTTTCACGGATGGTAGTGTTTTACTACTATAAAAACCTCTTTTTGACTAACGGTCAAACCATTAGTCTTATAATTCGATCCTTTACCTTGTTGCTGAAATGTGTCCTGGCGTCCAAATATATAAATAATATTTTATATTCGAACCAATAATCAGTCGGGGAGACGATTCGAGCTGTCTTAGGATTTTTTGAGAACCCTGAGCCGATAATTTTCATACTAGGACTATGTTAAATTATTTGGGGACTCCTATCAGTGTAGTGAGGATTTTCAAAATGTCGGGACGTGAATTGACCAAATTGCCCTTGGTTAGTTTTTACTAATTTCCTTTTACTATTTTACCTTAACTTCATTAGTAAGTAAAGTAAATGAATATTCCATTCTCACACCCTCACCCCCCCAAGACCTGCGACCAGCCAACAGCCCCCAACCCCCATCCTCTTCTTTCTCTCATTTCTTACTTTCTCTCCATTGAAACTACATTTTTGGAGCTTGGAATTTGAGATTTCTTGAAGCAATCTTCACTAGCTTTGAAGGCGAAACTCCTAGGAGGTAGCTGACCATCTCTATCTCTCCCAATCTCTCCTTTCTCGCCACAAAAAAAATTCAATTTCATGGAAGTTGGGGTTTTTGCCCCTAAACTTCAAAAAGCCATGAAAAATTGTAGAAAAATCATTTTGATACCAAACCAATTTCTATGGCCTAGGTTCATGACATACTTGCATGATCCAAGAGCTTAGAGCCAAGAAATCTCTCTAGGGTATTTAACCAAAGAGAGGCCGAAACCCCCTATTGAGTAGGGTAGGGTTTTTGGTTGGTTTTTGATGTTTTGAGGTGCTATCTAGGGTTATCGCACTTAGTGAGGGTGTTATCCAAGAAATGAGAATTTTTGGAGCTCCCTAGCTATTTTTAAGGTCAAAGGGCCGAACCCTAGGGGTAGTGTAATAGGAGAAATCTTTGTATTTTTGAGTTAATGCCTTTATTGATTGTGTGTATGTAGTTATCGACAGATAGTCGAACAAGTTTTCGGATCGATCGGGTGATTGCTGCTTACCCGGGGAACTTCAAGAGGTAAGGGGATAAACCTGAGGAGTCCAAATTCTGACAGTTATATGCTGCTTTGGGTGTTTGTAATGTAAATAAATGTTTATATCTGATTATTGGTTGATTGTTTTATTTACTGCTTTTGATTTGCTTATGCATGACATAACGGCTAATATATGTGGATACATGTTATAATTGTTAAATAATTGTATGGATGTATCGTGTGCCCTGCTGTGGGAGTTAAGGCGTTAGAGGACCTAATTTCGATTAGGATCCGACATCGTGTAATTTAAAAGCTTTAAAAAGCTTGAAATGTGGAATTAAGAAAATAAATATGTTTTTTTGTTTCTCGATTTAATTTAAGAGAAAATAATTAATTATCTCTTTTGAAATAAAATAATAATGAATAGCTGCTTTTTAGGAAAATCAACTTAAAAGAGTAAAGTTGTGAAAATGTGTTTTGAATAATGAAAACGATGTTTTTAAGTTAAATAGGGCGTTAGAAATCTTTATTAGTTTTTAAATTAATAAAGTTAACCGTTGGAGCAAAAGCGCGATTTTCAAATTAATTGGTTTCATCCAAGGAAAAAAGTTTTTACAAGCTTTGTTTTAAGGTTTGTGTTGTCCCGAAAAACGACGAAAGAAAAAGAAATAGTCTTTGGACTACGTTTTGTTTTATGGAAAACCGATCCCGAGGACTTTGTGTAAGTGTCGGAGATTTGAGTTTTTAGTTCTTTTGAGTTTTCAAGAAAAGTGGTTTTAAAGCTTAGAAACTAGAAACCAAGAAGTCGGGATTCTAGGGTTCTGCAGAAACACGTGGGTCAAGGATCCGTGTTAGTTGTTGTCCTGTCGGCTTAGGGACGATCTTTGTGGTCCTGTAAGCTTGAGGATGTTTTTTTGTGCTCTTGAATCCAAAATCCTAAATTGGTGCATCGGTTAGGGATGTTTGGTTTCGAGCTGTTTTGGACTAGATGTCCTATTTTGAGAAAAATGTTGTTAAGGGTTTAAGAGTCTAAGACATTATGGTGGTTGTTAGCGTTGATTCTACAACGAGGAAAGGTTGTGACGATAAAGATAAACCGATGGAAACTAAGTAGTTTTCTCATGCAATTTGTGTGGGGCAGATGTGCCGTGAAACGGGGGACCTTGATGATAGGAAACCCGTGATGACTGTAATTCATTATGTGTCATTGTACCTTGATGGGCAATGGATAAAATCCATATAATGTGAAGCATTTTTACAGTGTGATATGGTAATGAAATCCATGTAGAGTGAAGCGCTATGCCCTATGTGGATAGTGTGATATGGTACTAAAGTCTATGTAATATGAAGCGTTATGCCTGGGTTGGATAACGTGACATGGTGAATAAATCCATGCAATGGAAAGCGTTATGCCTCGACTGAACAACGTGGTGTGGTAATAAAATCCATATAAGGAAAAGCATTGTACCCTGTGTTGGTGAGTGTGATATGGTAAATATGGTGTGCCTTGATTGGCAATCGAGTCCGATCAACTCATTCTTTTGGTGATGGGATTCCCGGAAATCTAGAATTGAATATTAGTTGAGATGTATCGAAGTGTTCATGCATACGTTTAGAGAATAATGTTGATTGTGGGGTACGAAACCCTTGTGATTTTACTGTTAGTACATGGATGTATATGTTGTACTATGTGATGCATGATGATATTTGGTGAGATATAATTGTATGAATCTGCAGTTTGTGTTTGGGCATGTAGTTGTCGTTTTTGGGTTCATATATTGGTTTCTCACCCTTGCCTGTACTTGTTAGACACCCTGTTGTGTTTTTGGATAACGTACAGATATTTTGTTAGCAGTCCTTTGGATCGTTATAGCTTGAGAGCTGGAGGTCGACAACGAAGAGGTGTGGATTCGTGACGACGTGATCCTGTCCTTTTGATACGACTGAGGTCGAGGTAGTACACTTTGTTATCTGTAGATTCCTTTTGTTAGACCAGCTTAGGTTTATTTTTGTGGTAGTTTCTTTTGGGGTTAGTCTATTTTCAGCTTCTGATGGTCGTGGGGTAGACTGATGGATTTTAATAGATGATGTTTACTTACATATACATGAGTATATATGTGTAGTATTGTGAATATGTTAATGTTATTATGAGTATAGGTTCTTTAATATAATAAGAAGAAAAAAAACTCTATCACGATTTTCATAATAAATAAGATATAAGTAAAGAAAATCTTTTCCGAAAGCGAACCAGCAAATCTTTTTTTCCCTACTTTATGGTATTTGGGGTTACGAAAATGACACCCAAGATGGAGGGGTGTTACAGAGGCAGTAGTGAGTTGGGAAAGCCCTAAGTCTGTAAGCGAGGTGAGAAGCTTTCTTGGTTTAGTGGGCTACTATCGGCGGTTCATAGAAGGATTCTCTAAGATTGCATTACCTATGATGCAATTAAGGAGAAAAGGGAAGGCGTTCGAGTGGTCAGAGATTTCGAGTAAAGTTTCTAAGAGCTGAAGAGATGACTGACCACTTCACTAGTGTTGGTGTTACCAGAACCTTTAGGATGATTTGATGTATACTGTGATGCATCTTATCAAGGCTTAGGATAGGTGTTCATGCAAGAAGGAAAAGTGGTGGCAGATGTCTCTAGGCAGTGGAGAGTACATGAGTAGAACTACACAACTCATGATCTGGAATTGGCTGTGATAGTGTTTGAATTGAAGATATGGAGACACTATTTGTATGGTGCTAAATTCAGTGTATTTAGCGACCATAAGAGTTTGAAGTATCTACTCGACCCGAGAGAGTTGGACATGAGGCAGCGACGGTGGATGGAATTCATAAAGGACTATGAATTCGACCTGCAATGCCATCCAGGTAAGGCGAATGTAGTAGTGGATGCGCTCAGTAGGAAATCCCTACACGTGTCTACAATGATGGTAAAGGAGCTAGAGTTGTTAGAGGCATTTAGGGATCTGAATCCGGAAGCGGAAATCGTCGAGGATAGGTTGAATCTTGGGATGGTTAGAGTAACTAGCGATTTCCTGAATCTTTTATGGAAGAAACAAGTCAGGGATAAGTACTTCGAGTGATATGATCCAAGTAAGAATCATCAAATTTGGAGGATCTATCCAAGAGTTTGTTCTTTGTTCTTATGTTAAAAAGAAGAGAAAAATTTGGGAAGAAGAAGGTGCGGTTGTCACCCGATTATGAAAATCAAAGGAAACAACTATCGAATGTAAATAACTAAACAAGAAACTCAAACAAACTTTGAATTAAAGTGCAGCAACTAAACATAAATGTAGATAGCGCAAGGTTAGAAGAACATAAAAGAAAAAAAAAACAAGTGGAAGGGGAAGAGGGAGATGGGGAAGGCGCCACAATCACCAAATGATTTTGGATGATTAATAAGACAATGAGGATTCACCACAAAGAGATGGAAATCTTTGATAAGAATCAAGAAAAGTTCTTCAACAAGAACTTAAAAGGGGCCTAGGCCTCACTAGGATTACTCAAGGGAGCAAATTCCAAATTTTATTCCAAAGTTGTTGTAAGATGTTTTACAATCTTTATTTATAGAAAAGGAAATGCACTAGTTAACCCTAAAATGTCCATCATGGCCGAATTCCCTAATGCCTCCAATGGGCTTACATCACTTATTCTAAGCATTTAAATAATTAAAATAAAAAGAAAACATTTTAATTCATGACAAAGGAGGAGGCGCCTCTTCTAGGTTAATGATGAGGAGTTGACTTGCATTTGGGCTTTCTTCCAAGTTGGGCTTTATGCTTATCAAATATGTCACTTTCTTCTTTAATGCTTCTTGCATCCTTTTAGCCTTTGCTCTAGTCATAGGTCCTTCCATTTCTATCAAACTTTCTTCAAGTTGACTTTGACCTTCTTGGACTTGGACTCCATCATCCGCTCCCTCTTCAAGAGCATTCGACCTCGAATTTGTAAGTTCATCATCCCCTACATCAAAAGGAGACAAGTCAACAATGTTAAATGTAGCACTTACTCTATACTCACCTGGCAAGTCAATTTTGTAAGCGTTGTCATTAATCCTTGACACTACTTAGAATGGTTCATCTCCTCTAGGTTGGAGCTTGGACTTTCGTTGTAATGGAAACCTTTCCTTCCTCAAGTGGATCCAAACCTAATCTCCTGGTTCAAATACCACTTTCTTTCCATGCTTGTTTGCTTGCTTAGCATATTGATCCATTTTCTTTTCAATGTATGCTTTAACCTTTGCATGTAACCTTCTCACAAATTCTGCCTTAGCATCACCATCCTTATGGAATATGGAGGAGATGTTAGCCATAGGAAGCAAATCAAGAGGATTTAATGGATTAAATCCATAAACAACCTCAAAAGGTGAATGATGAGTAGTAGAATGAGAAACTCTAGTGTAAGCAAACTCCACAAAGGGTAAACAATCTTCCCAAGACTTAATGTTCTTTTTGATAATAGCCCTTAAAAAAGTGGAAAGAGTTCTATTCACCACTTCAGTTTGTACATCCGTTTGAGGATGACAAGCAGTAGAAAAGAGAAGTTTGGTTCCAAGTTTGTTCCACAGGGTCCTCCAAAAATGACTTAAGAACTTTGAGTCCCTATCTGAAACAATACTCCTTGGAATCCCATGAAGCCGAACTACTTCTTTGAAGAAAAGTTTAGCCACATGACATGCATCATCAACTTTGTGGCAAGGAATAAAATGTGCCATTTTTGAAAATCTATCCACTACCACAAAGATGGAATCGTTTCCTTTCATAGACCGAGGCAATCCAACAATGAAATCCATTGATAAATCAACCCAAGGAGAGGAAGGGAGTGTAAAGTCCATGAGGCATAACCTTGGACTTAGCTTTTTTGCACACTATGCACTTTTCACAAAACCTATGCACATCATGTTTCATTTTGGGCCAACAAAAATGTTCATGCAAGGTTTCTAAAGTCTTTTGCACTCCAAAATGCCCCATTAAGCCCCCTTGATGAGCCTATCTCATAAGTAACTCTCTCATGGATCCTCTAGGCACACAAAGTCTTTTTTCTTTAAGCAAGTATCCATCATACCTATGGAATCCATTTTGTGCAAATTTTGCACAAGAATAAAAAATTTGAGAGGAGTCCTCATCTTTGTCATATAATTCCCTAATGTGTTCAAACCCAAGCAACTTGATCTCAAGAGTAGCAAGAAAAGAATAACTTCTAGAATAGACATCGGCCATAATGTTAGACTTGCCTTGCTTATGCTTAATCACATATGGGAATCGCTCAATAAATTCCACCCATTTTGCATGTCTCTTGTTGAGTTTACCTTGGCCTTTCCAATGCTTTAAAAACTCATGATCAGTATGAATCACGAAGTCCTTTGGTAGAAGGTAGTGTTGCCAAGTATGTAATGCTCTAATAAGGGCATATAATTCCTTATCATAGGTGGAATATTTCAAAACATCCCCATTGAGTTTTTCACTAAAATAGGCAATTGGGTGCCCTTCTTGTAGCAAAACCGCCCTAATTCCCACATTTGATGCATCACACTCAATTTCAAAAGAACTAAAGAAGTTAGGCAAGGCAAGTATAGGAGCATTAGTGAGCCTCTCCTTAAGAGTTTGAAAAGCATTTTCTTGTGCCTCTCCCCATTTAAAAGTTACATTCTTTTTTACATGGTCATTTAGTGGGGCTGCCAAGATACTAAAGTCCTTAACAACCCTCCTATAAAACCCAGCCAACCCATGAAAACTCCTTACTTCACTCACGGTTTTGGGAGGAGACCACTCTCTAATTGCCTTAACTTTCTCTTCATCAACTTGGACACCCTTAGATCTAACCACAAATCCGAGGAGCACCACTTCATTGGTGCAAAAAGAGCATTTTTCTAAATTGGCATACAATCGTTCTTGCCTTAAAACTTCCAAAACAGATTTGAGATGCTCAAGATGTCCCTCAAGATTAATGCTATAGACTAGGATGTCATCAAAATAGACAACCACAAATTTTCCAAGAAAGTTCTTTAAGACATGTTTCATAAGCCTCATGAAAGTACTTGGGCATTAGTTAGCCCAAAAGGCATTACCAATCACTCATACAAGCCATATTTGGTTTTAAAAGCAGTTTTCCATTCATCCCTTCCTTGATTCTAATTTGATGGTAGCCACTTTTTAAATCAATTTTTGAAAAGTAAGTAGCACCATGCAATTCATCAAGCAAATCATCAAGTCTAAGGATGAGGTGTCTATACTTGATTGTAATGTTATTTATAGCCCTACAATCCGTGCACATCCTCCAAGTGCCATTCTTTTTTGGCACTAAGATCACAGGCATAGCATAAGGGCTCAAACTTTCCCTCACTCGAACTTTTTCCAACAAATCCTCTACTTGTTTTTGAATTTCTTTTGTTTCTTGAGGATTTGTTCTATAGGCCGACCTATTAGGAAGAGAGGCACTTGTAATGAGATCCAATTGGTGCTCAATTCCTCTCAAAGGAGGTAGGTTGTGGGGTATATCATTGGGAAACACATCCTCAAATTGTTTAAAAGACTTGAAACCCAAGAAGGAGTAGAAAAAGAACTTTGAGAATTCAAGCAAGCATTATTATAGTAAACCAAAAACATGGGCTGCCTCTAGGAGAGCCCTTCTCACTTCACTTCCTCTCATAAACAAACTCTCTACCTTTCTCCCAATTTTCTCCTTTCTTTCTTTTCTTTTCTCGTCTTGGTCTCTCTAGGATTTTTCCGTTTTCTTTTTCAAGATTGTTTTGCACACTCTCGATTCCCTTCCTTTTCCTGTTCTTTTCTTTCTTGTTCTTTTTTTAATCTCAATTTGACTTGATCCTCACAAACTTCCCTAGGGGAAATTGGAACAATAGTTATCTTGAGATTATTGTGCACAAAATCAAACTTGTTGGATAAACCATTATGAGTGACATTCCTATTAAATTAACATGGCCTTCCAAGAAGGATATGGCCGGCCTCCATATAAACAACATCACATAATACTTCATCTTTGTACTTTCCAATGGAAAAATTAATCAAAACTTGTTGATTGACTAACAACTCACCATCTTCACCAACCATTGCAACTTGTAAGGTCGCGGGTGAGGTGAAGGTTTTAGGTTAAGTTTGCTAACCAATCAATCTAGTACTAGCCACATTGGTACAACTTCCCCCATCAATAATCAAAGAGCAAACTTTGTTTTCAATTAAACATCTTGTGTGGAAAATGTTTTCTCTTTGACTATCATCCTTTTCTTTTAATTGCACTCCCAATAGTCTCCTCACCATTAGTAAATCACCTTCTTGAAGAGCAACTTCATAGTCACTATCACCCTCACTAGAAGAGAAGATTCACTACTGATGTGGCCATGTTCTTTTAAAATCATAGTTTTCTTGTTTGGTCATTGGGATGCAATATGGCTATTTCCCAAACATTTAAAGCATTTGATGTTCCTATTCATTGTAGAATTAGAAGAGGAAGGAGCATGAACATCATTTTTTTTCTTTGGAACTCGAGGTTCCTTGTAACTTACCTGAGGCTCCCTCCCTCTTTTGTTTATCCTTCCAACTTGAAGTGTGGTAGTTGGATGAAAAAGCTTTGTTCTTCCTCCTTTTGAGTTGTTGTTCCACCTTTATAGCTTGGTGGACTAAGTCATCAAGATCCACATGGTTTTGAAGTTCAACAATGTCTTGGTTTAGGCTATGCAAAATCGAGCCATAGTAGCCTCCCTTTCTTCATCAATGTTGGCTCTAATCAAGGCCAGTCAACCGTTGTAATTTGTTGTGAAGGTCTTTATGGTAATGGGATGAGACATACCTCTTTCTCATGATAGCCTTCATCTCATTCCAAGTCTCAATAGGTTCCTGATCTCCAAACCTCCTTCTATCTTTTTGCAATTGATCCCACCAAACTGGTGCATAGTCCACAAACTCAAGGGCGGCCACCTTCACCTTCTTTCTCTCATTGTAATTTTGACAAGAGAAAATCTATTCTATCTTCATTTCCCACTCCAAATAGGCTTCGGGATCATTCTTTCCATGAAAGGTAGGTACCTTAATTTTAACTCTCTAAATCCTATCTTCTCTATCATTTTGTCTCCCTCTATGCTTACCATTCCCTCTAGGCCCTCTTCTCCTGGGCCTCTCGGTTTCTCTCTCATATCCACTACCATGGTTTGAATTTTCTGGGTTAGTGTCATGAGACCTCTCTAGTCTATCGTATCTTTCATTTGTTCTTTCAATCATTCTTTCTATTTGTCTTGTAAAACCTTGAATTTTAGGGTCCATTCTAGCTTGAATGGCTGTAGATCTTGGAGAGATAGGAGGACTATCTTCACTTGATCCCAAGGGTCTCGCCATCCTCACAAAGTGTTTCAATCAAGAGGCTTTTTCCACAAAATTTATTTTTTTTCACTCTTGCCTTTTTCCACTCTATTTCTCCCTTAATGTCCTTGGGAAAGAACTTATCCAATTCAAAAGGTATGCAAGCATTAAAACTTTGTGTAAAATCCAAACTAGCAATCAATCAAGAAGTTCAAGAGAAGAAAACTACTAAGACAAAACTTAGGAATTTTAAAGACAAACAAGAAAAGTTAAAGAAGAAAAGAAAGCACACTCTAAAGGAGAAGTAAGAAGACAAAGACTCTAGAACTAGTGTTGAGGAATAGAATTTGAGCCAAAGATATGTCCAAAACATCAAGTAATACCAATTTTAAGGCCAGCAACACTTAAAATAGGGGTTTTGTGGCCTAATTTGAATTCTGCCAAATTTTTTTTGTACTTTTATAATTGCAGATTGGTCCCTTTGTATTTTTCTGATTCTAATTTTTTTTTAAAATTTTTTGGGATCCATACTTTTGTAAAATAACTTTGGTCACAGTTTTTCTGAAAATTACAGAAAAGAACGCCCCAAACAAAATTTAAGTGAATCACAAAGATCAAATAGCCTTTTGAAGTATGAACATGATGAACAAGGGGCTGTTCTTGGGAACTGTGTCCAGAAATTAAATTCCCCCAAATTGATGTCTAATTCATGCTTTAAGCTTAAAATTGATTGGTATACTTGATTCCACTTGTAGAGACCTTTCAATCAAGATGTAGATTATCACTCTAACACCATTTGGTGAAATTCATCAAGATCATAGTGGCTCAAACTCCAAGAACAAGATGAAAAATTCAAAAAAATTTAAAAATCTAAAACGTGGAATATGATGAAAGGAAGCAACTTGAGCTATGAAACATCTTTTGGATGCTATGAATTACAAACCCAATGGTCTAACAACTCATTATAACACCACAAATGATCAAAATTGATGATAAAAAATGGGGTTGGGCGTGGGTTTCAAGGTTAAAAATAGCTCAAAATTTGCAAAAATTTCAACACCAACCAACTAGCAAAACTCAAACTAAAAAGGAATTAAGCTCAAGGAAGCTAACTCTCTGATACTACATGATATGATCCAAGTTAGAATCATCAAATTTGAAGGATCTATCCCAGATCTTGTTCTTAGTTCTTATGTTAAAAAGAAGAGAAGAATTGGGGAAGAATAAGGTGCAGTTGTCACCCGAATATGAAAATCAAAGGAAACAACTAAAGAATGTAAAGAACTAAACAAGAAACTCAAACAAAATTTGAATTAAAGGGCAGAAACTAAACATAAATGTAGATAGCGCAAGGTAAGAAGAACATAAAAGAAAAAAAAAAACAAGTGGAAGGGGAAGAGGGTGATGGGGAAGGGGCCACAATCACCAAATGATTTTGGATGATTGATAAGCCAATGAGGATTCACCACAAAGAGATGGAACTCTTTGATAAGAATCAAGAAAAGTTCTTCAGCAAGAACCTAAGAGGAGCCTATGCCTCACTAGGATTACTCAAGGGAGCAAATTCCAAATTTTATTCCAAAGTTGTTGTAAGAGGTTTTACAATCCTTATTTATAGAAAAGGAAATCCACTAGCTAACCTTAAAATGGCCATCATGGCCGAATTCCCTAATGCCTCCAATGGGCATACATCACTTATTCTAAGCATTTAAATAATTAAAATAAAAAGAAAACATTTTAATTCATGACAAAGGAAGAGGCGCCTCTTCTAGGTTAATGATGAGGAGTTGACTTGCATTTAGGCCCTCTTCCAAGTTGGGCTTTATGCTTATCACAAAATGTCATTTCCTTCTGTAATGCTTCTTACATCCTTTTAGCGTTTACTCTCTAATCATAGGTCCGTCCATTTCTATCAAACTTCCTTCAAGTTGACTTTGACCTTCTTGGACATGGACTCCATAATTGAGGGTGTGAACCAGTTAGTAGAAGAAAGTAAGACTTCAGAAATCAAAAGAGGTACTGATGGTCTGCTTAGTTATGGTGATCGGGTTTGTGTGCCAGCGGATAGCGAAGTTGAGAATATGATCTTGGAGTAAGCACACAAAAGCAACTTGAGTGTTCATCCGGGGGCTACCAAGATGTATCAGGACCTGAAGAAGCTGTTCTGGTGGCCAGGGATGAAGAAAGTTGTTCTGGTGGCCGGGGATGAAGAAAGCTGTTCGTCCGAAAGCGAAGATTGAACACCAGAAGTCGGCAGGTTTGTTGCAATCTCTAGATGTCCCAGAATGGAAGTGGGATAGCATTGCCATGGACTTTGTTTTTGGGTTGCTGAGAACTCAAAAAGGTTCGATACAATCTTGGTAATCATTGACAGGTTGACGAAGTGTACTCACTTCTTACCTATCAACCAGAGTTACTATCTAGAGCGATTAACTCAGATTTACATCAAGGAGGCGGTGAGGCTGCATAGGGTACCTTCAAGCATCGTTTCGAATCGTGACCCAAGGTTGACCTCAAGGTTTTGGAGAAGCTTACACAGTGTTATGGGAACTAGGCTAAGTATGAGTTCTTCTTATCATCCTCAAACGGTTGGTCAGTCTGAACGGACAAATCAATCTTTGGAGGATATCTTAAGAGCGTACTGATGAGCACTTTGGCAAGTACACCAAATCGCTACTGCAGTACAACAAAAATATCGTCCACAGGGATTGGATTGTTAATTGTCAGTGTGCCAACTTAATTTCGTTTGAGAACTCAAAAATTCAATTGATATGTGAATTCCTAAAATTAAATAAGCAGAAACTATCTATATAGATTTCCAAATGGATAAATTTAGGCAAACAGGAATTGGTTTGTTAAACAATTAAGACAAATTGTTAGAGGGTCGACTTCACTGCCTTTCCTACTTGTTTCTTACACGGGATTATAATCGGACCGATTCATCTAAATTCAAGAAGCTGAGTTAATCATTTATCCCCTAATTTCTTGGGTTGACAAATCTTCTTATCAAAGCGTAATCATTCAATTCCTTGAATATTAACGATTCGACAAGAGCATTAAGATCGTAACAACTCAATAATGCTAATTTGATAATGTTCTTATTTCTAAGTCACGCGCACAAACTGTTTATTCTCAACAGCAAACATGAATCCCAATTTTCCAATTGTAAATTCAAACTGTAAATAGTCAATATATCAGAGAATAGACTCTTGAATTCAAATAAACCATAAATCCATATTAACATCCAATATCAAAACAAGTCATACAGGCAGTTCCATCTACCTCTGACAAAGGAAACTACTCTAACATAATTATAAAAGATAAACAGATTAAGAGAAGAGTAGAAGTGATCTCCAGGTTGAATATTTGCCTCTCAGCTTCAATACTAGCTTTCTGTGTATTATCCTCACCACAAACTCTCCTCCGAAACGTCCCCCAAACTGAACATCGAGCTGATGCTTTTATTATTATTATTTTTTTAGAATCTGTACCGCCCATGCTTAAGCGTGGCTCTCTTGGACGCTTCATCATTGGCACGCTTAGGCGTGGAAGAATCCAACGCTTGAGCGTTGGCAGTGTTGGTGTTAGCCCTAGTGGCCAATCTATTTTGAATAGATCATCATTTGCATTATGACTTTGATCATATATTTGATATATGAATAAGGCATTATTATTATGTTATTAGTATTTAACATAATAAAGTCCTTAGAATAGGTAGTTCGTTTAATGGAACATCAAATGTGACTTGATCGTGAGATCCCATTAAACTACAGAACGCTATTCTTAAAATGTCTGTAGTTGAGTATTATTGTTAATTAGGACAACAATAATACATAGAGACTATTGTGTGAGTAGACTGATGACCACATCTCACGGGTCATGGATATGTGATATCAAGTCAACACGCAAGTGCAAATATTAGGAGCAATATTTGTACTGGACTGGCCCACTATGAGAACGCTGCATAATAGTTATGTAAGTGTCATAAGCGCTTCTCATTGCGACCATAGTGAAGTAGTCCTTCTACTTGAAGTCACTACGATTCCTACATGTGGAGTTGTAGGCTTTAATGCTATCAAACGTCATCCGTAACAGGATGATCATAAAGGTATTTATTGGGCCTGCAATGAAACATGTTGAGGGATGTGAGTGATGTAGATAGGATTCATCCCTCCTACATAACAGGAGTAATGTCATGGGCCTCTCGATAGAGTAAGATGTGAAATATGCGCGGTCACGTGGAAATGGGCCAATATGTGATATTAGGCCCATTTGTGATTACATGTCTACTCGGGAATTGAGAAATGAATAATTGAACTTAACAAGGATGACACATTTATGCCTTGTGTTCAATTAAGACATATGGACGAAGGGACATTTACTACACAGTTATTTGGTCGCAATAAGGTTATGTCAAATCACTGGCATTCTCATTACTGGGGTAACAGTGATGTGTTGCTAGATACCGCTCACTGCTTGTAATATTAAATAGGATTTAATATTACCGCCAACGTTATGGGAACCTACAGGGTCACACACATCAGAATAAATTAAGAGGAGCATTGAAAAGAGAGTTAGACTCTCATTTTTCTATTGGGCCTAACACATGGTGCATGGGGCTTAGGTCAAATGCAGCTCACTAACTCACTTAAGGAGGTGCTACTATATGTAGACCGCTTAAGGATTTGTGCCGTGATGAGTGACATCACCCTAGCCGCACATCAGAGTGAATAGTGAGTTACAGGTCTCGTTTTTCGAAGCTAGCACTGTGAGACGGAGGCCGCTTCTTGTGACGTTGGACGCTTACGAAGTCTGCTCGTGTGGATATCGCAGAGGCATCGTTCGTGCGATGCTCGTGATAGACAAAGTGTTTATCAACGGTTTGCGCTACAAGAGGTAAACACTACAATCATGAGTCATGACCATTCGCTTGGATCTTTTGGTGGGAATTTTTCCGCTGCGTTTTTGGTTTTGAAATATGCAAATTCCCAATAGGCAGCAGCTATACAAAACGCCCAAAACTCTTCCAAATTCCACTTTTCCTGTCATAACTATATGATATGAGCCCAATAAGGAGTATGGACCAAGAAGCACTTCAAGGACTTGGTGGGCGTATGACCAGATCAAGAACCAAGAAAGCCCAAGAAGTCCTAGAACAAATGGTGACAACCTTTATGGAAGCAAGCCCAACTTCAGGCCTAGAAGGAATGGAATCCAAGATGGTGACTTATCTTAGTCAAGTAGAGGCCCATAATGATGACAAGGGGGCGTGACTTTGCTTCCATAGTTATTGTTTTGTTTTTCAATTCAATAAAGTGTAATGGGTTATGTGAGTGGATCCAATTAAGCATTCTCTATTAGTGGGCTGCACTAAGAGTTGCATGAAGGTCTAGCCCATAATATCCATGCTACATGTTGAGTAGGGAGTCTTGGGGAGGGAATCTTTAGCTTGCATGCTATAAGAAACTCCTCATTAAGTTGAGTCAATAAATTGGAAGTTATGGGTGTTACACTTTTAATTTGCAAAGCAAAGTGTAACCACCCATCATGAAGGGAGAGTAGGCGTGACATTGAGTGCTTGGGGCTGACTTCAATTGCTTCATGGTGAGTTATGAGTGTCTTGGTGGCTGCCTTCAATTGTTTGAGTGTTACACTTTTAATTCGACAAACAAAGTGTAACCACCCATGAAGAACAAGTGGTAGGCATGACATTGAGTGTCTTGGGGCTGAATTCAATTGCTTGATGGTGAGTTATGAGTGCTTGATGGGCTGCCTTCAATTGTTTGAGTGTTACACTTTTAATTTGACAAACAAAGTGTAACCACCTATGAAGAAGGAAGGGCAGCCGTGTATGAATGGGTTTGGGGGCTGAATTGATTTTGTTTTAGTGGTCATCAAGTTAGGAATTAGGCCATTCAAAGTGGGGGTTATGCCTCGTCTTTGGATGCCAAGAGTTGGATGACTATTATATGTACGCACCTAAAACCTTGAGAAATACAACTATGATGTTATTTTGGATCAAATTCCATTTGAGTGAGAATTGTTTCTCCTAGGTTCTTGGTTGAACCAAACTTAGTTCTTATCAAGAATCCAAGGTTCTTGTGGCGAACATCACTTGGCTTATCAAACCTTCTTGGTTTGTGGCGCCTTCATCATCTTTTTCTTTCCATTTTCTTACTTTCTTCACTTTTATGTTGATTCATTTTATTCATATAAGAAGAGCACGAAATTATCATGCTTTGAATTCAACCATAAGATCTTCAAAAGGCAACCTCACCATTTGGTTGTCATCACCATAGTAAAACTAAAATTAAATTAAATCCTAATAAATACTAAAATGAAATAACAAAATAAACTAAAAATTAGTAAAAATTATCATGCAAATTATCTACAACTTATGATTCATCACGTACGTGTTGGAGAACATGGGGAGTTGGAACGAGTTCCTTCCATTGATCGAGTTTACTTATAACAACAGTTTCCATTCAAGTATTGGCATGGAGCCGTACGAGGCACTATATGGACGGAAGTGCAGGACTCCGTTTGTGCTGGCTTGAGACTGGAGAAAGTCAGCTGTTAGGTCCGGAGCTGGTACAACTAGGCAAATGACGGAACAAGTTTGTAAGATACGGGAAAAGATGAAGACCGCAAGGGATAGGCAGAAAAGCTATGTCGATAAGTGGATAAGACCTTAGAGTTTCAAGAGGGGGACAATGTCTTCATGAGAGTTACCCCAAGAGCTGGAGTGGGCAGAGCAATCAAATCCAGAAAGCTAACACTTAAATTCATTGGACCGTTTTAGATTCTTCGACGAATCGGTCTTATAGCCTATCAGATAGCTTCACCGCCAAATCTGTCAAATCTCCACGACGTCTTTCATGTCTCTCAACTCAAAAAGTACCACCCTGATCCATCACACTTGTTAGAGCCCGAATCAATCCAACTGAAAGAGAACCTTGAGTACGAGGCTTCGCCTGTTCGGATCGTGGATATGAGGATTAAGGAACTACGCGACAAATATATTCCTCTGGTGCGAGTGGAGTGGGACTCGATGACGGGAGATTCAACGTGGGAGCGTGAAGCTGAGATGTGCCGGAGTTGCCCTTATATGTTCACAGGTATGCGATGGAATGTTTCATTGAACGTACGTACAAATGTTTTATTTGAAGATAGATAAGGGTATAACTCTTTGTAAAAAAGGATGAGTACATAAGTCATTTGTTTCATACGTTGGCAAAATGCCGTAGTACCTTTTGGTTCAAAATCTTATACATTGAAACATTATTTCAAATTACTTTTATAACTTTCATTACACTTAAAATTAGAAGTAGGGCTTAAAACTCTTTACTTTAACTTTAGAACATAAATCTTAATTAAGTCTAAATCCAATTTGTCATGAAATCTTTTATACCTAAGCTTGAGATTAAGTAATGACAAACATTCAGAACAATTTTGAAAAGGATTTTCACAAATAATCCTTTTAAAACTATATTATACTCAAAGTGTAAAGATAGGTTTTCCTTCCTCTTTATCAATGATTCCTATTTGATTCAACTCTTCATTTTAACGTTCAAAACATTTAGTTGAAAAATCAAAGATTGACTTTATCTCCAAAAAGCTTGATATGGCCGAATGTCACCTAATACTTTTTCGAAGGTTGTTTATTCTTGAAAACACTTGTTTCCATCTTGTTTATACATTGTTTTAAACACTTTAAACAGATGTTTTAAGAAAATAACTTTTCCAAACCCTAAGATCCCTACATGGCCAAACCATGACCATTAAAAGGGTTGGATGTTTTTCTTTCATTTGTTTGCTTCAAGTATTTCTTAGAGGTGTTTTAAGTTCATTAAGCATCATAATTTAAGATTGGAAGCTTTGGCTTCCTCAATTTCTCAACAATGGCCGAAGCATATATATATATATATATATATATATATATATATATATATATATATATCGATTTCTACGAATATCTTGCTTCACCAACATCAACCATCACAACTATGATCGTCAATACACCAAATAAACAACAATATAACATTCATTTTCAAGAACAAACACAAAACCTGTATACAGAATTTTCAGCATTTCAACCATCAGCTTGTTGTAATTATTTGATTGACCAAATGAACTCAAATTCCAGCAATTGAGGACTCACATAAAAGCCATTTTCAACCATTCAAACACATCAATGAACAAAAATCAAACAACAAATAATTATTACAACGTTATTCTCATAGAGAACCAAACTAGACAAAATAGAAAACCCTTGGCTTAGGGTTTTGCCAAACCAAACAAATAAACCATTTTCACAACCACCAATATGGTGTGATGTAGTTCACTCCCATCATTACCTTAATAAAGATCTTTAGGATGAGCAAAACTCCAAGCATCAACAACAAGAAGAGGCCAAACCTATGTTAGCCAAACACACAAGGTTTTAAGCTTTGTTTTGCAAAAATCATGAAATAGTTGTTTCAGAAAAGATATGAAGAGAAAAGTAAGATTAAAGAATTACTTAGTGAAGAACACATGATAACAAGCTTGGTGTTCTTGAGATTCAAGCTCCAAATGAAAAACTTTCTTCATCAAATTTGTTTTAGAGACCAAGACTAACAAAGCCATGGTCTTAGAATATAGAAATAAGTTTTCGTACATGGAGTTGCAGTGGTGGCCGAATGGGTGAGAGAAGAAAGAGAAGAGAGAAAATGTTGTAGGTATCTTGAAGAACTATGCTTGTTTATTGTAAATGAAAAGAAAACAAGGTGATTTAGTGATGTTTCCATCACTTGGCTATGAGGCCTTTTTCAATTTGTGCAGCAAATTTTAATCCAACTAGCTATGTCATAAAAGGTGATTAGGTGTAAGAAAATGGATGGCCATGATAAAATAAGGACAATGAGGCGTTGAACTCTCATTGAAAGTAACATGAGTAACCAAAAATGGTTAATTTTCTTTTCCATAAAAGGAAATGGTGATTGATTATTAACCAAGAGTTAATAAATTTTAGGAATATATGATAGTTGGTAGTATATTTGTATCTTAATTGCACATGAAAAGAATTAAAAGAATTCAATTGGGGTTGTATCTTAACCATGAAAAAGTGCTTTATCCATTTTTGTAGAAAGTAGAAGCTTTTTTGTCCAATGGATTAAGGCAAATAAATCCATTGGTCAAAGAGAAAGAAAAAGGTGGTTTGAGTAAAGGTGATGGATGGTTGACATAAAGGTGACATGATTTGATTTTTTCTCGATAATTAATAATTTTTATTGAAAGAATCTAGCTATAGCATCACAGTGCATATCCTCCCCACCTTCTAGGAAAGGTGGAAAAATACCCACACTATCACGTGCTAGAAGCTAGATTAGAAAAGTAATAGAAAAAGTTCAATTTCATACAAAACTCAAAACTCAATACAAGAAGATGACATGATTTGATTAAGATGTGATAAGTTGACATGATTTGACAAAAAGGTGACTAAAGGTGACAACGCCCATGAAACGTTAAAAGTAGTCATAAACTCTCCCGGTTTTAGGCTAGAGTAACTTCCTGACCCCGGGCTAGATTTTTTTCCGGTTTCGGCACGCATCTCAAGGTAAAGCGGTCCTGATTAAAATAATAACATTTTTATCGGTTCCGACTCAAAACAACATAACAGACTCAAAGCAACATTTTATGATTATTAAGCTCATAATTGAAATTCAAATATGAATTTCCAATTATTAACTATTTTTATCATTGTAAATAGTCAGATTTGTGTTCTTAGTCAAGTTATTCACAAAAACAGTTAAAAAGACAGATATAGGATTTTTGGGATGTTACAGAAAGTAGAGAATCCATCCTTGACATGATGGGTCATTTCTAAACTTTTATAAACAATCTGAAGCCGCTTGGAAAGGTTTACAAAACCAAGGAGAATGTCACAAAAATCCTTAGAAGCTTACCTAAGGAGTGGAGGCCACTAGTCACTGCAATCACCCAAGCCAAGGATTTGTCAACCTTAACGTTGGATGATCTTGTGGGTACTCTTCAGGTTCATGAGCAAGAGCTTAACTGGGACAACCCCAGAAAGAAAAGCAAAACCACTGCCTTGGAAGCTCAGAAAGCCAGCAGCTCAAAACCTCTCAAAGCTAATGAGTCTAGTGATGAAGCTGATTCGCAAGATGAAGAAGAATATGATGATGATGATGATGATGATTATGATGATGATGATAATGATGAGCTATCACTCATCTCACATAAACTTGAACACATCCTGAAGAAGAAAAACAACTTGAAAAGAAGGTCATTCACAAAGAAAACCTTCAAAGATCAGGGTGAAACCAAGGACAAGAGTCCAATGGTTTGCTATTAATGTAAGAAACCTGGTCACTTCAAGGCTGAATGTCCTCAGCTGAAAGACAAGAAAAAGTTCTTAAAAAATAAGAACAAGAATCTGGAGAAGAAGCCAATCTATGTCTCTGGTCCATATATCATCCTCCTGAAGATACTTCATATGAAGAATAGTCAACTTCTACAATCACTTTATATCCAGAAGCTGGTCCTCAAGAGAGTTCTGTTGTCTATCTATAAATAAGCCACCTAAGACGACCCCAAGTACATGAAGTCACCCCATTAGACTTAGAACCCACTTACAGTATTATAATAACTATAACTTAGCGATATTATTACGGGCTTATTAAAACAGACGAAACAAAACTGTAAAACATAAAACATAAGAACGTATGCAAAACAGTTATTAGAGTAGCGCAACAGGTAAAGTAAAAACATATACACATGCAGTACTGTAACATACGTGGTTGCCCCACCAGTGGGACTAGGTGCATAAACATACAGGAATACAACTAAAACTGAAAGGAAAGACATATACACCTCCAAAACTCAAAACGCGCTCACCAGCACTCCCCAGCCCGCTCTCAAAAGCACATCAAGCCTCTCCACACAGTCCCATTGACGCACTAGCTGACTCTCACCATCAGTGGTGAGGATGTCCCGAGCTACCCTGCCCTTCTCCGTAGGTACGCCTATAAAATCGCATAGGCTCGTACTCGGATGAGGAACTCGACACTACAATCCTACGCCTCTGGGATGCCCTTAGGTACCGATTCGTACGCCAACGCTGACCTTTGTAGACAAAGCCCCTCTTGCTGGATACTGCCGAGGACTGGGGTGCCACCCACAAGTAGTCTCGCACTCTCTGCCTCGGCAGACACAACATCCGAGGGAAGGGAAGGAACTGATATATGCCGTAAGGTCTGATGATGTCCACGTACGATGTTGTACCGCTCCGGAAGATCAGGCTGACGGGTCCTATGTACACCGCCAAAAAGGCCGAGGGGTCCACTGTAACACCCTTCCATCTCGGATGTCACTTTCGTAACCCCAAACACCCTAAGGTAGAAAAATTTTTTTTTGCTGGTTCGCTTTCGGAAAAGATTTTCTTTACTTATATCTTATTTATTATGAAAATCGTGATAGAATTTTTTTCTTCTTATTGTATTAAAGAACCTATACTCATAATAACATTTGCATACTCATAACCATACATATATATACTCATATATATATATATATATATATATATATATATATATATATATATATATATATATATATATATATATATATATACGTCGTCCATTAAAATCTACTAGTCTACCCCACGGCCATCAGAAGCCGACAATAGACTAACCCAAAAGTAACTACCACAAAATAAACCTAAGCTGGTCTGACAGAAAATGTCTAAAGATAATCAAGTGTACTACCCCGACCTCAGTCGTACAATAGGGTCGCGTCGTCACCAATCCACACCTCTTCGTTGTTGACTTCCAGCTCTCAAGCTAGAAAGATCCAGAGGACTGCTAACAAAATATCTGTACATGTATCCAATGTGAACACCTCATTTTGACCGGATCCTTTTTATTTTTTTACTTAAATTTACCAAAAAATGGAAAAGAGTCAAGATCATAAAAAAGTCTCTTTTTAATAAAATCCAAAAAAATGATAAAAAGAAAAAACCACAAAAATATTTTGAGCTTCATTTATTTATTTATTTTTTTGCTTGCATTTAAAATATAGAAAAAATCTAAAAAAATAAAAGATAAAAATCACAAAAAATATTTTAATTTCTTGTTAATGCAGTTTCTTTTATAGATAAAGAAATAAAATGGAACATTTTGTTGTTTTTAAGTTATGTCTTGTTTATGATACTCATAAGGAAAAAATAAGAAGAAAAATGTCTTTGGGCCAATAAACCAAGTTTCAGCCCATACCCTTGCTCCAGAAACCCATTTCCCTTCTCCTTGCTCCATAACCTGTCTATCTCCTCCATAACCCGTCTATCTCCTCCCATAACTCGTCTATCTCCTCCATAACCCGTCTATCTCCATAACCCGTCTATCTCCTCCATAACCCGTCTATCTCCTCCCATAACCCGTCTCTCCTCCCTCTCAAGAAAAAACCCTAGCCGCAGCCCTCTCTCTCTTTCCCCCATTCTTTCCTTTTTCTCTTCACCTACCTAAATCCCCATTCTCTCGTTCCTCTCCCTTCCCTCAGCCAAATTTTTTTTTTCTCTTCCCCTCCATCAATCTCTCCTCATCACCCCTCTTTCCTTTCTCAAACCTAGCCGCACAGCAACTCTCCCCAGCGCCAATCTCGCACTCGATCTCTCCCTTCCTTTTCCATCCGCGCTCAATCACGCGAGGTATGCATCGTTCTTTTCTTTTTTCGTTTCAAATTAAGAACTGATTGCGTTCATTTTGGATTTTTTGCAGGGAATAAAGGTTCGGGTTCTATAAATAGGGGGTGAAAGGCAACAGAGGGGGACGGCCATAGCATACCTGTAGAGCACAAAACAGAGGCGAAAAACAGAGGGGGGAGGGTGCAAACACCCACTGATAGGCGCAGAGAGATTAGAGGGAGAGAGTTGAGAGTTTTCTGGTGGCTTGAGAGAAATTTTGTAATTCTTGGTGAGACATTGTTCTCTTCTGTCAACACAGAGATTTCTTTTTCTTTCTCTGACCTTTGTATTGAAGAGCTTTCAAGAATCTATGCATCTAGTTTATGGTTATCACTTTGATGTTGCTTAATATATTTTTATTTCAATTGTATCCATTGTTGCTTCGTTAATTCTGCTTTCCTTTTTTTTTGCTCACTTCCTCCCATTATTTGAACCTGTTGTTCTTCTTAAATTCATGTGTGATGATAACTTTGTGTACAGATATTTGGTTTAAGTTGGATGCTGAAATGAGGAGTTATTCATACACCTGAAGCGGTTTAGTGTTCTGCTGCAGCCTTGATAAAAATCGATTTTCATTCACCTCATGCATGATCTCCTTTATTTTTAGCATGTGCACTAGTTGTTTGATAAAATGCTTGACAAAATCTCTCTGCAGTAGTTGTTTTGTTTAATTTTTTTTTTAAGCATTCTTTGACCCCTTGGATCCAATGCTTGGACTCAGGATTACGTTGCTGATGTTATCTGCATTATTGGGAATATTTTGTCACATCTCTTGTTTTGTGGATAATGAGTTTACATGAGATTTGGTCCACATTCTATTATTTTGGATGGTTGATGATAATTTCAATAATAGTAATCTGGGTAGTAGCCTTATGTTGTCAAGGGAATATCTTTCAACCACGTTAAACTCTTGTATAACTTCTTGCTATATTCTTGCTCTTCAATTCTTTTTGGACTTATTTGTTTCAAATTTAATGGTGTGCTTCAATGGCCCATGCTGTCCATAGGTTCGGTAGCATCAAGAGTAAAATCAGGTTGTTTTGAAAGTTACTCTATGGATTGAGTGTCATGCTTAACCTCAAATTATGCTTACAATAAATCATATAATTAGTATTACATTAATCTTGGGATTACTCTATGAAAGGTATCATGCTCAATCTCATAGAACTAAGGTTGCTCTATGGACTGGGGTGCCATGTTCAACCTCGCTTTGGAACCGCTAACCAAAAATAATTTTTCCATTAAATTCTTTCTTTTTCTTTTTTTTTGGTGTAAATATTAATTATTAATCTCTCCATGCTTGTGAATAATCTCTGGGGTAATATAAATACGTTAAAAATTATTAATTATTTGCCAAATTAATTTGGGTAACCGTTTTTTACGGGTGCATTAGGGGTGCCGTGGGGTTAAGTCTCCATCCTTCCCTATGCGCAAGTGACTCCCGAACTCGATTTGGTTTCCAAGACCATTTTTCTTAAAGGTTTTCCAATTTTTCCCAAATTAAATAAAATTGGTGGCGACTCTACATGTTTTTCTTAATAAAACCTTTTTCTCGCCGTTCCCTTCGCGATTTCTGTCGCGACAGATGGCGACTCCACTAGGGATCTCTTTAGAGAGTCAAGCCCATTAAAATTAATTGTGCAAATCTTTAATAAATTTTAACTTATTTGTTTTACCCTTTCTTTTTCTTTTTTTTGTTATGTTTTGGTTCTCTATTCTCTATCCTTTATGAAAATTAAAAAAAAAATTTTGAAAAAGAGCAAAAAAAAAAAAAAAATGAAAAGTCATTTGTGTTTTTTTTAATGTTTTTTCCTCTCTCAAAATATAAAAAAAAAATATATATATAAAACAAAATTGGGAAAGATGAAAAATAGCATGACTTTTGTGTAAATATGCTCTGCTTTGTTTTGTTCTGTGAGAATATACTTTGTTTTGATTTGTTTTATTTTTCTCTGTGTATTTTGTTGATTGTTTTTTTTTTTTTCGACTTTAGGGTAGATGATTTTTTTTTTGGAATATATTATTTGAACTCTAGGGTAGATGACATTTGATTTTTTTTTTTTTTTTTTTGTACATATATGGGTAACTCTGTTTTCCAGGTTGTTTTTAGGATTTTACAGGTTTGTATGCCTCCTCACACACATCACAATCACTCGTGTCACACATTTTCAGCTCTATACCCGAGCTTGTGAAAGCCTTAGGAGTAGGCGGTGCCTCAACACTGTCATTGGAAGGCCTAGTGCCCCTCTGATATTTGTTGATTCACCACTCAGATTGTTACTAGTATCATGGGTTAGTCATCCTGGAGGGTTTATCCCTACTTGTGGCTAGGATCATGAGTTGGGTCCCGGTCTTTCGTGATTGGGACAATCTGGGAGCCATGACCATTAGAAGTCTAGAACCACTATTGCACTCATAGATTAACCTAGTGGCTGCCTAATTTAAGAGTCGTCATAGGTACCCTTGACTATAGGACTTCCCTCTTAGGACAATTGGAGGCGTGCATCTTCTCTCTTCTTTTTTATTCGTGATTATGTGTTTTATTTCGTTCTTCTTAGTAAATAAATAAAAAAAAAATATAAAAAAAAATAGAAGGTAAAAAGGTAAATGGGTTCCCATCGCCTTGGGCCCAAATGATCCATTGAAATGGGTCACAAGAGGGACAATGCATTAAACGTCCCGTGTCCTTTGGGTTTACAACCCTATAAGGATTCCTTTTGCATCACATTTTTGTGCTTAGTTTCTCATTTTTTATTTTTATTTATTTATTTTTATTTTTATTTTATTTTATTTTATTTTATTTTTGACAAGTGAGTTCTTTTGTGAAGGAAAGATCCCGTTACAGTCCACGTAGCAAGTAATGGAAAGATCTCACTCTAGCAATGCAATCAACTCAAGGAGGAACATTAGGATTGATGTGAAGGTAAATGATGTGAAGACCTTAATAGAAATCAGTCAGTTGATGCCAAGAGAGACACATTCAGCGTTCGCAAGCAAATATGGGAGAATTTTGGACTTGTTGTGTATTCCTATAGATGTTGCGGGCTTGAGCGCTTTGGCCCAGTATTGGAACCCTACCCTGAGATGTTTTGAGTTGCCAAATTTGGATACGACACCAACTATAGAAGAATATGCTTACATGATAAGGATACCTCTTCCGAAGGAGCTTCGTGTTTACCTCTACTATGGCCAACATGTCAGTGATGGGAAAGTGGCAGAATTATTAGGAGTTCAACCGAAGCCATCAGACAAAATGGAAAAAGGAGTAGTCAAAGGCTTGAAGAGGAGATTCCTCGAGGTTTATCTCAGGGAATTGGCTCGACAACAAAATTGGGTTGTTTTCAATCGAGTGTTAGCTTTGACCGTTTATGGATTGGTGTTGTTTCCTTTTATACCGGACATGGTGGATTATGCAACTATGGATGTCTTCTACAAAGTTGAAGAGTATGCTATGAATCCCGTCCCTGCTATTTTGGCAGAAACGTTCCTCTCACTGCAAGTTTGCCACGAAAGTCAGCAAGGTAAATTGCGGTGTTGCACACAATTGATGTATGTTTGGATCGTGACTCATATGTATGCTCGCAAGCACATTAGCGAGACGGATGACCCTTTGAAGAGATTCCACCGCATACCAGTAAAGCCAAATAAATCCTATGAATGGAAGCGAGAGTTTGATGAGATTGATTCAGAATCCTTTAATTGGATGTATCCATGGTATAAAGGAGATACTGTTATTTTCAGCTGTGGGAATTTCTCGAATGTCCCCTTGATGGGGCCAAGAGGTTGTGTTTCATATTCTCCAGCACTTGTGATTCGACAACTGAAGTGGACTCAACGTGAACCTCCTGAAGAAGTGATGGGTGGGATCTCTTTCTTATTCCAAGATTGCGAAGTTGTCAAGAATACATCAATAGCGATTAGATTGGCTTGGAGTAATATCCGTATAGTGGGATCAAATGAGTTGGGGAGGCAAATCATTGCTTACACTAAAAACTACCTCGCGTGGAGGAAAGCGAGGAGAGAGAACATTACCGATCCTGAGCCGATCCCACACCATGATGAGATTCCTCAGACTGAAGCACAGTTGCTAGAGAAGACTGAGATTTTGATGGCTCAGATGGGGGTGCTAGAGGAGGTGAATCAAACGGCTCGAATCACCATTGCCACACTTCAGCATGAAGTCCATAAGTTAAACATGAAGGTAGAACGGTTGAAAGATGAATGTGCGGATGCATATGAAGCCGCCTGTCCAGCAAAGAGGGCGAGGAAAGAGAATGTGAAAGGGTCAGAAGTCCGAGGGTTGCGAGCAAGGGTAGAAGATCAAGAAAGAGTACTGACAAAAACTCTCAAAGAAAAAGAAAAGTTGGAGGCAAGCGTCGGGGTACATGTCCAAACGATAAAGATATTGGAGGAAAGAATAGGATCCTTGCAAGAGGCATTTGCCCATACTGAGCGCTACTCTGATCAAGGTTGGAATGCAGCTGCAACGTATCGCGAATCATTGGCAAAGGCACAAGAGAAGGAAGACCAACTGTGGATGAAGATACGAAAGCTTGAAAGAGAGAAAAAGCAATATGAGGATGAGATCCATCAGCAAGAAGAATGGTTAGAAGACTGGCATGTAGTGGCAGAGAAACTGAAGACTGATAGAAATGCTTGGAAGAGAAGATATGAATACTTGTCAGGAAGCTTGCAATACCATGCTTCTCGATTCATGGATCGCCTCGAGGAGGCGTCCATTCAGGTTCACATGAGCGCTGAAACTCTAATACCTCCAAAAGTAGCCAGCTTCATAAAGTATTGTAGAAGTCTTGCTAGTGGGTTCAAAAAGAGAACCTCGAAACTTCTGATGTAATTTTTGTCAAATGTCGGACGTTGTACTGCTCTTCAATCAAATAAAAGTTATCTTTCACGTTATGTCCATTGATGAATTCTCCTTTACTTCCCTCTTTGTGTTATAAGTTTGCCTGCATGGTTGCATTGCTAGTGAGTGATGCGATCCATTGAGGGATGCACGCCCTCATGGATATGTCATCAACCATGCACAATCTAAGGGGGACGTACCCCTAGAGTTGCGCATGGGATGGAAATTTCTTGCTACAGAGACGGTCTTTCCTTGACAAAAAGAATCAAAAAGAATGAATGAGATAGGCGTAACGTTGATTTTACTAATTAAATTTCTTAATGTATTCATATAGGTTAAAATTAGAAAATTCAGGAACCATTGCGCGACCCAGGAAAGACGACACCAATCAAACCCGAGTTCACAACACCAGATCTCGGACTAGAATGGCTGATAATAACGCCGAAGTGGGAAGAAATTTGAGCTTAGAGTTAGATGAAGTAAGGGGAAGAGTAGCTGAGATGACTGAAACCCAAGCAAGGCTGGAGGCGATATTGCAAGATATGAGAGAATCTCTCAATAGGCTTGGCGCAAATAGAGGTGCAAATGAAGATGATCCCTATGTGAGTGTACAGCCAGCCCTTTCCACAGTATCGACACCTATGTTCTCGAGCATCAACACAGGTCTTACTTAGGGAACGCGTGCCCATGAACAACAGCAACACACAGCACCAATAGTACTTCCCATCGGAGAAGGATACCGCCCCTTTGAGAATGCCTATCATGAAGCTACTGGCTATGCAGTACCCACATGGGAGCAACCCCATATATCCATCCCTGGACTGTTCATAGGAGCTCAGGTAGAGAAGGATAAGGTGAAAGATGAGTGGATGGAAAAGATGGAAGAACAGATAAAAGCGATAAAAGGATCAAGTACCTATGGCCTTCTAAAAATAGAAGAACTTTGTCCTGCCACGGATGTGGTGATACCTAAGGATTTTAAGATCCCTGATTTTTCAAAGTATGATGGAAGTGGGAATCCTCGGTTTCACCTTATCAGCTATGCCACCAAAATGGCCATCTGGTCAAAGGAAGACAAGTTCCTCATTAGCTTCTTTCATGAGAGTTTGACAGGTATTGCGTTAGAATGGTACCTTCAGCTAAACCACTCTAAGATTTCGCGATGGACGGAATTGGCTGACTTGTTCATGGACCAGTATAAGTTCAATTTGGATGCAGCTCCTACCCGTGAACAACTAACCTCAATGCAGAAAAGAAATGAGGAATCCTTTAAAGTATATGCGCAAAGGTGGAGAAGTTTAGCAGCACAAGTCCAGCCCCCGTTGACATTATCAGAAATGTGCTCATACTTTTTGGGAACTCTCGGGGCCCCTTTCATAGGGGCAATGGCAGGAGCGGCTTACAGGGATTTCTCCGACTTAATAGCTGCAGGAGAAAGAATTGAATTTTTAGCTAGAGCTGGGAAACTGTCGGTTGATGCAGAAAGTAGTGCACCTAAGAAGGGATTCCAACCAAAGAAGAAGGAAGCTGAGGCGAATTATGTACAACACCAACAGAATGTTGGGCCTCGACATGTTCCCTCATACCCAACGTACCAAGCACCATATAACCCGAACCTTCACATCCCATACCTTCAAGCACCACTTTACCCACCTCAACAAGCCTTGCCAAGCACCACTCAACCACAAAACCAGATAAATAATGTCCCCGCACCTCAGCCATATAACCCCATTCGCCCTGCATACGCACGTTATCCCCCTGCATTCCAACCATATCACCCAACCTATAATCGACCAAATCAAGGACACCCCACCACTCCAAACCTGCCACCTTTCCCTAGACTATCCGTTTCCAATGCAGAATTATTCCAACAATTGTTCGACCGTCATTTGATTGCTGGGAACCCTGTACGTCCCCTTCAACCACCTTTCCCTGCTTGGTACAATCCAAACTTGACCTGCAAATATCACATGGATGTCTCAGGGCACTCCATTGAAGATTGCGAAGCCTTTAAGACAGCAGTGAGAAAACTAATCGCTTGTGGAAGATTGGGGTTTGAAGAGGAATCGGGGCCTAGCATTGTTAACAATCCAATCCCAAGCCATAATGTAGAAAACAGGGTGAATAGCTTGGAAGTAGAGGGGTATCAAGTCAAGAAGGTCCTCCACTTACGAACGCCTATGCAAGAGGTGTTTGATGGACTAAAGAAAGCAGGATATGACATCGTCGCGCCGGGGGTGCCAATAGAAGAAGAAGAACAAAAGGATGATGGAATTTTGAATTGTGTTTATCACCATGGGCAGGCAGGACATGACATCGAGAGCTGTTGGGCCTTTAAGGTCCGAGTTCAGGGACTACTAACCCTGGGAGTTATACAAGCCAGGCGAGGTACGTCTGAGGGAATCAACATAGTCGAAAAGGTTGTACTCCGAGTGCCACCCCTTAATAAGGCCCCGACACCAGAAAAAGTGATCTTAAGGGTAAAAAAGCCAATTCTTTTTGCGAATGACGACACTCATGCTGTGCCATGGAACTATGAAACAAAAGTTGAGCTGACGGCTGCAGGAGAGGCTTCGAAGGCCCAAGTTGCCAATGTGATAAGGATCGGGGGTATTACGAGGAGTGGACGATGTTATGGCCCTGAAGAAGAAGAAATAAAGAAGAGTTCCAAGGATAAAAAGAAGGATGAAGCTGTGGAGGAAGAGGAAGAAGAGTTCCTGAAGATCATGAAGCAGAGTGAGTTTGATGTGGTGGAACAGTTGAAGAAGACTCCAGCCAGGATTTCTCTCTTATCACTTATTCTAACATCAGAATTGCACCGTAAGGCTTTGTTGAGGGTGTTGGGTGAAGCTTATGTCAAGCCTGATGTCACTCCCGAAAATATGGTAAACATGGTAGATCCGGTGAAGCGTGTCAACATGATTACCTTTTCGGAAGGTGAGGTGGTTCCAAGGCAGGGTAGTGGGCCCAAAGCCCTGCATATTACTTTAAAGTGCAGGGGTTTTGTGGTTGCGAAGGTACTCATAGATGGCGGCTCGGCATTGAATGTGATTCCAATGTCTACTCTAGAGCAACTGAACATGGGTATAACAGATTTAACACCACAAGAGATGATTGTGCGAGCCTTTGATGGAACAACAAGAGGGATTTTAGGGGAAATAACTCTGCCACTTGAAATAGGGCCTAGTTGTTTCCCTGTCCTATTCCAAGTCATGGAAATTCAACCAGCATATACTATGCTTCTAGGGAGGCCTTGGATTCATAGCGCTGGAGTTGTTCCCTCAACATTGCATCAATGCTTGAAGTACATCCACAATGGGGCGGTAATTACCATTCGTGGTGAAGAGGAAATCATGCTGACAAAGCCCGTTTCAATACCTTATATAGAGAATACAGAGCAAATTGAGGATAACTCTTTGCACAATTTTGAAATTTTGAGGTCAGAGATCCCGAGGAAAGAGCCACCAATAAAGAATGTGAATGAAGTGATATTTCGTATTATGGAGAGGAGTGGATACCAGAAGGGTAGAGGTTTGGGGTCTAAGCTTCAAGGGATCCCACAACCGATCGAGGCCATTTCCAGAGAGGGAAAGTATGGACTAGGGTATGAGCCTTCTCTGGCAGAAAAAATGAAGATCACGACTCTCAAAGGAAGAAAAGAAGGAGAGGGAGAAAACAAGTATGTTCCCCATCTAAAGGAGACTTTCCCAACACCAGCTGAAGTGATCAAGCCAGAAAAGTTGACCTCCCCTCATTTCACCATCAGTGCACTTGAAGAAGAGCAAGAAGGAAACCATGTTATCTATCTCTCTGGTGACAATGAAGTTCTTAGCAATTGGCAGTCTGAACCATTTGTTGATGTTATTTCCATAAAGTAATTATCTCTTTGTACAAAAAATGAACTGGTGTTTACCTTAATTGAGACATGAATAAAATGTGTTAGCATGATTTTCCAGCATGTTTTTTCGTTGTTCCACACTTTTACTATTCATTGCTTTATATTGCTTGCACCTTCTTCAACAAATAAAACTCTTGTCTATATTGTTCCTATTGCAAAAATTGTCTTTCAGGAATCTCTCTCCCACTGAAAGTTTGCTTCATAAAAGGAACCCTGAAGCCTCATTTATTGATTCCCTTGCGGCTATGAACGAAGGTGATCCCAGGTCTGATGATGAAGAAGAAGCAATTGAGGAGTTCTCCAAGTTGATGGAACACTCTGAAAAAGGGTTCAGTTTGAATGATGAGGTCATAGAAGTGGTTAATATGGGGACAGAGGAAGACAAGAAGGAGTTGAAGGTAGTGGATAACCCAGAGCATGCAGAAATGATCGCACTATTCAAAGAGTATTTGGATGTGTTTGCATGGTCCTACAGAGATATGCCAGGTTTAGATCCAGAGATAGCATCACATAAAATTCCATTGTACCCAGATATGGTGGCCAAGAAACAAAAATTGAGGAGGATCCATCCAGAAATGTCGCTTAAGATCAAAGAAGAGGTAACTAAACAACTGGAAGCTGGTTTTCTGGAAGTGTCAAGACACCCGGAGTGGGTAGCTAATATTGTGTCGGTACCAAAGAGGGATGGGAAGGTCAGGATGTGTGTGGATTACAGAGATCTGAATAAAGCCAGTCCAAAAGATGATTTCCCGCTACCTTATATCGATATCCTCGTAGACAGTACAGCAAGGAACCACAGGTTCTCTTTCATGGATGGGTATTCTGGATACAATCAGATCCTCATGGACGTCGATGACAAGGAGAAGACAACTTTTACCACTCCTTGGGGAACTTTTTGTTACAAAGTAATGCCTTTTGGTTTGAAGAATGCCGGGGCCACCTACCAACGTGCTATGGTAGCATTGTTCCACGATATGATGCATAAAGAAATAGAGGTGTATGTGGATGACATAGTGGCCAAATCCAAGGAAGGAGAAAGTCATGTAGCAGTTTTGCGGAAGCTATTCGAGAGACTGAGGAAGTACAAGTTGAGACTCAACCCTACAAAGTGTGTGTTTGGGGCATCAACTGGGAAGTTGCTTGGTTTTATTGTTAGCAGAGAAGGAATAAAAGTGGACCCGGACAAGGTAAAGGCAATAAGGGACATGCCCGCTCCCAAGAATGAGAAGGAGGTAAGAGGTTTTTTGGGAAGGTTGAATTACATTGCACGGTTTATTGCTAACCTGACTAGCACGTGTGAGCCGATCTTCAAGCCCCTGAAGAAGAATAATCCTGGAAGTTGGAATGAGGAGTGCCAAGAAGCCTTCGATAAGATAAAAGCATATCTGCTTAGTCCTCCGGTGTTGTTGCCACCGATTCGAGGACGTCCACTGATATTGTATCTCACTATATTACCGACCTCAATGGGGGCAATGCTAGGGCAATATGATGAATCTGGCAAGAAAGAACAGGCGATTTATTATCTGAGCAAAAAGTTTAATGACTGCGAAGTCCGATATATGGCGATTGAGAAGACCTGTTGTGCATTGGTGTGGACGTCCAAGAGGCTCAGGCAGTACATGTTGTATCACACTACCTGGTTAATCTCTCGAATGGACCCTTTGAAGTATATCTTTGAAAGTCCTCACATCTCCTTAAGGGTTTCAAAGTGGCAAGTGATATTATCAGAATTTGATATTAAATACATGACTCGAAAGTCCATTAAGGGGAGTGCGATTGCCGATCATTTAGCTGAAAACCCTCTCGAGGGTGGACAACCAGTTACGTACGAGTTCCCAGATGGAGAGATATTGTCATTAGAGGAAGATGAAGCCGAAAATAAGAACGTGTGGAAGATGTATTTCGATGAAGCAGTTAATATGCACGGGAGAGGTATAGGAGCAGTAGTGGTTTCGCCAAATGGCAAGCAGTACCCAGTGGCCATTAAGCTTGAATTTGAATGCACCAACAACATTGCAGAATACGAAGCATGTGCAAGTGGATTACAAGCAGCAATTGAGCTTGGGATAAAACAATTGAAGGTCTTTGGGGATGCGGCTCTAATTATTTATCAAGTCAATGGTGAATGGCAAACCAAAGATTCCAAGTTGATTCCATATCAGAAGTACTTGACTCAGTTGATTGCGAAATTTGATGATATTACCCTTTCGCATTTAACTCGAGACAAGAATCAGTTCGCAGATGCTTTAGCCACGTTAGCTGCTATGACTAAGCTGGACATTTGTACCACCGTCCAGCCTATCCAAGTGAAGGTCCAGCGTGAACCGGCATATTGTGCCCATGTGGAGGAAGAGCCCGATGGTAAACCTTGGTATCATGACATCAAACAGTATATGCAGAGTAGGGCATACCCAGCTGAAGCAAATGAAGGGACCAAGAAGACTATTCGCAGGTTATCCATGGCCTTTTTTCTGGACGGAGAAGTTCTATATAAAAGAAATCATGATGGGGTCCTCTTAAGATGTGTTGATGCTCGTGAAGCCCGAACTGTCATGACAGAAGTACATGAAGGGATATGTGGAACGCATGCCAACGGTCATATGATGGCACGCAAGATTTTACGGAGTGGTTACTACTGGTCAACCATGGAAACAGATTGCTTGAAGTATGTCTGGAGATGCCATAAATGCCAGATATATGCAGATCGAATCAAAGCTCCTCCATTCCAACTGCACAATTTGGTGTCCCCTTGGCCCTTCTCTATGTGGGGAATAGATGTAATCGGTCCGATCAATCCTAAGGCTTCAAACGGGCACCGTTTCATCTTGGTGGCAATAGATTACTTCACAAAGTGGGTAAAAGCGGCATCATATGCCAGTATCTCTCAAAAGGTGTTCACAAAGTTCCTCAAAAGAGATGTCATTTGTCGGTACGGAATACCTGAAAGGATCATTACGGACAATGCTTCCAACCTTAATGGGGCAGAGGTACAGAAGTTGCTCGAGACCTTCAAAATCAAACACCATGATTCTGCTCCTTACAGGCCCCAAATGAATGGTGCGGTAGAAGCGGCCAACAAGAATATCAAGAAGATTGTCGCTAAAATGGTCGTGAACTATAAAGATTGGCATGAAATGTTACCCTATGCTTTGCATGCGTATCGCACCAATATACGTTCAAGTACCGGGGCAACGCCCTTCTCATTGGTGTATGGAATGGAGGCTGTCTCTCCCATAGAAGTCGAAATCCCTTCATTAAGAGTGTTGATGGAAGCAGACTTGGAAGAATCCTAGTGGATGAAGGCTCGGTATGATCGATTGAACATGATTGAAGAAAAAAGATTGGTGGCCCTTTGTCACGGACAATTATATCAAAGAAGAATGGCTAAAGCTTTTAATAAGAAAGTTCGTCCTAGGGAGTTTCAACCAGGCGATTTGGTACTAAAGAAGATACTCCCCAATCAAGAAGACGCTCGAGGAAAATGGGCGCCCAATTATGAAGGGCCATATATTGTAAAGCAGGCATACTCAGGCGGAGCATTGATCTTAACAGATGAAGACGGGCAAGAGTTACCAAGGCCCATAAACTCTGATGCTGTGAAAAAGTTTTATGCTTGAATAAAAAAAAAAAAAAAAATTTTGCTCGCTAGGTCGAAAACCTGTAAGGGCGGCTTAGGCAAAAGTTAGGGCAGGAAAATGTCCGTTAGGTTGAAAACCCGTAAAGGGCAACCTAAGCAAAAATTAGGGCAAAGAAAATAAATCTTGGGCTGAAAACCTGCAAGGGCAGTTTAAGTGAAGAAAATAGCACAAAGGCCACCACACTGAGGCAATTTTGCTTGTGATTGGGTACATGGTTGCGAAGAAAACTGTTGGAGGGTTAAAGGAGGAATGCACATCAAGAGAAGTTGAGAGTAAGGCCAGGGCTTGCGACGTCAGTGGCCAATGGGAATCATCTGAATGAGGATCAAGGAACCGATACTGGGGCAAATTTTTTATGTGGTTATCATATTTTATTCCTTTCCTCTTATTCGCTCTTATCCTTTATGTTCCCCTTGCACCTCCCCTCCCCATGTTATCCTTTCTGATTCCCTTATGTATAATCCAAAGTCACATGTGAAGGCAAAAGTTTATTCATGACCCCTTTGTGCTCAAATCATGTTTTATGCATTAAAATTATGTCTCAATCAAAGTAAATATGAGTTTGATAGTATGATTTGATAATTTTAATGGTGACTTTAATGAATGGTTTGGACCAACAAAGATTCAGCACTTCAAAGTCAATAAGTAAGATGACAGTGCACGCCGAGTGGGGGACTTAAAAGAATAAGGAAAGTCTCCACAGGTCACAGTCCAGAATAAATCTCTTCATGACTGCGCCTCTTACAAAAGAAACCATGTCATCAAAGGGAATAAATGGTGCTTCAACTCAAAGGTGTTTGTGAACAAGGGTATGATTGGTCGAAGTTTTCCTGGGAAGCATTTGGTTCCAGTTTGTCTAAAGAAAAGGTAAAATAGGAATAAAGAGAAAGTTTGATTTTGAGCTCAAAAGCTCATTGCAATTTAATTTTCGGGATCAGAGGCCCATTACCATTTAATTTTCGAGCTCAGAGGCTCATTGTTTTGGGATCAGAGGCCCAAAGTCATTTACTTTTCGAGCTCAGAGGCTCTTTGTCTTTTATTTTTTCGGGATCAAAGGTCCATTGTTATTTAATTTTTTTTTTTTTTGAGCTCAGAGGCTCATCGCAATTTAGTATCTTTGGGATCAGAGGCCCACTATTATTTATTTTTCCGAGTTCAGAGGCTCATTGTCATTTAATTTTTGGGGAATAGAGGCCCACTGTCATTTAATTTTGAGCTCAAAGGCTCATTGTCATTTAATTTTTGGGATCAGAGGCCCATTACCATTTAGTTTTCGAGTTCCGAGGCTCATTTCCATTTTTGGGATCAGAGGCCCATTGTTATCTAAATTTTGAGCTCAGAGGCTCATTGTCACTAATTTTTGGGGTCAGAGGCCCACGATCATTTAATTTGCGAGCTCAGAGTCTCGTGATCATTTTTTTTTTTTTTGGGATTAGAGGCCCATGGCACTTTGTTTCTTTCATTTGTTATTATGCCTGCATCATTTGCATTAAATATCTTTGTATAATCACATGCATTCCCGGACAAAATGTGTGTTCTTTTTCTTTACTCGTTGTTTACTATGATCACATGTCTCCTAGAAAACAACAAGTAAAGAGGGGCAACTGTGAACACCTCATTTTGACCGGATCCTTTTTATTTTTTTACTTAAATTTACCAAAAAATGGAAAAGAGTCAAGATCATAAAAAAGTCTCTTTTTAATAAAATCCAAAAAAAATGATAAAAAGAAAAAACCACAAAAATATTTTGAGCTTCATTTATTTATTTATTTATTTTTATTTTTTTGCTTGCATTTAAAATATAGAAAAAATCTAAAAAAATAAAAGATAAAAATCACAAAAAATATTTTAATTTCTTGTTAATGCAGTTTCTTTTATAGATAAAGAAATAAAATGGAACATTTTGTTGTTTTTAAGTTATGTCTTGTTTATGATACTCATAAGGAAAAAATAAGAAGAAAAATGTCTTTAGGCCAATAAACCAAGTTTCAGCCCATACCCTTGCTCCAGAAACCCATTTCCCTTCTCCTTGCTCCATAACCCGTCTATCTCCTCCATAACCCGTCTATCTCCTACCATAACCCGTCTATCTCCTCCATAACCCGTCTATCTCCATAACCCGTCTATCTCCTCCATAACCCGTCTATCTCCATAACCCGTCTATCTCCTCCATAACCCGTCTATCTCCATAACCCGTCTATCTCCTCCCATAACCCGTCTTTCCTCCCTCTCAAGAAAAAACCCTAGCCGCAGCCCTCTCTCTCTTTCCCCCATTCTTTCCTTTTTCTCTTCACCTACCTAAATCCCCATTCTCTCGTTCCTCTCCCTTCCCTCAGCCAAATTTTTTTTCTCTTCCCCTCCATCAATCTCTCCTCATCACCCCTCTTTCCTTTCTCAAACCTAGCCGCACAGCAACTCTCCCCAGCGCCAATCTCGCACTCGATCTCTCCCTTCCTTTTCCATCTGCGCTCAATCACGCGAGGTATGCATCGTTCTTTTCTTTTTTCGTTTCAAATTAAGAACTGATTGCGTTCATTTTGCATTTTTTGCAGGGAATAAAGGTTAGGGTTCTATAAATAGGGGGGTGAAAGGCAACAGAGGGGGACGGCCATAGCATACCCGTAGAGCACAAAACAGAGGCGAAAAACAGAGGGGGGGAGGGTGCAAACACCCACTGATAGGCGCAGAGAGATTAGAGGGAGAGAGTTGAGAGTTTTCTGGTGGCTTGAGAGAAATTTTGTAATTCTTGGTGAGACATTGTTCTCTTCTGTCAACACAGAGATTTCTTTTTCTTTCTCTGACCTTTGTATTGAAGAGCTTTCAAGAATCTATGCATCTAGTTTATGGTTATCACTTTGATGTTGCTTAATATATTTTTATTTTAATTGTATCCATTGTTGCTTCGTTAATTCTGCTTTCCTTTTTTTTTGCTCACTTCCTCCCATTATTTGAACCTGTTGTTCTTCTTAAATTCATGTGTGATGATAACTTTGTGTACAGATATTTGGTTTAAGTTGGATGCTGAAATGAGGAGTTATTCATACACCTGAAGCTGGTTTAGTGTTCTGCTGCAGCCTTGATAAAAATCGATTTTCATTCACCTCATGCATTATCTCCTTTATTTTCAGCATGTGCACTAGTTGTTTGATAAAATGCTTGACAAAATCTCTCTGCAGTAGTTGTTTTGTTTAAATTTTTTTTTTTAAGCATTCTTTGACCCCTTGGATCCAATGCTTGGACTCAGAATTACGTTGCTGATGTTCTCTGCATTATTGGGAATATTTTGTCACATCTCTTGTTTTGTGGATAATGAGTTTACATGAGATTTGGTCCACATTCTATTATTTTGGATGGTTGATGATAATTTCAATAATAGTAATCTGGGTAGTAGCCTTATGGTAGTAGCCTTATGTTGTCAAGGGAATATCTTTCAACCACGTTAAACTCTTGTATAACTTCTTGCTATATTCTTGCTTTTCAATTCTTTTTGGACTTATTTGTTTCAAATTTAATGGTGTGCTTCAATGGCCCATGCTGTCCATAGGTTCGGTAGCATCAAGAGTAAAATCAGGTTGTTTTGAAAGTTACTCTATGGATGAGTGTCATGCTTAACCTCAAATTATGCTTACAATAAATCATATAATTAGTATTACATTAATCTTGGGATTACTCTATGAAAGGTATCATGCTCAATCTCATAGAACTAAGGTTGCTCTATGGACTGGGGTGCCATGTTCAACCTCGCTTTGGAACCGCTAACCAAAAATAATTTTTCCATTAAATTCTTTCTTTTTCTTTTTTTTGGTGTAAATATTAATTATTAATCTCTTCATGCTTGTGAATAATCTCTGGGGTAATATAAATACGTTAAAAATTATTAATTATTTGCCAAATTAATTTGGGTAACCGTTTTTTACGGGTGCATTAGGGGTACCGTGGGGTTAAGTCTCCATCCTTCCCTATGCGCAAGTGACTCCCGAACTCGATTTGGTTTCCAAGACCATTTTTCTTAAAGGTTTTCCAATTTTTCCCAAATTAAATAAAATTGGTGGCGACTCTACATGTTTTTCTTAATAAAACCTTTTTCTCGCCGTTCCCTTCGCGATTTCTGTCGCGACATCCAAAAACACAACAAGGTGTCCAACACGTACAGGCAAGGGTGAGAAACCAATATATGAACCCAAAAACGACTACTATATGCCCAAAACAAACAACAGATTCATACAATATATCTCACCAAAATAGTATCATGCATCACATAGTACAGCATATATAGTCATGCACTAACAGCAGTAAATGCACAAGGGCTTCGTACCCCACAATCAGCATTATTCTTTAAACGTATGCATGGCACTTCCATATATCTCGACTAATATTCAATCTAGATTTTCGGGAATCCCATCACCAAAGAATGAGTTGATCAGACTTGATTGCCAATCAAGGCACACCATATTTACCATATCACACTGACCAACACAGGGTACAATGCTTTTGCTTATATGGATTTCATTACCACACCACGTTGTCCAATCCAGGCATAACGTTGTCCATTGCATGAATTTATTTACCATGTCACGTTGTCCAACCCAGGCATAACGCTTCACATTATATGGACTTCAGTACCATATCACACTATCCACACAGGGCATAGCGCTTCACTCTACATGGATTTCATTACCATATCACACCGTACAAATGTTTCACATTATATGGATTTTATCCATTGCCCATCAAGGTACAATGACACATAATGACTTACAGTCATCACGGGTTTCCTATCATCAAGGTCCCCCGTTTCACGGCACGTTTGCCCCACACAAATGCATGAGAAAGCTACTTAGTTTCCATCAGTTTATCTTTGTCGTCACAATCTTTCCTCGCTGTATCATCAACGCTAACAACCAACATAATGTCTTAGACTCTTATAAGCCTCAAAAACATTTTCTCAAGATAGGACATCTAGTCCAAAACAACTCAAATCTAAATATCCCTAACCGATGCACCAGTTTAGAATTTTGGATTCAAGATCATAAAAACATCCCCAAGCTTACAGAACCACAAAGATCGTCCCTAATCCAATAGGACCACAACTAACACGGATCCTTGATCCACTTGTTTCTATAGAACCCTAGAACCCCGACGTCTCGATTTCTAGTTTCTAAACTTTAAAACCACTTCTCTTGAAAACTCAAAAACCAAAAACCCAAATCTCCGACATTTACACAAAGTTCTCGAGATCGGTTTTCCATAAAACAAAACGTAGTCCAAAGACTATTTCTTTTTCTTTCGTCATTTTTCGATAAAACACAAACCTTATAACAAGGCTTGTAAAAACCTTTTTCCTTGGATGAAACCAATAAATTTGAAAATCAGGTTTATTAAAACGCTTTAGCTCAAACGGTTAACTTTATTAATTTAAAAACTAATAAAGGTTTCTAACGTCCTATTTAATTTAAAAACATCGTTTTTCGTTATTCAAAACCACATTTTCACAACTTTGCTCTTTTAAGTTGATTTTCCTTAAAAGCAGCTGTTCATTATATTTTATTTCAAAAGAGATAATTCACTTAATTTCTCTTAAATTAAATTGAGAAACAATAAAACATCTTTATTTCCTCAATTTAACATTTCAGACTTTTAAAGCTTTTAAGTTCCACGATGTCGGATCCTAATCAAAATTAGGTCCTCTAACGCCTTAAATCCCACAGCAGGGCACACGATACATCCATATAATTATTCCACAATTATAGCATGTATTCAAATATGTCAGTAGTTATATCATACATATTCAAATCAACAGCAGTAAACCAAACAATCAACCAATAATCAGATACAGAATATTTAATTTCAATACAAACACCGATGCAGCACATAGCTGCTGGAAATGGAGTTCCTCAGGTTTATCCCCTTTCCTCTTGAAATCCCAAGGTAAGCTAGAGGCACCTGATCAATCTGACAACTGGTTCAGCTAGCTGCCGATCACTACATACACACAATCCATAAAGGCATTAACTCAAAAAAAAAAAAACATAGATTTCTCCTAATGCAACACCCCTATGGTTCGGCCCTATTACACTAAAAATAGCTAGGGAGCTCCAAAAATTCTTATTTCTTAGATAACACTCTAACTAAATGTGATAACCCTAGATTTCAGTTCAAAAACCAACCAAAAACCCTACCCTACACACATAGGGGGTTTCGGCCTCTTCCTAGAAAATATAGCTAGAGAGATTTCTTGGCTCTACTCTCTTGGATCATGCAAGTATGTTATGAACCTAAGCCACAGAAATTTGTTTGGTATCAAAACGATTTTTCTATAATTTTGCATTGAATTTTGAAGGTTTGGGGTTAAAAACCCTAACATATCTAACCATAGAAATTAATGGAGAATAAAGAGAGATTGAGAGAGATAGAAAGAGCTAGCTACCTCCTATGATGATCTCCTTCAAAAATGAGTGAAGAAGCTTCACAAAATTCAAGCTTTTCAATATCCAAAAATGGAGAAATGGTGAAGAAAAGAGAAAGGAAAGGAAGAACAAGATGGGGCTGTGTTGGGGCTGCTGGAAGGTGGGTTTGCTCGAAAATTTTGGGGAAATTGAGTGAAGAATTAGTGCATTAAATAGGGGGTTTTAAGTGAAGGTGAAAAGGTAAAAGTAATTAGTAAAACTTAACCAAGGGCAATTTGGTCAATTCATATCCCGATACTTTTGAAAAACCTCCCGACACTGATAGGAGTCCCCAAATAATTTAACATAGCCCTGGTATGAAAATTATTGGCTCAAGGTTCTCGAAAAACCCTAAGACAGCTCGAAACGTCTCCCCGATCGAACATCGGCCCGAATATAAAATATTATTTATATTTTTGGACGTCTGGACACATTTTAGCAAAAAGGTAAAAGATTGAATTCTAAGACTAATGATCCTGAACGTTAGTCAAAAAAAGGTCTTGATAGTAGAAAAACACTATCATCCGAAAAACATAGACCGAGCTCCTTTTGAGTTTTCGGCCCAAAATTTAACCGTAGGCCCCTACGATTATTTGGAGCATGAATATGATTTTAGTTTTCCCAAAATCATTTTCTAAAACCCAGATAAAAATATAAACTCATTTATATTGTTTACTGGTTTTAGAAAGCGTGAAAGTTGGGGTGTTACATCCACCTGCCAGCCCCTCTCGTCGTGATAGACGATCTCAATATCCCCCAGCACCGGCATCCGCGGTGCCCCCGTGATAAACGGGTGAAGTCTCGGGTCCATCCAGTGGCTCGACTGGCTCATCGTCTGCTCGCAAGTCGAATATACAGAAACAAAGAAAAGATAGGGAGATAAGATATACAACACATCAAATATAGGGATATATGATGCAATGCAGAGTATATAGCAAACACAATCATCTTTCAATGTCTCGACGCCATGGTCTTTCCCCTAGCTAGATGTGACACATACTATTTCTATGCATGCCAGCCGGCACTAAACACCCTACTAAGGGCAACATCTCGTCCACTCAATGGACCATAAATTGGTTTATTCTGGTAATCCGTTCTGTTCGTCGTGACCCATAAGAGTGCATCGTTGCTCAACTGTCCTCGACAGAGAGGGTTATTTGGGCCTCCTCGAAAGATCCATCGGTAATTGGAAAGACTCAAGGTCCAGTCGGGATGGTAGGACGTTCCCAGGACCGCCACGACACGATAGGAGCTACCACACGAGTCTCATGTGGGCTCGCCACTTGGCATCATATGCATATGCTATGCATGTCATCCATCTCTCTTGAGCTGATATAGCAACACATGCAAAGTTGCTCTTAGCAACGCGAGCTCCAAGCTCCAACTGTAACCATCTGAGCTCCAAGCTCCACTGTAACCATACGAGCTCCAAGCTCCACTGTAACCATCTGAGCTCCAAGCTCCCATCATAAACTTACGAGCTCCAAGCTCCAACTATAACCTCAAATCTCAACTATCAGCTCAAATGTCCACTGTAACACCCCGATTTTTTAAGCTCTCTGGAGTTAATAAACAATATTTATGAGTTTGTATTTTATTGGAGGGTCTAGAGAGTGAAATAAAATAAACCGAGACCATAGTCGAGCTCTACGCTATTGTAGGAAGCTATAGTGAAATTTTGGGTCGAAAACTCAGACGGAGCCCGGTCTGCGTTTTTCAATGACAATAGTATTTTACTACTATAAAGACCTAATTTTGTCTCATGAACGAGGCAGTTAGTCTTAGAATTCAATTCTCTACAATTTTACGAAAATTGGTTCTTGTTATTAAAAAGTGAAATAATATAAATTATTCGGACGAAAACTCAAACTGGGAGATGAACGGAGCTGCATATGGATTTACCGGGACCCGCTAACAGATAATCTTGATGTCACATCAAGTCACATCATGTAGGAATGCATGCCAAGTGTCATGATGATTTTCAAAAAATATGGACGCGAAATGACCAAAATGCCCCCGACCTTTTTTCTTAATGACATTTTTGTCCTAAGGTGAAAAGACCATTTTGCCTTTAAGTGGACAAATTTTGGACCTTTATGTCCTCCTAGCCCATGAAATAAGCCAGCCATTGAAGGCCTCCATCCACCATTTTCTCCTAACACCATTTTTCTTCTCTACTTTCTCTCCTTTTTCAAGCTTGATCTCTAACCATTTTTGGTGAATCAAGTGGGGATTCCTACTCATTTTCTTCACTCCAAGAGGTAAGATCACTTCTTTGATCCTTAAACCTCATGAATATTCTCTTAATTCAAGTTTGAAAACCATGATTCAAGTTGATTACAAGTTCTAGGTTCAAACTTCAAAACTCTCTAGAAAATTGTAGAAAAATCCTTTTAATGTTAAACTAATTTCTATGAGCTAGTTGCATCATCCTCTTCCATAATCCAAGAGCTTGTAACCAAAGGAAATCTCTAACCCATATGGGTATAGATGGCCGAATCCTCCTCTTTTTGAATCAATGGAGTTTTGTTCCAATTTGTGTCTAAGAACTAGTGATTAGGTTCTATCCCACTTAGAAGGCCTTGAATCCAAAAATATGTGATCAAAAACCTTCCCTAGCCTATTTAATCATAGGATGGCCGAACCACCAATTTGGATAAAATATGAAGTTTTGATTCAAGTTTCAAAATTGAGACTTGATTTGGTGTTAAGATTACTTAAGGATCCTTACTCCAAGAGATTAGAATTTTTAGACATCCCTAACTAATTTCTTAGCTATATGGCTGAACCTAGGTCAAGGGATAATGGGAGAATTTGTGCTGTTAGCTATTGATGTTTGGATTGGTTGTGTATTTGTAGTTGTTGTCGGGTAATCGGACGAGAAACCGGGCGACTTTCGAATTGGTCGGGCGACTTTCCGCTAACCGGGAAGCTTCGAGAGGTAAGGGGAGATTAACTCCAATAAGTTTGATAGCCGCATAAGGTTGGTTGTGGTATGATTGTGATGATGTTATTTGAATCAATGTTAATGATTTCTCTTGTGATGTATATGCGAGAATTATTTGATATAAGTGCGTGATTGGATATTGAAATATGAATTGTGGCATTGATGCCCTGGATGAGATGATGTTGAATTGAGGTTCTATGTGTGTGTGTGTGTACATATATATATATATATATATATCCCGGAGTGGTTAAGAGCATAGCACTGATTATAACTCAATAATGAAGATTAAGCTACTTAAAAGTCTTAATCAACGAGTTGGAAATATTTTGATTTGAGAGATGAAAAGCTTTTAAGCTAAATGTAATAATATCCAATTTTACTAAAGCCACTAAGTTAAGAACCCAAACTGATTTTCGAACAAGACTTAAGAAATTTAGAGTTGGTGAGGAAAATAGTGAAAAGTTGCTTGATCATTATTTTCTGAACATGTTGTACGAAGAAAGAGAAAATTGAAAAGTATTTAGTTTGTCAAAGTGTTGTAGGATGGATTGGTGCTAGCCGTTTATTCGGCTAATCCTTCAATAGTGATTCCCCATTTTGGTCTTTAAACGTTAGGAAAGGGATTCTGGTTCCTAACTTAGTGGGTTCCTAAACTACTCCAAAGAGCGTTTAGTGTGAAAGAGAAAGTGAGAAAAGCTAAGTACAAAAACTAAAAACTCGAAATGAAGATTGTAAAATTTGCAAGTTGTATTTGATTGATTGTCTTCTAAATTCGAAATGTACAACTCATATTGATACTAAAAATTGTAACTTTAAGGTAAAGCCTCTTCTACTGGCCACTAACCCCTATTTTTCAGCAAGTAAGATACATCATGGCTGACAAAAGATACTTTAGTACATAGACAGTTACAAAACCAACGGCTAACCATGACTAACAAAGTTTCCTATATTTTAGGCACATCTTCATGATCATCCTAGTTGGTCAATCTCCTCAGCATAACATCAATCTTCAAAACGGCAGACCCTTTAGCGTTTAGCCTCCAAACGGTCTTTTTTTTTTATACCCAAATCCCACTTTTGTAGGCATAAGCGGTTAGCACTCCTAAATACACGGGCTTCACTTGATGTTCGACTAATCAACTTAGTTCAAATATTAGTCACGTAAATTTCTTCACATAATCCAATCAGAATACTTGAACCAACTAAGCAATTAGCCAGCTGTCATTGTAACTCAGTATCAAAATGGCTACCAATTTTTATTATTAAATCGGCTGCCATTAATAATACTACTTCAGCTGCCTAGAATAATATACTCAGTTGCCCTTATTCTTACTCATTCGGCTCTTCTCATTCGACGGTCGCCTAACCATGCTCACTCGGCTGACCATTAATCAAAATCTACCGAGTGAACATTTTTGTCGAGATAACACTTGTCCCCTTGCATCCTTTATTCTAGCTGTTAGACAGAATGAAGGATGTAACCATTTTCTCGAGCTCCACAAAATACTCCTTGCCCCTACAACTTCACAATAGTCATATCACTAGGTAACGGCTCTTTCTACGTAACTTCTCCCGCATTGAAGAACAACTTCACAAAGATATCCCTGTGGATGAAGCAGTAGTTACGGAGCTAAGAGTGGCTCTTTCATCAGCTATCTATACCAGAGGCATTTCTGGTCCACAAAAAGAAGCTCTCAATCCCATAGCCGCAAAGTTAGGTGACATCTCCTTCAACTATGTGGCCCACCGAAGTCATCATGAGAAGAGTCTGAACAACCTCAACCGGCTAGCCCAACTTGAGGAGCAGAAAATCAACTTCCAGACCTCCTTCCAATCAATCGATGCAGAAAAGGCAGGTGGACTTACCTGAAAATCAACAGCTTTCTGCTCGGTTGAAGCACCTGATAGCCGAAAGGGAGAAAATAGACAAGGAGATAGCTGTGACTAAGTCCAAGCTGGAGCAAATAGAGAAGAAGCTTGCAGCCAGTGTAAAGACCAGAATCTAAATCTATCGTCAATCCAAGTCTCTGGATATTGAGATTGTCCCTTTGGCTAAGCAAAAGGAAGCTTTGAAAGAAGATGTGGCCACAGCTAAATGTGGCATGGCTACGGCTCAAGAGGACTGAGAGAACCTGAAAATTCTCATAGCTGAAGCCAAATCACCCATGGTTGGTCCCAAGCTTGCTGAAGGACCTATTTCGGCTGACATTGTTGAAGAAGAGGCAGTGCCTAACCCTGCCGAAACAATTGTGACTGAGGTTGCTGTGATCAACCCTACTATGCCTTCTGAGGAAGAACTTCCATTATCTGACCCTGCTTCTCGTCCAACCCAAACCGAGGAAAAAACAGAAGAAGTCCCTGCCCCCGAGCATACACCTTCTTTGCCTTCAGCTGTCACAATAACCAAGTCATCTGCCGAAGAAGATAAAGGTGACCAGGCCCAACCAACTACAGAACTTCCTTCGGTTGAAACACAGATGGTTGGACCAACCTTAGCTGAAGCAATTAAATTCAAACCCAAGCTCTCAAGCTCAGTAGCAAGACCTTCACGTAGCTATTAGGATTTGAATGTTGTATTTTTCTTATATTTTTCTTTCACAGAACAATTTGTATGGAAGGCCTTAGTCCTTCTTATTTTGAATCCCTTGTTTCCCAAATAGAAGGATAATATCACTTCAAGTATTTCCCGTTTATAGTTCGATTAAACTCTTCTCCTTGCATATTGACTAGACTATGAGCACTCCCAGGAATAACTTGACTAACAATAAACAAACCTTCCCAATTTGGTGACCATTTCCCATATTTAGGATCCTTAATCCCAATTGGCAATCAATATCTTATTAGTAGCCTCAGCCTGCCCATTTGCCTGAGCATAGTAAGGAGAAGAGTGGATTAATTTAATTCCATACTCCTGAGCAAATGCCACCATTTTTGTTGGAACCAAAGTGGTTATGGTCCAAATAATCCCTTAAGTTTTGATGTTAACAAAGGGCTAATTTAAGAAGAACAAAGATTTCTTATGGACTAACGTTTTATATTATGTGTGCAGGATAAAACTTAATTGAGTCCAAAGACTATCCAAAGTCCAAAGACTTTATCTCGTCCAACCTCTGAACGTGGTTTACATCGTACTCAGACTGGACGGTAATAAATAGAACCATCATTCCAAAGACTCTTCGGTTACTTTTGTAATAGCTAGTCCAATAGTGCTTTTATATTTTAAGCGCGAATACCTTGTAAAAGTATTTGAATTTATTATTCCTTGTAAAAGGCTTATATCCTTGGGATAAACATTCTTTATAATATTTGTTCAAACGTAAAAGCATAAGCCAGAATCTCTCCGACACTTAAAGAAGTTGACCTTCTTCTTTTGGAAAAACAAAAGGCAACTTTCGTTCTACATAGAGGATATGTCAGCACCACTTTTAGCTATCATCCTGATAGTCTATCCTGTTGATCAGAAACTTCAGAAGCTATCAGACTCAACGGATCAAATGCATTCAATGCTCATCAGAACGGATCCTTTTCCATCCATTGAAGACTGAAGTCTGCGCAAAGACAAGAGGCTATATATACCTCCATCTCTTGAAGATGCATGGTAAACGAACTTGAGCAAAAATACAAGTGAACCAACATGTAGCGATTCAAAATCTTGCAAGAGATTCAAGCAAACATCTGCTCAAGAAATCAAAGAGAATATCTCAAGTTTGCAAAGCTAGCAAAACTACTCTGATCCTCATTTTCATATTACTCTCTGTGTAGAGTTTTTAAGAGTCTAAGCTTTAGTTTCGAATTCTCACATTTAGTGAGTTAGTAGAACAAACTCTTTTCAAAACCTTAGTTTGGTTGAGACTGAAGAGGCTTGTTTGTAAAAGAATACTTAGAGAACCTGAAGAGGTGTTGAATACTTTGTAACAAAGGGTTTTTGTTATAGTGGAAAAAGCTCTCAAGTAGAGAGGACTGGACGTTGCTCTTTGGTGAAGAGTGAACCAGAATAATATCTCGGTGTTCTTTTCTCTCCCTTACCCTTACTTTAGTTTATTATCTAACTAACTAACTGGGAATGAATTGCTTTTTTCTACGCTGTTTTGTTATCTTAATCAAACTAAGTTAGCGTCCAACTTGGTGTTTGGAAGAGCTCTCTTTGCTTTTAATCGTTTTAGCGTCCAACGTTGCGAAAATTATTATCTGCTTATGAAAAGATTTTAAAATCTTCAGAAACACAATTCAACCCCCTTGTTGTGTTTCAAACAGGTTCCTTCAATTGGTATCAGAGCTCAGCTACTGGGTTGAGCACTTTGCAGTGTAGAGGAAAAGATCCTACTGCAAATATGTTTGGACCAGGTATGCCAAGTGGGAGTCAACCAGTTATGGAAGGTACTTCCATGACCAGACCGCCGTTCTTCAACGGTACTCACTACCTGTACTGGAAGGAGAGATTCAAAGGTTTCATCCTCAGTACAAACTCAGCTCTCTGGGCCAGAATCACAAACGGTCCTAATGTTTGTCTCAACTCTGACGGGACAAACAAAGAAGAGAACGCCTGGACTGATGTTGAACGGGCTAGAATGGAACAGAATCATAAAGCAAGATATGCTTTAATGTGTGCTCTCAGCCCTGACGAATTCCAGAAGATTCACGCATGTGAATCAGCCAAACAAATATGGGACACCTTGTCTAATCTCCATGAGGGGACCACCAAGGTGAAGGACTCTAAAATCATCAAGCTGGTTGGCCAATATGAAATATTCACCATGGCTGAAGTAGAGTCCATCCTAGACATGATGGGTCGCTTTCAGACGATCATCAACAATCTGAAATCCCTTGGCAACGTCTACACTACCAAGGAGAATGTCACCAAGATTCTTAGGAGCCTGCCTAAGAAGTGGAGACCTCTTGTCACTGCAATCACCCAGGCCAAAGATCTTGCTACTTTGACTCTGGATGATCTTGTTGGGACGCTTCAAGTTCATGAGCAAGAGCTTGATCTTGACAATCCTAGAAAGAAGAACAAAGGGAGTGCCGTAAGTCCAGTGATGAAGCTAATCAGTCTGATGATGATGTATCAGACGATGACGAGCTATCCTTTATCTCTAGAAAGATTCAGAATATGTGGAGAAAGAAAAATGGAATGAAAAGGAGGCCATTTCAAAAGAAAAGCTTCAAAGATCATGCTGAACCCAAGGATAAAAGTCAGCTGGTCTATTTTGAATGCAACAAACCAGGACACTTCAAAGCCGATTGCCCTACGCTAAAGGACAAGAAGAAGTTCTTCAAAAAGAAGAAAAAGAACTTCATGGCAACTTGGGAGGACTTAAACTCTTCTGAAGAAGAAGAAGAAGAAACAAATGAAGAGGCTAACTTATGCCTCTGGTCCAATGAACAAGATGAAGACTCTTCGGACGATGAACAACTTGTTGTTCCCGGAGAAAGAAGTCAGGAGTCTACCTCTGAAGGAGGATGGAATGTTCCACTTATCTTCAAGGGAATAGAGTATCCTCCTTGGAAATCAATTTTCCAAATATTTTATCGTCCAACGATTACCCTTGAGGACGGATCAACATCGTCCAAACATGAAGCAGAATGGATGAGTGAGGATATCATACGGTGTTCTCAAAATGCTCATGCTAACTGGTGTCTTGTCAACGCCCTTGATCGTCCAAGACTGGACATGGTCTCGCGGTTCCAAATAGCTAAGGAGAAGCTGGACGCTTTGGAACATTGGTTCAGACCAAGGAGCCCGCCTACCTCAAATCTCTGTCTGATGGTCAAAAGCTCTTCGGACGCTGAATCAGAAGATGACAAGGTATCTATTTCTGACTCTCTTCAAGAAGCATATGATGAACTGCTAAATGATTCTTCTCTATTGCATCATCAATACATCATGCTTAAAAGAAAACTGTCAAAAGTGAATAAAGAGTTGGAAGAGTCCAACAAACTAAAGGAACAGCTTGTTGAAGAGAATAATAAGCTTAAAGCTGAGAATGTCAGTCTAACTAACAAACTCACCTCTGAGTCCAGGGAACCCCACGAGGTAACTAGACTGAAACAAGAGGTATCTGATCTCACCAAAAGCGTATCTAAGCTTGTTGGAGGATCAGAGAAGCTAGACTTGATATTGAGGTACTCTAGATCACCTCATGATAAGTCTGGCCTAGGCTATGACTCTGAGAAACAAAGTGCGTCTCAGAAAATATCAGGATCCAACAAACATCACAAGGCTTTTCATTCTTATGGAAAGCAAAAAAAAAATAAATTGCATGCATCCAGAACTTACTGTAAGATTTGTGGAAAGAGTGGTCACAACTCTTCAAAATGCATTTACAAGAATAAAAACAAAATGCATAGACAAAGACCACCAACTAACCCAAAAGGATCAAAGTCTATCTGGATACCTAAGAATATGATAATACCTGTTGCAAATCTGCTTAGCAACACAAAAAAGACCCCAGTCCTGATACTTGGACAGTGGTTGCTCACGTCACATGACGGGACAAAGGTGTATGTTCCAAGAAATCCGTGAGAAGACTGGTGGATGGGTCACCTTTGGAGGCAACTAGAAGGGAAAGATAATATGAATAGGTAAGATTGGTAAGCATCATCTTCCCTTTATTGATAATGTTCTTCTGGTTAAAGGATTAAAACACAGCTTGCTTAGCATAAGTCAATTATGTGACAGTGGGTCTGATGTTTCCTTCAATAAAGGTGAATGTATAGTCAAGAACCTTGATGGGTCCATCTTATTCATTGCCAAAAGGCAAAATAATCTGTATAAGATTAACTTGGGGGAACTCTCAACTCAAAGTGTATCATGTCTAGTGTCTGTTTAAGATGAGCGATGGATCTGGCACAAAAGACTTGGTCATGCAAGTCTGAGATTAATCTCTAGACTAAACAAGCATAACCTCGTAAGAGGTTTACCAAAGATTGTGTTTAGATCAGACGCTCTCTGTGACACATGTCAAAAAGGAAAACAAGTTAAGAATTCTTTTGAGTCCAAGAACATTGTTAGTACTTCTAGACCACTAGAATTGTTGCATCTTGATTTGTTTGGTCCAACAAGGACTGCTTCTGTCAGTGGTAAGAAATATGGACTTGTCATAGTAGACGACTATACTAGATGGACATGGGTTAAGTTCCTTGCTCACAAGGATGAGTCTATCAAGGCCTTTTCTATATTCTGTAAGCGAGTCCAGAATGAAAAAGGCATATTCATCAGCTCAATCAGAAGTGATCATGGAGGCGAATTTGAAAATGAGCTTTTCCAAAGGTTCTGTGATGAAAGTGGTATTCATCACAATTTCTCTGCCCCTAGAACACCACAACAGAATGGTGTTGTTGAGAGAAAAAACTGATCTCTTCAAGAGATGGCTAGGGCGATGCTCAGTGATAATTCTGTCCTTAAGCACTTCTGGGCTGAAGCTGTAAATACTGCCTGCTACATTCAATACTAATGATCAACTAGGAAAGTTTGATGCCAAAGTAGATAATGGAATATTGTTAGGATACTCTGAAACGTCCAAAGCTTTTAGAGTCTATAACTCTAGGACATTGATTGTTGAAGAATCCATCCATGTTAAGCTTGATGACAAACAACCTGATAAGAGATTATCAGATCTAGATGACTCTTATGCAGATATGAATCTGAATGATTCCGATGCTCGTCCAACTACCAACAAAGACGAGGCATCAGACGCTACGAAGGACGCATCATCATCTTAGGAAGCTATAAAAACCCCTCATTCGTGGCAATTCAAGACTTATAATCCTGAGGATCAAATCATTGGCAAACCTAATGATAGCGTCCGGACAAGGTCAACTTTTAGAGAGCTGACTCATCTTTCATCTCTGAGATGGAACCAAAGTCTGTGGATGAAGCCTTATTGGACGAGTGTTGGATCCTCGCTATGCAAGAAGAGTTTCACCGAAGTGACATTTGGACACTGGTCTCCTTGCCTAAGGATAAGTCTGTCAGTGGAACCAAGTGGGTCTATCGCAACAAGCTGGATGAAGATGGCAAAGTTGTAAGGAATAAAGAAAGGTTAATTGCTCAAGGCTACTCACAAGAGGAAGGTATTGATTATACAGAAACCTTTGCTCCAGTAGCTAGATTAGAAGCTATACGCATCTTACTCTCATATGCTGCACATCTTAACATCATGCTTTATCAAATGGATGTAAAAAGTGCATTCTTAAATGGTGTAATTAATGAAGAAGTATATGTTATTCAACCACCTGGTTTTGAAGATCAAAACCGTCCTGAGCATGTATATAAGCTTAAGAAAGCTTTATATGGACTCAAACAAGCTCCTAGAGCTTGGTATGAGAGACTCAGCAGTTTCCTAATGGAGAATGGTTTCTTAAGAGGAAAAGTGGACACAACTCTGTTTTGAAAAATAAATAAAAAGGAATTTATTGTTGCTCAAATTTACGTTGATGATATTATATTTGGTGCAACTGATGAATCTCTTTGCCAAGAGTTTTTTGACTTAATGTAAAGGGAATTTGAAATGAGCATGATGGGAGAACTAAAATTCTTCCTCGGATTTCAAGTAAAGCAAACTTCAGACAGAGTGTACATTCATCAGACGAAGTACACAAAGGAGCTTCTAAAACGCTTCAAGTTAGACGATTGTAAACCGATGAATACACCAATGCATCCAACGTCCGTACTAAACAAAGATGATAAAGATAAAAAGGTAGACCAAAAGGTATATAGAGGTATGATTGGTTCCCTCTTATATCTAACTGCATCCAGACCTGATATCATGTTTAGTGTTTGCTTATGTGCTCGTTTTCAATCCGATCCAAGAGAGTCTTATCTCTCAGCAGTAAAAAGAATCTTTAGATATCTAAAAGCTTCTACTAATCTGGGTCTTTTGTATAAGAAATTTGATGAATACAGATTAGTTGGATTCTGTGATGCTGACTATGCTGGAGACAGAATAGAAAGAAAAAGCACAAGTGGAGGGTGTCACTTCATTGGTGCTAATCTTGTCTCATGGTCAAGCAAAAGGCAAAGCACAATTGCTCTGTCAACTGCTGAAGCTGAGTACATTGCTGCTGCCAGTTGCTGTTCACAACTGCTTTGGATCAAACATCAGTTGGAAGACTATAACGTATTTGTAAGTAACATCCCTATCATGTGTGATAACACTGCTGCAATTAACTTGTCAAAGAACCCTATACTGCATTCTAGAGCAAAGCATATAGAAATAAAGCACCATTTTATTAGCGACTATATGCAAAAAGGGATAATAGATATTCAATTTGTTGATACTGACCATCAATGGGCAGATATCTTCACTAAACCATTAGCTGAAGATAGGTTCACATTTATAAGAAAATATCTGAACATGCATTTCATTGATTGACTGAGAGTCCAATGCATGCGTCCAATATTTGCATTACGTCCAATATATGCTCATCCATTGTACATTCTGCTTACTCGTCTAATGCATAATGGAACTCAATCTTTGTCGAATGATCTATTATCTCTCATTCCCTTAACTGAGTCAGTTTTTGTTTTCATTATTTGCCAAAAATGCTTTTTACGTTTTCAAAGTTTGAACGTGTGTCAGACATTTAATGCACGTCATTTCGCTCTCTCTCTCTTTGAAAATATGAAAGGTTTTCGTTCTCTCTTCTCTTCTGTTTAAAACCTAAGTCTTGTTAAAAATCAAACCTTTACAAAAGCTTTCATCTTTCTTCTTTCATCTTCAAAAAGGAAAACTCTTTCTGAAAAACCCTTCTTCTCAAAGACCTCTTCTCTGAATATATGGCAACCTCTTCTGCTGTTGCTTCTAAGAGTAAAGGAAAAACCTTTAATGCTCAGACTGCTGATGTCTTGGTCGAGTTCAAATTTAATCTGCAATTCCTGGCGGATAATGGGATTGATATTTTCTCAAACATTCATGCTGCTGGTTGGTCAAGCTTCTTCGAAGGTTCTCCAGTAATCTATCCTGCGCTAATTAGGGAATTCTGGACAAACCCTACTATCTCTGCAAGGGAGATTCGTAACAAAGTGCTTGATATTGAAGTAATAGTATCTGAAGCAACCGTTTCAAATGCGATTGGGTGCGCTCAATCTGGAATAACTGTTTAGGATAAATGTGAGGAAGAAATTGGAGATACTACCACCATCAGAGACTGTCTGTTGAAGAACTCGGATGACAAACTCATAGCCTCAAAGATGACCGACAAGGCTAGGGTTCTTCACCAAATATTGAACATATCAATCCTTCAAGAGGCTGGGTCAAAGGATAATGTATCAAAGGCTCACCAATTCTGCCTGGTTCATTTGATACTGGAGATGCAGATAAACCTTCCCCACCTTCTCTTTTCTTTCTTCAAGTATGCCATTGAAGGTTCTGGGAAGAATACTTCTGTCATCTATGGTGCTCTTCTCTCAAAAATCTTCGAGAAGCATATGGTCTACAATGACCTCAAGAACTTGGCTCCAGAAAGAAAAGTCAAATACTGCAGTGTTCATGGTATTGAACGATCGCATCAGCCTGAGTTTAGTAGGCAAAGCTTGGTGATGATGCAGTTGGACTGCCTCAAAAAGTCCAAACCTGAAGGGAAACAAAAACGAGCTCAAACGCAAGGCTTAGAAGAAGCGTCTAAACAATGAGTCACTGTTGGACGCTCAACTGAACTAGCTCGTCTAACAGCTAGGACTCCTCCTTCTCGTCCAAAGCTCACCGTCCAACCATCCAGAAAAAGAAAGTTGATTCTAGCTCCCATTGATGAGGACGAAGAGGATGATTTGCCCATCTCCAGGGTAGTCAAAGGTCCAAGATTGGAGACCTCGTCTGTTGCACCCCTGCCTAAACCTATTTCAACAAGGGCAAGGACTGCTCGAGCAAAAGCAAAAGGTAATACTGAACCCGTCTCTAGTTCAGTTATTACTTCTTCTGTTGTCCAATCTTCTGAGATTGAGGACTTGACCATTAAATCTTCCTTACCACCCTCACCCACTGCCCTACCACAAACACAAACCCTAACCTCACCAAATGAACCCGAAGACTGGTTCACACCATGGGGAGATCACCCCTTCCAACCTTATGGTGCTCCCTACCCCAGAAGGATTTTTCGCAAAAGAAAATATAGACGCATCCCAGGAATGAACTACAGTAACAAATGATCAATTTGGGCTGAGGTCAAACATAGCTTTCCTGTTCTATTTCTTGAGCACACACCCCCCACTACTGAACCTCACCCCAAAAGCCCTCTTCCACTACCTGAATATGAATATGAACAACCACCCACACCACCCACCTCTGGACCACCCCCTGAACATGGCTACTACCCCATCTCTCACACTTCAACTGAACGTCTGGCCACTGAAATGTACACAGCTCTTGGACCCTTGGTTGTCTGCCTTGAGAAGAAGACGTTTCCTCCAAGGAAAGTTTATCCCAACCTCATCAAGGACAAGGCATTCCAATGGTGCCACTACAATGTAAAAAGGCACGTACCCTTTCATAATGAAGACAAGAAAGGCTACAAAACTGAGTACGAAAGGAGAGCAAGGATGTTTGGTCTAACCAACTACATCCTTGATCTTGATCTGACGTTCATTCCAAGCTATCCAAAAGCATGGAAGGAGTACTCTGATGTTTGTGACTTTCTTCCTTATTATGCCGTGCGCAAGGAGTGTGACATGTCTCGGGAAACTAAGATTCATCACAACCTTCCAATGAAGTTTTGGTCAAAGACTTCCGGCACAAGAGTAGGAGTTGTTCCTCCTCGAGCTTGTCCATGGATTCCTATTCTGGATCCCAACAAGAATAAGAACCTTCGCAAAAAGCTTGAGGCGTGGACGCTGCCTTACAGAAATTCCTTTGATCCCTTATTTTGGAAGAAACCTCGAGATAACTCTGTGGCTCTAGCAAGCATTTGGAAGAAGGACCCCAGATTCAGATATGACCCAGACGCTAAGGTCTACTGGGAAAATCATGTCTGGAGATGCTCTCAAGAAGCATCATCGTCTGGTCTGACTATTGAGGAAAAAGAAGTGATTCGTGTCTACCCAAGACAGTATCGAATCTATGAGGCTGACTTCATGATCACAGACGATATCTTTGGGATACCTCTTTATCCTAGAGATGTGTTGCCTTCACCTACTCCCAGATGGAGAGAAAACAAGTATGATGATGCTGAGATCATACTTGAAGTGCTGCCACCTCCACCCAAACCTGTCATTGATCCTGATGCTCCTTCTCCTGCCCCTCCTAAGTCGGTTATTCCTGAAGAAACTGGGGACACCAAAATCATTTATGAGGACCCCTCTTCTGAAAATCATGCTGAGGAAGTGGAACAAGTTGCAGACTCAGCCCCGTCTAAGTCTCAACCTATCCCTCTCTCAGTGGTCCATCCTGTTGATCCATCTCCTTCGCAGGCTCTTAGTGTAGTTCCTAATCAAAGAGATATGGATGCAACCAGGGCCACAGCTGAGAGCTTCGCCTCCGTTATTCCTCCTGAGTTTCAAGAGTTCGTCCAACGGTCCATAGAAGGAAACAATGCGGTGCTTCTTCAGCATATTGTGGAAATGTTTAAAGATTACCTTCCAAAACCTCCTCCTCCTCCTTCTTAAATTTTTTTTTTTTTTTTTCCAAATATACTGACTATGATGTGGTTCTCACTCTTTTGTCTGATGACAAAAAGGGGGAGAAAATGGGTTGATTGAATATATCTTGATTGCGTGTTATAACATGTTTGACTTTATAACATGTCTGGCTATCCATGCTTGAATGCTTATATATGTCTTATACGCTTTAAATGTTTAGAATGTTTGTCTTAGGGGGAGCTTTTCAGCTTTCCAGGACTCTTTGTTCAATCAAATTAGTATGTTTTGTCATCATCAAAAAGGGGAGATTGTTGGAACCAAAGTGATTATGGTCCAAATAATCCCTTAAGTTTTGATGTTAACAAAGGGCTAATTTAAGAAGAACAAAGATTTCTTATGGACTAACGTTTTATATTAAGTGTGCAGGATAAAACTTAATTGAGTCCAAAGACTATCCAAAGTCCAAAGACTTTATCTCGTCCAACCTTTGAACGTGGTTTACATCTTATTCAGACTGGACGGTAATAAATAGAACCATGAGTCCAAAAACTCTTCGGTTACTTTTGTAATAGCTAGTCAATAGTGCTTTTATATTTTAAGCGCAAATACCTTGTAAAAGTATTTGAATTTATTATTCCCTACAAAAGGCTTATATCCTTGGGACAAACATTCTTTGTAATATTCGTTCAAACCTAAAAGCATAAGCCAGAATGTCTCTGACACTTAAAGAAGTTGACCTTCTTCTTTTGGAAAAAAAAAAAAGGCAACTTTTGTTCTACATAGAGGATATGTCAGCACCACTTTTAGCTATCATCCTGATAGTCTATCTTGCTGATCAGAAACTTCAGAAACTATCAGACTCAGCGGATCAAATGCATTCAATGCTCATCAGAATGGACCCTTTTCCATCCGTTGAAGACTGAAGTCTTTTCAAATACAAAAGGCTATATATACCTCCATCCCTTGAAGATGCAAGGTTACCGAACTTGAGAAAAAATACAAGTGAAGCAATACTCAGCGATTCAAAATCTTTCAAGAGAAACAAGCAAACATCTGCTCAAGCAATCAAAGAGAAAATCTCAAGCTTGCAAAGCTAGCAAAGCTACTCTGATCCTCATTTTCATATCACTCTCTGTGTAGAGTTTTTAAGAGTCTAAGCTTTAGTTTCGAATTCTCACATTTAGTGAGTTAGTAGAACAAACTCTTTTCAAAACCTTAGTTTGGTTGAGCCTGAAGAGGCTTGTTTGTAAAAGAATACTTAGAGAACCTGAAGAGGTTGAGAATACTGTTTGAAGAGGTGTCGAATACTTTGTAACAAAAGGTTTTTGTTATAGTGGATAAAGCTCTCAAGTAGAGAGGACTGGACGAACTCTTTGGTGAAGAGTGAACCAGGATAATATCTCGGTGTTCTTTTCTCTCCCTTACCCTTACTTTAGTTTATTATCTAACTAACTAACTGGGATTGAATTGCTTTTTCCTACGCTGTTTTCTTATCTTAATCAAACTAAGTTAGCGTCCAACTTGGTGTTTGGAAGAGCTCTCTTTGCTTTTAATCGTTTTAGCATCCAACCTTGTGAAAATTATTATCTTCTTACGAAAAGATTTTAAAATCTTCAGAAACACAATTCAACCCTCTTCTTGTGTTTCAAACAGGTTCCTTCAATTTTATCCACTGTAAACATGGTACCCTGGTCAGTTGTGATCGATTCAGGAATGCCATATTTGTGGATGATATGTTGCTTGATGAAGTTAATCACATCTTGCTATGTAACATTCACCATCGGCTATGCCTCCACCCATTTGGTGAAATAATCAAAGGCTACATTGATAAAGGCATGCCGTTTAGAAGATGAAGGGTATATTTTCCCAATTTGATCCATTGCCTATCCCCTGAAAGGCCAAGGTTTGACAATGGCATGGATCTTCTCAGCTAGGACTCTTTGAACAGGACCATGCTTCTGACAGGCTTCACAACCTTTAGCATAGGCATGACAATCAGCCGTAATAGTAGGCCAATAATACCCCATTTGATGGAAAGTCCACCTCATAACTGCTCCAGCTCTATGAGCCCCACAAATCCCTTCATGGACTTCTTTCATCACTTTCAATGGCTCATTCTGATCTACACATCTGAGAAGAACACCTTTTATTCCCCTCTTATACAAGTCATTATGCATAATAGCATACTTCAAGGCCCATTGTTTAATCTTATAATCAACTTTAGCCGATGGATCCTTCAAATAATCTAACAATTCATTCCTCCAATCATCAGCTAACTGATTCTCAACATTCATGACTTCTGGAAAACAATCATTACATTGGCCTTCTCCCAATTTTAATTCCCTATATCGAGAAGCATGTTGGGCCAAATCATTTGCTTCATCATTTTCTCCTCGTGGAATGTGCATGATTATGACATCAACAAACTCTTTTAACAAAGAGCTAGCCGTTTCACAACATCCTAAGAGTGCAGGGCTGTTGCACTTATACTGCCCCGTTAATTGTTTCACAACAAGTTGCGAATCACCCATAATACAGACATATTAAGCCTTAATAGAGATCAGGATTCTCAATCCCATTATCAATGCCTCATACTCAGCTTGATTATTGGAATATTTTGATTGCAGCTGACACATGAATCTCCAATCTTGCCCTGTTGGGCTAGTTATAGCAACTCTAGCCCCTACTCCCTTCTGAGTTTTGGATCCATCAAACCTCAGGATCCATGGTTGCAAATTAATGTAACTATTAACTTCTGAAAAGGGGTCCTTCACCTCAACTGAAGCATGTTGAGCCACGAAATCGGTTACAGCCTGCCCCTTAACTGCCCTTAAGGGCACATACACTAGTGCAAATGCACTCAACTTAATGGCCCACTTCATTAATCTCCCTTATAAGACACGCCTATTAAGCAAATATTTAACGTTGTCAATCTTGCATAAAACCAAAACTTCTCGTGGCATTAAATAATATTCAAGTTTGGTATAAGCATAAAATAAAGACAAGCATAGTTTTTCTCTAGGAGAATATCTAGACTGAGCATCGTTTAATAAACGGCTAAGATAATAGACTGCTCTCTCTGTACTATCTTCGGTTTCCTGTGCAAGCAAGCAACCGATTGACTCTTCAGTCGCAGATATGTATAACCTCAACGGCTTCCTAGCAATTGGAGGTACCAACACCGGAGGACTGGCTAAAGCTTGTTTGATCTGCTCAAAAGCTTGCTGCTGCTCTTCTCCCCATATGAATTCTTCTGCCACTTTAAGTTTGAGTAAAGGAGAGAAAAACTTCATCTTGCTAGCCAAATTTGTAATGAATCTTCTCAAAAAGTTGATCTTCCCTATCAAACTTTGCAATTCCTTTTTGTTTCTTGGAGGCCTGGCTTCCAACATTGCTTTGGATTTATTTTTGTCTATTTCAATGCCATGCTGATGTACAAGAAAACCCAAGAAATTCCCAGTCAAGACCCCAGAGGAACATTTCTCTGGATTCATCTTCAAGTTATGAAACTTCATCCTCTGCAAAGCCATTTCCAAGTCAATCAAAAGCTGATCAAAATCCTTATATTTGACCACCATATTATCAATATACACTTCCATACTTTTCCCAATCAACTCATGGAAATTAGCATTCATTGTTCTTTGGTATGTGGCCCCTGCATTCTTCAACCCAAACGACATCACCACCCTTTCAAAAATCGCAATAGCTCCTGGGCATCTAAAAGCAGTCTTATGAACATCCTCCTCGGCTATATATATCTGATTATACCCCGAATATCCATCCATGATAGTTAAGATGCCATTGCTAGCCACAACATTGACTAAAATGTCGGCTATAGGCATAACATAGGCATCCTTGGGTGTTGCCAAGTATAAGTTTCTGTAATCAGTGTAGATTCTTAACTTTTCATTCTTTTTAAACATAGGCACAATATTGGAAAGCCATTCAACATACCTCACAGTGCGAATAAAACCAGCCTTTAACAACCTCTCCATTTCTGCCTTCATCTTTGGTAGCAACTCAGGATTAAACCTTCTAGGAGGCTGCTTATATGGTTTAAACTCTTCCTTAATCGGCAATCGATGTTCCACTAGACTCCTAGATAAACCAGGCATCTCATGGTAATCCCAAGCAAAACAGTCTTTATATTGCTTGATGAGCTTGATTAATTTGATCTTGTCTGGCTCGGCTAACAACCCACTAACCTTAGTTAAATCTGGCTTGTCAGCCGAACCCAGATTCACCTCCACCAAGGGGTCTTGAGCCTCGAAAACAAACACCTTTTTGTAAACAGGCCCTTGCAATTCTTTCTTCTCAGGGCCCTACCCCCTGGTCTGACCATCTCCTTCCTCTGAGATTTCCTCCTCGACTGACCCTGCCTCAATAACTTTGTTTTCCGTTGTAAACGAGGCCAACCGTTGAACCAAATCCCTTATAACGTGGGCCTTATCAATCATCAAAAACATTTTCAAAAGGCCGTGATTCAGCCTGCAATGTGATGGTAAACCCCTGTGATGCCAAATTGCATGATTCCCAGGCACCTTCTTCATAATCTTCAGCCACTTGGATGGGTTTCATGTGGGGAGAATAATACATGGCCTCAGCCATTCTCACGTCAGCCGTAAAAGGATTCTTATCAGCTAACACTGTCTCTATCTTATCTCCATTCCACATGATAAGCATCTGATGTAAGGTGGAAGTCACACATCGGCTAGAGTGTACCCAATCTCTACCCAGGAGAACAGCATAGATAGTTTTGGCATCAACTACAAAGAAAGCAGAAATAGTGGTCTTAGAGCCTACCGTAACATCGGCAACCAACACACCCAACTTCTGCCGAGTCAAACTCTTCAGCACATACATCTCCTTCAGCACTTACTACGTCAACTTCTGCCGAGTCAAACTCTTTTTCCCCCATGAGGGTTTGCAACATAGATTCCTCCAAAAAGGACAACATATCATTTTCTTCCCCATCTAATACATCTCCAGCCTTGCCATTTTCCTCAAGGAATTGATCATCTAACTCAATGATAGGATCTAAATCTTCCCCCACAGAAGCATCAAATTCTTCTTTCATCAAACTATTTTCTTTCTTCTCCTCTGGTTGGGTATCTGATCCATTCTGTTGAAGGTCTTTCTGTCCCCCTTTTCCTCCTGCCTTAGGGGAACCGAATGCAGCATCTAATGCCTCGGCTACCTTAGGAGAAGAAATCTCATCCCTTGCCACCTTCTTAGCTTCAGCTAACATCTGTAGCGTTTGCTTCATTTTCTGCACCTGGGCCATTCTTTGCTTTCGCATTTTCTGGGTTCGTGTTAAGTGAACCCCTACAGGATCAATTGGCTTCAAATTCTTCACATACTTATTCAGTAACCAATGTCCCTCTTGAACATTAGCCGCAGGCTTGACCATTCTCTGAGGCTTCATTTCTTCATCATTGCGCACAATCATCCTTAAAGAAGTTATACCCCCCTTTTTTACTGAACTCTGCAACACGCCTTTTTCCTTCTGGGATAGGGCTTTCATCCATCATTGGCAACTTCCCTTTTTCCTCTCTAGTTGGCCTTTGAATAGGATTGTTTTGAACAACCTTACCATTGCCTTAGTGAAAATCAGATCTGCCCCTTGCCCAATAGTTAGGCCTCCTCTTCTGAAGAGCTTGTGGTTCAAACTAACTCCTCAAAGCCTCAGCTTTTTCCTGGTCAGGTTCCAGTAATTCGGCTACCAATTCATTCAAGTGGCCGAATGTTTCAGGTCTGGAGAACCCTCGGGGACCATACCTTCTCGACTGTTGCTCTAGCCTGTGAAAGACACTAGGTCTTGGATTAACATGACTCGACTGGGATGCCTCTGACCTCTGCACAGCAATAACCGTAGGAGTTCCCAGTCTTGCAAAGACATCCGGTTTCTTCTCTATCTGGCTTTGTTTCTTAGCCGTGGCAGCTTCATCCCTTTTATGTCCTTCCGAAACTTCTCCTTTTCTTCTCTATTGATGTTGGATCGGCTGTTTCCACCTTTTGTGTGGAGAACCCGATTGTCCATAAAAGGAGACCATACCAATGGTAATGGCTGGGAATGGGTCAATATCAACTCCCATTTCAGCCACTGCCTTGTCAGCCAATTTTAATCTGCCATCCCTAACATCCCTTTGGATGGCCTTTCTGAACACCACACAGTTCACAGTAGCATGACTATAGGAATTCTTGTGATTCGGTTGATTAAAAACCTTTTCGAAATTTCTTATTATATTTATTGTGGAAATTCTGATACCAATTTAAACATTAACAAAGGAATAAATACAAACTCATCATTTATGAAACTCATTCACTTCACCTTAAGGCATACATCAAGTCATTTTCTTAATACACATCATACTGAGTTGCGGTCAATGGACCGGACTTTGAATATCAAAATCCTACGAGCTGGTCTAACAAAACTCTAAGAACAGTAAAGCATACTACCTAGCACACAATCGCCCAAATAATACTGGGCCTCGTCATTAACAGTCCATCCATCTTCATCGTCAATACTAAGGAACTCAGCTGCAGGGTCCCGTAGTGACCCAGATGACCGCTGAAGAAATATTTGTACATGTGTTCAAAAAACACAACAGGGTGTCCAACATGTACAGGCCAGGGTGAGATACTCTTTCATAAGTTTATCATAATAGCCACACAAGTAAAACAACATATAAATAATGCATCAACACAGTAATAATAACAGAAGTAACACATGACAACGCATCAGATAGCAACATGTTCACAAGTATACCATAAGTTGTAGTATACTATATTAATCAATTAGCAGCATAAGACATCTTTGAAAGCAAAATAATGATGTACAGTAAGTAAACGTAATCATCAACAGCCGTGCAATGCAATGCGATGTACATGACTCAATTCCATATGCCACAAGGGTAAAACTCTGACCCCTACTCCATGGAGCTAACAAATCGTCGGAGAGAGTGAATGGGAGGACATGTTCCGGTTTCTGCCAGCCATGAGCAAGATCGTACAACATTCGTAACGTGCACGTATCTGGCTTTACGGTAACACTCTCGACAAAATATGAAAAGTACGGCATCTAGTAAAGGATATCAGTGTATCGCACGGATTCGCCACGACACAGAAGAATCACCAACTGGTTACATGTCTACCCTTCCAACCCTGATACCTCCAAAGACCATTTAAGATCGTCACCGTAAGATTCACACCAGCAACTAGGTGTAAGCTCAATTCCTAGGCTCAAGGCCTTACAAACTCATGCAATGAAATGCTAATGCTTACACGAAGCGTATGCGATAAACAAATGCTTATCCCCCGGATAAACCTCGAGGTTCACTAAGGTTCTATTCCTTAGGAATTATACGCGTCTTTGTTTCAGAAAACATATATCCATCGGATAAATACCTCGTGATTCCTTTGGAACGGCCTGGACTACTACAAAATTACCGACTATCCCTCTAGACCAGCACAAGTCTTTTCAGCGTGTTTTGTCCCCACACACACGCTTTCTAGGAAACTTCCCAGAAGGTCACCCATCCCATACTTAATCCAAGTCAAGCACGCTTAACTATGGAGTTCTTATGTTCTAGACTCCCGAAAAGAAGATAAATCTTGTCGGTATAGGTAGTACCAATCAATTCTGATAAGCCTTCCTTTAACTATGCAGTCCCATACTTACATAGCCTCAGAATTCCTTCCACTGTACATGCCCATACCTGCACAGTCTCAGGATCTCTCATTCTGGTCATCATAAGACTGAAAACAAGTGAATGATTGACCTAGACTCGAATCACCGGTCCGTCATCGAACTACTGTTTCAAAACCCAAAACGTTTCATGTTTGTGTTTATGTCTTATAAATCACCTCTCAGATCCTAAGTGTTATGAAGAAGGATTGAGACTCCTCTTAGATAAGTCTTTGATCCTTTCTAAGATATTTAATTCCTTGATTTTCAAATAATGAAATAAGTGTTGATTCACTTAAGTCTTATGAAGTCATTGATGAACTAAGTCACTAATGGTATAGTACATGGTCTTGTTCCACCACATACCATACTTGATTACCTCTAGTCTCCAACTCCAAATTAATTATTTAACTTAGGTTTTCATGCATAAAACTTTACGGTATGAGTTAAAAACTCTCTTTGTAAACAAAAACCTTTCTTAATTGAAAACACATTAATTTTTAAAGAACTTCGTTACATGGTTAAGGTAAAGTACCCTAACAAACTTGGAAAGGTTCTTCCTTACTAACTTAGGAGTCATCCTCCTAAGGTAAATCGCCCGATCGGTCCGCGAATTCTCCCTATTCCTCGTCCGATTATCCGACAACAACTACAAATACAAACCAATCCAATCATCAACATAATTAGCAACATCAAAACATAGGTTCTCCTTCCCTAAAATGTGACCTAAGGTTCGGCCAAAAAGGGATAAAAAGGCTAGGGATCACATTTGGTTCCAAACTTTTGGATGGTTAGTTCTTAAGCTTAATGAACACTAGTGTAAGTCTTAAAACTCAAAAATGTGAAACAAAACTCAAAGTTCTTCACACTCAAGGGTTTCAGCCATTAAGGGAAAACGTGGCTAGGGATTGATTTGGTTTTCCATTATTTGGATTCAAAGACAATAGGAAAGGTTAGGATGGAATCAAGAGTTAGAAATGAAAAATTGGACAAAAACACTACTCATCATCTTCCCCTAGGTTTCGGCCCCTTTTTTGTAGCGGCCCGGACTGCTTTAAGGATTGCCGACTGTCCCCACAAACCAACACTTGTCTTTTCAGCGTGCTTTGTCCTCACTCACACGCTTTCTGGGAAAACTTCCCAGAAGGTCACCCATCCCAGAATTACTCCAAGTCAAGCACACTTAACTTTGGAGTTCTTAAGTGATGAGCTACCGAAAAGAAGATGCATCTTGTTGGTATAGGTAGTACGAATCAATTCTTATAAGCCTTCCTTCAACTGTACAGTCCCATACCTGCACAGCCTCAGGATCCCTCTCATTCCGATGTGAATTCGGTTCATTCATGTATCCCTCCGCCTAGAAGCCTGCCAGGAGCCGCTCCTTGTCCGTGCCTCATGCACCAGCGATCACTCCCCGCCCTCGTCAGCCCCGGGTGTTACATGATTTCCCCTAATGCACCACCCCTAGGGTTCGGCCCTATTATACCAAAAATAGCTAGGGAGCTCCAAAATTTCTCATTTTCTGGATAACACCCTACGATTTTATGAAACAAGACTATGATTTTAGTTTTCCCAAAATCATTTTCTAAGACACAGATAAAAATATAAACTCATTAATTGAGTTTATCATCCTTAGAAAGCACGAAAAATCGGGGTGTTACATTTTTGAAGAATAGGCTATGATGAGAGTTGGATCATATGCTCTTGGGTTTAGGTAGAGAATGATGAAGTGAGCTCAAAGAAATTGGTTTCCTATTAAAAGGATTTTTCTACAATTTCCTATGAATTTTCAAAGTTTGGATCTTAAAGTTGGAACTCAAGAAATCAAGTTCTTAAATCATGAAATAAGAAGAGATTCAAGAAGCTAAGAGATCATAAAAGTGATCTTACCTAAAGATTGATGAAGATTGATCAAAGAATCAAGCTTCTCCTCCATGGATTCAAGCTTTTCTTTCATGAAAATGGTGGAGTTTTGGCCAAAGGAAGGAGATGAAGCCTTGGAGCTTCTTTGGGGATGTTGTACGTGATTTAGAGGCTGAATGGGGGCTGACCAGCCTTTAAAAATAGTCACTTAAGGGCAAAATGGTCATTTGCTTCAAGGGTAAAATGGTAAAAGTGTAAAAGACTAAGGTTAGGGGCATTTTGGTAATTTCGTGTCCAGATTTTTCTGACCGTCATGATGACTCTGGCATACTCTCCCAAGTGATCTAGCATGATATGGTATCAAGCTTATCCATCGTCGGGTCTTGTTGAATCCCTTTACGACTCCAAATGCCTCCCGGTTCAATTATACGGCCGAATATAATATATTATTATTATTTTTCGGACGTCAGGACGAATTTTAACAAAGATGTAGGATATTAAATCCTGAGACTTAATGTCTCGTTCACGAGTCCAAATTAGGTCTCGATAGTAGAAAAAAGCTATTATCCGTGAAAAATGCAGACCGGGCTCCATTTGAGCTTTCGCCCGAAACTTAACCATGGCTTCCTATGGTTGTTTAGGGCATTCCTATCTTCTTAGAATATTTTATTTCACTCTCTAGACCCTCCAATAAAATACAAACGTTAAAATATTGAACAATTATAGAACTTGAAAATCTGGGCGGTACACCTCGGCTAGCCCTCTTTTGTTCCCTCTCGATGATGTACTGCTCAATTCTTGTAGACTTGGAAGCCAACTGGCTCAAATCACCGCAATCTTGCACCACCAACTTCTCTCGCAATTGGGGATGCATGTTCCCAATCGCCATACTTGCATACTCTGCCTCAGGGAATTGCACACTACACCTACTTCTCAATTTCCTGAATCTCTCAATGAAATCTGCAACAGGTTCATCCACTTGCTGCTTGAGATTCATAACATCAGCCACTGTTACCTCAGGCTGTGGCCTATAGAGCCTATCATGGAAGTACCTTTCCATGTCTGTCCAATTCTGAACAGAATTAGGAGGCAACGCTAAATACCAGGTAAATGCTATTCCTGTCAGGGATAATGGGAACAATTGTAATTTGTAGAATTCATTTCGGTTAGCCTCCCCACACTGAGCCGTGAATCTACCAATGTGCTCCACGGTAGACTTGCCATCATCCCCAGAAAAAGTAGCAAAGTCAGGAGTCTGGAAACCCCTTGGCAAGGGCATCATCTTATCAACCCATTCTGGATATGGCTTCCTGTAGACTGGCCTGTCAAATGGCTTCAGCTGCACACCAAAATACCTCCTGATAGTCTCAGTGATCATGTTGGGATCAATTAGCTGAGGTCTAAAAGGCCTGCCATCAGCTGCCAACCCCTGAGGATAGGTCCCCCCAGGTGCAATGGCTGGCTGCTTGATAGGTATAGGTGCCGCCTGGTATTGATTCTGATACCCAAGATCAGGTGTGCAGAAGTTCCCAGTCTGGCCACTCGGCTGAGGTGGGTGCATAACCCATTGCTGCTCAGTCATGTAACCACCAGGAACCCTGTGTTGATATCCCTGAGTAGCTGTGTAATTACCCGAGAGAGGTGGGCACATGCCCCATGGCTGTTCCCCTGAGTATTCCTCAGCCGTTCTGCACAAAACTCCTCTTGGAGGAGCCGAACCCGTTTGACCAAAAGGTGGTTGTTCTGGTACAGACAGAGGGAATGGCATGTTATTTGAGGCAGGTGGACACACATTCCATGGCTGCTATCCCATATAATTACCAGATTGCCCTGTCTGCATAACTCCATAGCCTGTGGATGATCCTGCTCCTTGGTTTTGATGGCTGACCTGCACGTTGGCACCATGAGCCGAAGCACTTGGGTCCAATTGCGGCATGCCTATGTGTCCTTTTGCTCCTGCTGGCCTTCTAGCCATAGAAACCTGTCCAAACTGTAGGTTAGACTGAGATTCAACATTTGTTAAGGAAAACTTAAAGGATATTGGTTAGAAACAACAGCATTAGAATAAATAGGTGTAGGCAATGGTACCTACTGCACGTTGTTCGGCTGGACCACGAGTAGGGGCCCTTCCTGAACTGGTGGCATACCAAAGCCAGAGTGACATCCTCCTGGGAAAGTCGTATGCTGCTGACTCGGCTGTCCCGGTTGCCCCAGGTTAGCCAAAGCTGCAGAATTTTCAACAGAACCTTGTCTAGCCTCTGCAATTGTTGGGCCTGCTATACCTCATTATGTACCATTGGGTTCACTATATCAGTCAATTGCCTGGACATCTGATACATCAGCTCGTTCAATCCCACGTCTATCTGTTGTTTTATTAAGGAAGTTGTCATCACAATAGGTTGTGGTGACCTTTCTTCTCTAGACGAATTTCCAACCCCACTAGTGCTTGGCGTAGCAGTATTGGAAATAGGGGTAGTTGGGGATGCCTGTGGAAAAGATGATATTCCCAAAGATACAGAACCATCCCCTGTCTTCTTTGATGCATTTTTCTTAGGTGGTTGTGACTCCATGTTTCCCATATTTCTTCCTGAGCGCAAATACATACGCCAAAAATAATCGTGACCAGGAGAAATGAACCTCCCAAATTGTTCACCTTCGCTGGTCCCACCGGGCGTGCCAATTTTGTTGTAGGATGGATTGGTTCTAGCCATTTATTCGGCTAATCCTTCAACAGTGATTCCCCTTTTTGATCTTTAAACGTTAGGAAAGGGATTCTGTTTCCCTAACTTAGTGGGTTCCTAAACTACTCCAAAGAGCGTTTAGTGTGAAAGTGAAAGTGAGAAAAGCTAAGTACAAAAACTAAAAACTCGAAAGGAAGAATGTAAAATTTGCAAGTTGTATTTGATTGATTGTCTTCTAAATTCGAAATGTACAACTCATAGTTATACTCAAAATTGTAACTCTATGCTAAAGCCTCTTCTAGTAGCCACTAACCCCTATTTTTCAGCAACTATGATACATCATGGCTGACAAAAGACACTTTAGTACATAGACAGTTACAAAACCAACGGCTAACCATGACTAACAAAGTTTCCTATATTTTAGGCACATCTTCACGATTATCCTTATTGGTCAATCTCCTCAGCATAACATCAATCTTCAAAACGATAGACCCTCTAGTGTTTAGCCTTCAAATAGTTTTTTTTTTTCTTACCCAAATCCCACTTTTGTAGGCATAAGCAGTTAGCACTCCTAAATACACGAGCTTCACTTGATCTTCAACTCATCAACTTAGTTCAAACATTAATCATGTAAATTTCTTCACATAATCCAATCAAAGTACTTGAACCAACAAAGCAACTAACCAGCTGTCATTGTAACTCAGTATCAAAACGGCTACCAATCTTTACCATTAATTCGGCTGCCATTAATAATACTACTTCGGTTGCCTAGAATAATATATACTCGGCTGCCCTTATTCTTACTCATTCGGCTCTTCTCATTCGGCTGTCGCCTAACCATGCTCACTCAACTGACCATTAATCAACATCTACTGAGTGAATATTTTTGTGGAGATAACACAAAGAAAGAATCTTCTGAAAGTATTTGACTTTCCAAAACGAAAAAGTCTCTTCATGAAAGTTTCTCCGATAACAATCCTTAGAAAAAATGTTTTAAAACGATGGAACCTTTAGAAAAGGCTTTTAAAGCCAAAATCCTTTGAAAAACGAATCTTTAGAACTTGAGCCTTTGAGAATGATTTGTAAAGAAATTTTTTTGTGGAAAATAGGTTTTAGAGCGAAAACGAGTTTTGGTTTATACCAAAGAGAATTTGAGTTTTGTTTTAGACATTTGAACTACAAAAATGAATTTGATGAAACTGGTGATTACCCCTTCATGTATGTGAAGCACATGAACCTAGTGACCGAGACGTCGGGCTAGAGTTCAGTGACATGAACGGACTTTGTGTCCTATATGCGAGTCTAGTGTCCGCGACGTCGGCCTAGTACTTCGTGGATTGGGCACTTGGACTACGTGTCCTGTGTTTTGAAAATGAACAGACTTAGTGTCCTATATGCGAGTCTAGTGTCCGCGACATCGGTCTAGTACTTCGTGAATTAAGAACTTGGAATACATGTCCTGAAATTTGATCTGAACGGGCTATATGTCCTTTAAAATGAGTCATAAGCTGTGTGCCTTGATAGAAAAAGAAAGAATGAATGAAAAGAAAGAATAGAAAGCCTCCTGCACACATGCATGAGTCGGCCGATGTGCCATTTGAAACGAGCTACAAATCAGGTAGTTGAGAATCGAGCCAGTTAAGACCACTAGGCCTATAGGGGCATCCCGTGTTCGAAACTCCACTAGAGACCGGCGGCATCGCGACCCAATGCCGTGGTAAATCGGTTGCCCAACACGGATGAACTCGATCAGAGACAGGACTATTCATGATATGGTTATGACGTCGTACCCCGGAACAATTGGAGTTCGGACCTAAATTGAGAGGCCGACTCATGAGAACAATTATATTATAGGAGTATTCGCGGCCTATCGCTTGGATGAAGGAAAGTTAGGAATCTCCGGAGTACATGAATTAGAGAGTTGAATTGAAGTCTCATGCATTTTTTTGACTTATCTTGATGAATGGGTGTGATCCCACTGAGTGAAATTATCTCATTATGATATTATGATTGAATATTGATATTTTATCACATGACTGTATTGATGCATTGTTTGTATTCTGCTTTGCTTGTGTGGCTATTATGATAAACTTGTAAACGAGTATCTCACCCTTGCCTATACATTTTGGACACCCTATTGTGTTTTTTGAACACATTTATAGATATTTTCCAACGGTCCTCCGGGTCACTGCAGAGCCCTGTAGCTGAGCTCCTTGGTGTCGACGACGAAGACAGCTGGACTGTTGATGACGAGGCCCAGTCTCATTGGGGCGATGCATGCTAGGTAGTATGCTTTATTGTTCTTAGTGTTTTGTTAGACCAGCTCTTAGGATTTTGATATTTAAAGTCAGGTCCTTTGCCCGTGACTCAGTATGATGTGTATTAAGAGATTGAAGTGATGTATGCCTTAAGGTGAAGTTGAATGAGTTTTATAGATGATGAGTTTGAGTTTGTTTCTCAGTTGTTGTAAAAGTTTAAATTGGTATTAGATTTCCGCAACTAGTCTAATGAGTATTTTCGAAAAGGTTTTAATTAACCGAAAAAGGGAATTTGGGTTACGAACTGTGACACCGAGAGGGGGTGTTAAATCCACCACAGGATCAAAGCCCTAATCATACTAAACCTCCAAGTCTCATGTATACACGCATTTCAAGATACATACAGCAGTTCATCATTATCATCATGCTTCATAAAGCATTAAACATCTCATATGTCATCATGCCATCATATCATGCACCACAGTTAGCAGATACGCAGATACTCACAGAGCAATAATACATACATCATGTCAATCAACACAAGTCTGCTAACCGAGGGTATCAACACAACGATGCTAGCCCAAAGTAAGCTAAACCGAGGGCTTAGGTACTTCGTCAGGGCTCAACCTCACGTAGGGTTTAGGGTTCCCCTACGCAACACAAAATATACAATAAAGCTATATAAACTACTCTTGCATCCCCGACGTGTGTAACTCTTTCTCCCCACCTGAATAGTTGTGGCACGAACTTCAATACGATCACTCTACTCCTTCCTCCCTAAGGTCGCAGCCCCCTTCACCAAGAACAGCCCCAAGCTCCTCCAACAGTTGCAGCCTTGAGCTCCAATCCCCGAGAAATCGCGAGCACGAACTTTGCCCTAATCACGAGCACAACAAATATGCAATAGTGTTAGCCCTAGGGCAAGCTCAAAGATCAAAGGAGAAGGTAAAGACTCGAAGAATGTCAAGAATGCGAAGAACGCGTGTTAGGGATTCGAGTTTACCTAACGAATCGAGAAACTAATCCGCAAAAGTCATAGAAAACTTCGTAGCGATCATAATGGTGCAGTTAAAATTGCATTATGGAGGCTTGATCACCTCTAACCTTGAGCTTTCTCTCACTAGAAGTCTAGAGCTTCTCTTCTCTCTAGTTGCAGAGAACACTTGGAAATTTCATGCAAAAGTGAGAAGAGAAAGAATCTTTCCCAATATGATCAGCTATCCATGCTTAAGCGTGGAACATCTGCACGCTTGAGCGTTCCCACACTCTAGCGTGGGCTCTCTCCATTCTTGAGCATGGAACCTCGTGCACTCCGCCTTCTCCCTGGCCTGACACATGTCTCCCACGTGCCCAAACTCAGAATAGGTTGCACAACGCACTCAGCACGCTAAAGCGTGAAATCTCTCCCACGCCTAAGTGTTGCAACCCTTGAGCGTGGAGTCCTCCCACGTTTGAGCGTCTAACTAAGCGGGGAAAGGACTTCTAGCCTTCTGACTTCCCCAGTTTCTTGTGTCACACCTTAAGCACTTCCAGTCTTATTCAAGCCTATTCCTAAACTTCCAACTAGGCATCAAACTACCACAAAAACATTCACATAACCATACAAATACCCGATCAAGGTTTTCCACCTTAATTTGGGTTTCATAAAATAGCGATTTTACACCACCAATGTTTTATGGAACTGGTGATTATACCATGTGGAGAGAACTATTCATGAGATTCAACTTAGCTCAAGGATCTAATGATCTCTGTACAATGCTCACTAATGAAACATTTTGTCCTACTGTTATTATCAACGGAGAAAAGAAGAAGAGAGAAGAGCTCGACTCAATGCTAAAGCAAGATACACTCTCATCTGTGCTTTAGACAGAGGAATCATTGAGATAGTAATATCATTTGATATAGCAAAAAGGATGCTTCACTTGCTTGATGCCCTCTTTATGAGAAGACAAATTGGTCTTCCAGGAGTACCACCTAACTACCAATCTGCAGATTATGAAGCATGGAGAGAAAGTTTTAAATCCTCTGTCATAACTCAAGGATCCGAGGATCATTGGAAAACACTCACAGATGAAACCTATTGTCCTATCATTATCTCTGATGGAGACATTTCAATGAAAACTTTGGAAGATTTCACTGTAGAAGAAGGAAGAAGAGTTTTTCTAGACTGTTAAGCAAGAGTATTTCTATTTCATGTAGTCACTGGAGCTAGATGAGAAGTATTAGGAGAAGAAGCAACTTCTTGGGGAATGCTGAGCCTGTTGGGTAGTCTTAAGAGATCTCCACCAGCGTCTCCACCTACGTCCGACCTTTGTCTTATGGCAACTACTTCCTGTGATGCAAAAATCGAGGAAGATGAGGTAATCATATATGACCATTCCTAATAAGCATATGCTGAACTGTTAAGTGAATCATGCATTGTATATTATGAATTTAAGTTACTTAAAAAGAAATTTTCTAAACTCAACAACGGCTTTGAGAAAGTCAAGATTGAGAATAACAAGCTTAGTGCTGAGAACAGTAAGCTAAAAAAAGGAAATTATTAGTCTTACTGGTGTCTCTAGTTCTATCTCTTAGTCCAGTGCATGTTGTTGAGTTGAAAAACTTGAACACAAGGTTGCCCATCTAACTAAGAGCTTATCAAAGTTTACGGATGGATCAAAGAAACTAAATTTGATTCTGAGATATAGATCTCCTCATGATAAGTCCGGTATAGGCATTGAAAAAGAGAAACTAAAAGTTTCTTACAAGAAGACTGAGTCCAACAAATCTTTATACTATTCTGTTTGTGACAAAAATGGACATTCTGCGTCCAAATGTATGCATAGGAAAAAAGCTAAACATTTTAAGCCACCTGTGACTAACCAAAAAGGACCAAAGTCTATCTGGGTACCTAAAAGCATGATAATCCCTATTACAGACTTACTTGATGTAACACCCCCTCAGGTGCTACATGCTCGAACTCTAAAATGTGGAAAAACATCGAGAAATTAAAACTCTGGTTGCTTTCAGAAAATATTATAATAAAATAGCTACGTTCGAAAACGCGATTCTAAAAATTTTCTTCATGCATAGGCAACACAAACTCAAGACAAGAAATAAACTGCGAAACATACATCAACGTTTCAGATTCATACTAATATAATCATAAGGTAAAATCAGGTCTAATATATTCTATTACAGACTCAAGAAATAAGTTTAACATACGTGCAGTAAAATTTATAAAACTGCTTCAAAAATAAAAGACTTCTATGCTGGTCGGACTATAGCAGCCATTGGGATACAACCCAAAGTCAGCATCTTCAAAAGGCCCCGTCATCCGAGTCCTCACGTGTCCGTGGGACATACGATCAACATTTGTACATGTGTTCCAAAAACACAACAGGGTGTCCAACATGTACAGGTGATGGTGAGATACTCATATAATAAGTTTATCACGATAGCCGCACAGGCGACAAATAGCATACACATCCACAGATAAATACAGTTATAAGAACAGTTATTTATGTAATACAATACAACATCTCAAACACTATCATGAGTTATATTAATGCATGAAAATTCAACATCATCTTTCTAATTCATGTACTCCGGAGATTCTAACTTCCCTTCATCGAGCGATATGCCGCAATAACACCCGTAACACAATTGTTCTCATGAGTTGGCCTCTCAATTTAGGTCCGAACTCCAATTGTTCCAGGGTATCACGTCATAACCATTTCATGAATAGTCCAGTCTCTGATCGGGTTCATTCGTGCTGGGTAGCTGACTTACCACGGCCCGGGATCGCGAGGCCTCTGGCCACTTGTGGAGTTTTGACACACAAAATGCCCCTATAGACCTAGTGGTCTTAACTAGCTCAATTCTCAACTACGTAAGTTGTAGCTCGTTTTCAAATAGCACGTCTACCGGTTTATGCATGTACACAAAAAGTTTTCTTTTTTTTTTTTCATTCATTTTTTCATTTGTCGAGGCATATAGCCCACGACTCATTTTAAAGGACATTAAGCCCGTTCAAATCAAAACACAAGACGCGAAGTCCGAGTGCTCAATCCACAAAACACTAGTCCGACGTCTTGGTCACTAGGTTCATGTTCATTTCAAAAGATCATCGTTTTTCCTTTTCAGTCTTATTCCATAAAACAGATTTGGAAAAAACAAAACTCAACTTCATTTTTCTTGAAAACAAGACATTTCTTTATCGAAAAGAACATTTTCTGGGAAAAACACTTTTTCATAAACAAAATCGCTCTCTAAAGGTTCCACGTCTTTTTAAAACGTTTTTTTTGAAACAAAACTCGTTTTGCACAACTTTCCACAAAAACCACTTTTCCTTTTCAAAAGAACATAAATTTTTAAAAGGAAGATAACTTTTCTTGAAGAAGCAACACGTTTTCCCAAAAACACCTTTTTGTTTTCAAAACTCGTTTTCAAAACTTGATTTCGGTTTTCGAGTATTTTAATTATTTTACCAAGTCATAGCCAGTCCTATGCTCATCCAAGATATATATATATATATATATATATATATATATATATATCAGGGAGCAGTATAATGGAAAGCAAAAATTTAAACTGATTTACATAATTAAAACAAAAGTGCAATAAATTTTTAAAACATGTAAAAGAAAAGAAAAAAGAAACCAGAGCGGAGGCGGAGCCTCACCAGGACTGGTGGAGGAAGAAGAGAAGATGCAATTAATGCATGTAAGTGAGGAAAGATTGGTGTTTTATTGGAAATAAAACAAGTTACAAGATTGGAAAATTAAGAAGAAGAAGAGAAGGGAGAAGATGGAAGAGGGAGGAGGCTCACTTCTCAGAGCGTCTCTCTCTAGGTTCTCTCTAAAACTTCGAATGAATTGAAGAGGGACGCAGCCACTCTATAAATAGAAATTGAAAATTACTATTACAACAGTACCGGTATCATGACCTATACTATTACAATAATTAATGAACAGTGCCGGTATCTTGACTGGAACTGTAGTGTCGGCAGAACAATGTTGGGCCAACAGTGACTGGGTCTTCAGACGGATGAACAGTCTTCAGATGGACGAACAGTACTACTATTCGTCATCAGACAGATGAATAGTAGTCTCTACTCCGAAGCGATCATCTTCATTCTGATAGAATGAGTCTGATTCTTGGGAATTTTCTTGACATTCGTCTTCGTCTCCTGAAGGAGGAAGATTTTTCTTTGAAGAAGAAGTTTGGGCTTCATGTGCTTTGGCTTCTTCTCGTGCCAATTTGGCAATGACTTCTAAATTCTTTGTGAAGCTGTCTCTGTTTGTTGAGGCAGCTTGGGCAGCTATTGCCTTTGATTTTTGATTCAAGAACTCACAAGTCTCTGGGTTCGCGGCCTTCATCCATTTTGGGTGTTGCTGCAGCCAGAGCTTTACATTTTCTAAGGTAGCAACAGAGCAATCAAATTTTGCCCACCACTTTACAAACGATGCTCTTGATAAAATTGGGTAATTATCAAGGAAACTCTCTTGTTGTTGGTATTTGTATTGCCAACTGAAGATCCATGATAATGCAAAATTTGAAAAGAATACTAAGCTAGCAATAAAGGTGCTAACTGATGGCTCATAGTATTCATTGAATGTTTGGAAACCCTCAGTAACTTCTGGGGATAAAATTGTTTTGTTTGGTCCGAAGAATTGCCACCAATGAACGAACCATTGAGGAAAATGTTACTTGGTATTTCTCTTGAAATAGATTAACCAAGAATGTTTGTTTGCATTGTTTTGGTACCAAAACGTGTTGGTCCAAGCAGTTTCATAATCCCAATAAGTATAACCACGAGGGTCAAAAGGTTGGAAAAACTTTTTAACATTGTTAGGATTCTTTCCAAATTGTTCAGGTGTAAAAACGTTAAGAATCTGGAAAGTGGAATGGGTGTATTTTGTTTGATCCTTAGGGTCACGATAATGTTTAATCACAACAGAATCGGTATCAACCAAAATAAACTCATAAAATTGTCTAGTTTTCAAAATATGATTGGGCTTATAATGAAAGCCATAAGGAAAAACTTTTGCAGGAACGTTATTAGGATTTTTGTCCTCATAACTTGGTTCCATTTGAAGAACATTTTGAAATTGATTTTTAGCAACATAATGAGGTGTTGCTTTCTTGGTGGTTTTAACTGATAAGGTTTTATCAGGTTTTACCGCTTGGATTGGGATTGGTGTGGTTGCTAAATCATGAATGAGTTTAGCAAGATTGGTCTCTTGAAAGTCGGGATCACCTTCAAGTCTTTGTTTCCAGGTTCCTTTTGGAAGACGGGTTAGACCTTGATCTTGGAAGTCCTATAGGGTTTGGATTGGGATGCCATAATCTGCTTTGGATTGTTTGGCTGTTTGGGAAGATTGAGCCACTTAGGCTTTGGTTGGCTGTTGGGTGGATGACCCAACTTTTGAGGTTTTCTGGGTGGATGACCCAGATGGTTTGGACGCATCTTGGCATTTTTGTTTTGGTAGTCCAACAAGGACTAATGGGCCTTTGGCCTTTTTGGAGGTTGTGGCCTTTTCTTTGGCCTTGACCTTCCCCTATACAGAGGAAGAGGTGGAGTCTGGCATTTCTGCCTCTGGTAAATATTCACGAGTAAGGTAGTCAGGTAGAGAATTGGAAGAGCCTTTGATAAATTCAATATTGAAATCAAAAGCACTTAAAATTGCTTGCCGTCTAGCAAAAATTTGTTTTGATGCAAGATTTTTAACATCTTTTTGCAAAATATCTTTTACAACTTTGCAATTTACTCTAACAAAAAATCTTTGATTAGTAAATCTGATTGAAACTTTGAGATGCACAAAACAATTGCTAAAATTTCCTTTTTAACAGTTGAATAATTTAATTGTGCAGAATTCCAGTGTTTTAAAGTATATGCAATGATATGCTCTTTTTCTGAAATTCTTTGTTTTAAAATTCCATCATAACCAATGTCAGAAGCATCAGTTTCTACAATTTTGAAGGCGGACGGATTTGGAAGATAAAGGCATGGAAGATCCTTTACCTTAGTTTTTATTGTTTGGACAACATGGGTATGTTTATCTGTCCAAGGAGGAGGTTCTTTCTTAAGCCTATCATGTAAAGGCTTAATAAGAGTACTAATATTGGGGATAAAATCCTTTACATAATTGAGACATTCTGTAATTGGGTTTTATCAATGATCTGATTGGGAAATTTATCCGCAAACTCGATGGCTCTATGGATAGGAGTTATCGTTCCTTGATAAATTGTATGTCCAAGAAACCTAACTTGTGTTTGAAGTAACCGGATTTTGGGTTTTGACACAGCTAAACCATTTCTCTTAATGATTCCTATAAAAATCCAAAGATGTTTGAAATGCTGGTCAATAGATTGACAAAAGACTAAAACATCGTCAATGTAGACAATGGTAAAGCTTGCATAAGGATTGAAAATATCATTCATAATTTTTTGAAACTCTGAAGGAGCATTTTTGAGACCAAAGGGCATTACATTCCATTCATATTGTCCAAAAGGGACAGTGAAGGCTGTCTTGTAGCGATCACTATCTTTGACTTCTATTTGATAATATCTAGATTTCATATCAAATTTGGAAAATATCTTTGCATTGTTTAAGCGACTAAGTAAATCCTTTTTATTAGGAATTGGATACCTGATCCACTTAAGCGCTTGATTGAGGGGCTTGTAATTGATAACTAAGTGAGGAGTTCCACGCTCCATTTCAGCTTGCTTATTGACATAAAAAGCAGCACAAGACTATGGTGACTTGCTTTGACAAATTATTCATTTTTGCAAGAGATTGTTAATCTCTTTTTGGCAAAATTGGAGTAACTCATGATTCATTTAAATAAGACGAGTTTTGGTAGGGATTTGCCTATCAGTGAAACCTTGTTCGTAAGGCAAATCAACTACATGCTTCTTTCTATCCCAAAATGCATTTGGCAGATCAGAACAGATAGAATTGTGGATTTTATCAAGAAGATCTTGGATCCTCTTTTTGATATCAGATTGGTTGAGTTTTAAGTCAATACCTTTAAAAGAAACTTCTTCTTTTAAGAAATTGACTTGATTTTGCTTATGGTGAAGAAAGTTTAAATTTCTCACCAAAGGTTTGTGAATGAAGGAGAAAGTTATCTTTTTACCCAGATATTGAGTAGAAATTCCTTCATTGGTAATTGTTAAAGGAAAAAGTGATCTGATGAACGATGTTCCTAGAATCACTTCATTTTTTTAGATCTTTAACAAGTAAAAACGGGTTTTCTACCTTAAGACCATGATTTTCAATAATGGCTTTGGATAGTTTGAAATTTATCCTAAGTTTTGAGCCATTAGCTGTACTCAGCCTTTCGGATGTTTTCTCAAAATATTTAGTAGGAATTAATCCTTCTAAAATACAATTTGAATCAGCACCAGTGTCAAAAAGGGTTTTAGTATTAAGAATAAAATCATCAATGATAATTCTAATCTTAATATAAAACTTTTGAATTCTTAATTGATTAATAAGATTCAAAAATTCTTGATCTTTGTCAGTGTTATTGTCTTCATTATCCTAATGATGACTAACACTTTTCTCTGGATTGGGTGAGCTAGATTTTCATCATCTGAAGGGGGTTCAGAGGATTGATTGTCAAGTTGAGATAAAATTAGCCTATGAACAGCTTGTTCTTGCTTTATCTCTTTGATTTCTTGTTTAAGATTCTTGATCTCTTCCTGGAGATCTTGAATTGTTAAAAGCTTTTGTTGTTTTGATTCCAAACGTTTGAGGATTGTTTTGAAATCAAATTGATCTTTGATGATGGCTTTTCCTTTAGCCTTAGGTTCCTTCTTCATAGAAGCAGAGAACCTTTTAAAGTACCTTTTCCTTTCATCTTGGTCAGGAATAGCATTAATGACTTCAAAAAGGAGATCTTGATCCTTAGTTAAGACATTAATTACAGGAATTGAATCAGAACCTTGACTTCCAATGTCATCTTCTAAAATATGATTGAGATTTTCAGAAGAATCACCATTTGATCCATTTGACTCATCTAATTCTATAAGGAGATTGTTCAGTTGTTCCTCAACTGTTGGTTCGAGATTTAAGGCTTTAATTTTCCTTTTAAGCCTACAATATTTGCTAATATGGCCTGGCTTACCACAGCTATAGCAAATGGTTGTTTTCTTTGGAATTGCAATATCAATTGCAGGTTTTGATTTAAACTCTTGCTTGAGTATTACTTGGTATACTTTGGCTTATGGACTTTGTTGGTTTGATGAGATTGATGGTGTTTGTGGGAGGATTTTGGTTTATCTTTTGGACAAGGGGGCATTCCAAATTGTTGGCAGAATGATCCTAAATCCTTTTTTGCTGCATTTTCCTTTTGGAATTGACTACGGACTCTATCTTCTTGACAAAGTCTCGTACCTATTTTCTGGATAACTGCAATGAGTTGGCCATAGGTTAATTGATCATAAGGGATTTTACCCTCAGGGGCATGAGCTTGGAGCTCATCCCTAACAATGTCTCCTAGGGCAATGGGAAGACCTGTTACAAATTTTTCTTTCCAGAGACAATCTTGAGATATCTTCTCTGGTGTAAACCCTTGTTAGGAAGGTATCTCTATACCACCTAAAATCTGATAAGGATCTATACTTAAGATTGGATAGCAATTCTGCTGATTTATCTCTCCAAACTGAGGCATTACTGATAAAATGCTGAGCAATGGAAAAGATTAAAGTATTGACAGCATCAGGTATGGATTCACCATCATTTGTGATAGGTGTACCATCAGCTTGGGTTTTGATAGCAGTAAAGACTCTCTCTTTCTGCTCTTCAGTGAAAGAATGATCCCACCATCCTTTCAACTGACCAATAAATCCTGCTGCGAGGATATTACAGATTACTTTTTCAGAAGCATCATTGGCAGCTTGATAGGCTGTGGCCATCATTGTCATATGCTGCAATGTGGTCATGATGTGGTATTCAGATAAGCCATCTATGTTCCATTCATAGATATTATTGGCATTGAAGCTTTTGAAGGTTGGAGGTTTCTCTTCTAAGAGCAAATATGGGGGAGTTTCTCTTGGATAATAAAGCTTTGTGGACTTTTTCCATGGGTTGGAGAAAACAGGATTGAGATTGAGAGCAGGTTTGTTTGTTTCTTTTGTTCTTGACGAAGAAGCCACAGATTCCCGATTTGAGCTAGCTTCATCAATAACATTGATAGTTGGACCCTTACTCCTTAGTCCATAAGGAGCTTGAGTTTGCTGTCCAGAATCTTGTGGTGATTCTGGCACCACAATATTTTGGAGTTCCTTATCAACCTTTTTGATAGGATCTATGATTGGTTCATTTTTGACTTCTGGATCACGAAGAAGCTTTAAACTTTCTTTAAACTTCTTAGTAACCTCGAAGGGTTTGAATAAAGGTTTATCCAAAGGTTTTTCTACTTCATTTTTGGTTCCTGAAGAGGATGGAGAAGTAGAAACTTCAGACTTAATCCTAGTACCTAAGACTTGAAGATACTTGTTTGTATAATTGGATTGTTCCATCAATTTTTGGATATCTTGAGGTGAAACGGGCTCGTTCACATCTTTTGTTTTGAAAGGAGAAGCTATGATTGGAGTTGTATTATCCTTAGGATTTTGATTCCTGGGAGTTGGAAAGTGCTATTTGGGGGTAGCTCTGTCTTGACCAACTCACCATTTTTTAAATGCCAAACAGTAATGACATTTGTTGACTTGTCCTCAGTCAATGTTACTTTCCAAGGATAATTGTAACACCCCCCCTCGCGGGTGTTACGTACTTGGACTCTAATGCGGAATAAATCAAGAAAATAAAACGCTCGTTGCTTTCGAAAAATACTTTAATTAAGTAGCTACGTTAGAAAACGCGGTTCTAAAAATTTTCTGCATGCATAGGCAAACAACTCAAGACGGAGGAATAAATTTCACATCACACATTGATATTCGCTGTTCATAAAAACATAAGCATAACGTAAAACCTGGTCTAATGTATAACATATTACAGACTTAGAAATAATTCAATATGTGTGCAGTAATACGCCGAAGAATTTGGTACGGTCCAATGAATTTGGGAGTGAGTTTTCTGGACTTAATAGCTCTACCTACCCCAGTCGTAGATGTGACTCTCAGGAACACGTGTTCACCTTCTTGAAACTCGAGGGGTCGTCTTCTCTTATCTGAGTAGCTCTTTTGTCTGCTCTGTGCCGTTTTCATCTTTTCCCGGATCTGTTTAATCTTTTTCGTTGTTTGTTGCACAAGTTCTGGGCCTACGATCATGTTCTCTCCATCCTGGTACCAACACAACGGTGTCTGGCACTTTCGTCCATATAAGGCTTCATAGGGTGCCATCCCTATACTAGAATGGTAGCTGTTGTTGTAGGTGAATTCTATAAGAGGCAACAGATCATCCCAACTTCCACCATGGTCTAGAACACAAGCTCTCAGCAAATCTTCTAAAGACTGTATCGTTCTCTCTGTCTGTCCATCAGACTGAGGGTGATAGGCTGAACTTAGCCTTAACTTTGTTCCTAAAGCTTGATGCAGACTCTGCCAAAAACGTGACGTAAACTTTGGGTCTCTATCAGAGACTATGCTTGACGGCACTCCATGTAGTCTGATTACTTCTCTGATATATAGTTCAGTTAACTTCTCCACTGAGTAGTTGATCTTAACAGGTAAGAAGTGTGCTGACTTCGTTAACCTATCAACAATCACCCAAATTGAATCAAAACTCTTGGAAGTTCTCGGTAATCCTACCACGAAATCCATTGAGATGCTCTCCCACTTCCATTTTGGTACATCCAAGGATTGAAGCATCCCTCCAGGTCATTGATGTTCTACCTTTGCTTTCTGACAGGTCAAACATGATTCTACATACTCAGCCACTTGTTTCTTCATTCCTGGCCACCAAAACTTTTGTTTCAGATCTTGGTACATTTTGGTTGATCCTGGGTGAATAATCAGCTTGCTCTTGTGTCCTTCTTCTAGAATTATCTTCCTCATCTCCGGGTAGCTTGGTACACAAACTCGTCCACTGCATCTCAAGATACCATCAGTTCCCATACTGAACTCTGCAGCTTTCTCTTGTCCAAGTAACTCCTTTTTCTCTTGGAGATATACATCAGTTGCTTGCTGTTCACGGATCGTCTCCATCAGTCCACTAGATACCTTGATCATTCCCATGCTAATCCTCTCGTGGTTCATTTCCAAAGCTAGATTGAGATCACGAAACTGTTCTATCAATTCTAGCTCTTTGACCATCATTGCAGAGATGTGTAGGGTCTTCCGACTCAGAGCATCTGCAACGACATTTGCTTTCCCAGGGTGGTACAGCAAAGTGAAGTCGTAGTCTTTAAGAAACTCCATCCAACGTCTCTGCCTCATGTTAAGTTCCTTCTGATCGAACAGGTACTTCAAACTTTTGTGGTCACTGAAGACATCAAACTTTGATCAATACAAGTAATGTCTCCAGATATTTAGTGCAAAAACTACAGCAGCTAACTCAAGGTCGTGCGGCGGGTAATTCCTCTCATGAGTCTTCAACTGGCACGAAGCATACGCTACAACCTTCCGATATTGCATAAGCACACATCCAAATCCCTGATGCAAAGCATCACAGTACACTTCGTACGGTTCGTCTGGTTTAGGTAGTACTAACACTGGTGAGGTTGTCAAACGTTCCTTCATCGTCTGAAAACTCTCTTCATATATGTCAGCCCACATAAACGGTTGGTCCTTCCTCGTAAGTTGAGTCAACGACGCAACAATCTTCGAAAATCCTTCGATGAACCTTCTGTAATAACCAGCTAGTCCAACGAAACTGCGGATTTCTGTCACAGTCTTGAGTCTCTCCCACAGAAGTACTGCTTCTACTTTCGTAGGATCGACGGCAATTCCTTCCTTCGAAATCACATGTCCTAAGAATTTGACTTCATCCAGCCAAAATTCACACTTGGGTAGCTTTGCGTACAACACTGGTGCTCCCCACGGGGACACACTTGGCCTCACGAACCGCTTGGACATCAAATCCTTTAGTTGAGTCTTCAGCTAGGCTAACTCCGAAGGTGACATCCTATAAGGAGCTATAGAGATCGGACCGGATCCTGGAACTAAGTCGATCGCAAACTCGATGTCCCTCACAGGTGGCAAGCCTGGTATGTCCTCTGGAAAAACTTCCGGAAAATCTTTGACAACCGTTACATCGCTCAAGACAACGTCCTTCTCGATTTCTAAACAAGATAGAAGCATGTATCCCTGATCTCCTTCTTTCAAAGAAGTTCTTACTTGGTTCGCAGTTATAAATCCAAAAATGTCAGGGTCAGGAAAACTAGGGTTCTATGTGCACAGTCTAAAAGGATATGGTTGGAAGATAACCAATCCATGCCTAGGATCACATCCAATTGAGTCAAAGGCAAACATATTAAGTTAACAAAAAAGTTCCTATCATGAACAATAATAGGACTGTTCAAACATACTATATTAACAGTAACAGGTTTAGCAGTCGGAGTCATGACAATCAAATCAAAAGACAGCGAAGAAACAAGCAACTCTAATTGTCTCACACAATTCCAAGAGATAAACGAATGGGTCGCACCCGAATCAAATAGTACAGTTAGGAGATTACCAGCTATGATGCAACTACCTTGTATGAGATCATCAGATTTGGAAGCATCAACACCACTCATGGTATAAACCCTTCCCCTCGTTGTGGGTCTAGCAGTCCGCATGTTGTTGACAGTCGGTTCGGGCTTTGGTGTAGGGCATTCCCTCTCAAAATGTCCTATCTCTCCGCATTGGAAACATAGAACTCCTCTCAGTTTATAGCTATCAGCTGGGTGTCCGGGTTGCCCACACTTGAAACATCTCTGGGCTCGGCCTTGGTTCTGGTCGTTTCTGCTCCCACCACCATAAGCAGAAGCAACAGGACGATAAGGTTGCTGTTTTTGACTATTCCCTTGAGGTCGGGAATACGGCTTCTTCTGGGACTGCTGCCCTTTCTGGTGTTGGTACTGGTTCGGGTTCCTTGACCTAGACGGTCCGCCTGCAATACCCTTGTTCTCCCTTCCACTTCTCATCTTTTCCACTTTTCTGCACTTCTCCACCAGAGCTTGGAAGGTACGGATCTATAGTGGCAACACCGACTCCTTGATCTCGAAGCGCAGACCGCCTTCGAACCTCTCGCATTTCCAGTCCTCATCAGGCTGAGCTTGGAAAAAGCGAAATATTTGGCGAGTGATTCAAACTTCGCCGCATATTCCCCAATAGACATATCCCTCTGTGCAGCTTCATAAATTCCTGCTCTTTCTCGGTTCTGGCACTTTGGGGAAAGTACTTGCCCAGAAACTTGGTGCGAAATACTTCCCAAGTGATCTCTTGGTTGTTGGCTTCCAGCAGTTGTCTGGTTCCTCCCCACCAACACTCTGCATCACCCAGAAATAGGAATGTGGCATAGTCCACCTTCACTCCCTTGGGGCAGTGTAGAACAGCAAAAATCTTCTCAATCTCTTGCAGCCACAGGTCAGCCTTTTCCGGGTCACTCCCTTGGGGCAGTGTAGAACAGCAAAAATCTTCTCGATCTCTTGCAGCCACAGGTCAGCCTTTTCCGGGTCACAGCCCCCGTGAAACTATGGAGGATCATGACGCCAAAAATCGACTAACCCTCTGGCACCAGCAGCAAGATCAGCTCTTTGTTTGTTCTATTGATTCTGTTGAGCCATCGTTGCTGTCTGTTGAGCAACAGCAGCCGCCATATCAGCCATGGCCTGGATAGCCCGATTCATGTTGTTGTCATCAGCATTGTTGTCAGCAGTGCCGCGATCTCCACCACGACCACCTCTAAGATTCATGTCTCCCTACAAGGCAAACCAAACATACCTTAATAAGGAAACATAAATCAAAACTAGTGTGTCAACACACATTGCTTCAACAGAGAAACAATTCAAACAAGGTTCACAGAGATCACAAAACATAAACATAATAGACTCACTTCCCAAGGATTCTCGAAAGACTCGACCAGCTCTGATACCATTAATGTAACACCCCCCTCGCGGGTGTTACGTACTCGGACTCTAATGCAGAATAAATCAAGAAAATAAAATGCTGGTTGCTTTCGGAAAATACTTTAATTAAGTAGCTACGTTAGAAAACGCGGTTCTAAAAATTTTCTGCATGCATAGGCAAACAACTCAAGACGGAGGAATAAATTTCACATCACACATTGATATTCACTGTTCATAAAAACATAAGCATAACGTAAAACCTGGTCTAATGTATAACATATTACAGACTTAGAAATAATTCAACATGTGTGCAGTAATATAATATAAGACTATTCAAAACAAAAGAATCCTAAGCTGGTCGGCAAAAAGTAGCCATTGGGGTACAACCCAACGTCGGCTCCTTCAGAAGTTTCCATCATCCGAGTCCTCACGTGTCTGCGGGGACCTATGATCAACATCTGTACATGTGTTCCAAAAACATAACAAGGTGTCCAACATGTACAGGCAAAGGTGAGATACTAATATAAAGTTATCACGATAGCTGCACAAGCGACAAACAGCAGTATAAACATCCACAGATAAATACAGCTATATGAACAGTTATTTATATAATACAGTACAACATCCCAAACAATATCATCATTTATAATAATGCATGAGACTTCAATATCATCTTTCTAATTCATGTACTTCGGAGATTCTAACTTCCCAACATCGAGCGATAGGCCGTAATAACACCCGTAACACAATTGTTCTCATAAGTCGGCCTCTCTATTTAGGTCCGAACTCCAATTGTTCTAGGGTACCACATCATAACCGTATCCTGAATACGCCAGTCTCTGATCGAGTTCATTCGTGTTTGGTAGCCGATTTACCACGGCAAGGGGTTGCTACGCCACCGGCCACTTGTCGGATCTCGAACACAGAATGCCCCTGTAGACCTAGTGGTCTTGACTGATTTTATTCTCAACTACTAGAGTTGTAGCTCGGTTTCAAATGCCACGTCTGCCGGTTCATGCATGTACATAGAAAATTTTCTGTTTTATTTGCGTTCATTCTTTCAAATGTCGAGACATAAAGTCCACGACTCGTTTCAAAAAGGCATTAAGGCCACTCAAATAAAAACACAGGACACGAAGTCCGAGTGCTCAATCCACAAAACATTAGCCCCGACGTCTCGGCCACTAGGTTCGGGTTCGTCTCAAAGGTTCATCATTTTTTTTTTACTTTTCGATCAAACTTTCTCAAAACAACCTTAGGAAAACAAAATACATTTTTGTTTTCTTGAAATAAAACATCTTTTTAATCAAGGGAACATTTTCCGGGAAAGACACTTTTTCGGAAACAAAATCATTTTTCGAAAGGTTCCATGTCTTTTTAAAACGTTTTACTGAAACGAAACACTTTTCGCACGACTTTCCACAAAACCATTTTTTTATTTTCAAAAGAACACAATTTTTTCAAAAAGGGAACTTAACTTTTCTTGAAAAGTAACACGTTTTTCAAAAAACCACTTTTTGATTTAAAAACACGATTTTTAAAACATAGATTCAGGATTTCGAGTCTTTTAATAAATTATCGAGACATAGCCAGTCCTATGATCATCCAGGATATAAATATATGTGTATATATATATATATATATATATATCAACAGTTCAATGTCACCATAATATCACTCAAGGCATCCATACCACAAATCATCAACAAGTGTGCAAATATGTTTCATTAAGTAAAACAACTTCAAATATCATTCAACACATCTCTAAATCATCAATCAAGACATCATAACACATATATCAAACATGCACTATGATGCCACCAAACTTAAATGAATACCTCCCTTTACCTCACAAAAGAAGTTCAATGCAAACTCGATGGGTTCTCGGCTCCGGCTCCAGTTCCGTTCGCGTCGCCTAAAACAATCAAACACAATTCAATTCAAACAACAAATCAACATTAATCTATAACATAAGAAGACAAGTTTTCCTTCCACTAAAAGGTATAGGGTTCGGCCATGTAAGGTAAAAAGGGTTAGGGATCTCATTTGGTTCCAAACTTTTGGTTGGTTGGTTCATGAACTTAGTTAACACCATTTCAAGTCCTATGACTCAAAAATGTGAAACAACACTCATGGATTTTCCCCATGAATCTCTCGGCCATATTGGGCAATTTAGGTTAGGAATTGATTTGGTTTTCCATCACTTGGATTCAAGGACACTAGGAAAGCTAAGGATGGAATCAAGAGTTAGAAATCAAAAATTTGATGAAAAACACTATTCATCATCACTTTTAGGGTTCGGCCACTTTGGGGTTTTAGGGCTAGGATGAGACTTGGATCATGAGATCTTGGGTTTAGATAGAGGGTGATGAGGTGAGTTCAAAGAACTTGGTTTCACCTCCAAAGGATTTTCCTACAATTTCCTATGGATTTTCAAAGTTTTGGATCTAAGAATGAGTTTCATGAAAATGGAGTTTTGATCGTGATATTGAAAGAGATTCAAGAAGATATGAGACCATAGAAGTGATCTTACCTTAAAATGGATGAAGATTGGTCAAGAAATCAAGTGATTTCAACAAGCTTTCAAGATTTTCTCAAGGATTCAATGGAGGTTTTTTTCTCTAAGGAAGATGAAGTGTTCTTGGTGTTCTTGAGGGGCTGGGCTGCGTGGAATGAGGGGCTGAGAGGGCTGTTCCAGCCTTCTTAAAAGCTCATTAAGGGTAAAAAGGTCATTTGGTTCAAAGGGTAAAATGGTAAAAGGTGAAAAGGCTTAAGTTAGGGGTATTTTGGTAATTTCGCATCCCGAAATTCCCGATCGTCATGACGACTCTGGTATGCTCTCCCAAGTGAGTTGACATGATGTGATATCAAGATTATCCGTTGTCGGGTCCTGGTGAGTCCATACGCGGCTCCGTTTTCCACTCGATTGAAGATTTCGCTCGAACGGAGGTCAGGAAGTGATTTTTTTGAAATTTTTATGAAATTTAACCAAAACGTAGAGAATCGAATTCTAAGACTTACTGTCTCGTTCACGGGTCCATCTGAGGTCTTCTGAGCAGTAAAATCATACTGTCAGTGTAAAAACGCAGACCGGACTCCGTTTGAGTTTTCGACTCAAAACTTAATCGTAGCTTCCTACGATATCGCTGAGCATGATTATGGTCTCGAAATATTTTATATCCCTTACTAAGACATCGAATAAAATATAAGTTCATAAATACTGATTAATTAGGAAAACTCGAAAATCGGGGCGTTACAATAATCAATGTTATGTTTGACCAGATAAACATGAAACCAGTCAAAGAATTGAATTTGTTCCTTAACATTGTTAAGAAAGGTGTAATATTCATCTTGAATATTTTTTTCGTTTTGTTCCCTTGTAATGTTGAAAGAACCACTCTCGTTGAGGTTTCCATTCCTCAGAGTAAAAGCTCTTTCTTAGGGATTCCTTATTAAATTGGGTCTTATAATTCATCATTAAAAGACGCATTAATAGAGGAGTAAGTTGGAGACTGAATTGATTTTCCATCATCATCTTCAGTCTGATAAATTGGCCTAGGGATGCTAGATGATGTATCTAGTCCCTGTAAATTCATGGATTGATTCAAAGATTGGGATAAGGCTGAAAAAGATTGCCTTGATGGTACAGATCTGAAGATCTCAGATCTAATACTTGGTGTTCTAAAGGAGCTAAAAGAATTTCGCCTATCAAAGACTAATTCTACTTGCCCTGATTGAGATTGAACAATTTGATTAAAGTTTGATGATTCCCTGGGCAAAGCTGGGGTAGCTTTATCCAGAATTCATCTTTCTGGTAAGACTACGTCTTTCTAGAGGATTGTCTTTGGCATAATAATATTAGCCTTTGTAACATCAGTGAGAAACAAAGTTATTTCTCCAGTTGTTTTTGTTTTGAGGACTTTAGAATTACAAGAATTCATTACTTTGTATTGAATCCTGTAAAGTAAAGCCGCTGGGATAGATCCGTGTTTCATGTCTAAACCACAAATCTTGATGTTTAAGAATAAAGAATCCAAGATATTTCTATCTTGTAAACTTAAAGTTCTATTTGGATAACAATTGAAGTAAATTGGACCCTGACTTAGGCTAGTTTCAACTGTTCCTAAGAGAGAATCCTCAAATTTATTATGCCTAATATCTCTTAAGCACATTAAGATTGAAGCGTTTAATCCTTCTCGGGGTTTAACAGCTACCTGAACACATCCAATGTGTAGGTATCTGTACTTTTGTTTGTGATTTTTTATTGTGTCCATTGAGAGAAGATGAAATTCTTCACTCTCTGGGTTGATTGGAATGTTTTTCTCTACTGTCTTAATGACATAGTCAGAATGCAGAAAAAATCTGCCTTCTGGCTTGTAGAGTTCTTTTGTGGGAATCTTTGGGATTTCCCAATTATCAATATCTTGATTGATATTTTCAGAGCAGATTTCTTCATTGAAGATACTGCTGGGATTGTTAGGAATCTCAGATTCCTGAAGGGATGAAGAAGAAGGTTGGGAGGAGCGAAAAAAAGCTTGGAGAGGGAGCGAGACAACATATTTGATGTGTCTGGTATCTTTGCCTTCCTTTGGTTCCATAGAAGATAATAGTATAGATCCAAATCAAATCCTTCTAAATATTTTCTCATAATTATGTACAAACATATACAAAAGCATATGAACTTATTATTCTTAACCAAGGCTATACCTTAAACTTAACCAAAAGCAACCTGGGCATCATATTTTACTTATCTTGCTTCAGCATGGGCAAATTAGACTTACTGCCTCTTTAACCACAGCGAGGACTTACAGCTACAGCTCAAACAAGATAAATCAAGGCTAAAATACCATTTTGGTCCCTTAACTTATTTTTTAGTTTCAATTTGATCCCTTAACTTTTAAAAGTTTCAATTTGATCCCTTAACTTATCTTTGTGAACCCAAGTTAGTCACCTCAGTCAATGACATAAGCAAAAGTGACGAAAGTGTCATACATGTTAACAATTTAAAGGACCAATTTGAAACTCATTTAAAATTTAAGGGACCAATTTGAAACTCATTTAAAAGTTAAGGGACCAATTTGAAATTCATTTAAAAGTTAAGGGACCAATTTGAAACTTGTTATCAATTTAAAGGACCAATTTGAAATTCATATGTTTATGTCATTGACAGAGAGGACTAACTTGTGTTAACAGGGACAAGTTAAGGGACCAAATTGAAACTTTTAAAAGTTAAGGGACCAAATTGAAACTAAAAAATAAGTTAAGGGACCAAAATGGTATTTTAGCCATAAATCAAATATATGCTATATGGTTCTTACCCAGTTAAGAGGTATACCAACCAGTTAATAATTATAAACTCAAAATAAAGAGAAGGTAGGAGGCAAAGCCTTCCATAAAACTCTTTTTTTTTTTTTTTTTCAGAAGACCAGATATGAGATCTACATTACTATTCATATCTCATTCAAGCACATCATCAAAACATCAATCAAACAATCAACATCACATATAGCAATTAACACCATGAAGCTACCAAACTCAAATAAACTACCTCCCTTTACCTCTCTAAGGTGCTCAATCAAAACTCGAATGATTCTCGGCTCCGGCTCCGGTTTCGTCCACGTCACCTAAAACAATCAAACACAACTCATTTCTCAACAACAATCAACACAAGAAAACAACATCAAAACATTAATTTTCCCTCCCCAAGAAGGTCCAAGGTTCGGCCACTTTTGGCAAAAAACGTTAGAAAATGATTTGGTTTTCCATCACTTGGATTCAAAGACAATAGGAAAGGTAAGGATGGAATCAAGTGATAACCAAATAGTTAATGATTATGACTTGTCATCAAACTCCGGCTCCGGTTTCGTCCACGTCACCTAAAACAATCAAACACAACTCAATTCTCAACAACAATCAACACAAGAAAACAACATCAAAACATAAATTTTCCCTCCCCAAGAAGGTCCAAGGTTCGGCCACTTTTGGCAAAAAGGGTTAGAAAATGATTTGGTTTTCCATCACTTGGATTCAAAGACAATAGGAAAGGTAAGGATGGAATCAAGTGATAACCAAATAGTTAATGATTATGACTTGTCATCAAAACCACTTAGACACGAAAGGACGAACTTAGAGTTGACCCTATCATAAGAAGTGCCACCAAGATAAAGTTAAACAGGGTAAGAGTGGCAAACCCTTAGAGAACACCAAAATCTTTCCCATTGGGTCAACAAACCTATATTTCACTCCTAGAGTTAGATGCACAAGTTTAAGATTTCAATAAGAGTCTTCAAGAGTTAAACCCTAGAACTAATGTATAGGTGTTCCAAACTTTCCACCACCAGTTCATCAATATAGATTCAATCTTATGAACAAAACCTTATTGATCAGAGCACGCAGCGGAAGCTTAGTAGCTACTAGACGAAGGATCTTGTAGGAAGCCATCTAGGAATCTAAATGCAATACTTAAGCATCAAACAGGAACTGTTTTGTGTTTCCAATTCTCACTTGCATGCTTTTAATGGTCATGATGTGGGACGGTTGCTGAGGCAACAACCAGTTTTTAGTGTGAATTATGAGAATTCACTGTTATTGCTTTCCTCTCGGGTAAGTTGTCAAAATTTTAAGGACAAAATTTCTTTATGGGGGAGAGTAATGTAATACCCTTTCGCAAGGCTATTGTAGTCATTTCATTATGATTGTGGTCATGAATGTGATTTAATCCTATTCATTTCATAAGTATGCAATTGTATGATTTGTAAATTGATGAGCTAGTTATTTGTGGGTTTAATGAGGGAATAATTTCAATATAACATTGTTTGATTAATTGGTATAAATCTAGAATTTGGCTTATAGAGTCACACACTACCTTAACTTAGATTAACTTCTATTAGATAAGAAATTAAAATTCATCCCTTTCCTCCTCCCACCCACACACACGGCCTACACATATTTTTCACACTAAAAATAATTGTTTGCATTTTTATCCTAATCTATCCACATAAAACCCACCCCAACCAACCAAAACACATGTATTTGAACTAACCAATCCTCAACCTTCTCTCTCTCTCTCCTAACCTTGGGCCATCTAAGAGGGAAAAGGGGGACAAACATTTCAGCCCCTTCTCATTTTCCCATTCCTCTCCTACAAACCCTCCTTCTACCACCCCCCATCACTCTCCTTCTCCAAAATAAAACCACCCAAAAACCACCACAAATCTCTCCTACACCCCAACACCACCTCCATACTATGACCTTCCCTACCTCTCCAGCCTTGAAAACAAGCATGCAAGCCACCCCACAAAGGCATAAAGAATTCAGCCAAAGCTAGGCCAAGAGGAAGGAACTTTCCTTCCTTCAAGCTTCAACAAAGGAGGGGCTGCATAGGGAACCAAGAAGACCCATTTCTACCACATGAAAGATTAGAGAAAAGTGAAGGATTTAGTGGTCCTACGGGGGGGGGGGGGGGAGATTTCAGCCGTCAAGAAAAGAGAGAAAACTCAAGCACAAGCTTCATAACCTCTACACCACAAGTGAGTTCTTGCTTGTTTGTGACATTGGGTAACCGTAAATCCCAAATAATTGCTAAATGATTTATTGATTCTGTAAACTGTTAATGTTTGACTCTGTTTGTGGTTTAAATCACTGGGTTTAATTCCATGTGTGAATAAGGGGAAGATTTGGGTGAAATTGATAAAGGGGAAGGAATTAATCTCCAAACCTGTATTAACACCTTGCAGTATTTTGTCGATAACTTTCTCCACAGAGGCCGTTCTGAAATGAATTTTGAACCAAGGGAAACTAGACAAAATTTTCCACGAAATAGACACTAGAATGGCTAAATTTCATTATGTATTGAGGATAAGAACGACATGCAAGTTGCTGTTGATGTGGGAAACTCTTTACTGATACTGTTGCGATGTTTAATTTATAGTAAATCATACTAATGTTGGATTGAGTTAATTCTTGTAACATTAAAAACTAGACTCAATTCCATTCGAAATAGGATCTTGAATGGTTAGATTTCATTATGTATTGTGGGAGAAAAACGACATCCAAGTGTTTGTTGATGTGGGAAACTCTGTACTGATAATGTTGCGATGTTTAATTTGTAGTAAATCATACTGATGTTGGATTGAGTTAATTCTTGTAACATTAAAAACTAGACTCAATTACCTTCGAAATAGAATCTTTAATGGTTAGATTTCATTACATATTGTGGGAGAAAAACGACATGCAAGTGTTTTTTGATGTGGGAAACTCTGTACGGATACTGTTGCGATGTTTAATTTGTAATAAATCGTAATGATATTGGATTGAGTTAATTCTTGTACTGTTAGAAAATAGACATGTTTGGATATATTTTAGGCTCTGGAAATTTTTATTTTGATAGAGTTTTGGTGGAGAAAACCCAGTTCCAAGTTGCTGCAAATTCTGTTTATATAACTGTGAGCATAATGGTATTTGATTTGTGTGGAATAGATTCCTATGTGTTTAATTCTGTCCAAACATGAATAATATGTATATTTGCACATGGTATGGTGCTTTTTGTGGCTGTATGCTGTGACTTAGTGATTGTTTGATAGTGAATTGGTTGTTGTGAATTGTATCATGAAGGTGTGACAATTCCTAATTGTGACATGTTTGCTCTCTTTGCATTTTTCTGGGTGTCTAATGACACTATCATTTTAATATAGTTGCTGAACTTTTGATGTAATTGTTTTCCATTGGAGAAGATGTATAAGAAAGTGAATCATAGCATGGCATTAAAATTTTAAAATGGTCTATGTTTAGTGAAATTTAAGGTTTCAAAACTATTCTAGCCATTAAGGCCACAATATCTATGTGGGTGAGATATGTTTTCGTAAGTCCTTCATTTTCTTGGAGGCTAGGATATGGTACTAGCAATTAAGGGACGCCTAATTATTGTCATAGAGCTCTGACTGCCATATCAACCAGTTTAAACTACGCGTACCTTAAGTCCCTCACACTTGAGGTACCTAGTAAAGGTTTTTATACTTAAAATGCCTATGCTTAGATTCATTTTCATAAAGATGGAATATATTGATTATTCACATGTTTTTGCTTGAAGCAGGATTGAGATTTATTTCTCACTAGGCTCTTTCATTGTCTCAGATAACAGGTACATATTGGAAACTGATAAACAAGTTCCGGAGATTGCTTGACAGTCACCCAATGGTGTCCCAAGATAAGATATGATTTACAACCGGATCAGAGTTGGAGTCTTACTAGGAGTCGATGTTTATATGAGATAGAATTGTATAATAGGAGTGAAATGCTTATTTGTATTAACCTGACCCAATATTTTGTTCAAATCTATAAAAATCTCTTATAAAAGATGTTTCACTTAGTTTTCAAAATTTTTACGTTCCGCAACTATTCCTTACGCTATAATATAGTTTATATATATATTAGTACTTAGAGGTATCCTGGTGTATGCGGGGATATTACATTTTCGAACGTCATGACGAATCTGGCATGCACTCCCAAGTGATTTGACATGATGTGGCATCAAGATTATCCGTTGTCGGGTCCCGGTTGAGACGACCCCACTTACGTAGGATAATCCCATTATAACCTAATTATCTAATCTTGAAAACATGCGAAAATTTTAAAACTTAAAACTTCAGATACATAACAATATGAACAACCCATAGCTATTAATATATCCATATGTATACATACTATTATTCTTAATTACATATATCACAGTGCGCTCCTTTAATATAACGACCTTTAACTTACAATAAGAAAGATACATTCAAAGTATAAATACTCAAAACTCCCATACGATAGGAGCAACCCTATCCCTCACTTGTGATAAGTCCCGAGCACGATTACATCCCCAAGATCACCATGATTGTCCCTTCCGTATTCTGTACCCGCACTCAGGTACACTAACCTTGTGTGTCCCATACCACACGGCTCGCCACTTGGCACATGATTATGTTATGCATGTCAACCATCACTTATGCCACCAATATCTCAATATTCATCTCAATCCTCAAATCACTTTATTCATGATACCATTGTATCCATCACTTTATCAATATCCATCACTTTTCCTCATATATGCATTGTGGCACTTTGATTCACTTTCCATATCATCATCAATCATAAAACATGCATACATGATATTAATTATCTCAACATACCAACTCAAACATATAACATCATACATTTCATACTAGTGAGCATGTCATTCTAAGCTCATATCACATAAAGCACATAGAGCACAACTCACAATAATCACACTAAGCATATCAATCATCCATCAAGTAATAGTCATCTAGCCTAGGGTGTATGCTTAGTGGTGATAGCCCAAAGATACCTACACCTAGGGTCTAGGCACTTTGTCAGGGCTCAACCTCTAGTAGGGTTTAGGGCTCCCCTACACATATCAATATACAGTATTCTACTCTTGCCTTCCCGATGGATGTGAGATTCTTTCTCCCCACCTTATAGCAATGTAGTAACTCTCACGAACCCACGAACACTTGCTCACGGCCGCAGCCCCATTCCACCACTGGTACCCGTGCACGCTTTAGAACGATTGAATGCAATCTCCTCCTTCACCATAAATCATAATCATAATTAGTATAATCAAACAAAACATACCTAGTCCTTAAGAACTGGGGTTCGGCCCCATAAATAGGAAAATGCTAAGAGTGTTAAAATTGTACAAACTCTTGGATCTATGATCCTTAAGCATAGATAACACTCCTGTAAGTCATGGAATTCAAGAATTTGAAACAAAACTGAAGATACACCAAGCATAGGGTTTCGGCCATGACTTAGAAAATTAGGGTAAGAAAGGTTTTTGATCATGATCAATTGAATTCAAGGACATCTAAGTGTAATAGAACTCAATTCAACACTTCGTTAAGCAAAACATTGAACAAAACTTCATGGATTCACTAACCTAGGGTTTCAGCCATCTCACCCCAAATGGGTTAGAGAGCTCTTATGATCACAAGATTTTAGATTATGAAAGAAGACATTGAATGTAGATCATGAAAATTGGTTTGACATCAAAATGATTTTTCTACAATTTTTAATGAATTTTAGAAGTTCAAGCATCAACATAGAACCAACATGAACACATAGAGTTTCAATAGATAGAAATGAAGATTTAGAGCTCAAAGAAGATATTTCTACCTCTTAGATGATAGAGAAGATGATTCTAAGCAATTTTGCTTCACAAAGCTCTTGGAGAATACTTGAAGAATGGAGAGAAGATGAAGGTAGAAGCTAGAAGATGTTGGGACTTGAAGTGGAGAACAAAAAGGGAAAGGAGGAGCACGAAAATGAGAGAAAGAAATGGAAGAGAGGGGCATGAGGTATATATATATATATATATAGCAAGGATAAAGATAAGGATAAGATAGACTTAAGGTTAGAAAGGATAATTTTCCTTAAGAACAAAATTGGAATTCTATCAAAGTTAACTTGAATACTTAAAGGTTAAGAATGAAATGTGAGAAGGAGAATGAAGGAGGAAATTCCGTGGCCCATATAAAAAGAAAGGATAAGGATATGATAATTATCACTTAAGGGTAGAAAAGTAACTTCACCTAAGAATAAAGTTGGAATTGTATCAAAAGTTCTACTAGAACTTGAACACTTGAACTTGAAAATAAAGTGAAGGAGAAAGAAATATGAGATAGAATATATATCTATGAATGGCGTGGGGTTATGTGAAGGAAGGGTAAGGATTGTATAAAAATTACTTAAGGGCAAATAGATCATTTCCTTTAGGGGTAAAATTATCACTTTCTACACCATCATCATTACTATGGTGAGTCACCTATGTGACTCACCCTTTACCATCATTACTATGGTGACTCACCTAGGTGATTCACTAAGTAATGATTACTTAGTGGATGGATAAGGTGAGGTGTCATGTTGAGGTGTCCTTGAAAGCGACGTGATGCTTATCCATTCCAGTTCCTGTAATCTCGTACGCAGATCGGGTTTCGTGTGAGTCTTCAACCCAAACCTTAACCATAATTCTCTACTAGTAATGTAGAGTAAAACAATATCTGTGTTGTATCCAAAAAGTGGATACATAGAGGTAAAATGAAACACCGGACGAGAAACGTGGTTCGTGAATGTGATGAGTCAGTGGATGAGTCATCACCATGACTCATCACTATCATGATTACTCTACCATGACTCATCACCATGAGTCATCCATGTCATGATTACTTTTCTAAAGTAGTCACGATTACTTCTCCAAAATATCTTGATATTTACAACTTTGCCACTATGCCTTAGATAAGATTTGGAGACTTTGGTGATCTAAAAATTGGGATGTTACACCGGTAAGTCCATATGTGGCTCCATTCGTCACCCGATTGAGGATTTCCGCTCGAACGAAGGTCAGGAAGTGATTTTTTTGAAGTTTAACAAAAATGAAGGAAATATAATTCTAAGACTTACTATCTCACTCACGGGTCCATCTGAGGTCTCCTGAGCAGTAAAATCATATTGTCGGTGTAAAAACGCAGACTGAGCTTCATTTGCGTTTTCAGCTCAAAATTTAATCGTAGCTTCGTACGATAACATTGAGCATGAATATGGTCTCGGTTTATTTTATTTCATTTTCTAAGTCTTCGAATAAAATATAAACTTAATCATATAACTTGTTGATTTAAAAGACAGTGAAAAATCGGGGTGTTACATTACTACCCATCTAAAAAAAATTTCGTCCTCGAAATTACGTACCTTGAAAAAGATCGGGATACTCTAATCTCATCTTGTCCTCAAGCTCCCACATCGCATCTCCAGTTGCTTCATTCCAAACAACCTTGACCAAGGGAACTTGCTTTCCCCTGAGTTGCTTGATCCTCTTATCGTTGATTCGCACAGGCGATGTCTCATAAGACAAGTTTTCTCGTAAGTGTACTATATCAGGTTCGATTACATGGGACGAATCAGGAATATACTTCCGAAGTTATGAGACATGGAATACATTATGAATGTTGGATAGAAAAGGTGGGAAGGCAATCTGGTAAGCTACTGGACCAGTACGATGAAGAATCTGGTAAGGTCCAATGAATTTGGGAGTGAGTTTTCTAGACTTTATAGCTCTACCTACCCCAGTCGTAGGTGTGACTCTTAGGAACACGTGTTCACCTTCTTGAAACTCGAGGGGTCGTCTTCGTTTATCGGAGTAGCTCTTTTGTCTACTCTGTGTCGTCTTCATCTTTTCAAGGATCTGCTTAATCCTTTCCGTTGTTTGTTGCACAAGTTCGGGGCCTACAATCATATTCTCTCCATCCTGGTACCAAAACAACAGTGTCTGACACTTTCGTCCATATAGGGCTTCATAGAGTGCCATCCCTATACTAGAATGATAGTTGTTATTGTAGGTGAACTCGATAAGAGGCAACAGATCGTCCCAACTTCCATCATGGTCTAGAACACAAGCTCTCAGCAAATCTTCCAAAGATTGTATCGTTCTTTCTGTCTGTCCATCAGTTTGAGGGTGATAAGCTGAACTCAGCCTCAACTTTGTTCCTAACGCTTGATGTAGACTTTGCCAAAAATGTGATGTAAACTTTGGGTCTCTATCAGAGACTATGCTTGACGGCACTCCATGCACTTACATGGGACGAATCAGGAATATACTTCCGAAGTTATGAGACATGGAATACATTATGAATGTTGGATAGAAAAGGTGGGAAGGCAATCTGGTAAGCTACTGGACCAGTACGATGAAGAATCTGGTAAGGTCCAATGAATTTGGGAGTGAGTTTTCTAGACTTTATAGCTCTACCTACCCCAGTCGTAGGTGTGACTCTTAGAACACGTGTTCACCTTCTTGAAACTCGAGGGGTCGTCTTCGTTTATCGTAGCTCTTTTGTCTACTCTGTGTCGTCTTCATCTTTTCAAGGATCTGCTTAATCCTTTCCGTTGTTTGTTGCACAAGTTCGGGGCCTACAATCATATTCTCTCCATCCTGGTACCAAAACAACAGTGTCTGACACTTTCGTCCATATAGGGCTTCATAGAGTGCCATCCCTATACTAGAATGATAGTTGTTATTGTAGGTGAACTCGATAAGAGGCAACAGATCGTCCCAACTTCCATCATGGTCTAGAACACAAGCTCTCAGCAAATCTTCCAAAGATTGTATCGTTCTTTCTGTCTGTCCATCAGTTTGAGGGTGATAAGCTGAACTCAGCCTCAACTTTGTTCCTAACGCTTGATGTAGACTTTGCCAAAAATGTGATGTAAACTTTGGGTCTCTATCAGAGACTATGCTTGACGGCACTCCATGTAGTTTGATTATTTCTCTGATATACAGCTCAGTTAACTTCTCCATGGAGTAGTTGATTTTAACAGGTAAGAAGTGTGCTGACTTCGTTAACCTATCAACGATTACCCATATAGAATCAAAACTCTTAGATGTTCCCGGCAATCCTACCTCAAAATCCATTGAGATGCTCTCCCATTTCCATTCGGGTACATCCAAGGATTGAAGCATTCCTCCAGGTCGTTGATGTTCTACCTATGCTTTTCTGGCAGGTCAAACATGATGCTACATACTCAACCACTTGCTTCTTCATTCCTGGCCACCAAAATTTCTGTTTCAGATCTTGATACATTTTGGTTGATCCAGGGTGAATGCTCAATTTGCTCTTATGTCCTTCTTCCAGAATCATTTTCCTCATCTTTGGGTTGCTCGATACACAAACTCGTCCATTGCATCTCAAGATGCCATTAGTTCCTAAGCTAAGCTCTGTAGCTTTCTCCTGTCCAAGTAACTCCTTTTTCTCTTGGAGGTACTGATCAATTGCTTGCTGTTCACGGATCGTCTCCATCAATCCACTAGATACCTTGATCATTCCCAAACTAATCTTGTCTTGGTCCACTTCCATAACTAGATTGAGATCACGAAATTGTTCTATCAACTCTAACTCTTTAACCATCATTGTAGAGATGTACAGGGTCTTCCGACTTAGAGCATCTGCAACGACATTTGCTTTCCCAAGGTGGTATAGCAAAGTGAAGTCGTAGTCCTTGAGAAACTCCATCCAACGTCTCTGCCTCATGTTAAGTTCCTTCTGCTTGAACATGTACATCAAACTCTTGTGGTCACTGAAGACATCAAACTTGGATCCATACAAGTAGTGCCTCCAGATCTTCAGGGCGAAAACCACAGCAGTTAACTCAAGGTCGTGCGTCGGGTAATTCCTTTCATGAGTCTTCAACTAGCGCAAAGCATAAGCTACAACATTCCGATGCTGCATAAGTACACATCCTAAACCCTGATGCGAAGCATCACAGTACACTTCGTACGCTTCGTCCGGTTTAGGTAACACTAACATTGGTGAGGTTGTCAAATATTCCTTCATCATTTGGAAACTTTCCTCACATTTGTCAGTCCACGCAAATAGTTGGTCCTTCCACGTAAGTTGAGTCAACGGCACAACAATCTTCGAAAATCCTTCGATGAATCTTCTGTAATAACTAGGTAGTCCAACGAAACTGCAGATTTCTGTCATAGTCTTGGGTCTCTCCCATAGTAGTACTGCTTCCACTTTCGTAGGATCGATGGCAATCCCTTCCTTCGTAATCACGTGCCCCAAGAATTTGACTTCATCCAGCCAAAACTCGCACTTGGGTAGCTTTGCGTACAGCAGCTCCTTGTGAAGGATCTGTAAAACTTGTCGTAGATGTTCCTCATGCTCCTCGGGATTCTTCAAGTAGATAAGAATATCATCGATGAACACGACAATGAATTGATCCATAAACGGGCAAAAAATTTGGTTCATATAATCCATGAAGACAGCCGGCACGTTCGTCACTCCAAAAAGCATCACGAGGTATTCCTAATGACCATAACGAGTCCTGAATGCAGTCTTAGGTACGTCCTCGTTCTTTACTCTAATCTGGTGATAACCAGATCTCAGGTCAATGTTTGCAAAGACAGTAACTCCCTGAAGTTGATCCATCAAATCATCTAGGCGGGGTAGAGGATACTTGTTCTTGATCGTTATCTTGTTGAGTTGACGGTAATCCACATAGAGTCTTGAACTCCCGTCTTTCTTCTTCACTAACAATACTGGTGCCCCATATGGGGACACACTTGGCCTCACAAACCGCTTGGACATCAGGTCCTCCAGTTAAGTCTTCATCTCAGCTAACTCTGTAGGTGACATCCTATATGGAGCAATAGAGATCGGACCAGATCCTAGAACTAAGTCGATCGCAAACTCGACGTCTTTGACAGGTGGCAAATCTGGAACGTCCTTTGGAAAAACTTCCGGAAAATCTTTCACAACAGACACATCGCTCAAGACAATGCCCCTCTCGATTTCTAAACAGGATAGAAGCATGCATACCTGAGCTCCTTCTTTCAAAGAAGCTCTTACTTGGTTGGCAATTAAAAATCCAGAAATCTCAGGGTCAGGAAAAACTAGGGTTCTATGTGCACAGTCTGAAAGGATGTGGTTGGAAGATAATCAATCCATGCCTAGGATCACATCCAATTGAGTCAAAGGCAAACATATTAAGTCAACAAGAAAGTTCCTATCATGAACAATAATAGGACAATTCAAACATACTGTATTAACAATAACAGGTTTAGCAGTTGGAGTAATGACAATCAAATTAAAAGATAGCAAAGAAACAAGCAAGTCCAAACGTCTCAAACAGTCTAAAGAGATAAACGAATGTGTCGCACCCGAATCAAATAGTACAGTTAGGAGATTACCGGCTATGATACAACTACCTTGTATGAGATCATCCGATTTAGAAACATCAGCGCCACTCATGGCATACACTCTTCCTCTCGCTGTTGGTCTAGCAGTCCGTACATTGTTTACAGTCGGCTCGGGTTTTGGTGTAGGGCATTCCCTCGCGAAATGTCCTATCTTCCCGCATTGGAAACATAGAACTCCCTTCAGCTCGCAGTTGTCAGCTGGATGTCCGTGTTTCCCACATTTGAAACATCTCAGGGCTTGGCCTTGGTTCTGGTCGTTTTCGCTCCCTCCGCCGTAAGCAGGAGTGACAGGACGATATGATTGTTGTTTTTGACCATTCCCTTAGGGTCGGGAATACGGCTTCTTCTGGGACTGCTTCCCTTTTTAGTTTTGGTATTGGATCGGATTCCTGGACCTAGACGGTCCTCTTGCAGTACTTTTGTTCTCCCTTCCTTTTCTCATCTTTTATACTTTTCTGCACTTCTCCACCAGAGCTTGAAAGGTACGGATCTCCAGTGGTAACACTGACTCCTTGATCTCGAAGCGCAAACCTCCTTCAAATCTCTCGGACTTCCAGTCTTCATCAGGTTGGGCCTGAAAAAAGCGGAAATACTTGGCGAGGGATTCAAACTTCGCCGCATATTCCCCAACAGCCATGTCGCTCTGCTGCAGCCTTAGAAATTCCTGCTTTCTCGGTCCTGGCCCTCTGGGGAAAGTACTTGTCCAGAAACTTGGTGCGAAATACTCCCCAAGTAATCTCTTGGTTGTTGGCTTCCAGCAGTTGTCTGGTTCCTCCCAACCAATACTCTGCATCACCCAGAAACAGGAACGTGACATAGTCCACCTTCACTCCCTCGGGGCAGTGCAGAACAGCAAAAATCTTCTCTATCTCTTGTAGCCATAAGTCAACCTTTTCCGGGTCACAGTCTCCGTGAAACTGCGGACGATCATGACGCCGAAAGTCCACTAGCCCTCTGGCACCAGCAGCAAGATCAACTGTATGTTGATTCTATTCAGCCATCGTAGCTGTCTGTTGAGCAACAATAGCCGCCATATCAGCTATGGCCTGGATAGCCCGATTGGTGTTGTTATCATCAGCATTGGTGTCAGCAGTGCCGCGACCTCAACGATGACCACCTCTAAGATTCATGTTTCCCTACAAGGCAAACCAATCATACCTTAATAAGGAAACATAAACTCGTATATCAAGTACTAGCGGGAAACTGAAGAAAACAAGGGAAAAAAACAAAACATGGTACTCGCCAGGCGACCCTATGCTCGCCCCGCGAGCCAGAAGCTCCGCCTGATCAGCAAAGTATAGCCTCTCGGCCTCGCGACGCGAAACCCAGTCTCGCCTCGCGATCCAGAAGGCCAGTCTTAGAAGAATGAAGCAACATACAATATAAATCATGTGTCCTACGAACAAAACAGTTATCACACAACACAAACCTAACAGACCTATTCACCAAGGATTCCCGAAAGACTCGACCAGCTTTGATACCACTAATGTAACACCCCCTCGAGTGCTACATGCTCGGACTCTAAAATGCGGAAAAACATTGAGAAAATAAAATGCTGGTTGCTTTCGGAAAATATTATAATTAAATAGCTACGTTCGAAAACGCGGTTTTAAAAATTTTCTTCATGCATAGGCAACACAAACTCAAGACAAGAAATAAACGACAAAACATACATCAACGTTTCAGATTCATACTAATATAATTATAAGGTAAAATCAGGTCTAATATATTCTATTATAGACTCAAGACATAAGTTTAACATACATGCAGTAAAATTTATAAAACTGCTTCAAAAATAAAAGACTCCTATGCTGGTCGGACTATAGCAGCCATTGGCATACAACCCAAAGTCAGCTTCTTCAAAAGGCCACGTCATCCGAGTCCTCACGTGTCCGCGGGGACCTACAATCAACATCTGTACATGTGTTTCAAAAACAGAACAGGGTATCCAACATTTACAGGTAAAGGTGAGATACTCATATAATAAGTTTATCACGATAGCCGCACAGGCGACAAACAGCATAAACATCCACAGATAAATACATTTATAAGAACAGTTATTTATGTAATACAATACAACATCTTAAACATTATCATGAGTTATAATAATGCATGAGACTTCAACATCATCTTTATAATTCATGTACTCCGGAGATTCTAACTTCCCTTCATCGAGCGATAGGCCGCAATAACACCCGTAACACAATTGTTCTCATGAGTCGGCCTCTCAATTTAGGTCTGAACTCCAATTGTTCCAGGATATCACGTCATAACCATATCATGAATAGTCCAGTCTCTGATCGAGTTCATTCGCACTGGGTAGCCGACTTACCACGGCACGGGGTCGCGAGGCCTCCGATCACTTGTGGAGTTTCAACACACAGAATGCCCCTATAGACCTAGTGGTCTTTACTAGCTCAATTCTCAACTACGCAAGTTATAGCACGTTTTCAAATAGCATGTCTGCCGGTTCATGCATGTACACAGAAAGTTTTCTGTTTTTTTCGTTCATTCTTTCATTTGTCGAGGCATATAGCCCACGACTCATTTTAAAGGACATTAAACCCGTTCAAATCAAAACACAGGACGCGAAGTCCGTGTGCTCAATCCACAAAACACTAGTCCGACGTCTCGGTCACTAGGTTCGTGTTCATTTCAAAAGATCATTGTTTTTCATTTTCGGTCTTATTCCTTAAAATAGATTTGGAAAAAACAAAACCCAGCTTCATTTTTCTTGAAAACAAGACATTTCTTTATCCAAAAGAAAATTTTTCGGGAAAAACACTTTTTCGTAAACAAAATCGATCTCTAAAGGTTCCATGTCTTTTTAAAACGTTTTTCTGAAACAAAACTCGCTTTGCACAACTTTCCACAAAATCCACTTTTCCTTTTCAAAACAACATAACTTTTCAAAAGGAAGATTGAAATAGACAGGTACAAACACTAGAAGGGGGGTTGAATGGTGTTCGACAAATTTAAGCGGAATTATAAACTTTTTCGCAAGCACAAACTGGTAAGGAACAGATGAGTAAACTTAGACAGGTCAATCAGACTAATATAACTCGTCTGAAGGTTTTCACAGAAAACATACAATCATGCAAGATGAAAAAAGGTTTGATAAACACAATTAAAAACCCCTTTAGTTATATGATAGTTAAGATAAGTAATCAAACTAAAGACTTAATGGAAAGAGAAAGATCACTCAGCAGGTTTTATCCTGGTTCACCCCTTAACAATGAGGCTACATCCAGTCCTTGGCAGCACCAAGTTTTTTCACAATAACTGATTTAGGCTACAGGACAGACAAGTATTATTTTCACACCTAGCCTCTTCAGGCTCCAGACAAGTATTGTTTGCACACCTAGCCTCTTCAGGCTCAGACGAGTATTGTTTGCACACCTAGCCTCTCCAGGCTCAGACGGGTTTGTTTGAGAGAAGTTGTAAAATAAATTACAATTTGCAAGTCTTTCACAAACACTCGGACGAGTGTATTAAATGTGAAGTTCTAAAAGACTGTGTAATAACTTCAAATGATTGAAGAATAAATAATGAAAGAATGAAGATATAAATGCGCAGAGTAATTGCTCTTTGATTGCTTTGTTCTTTCTCTTCTCTTTTGACTTCACTACTTCACTTCTTGAATCTTCAAAGTCTTCTTCATTAAATAGGCTTCAAGATTTTAAATCCGTTAGGCACAATGTTTGAAGGCTTGGCTTTTTGCAGATCTTCAATAAATGCAAAAGAGTCATTCTGATCAGCCATTAAAGCCTTGAGAACTTCACTTGTTCTCTCTCATCAGAATGGTGAAGACGTCTGATACACCTTTGGTCTTAGCGGGTCTTTATACTTGCTTTTTGCCATCAGAGGGAAGATTTTCCCTTTTGGTGTAAGATGTAGTTGTGTTCAGGTAAAGCACTTTATTGAAATTCCTTTTTAGAGACGAGACAGCTTTCATCCAATATATTATTCAACGTTAGTCACCAGACGGGTGAGTAACTTCATTAGACGGGTTGACTCTTAATAAAGAGAATGACGTCAGTTGCGTAGTCTTTTAGACAGGTGAGCCTTCCTTTGATCAGATGGTTGATTTCTTCATTAGCCGGGTTGAAGGGATTTCTTCAACCCTGGTCAACAGACTGATGAAGACTTCATTAGACGGGTGAACTTTTAGTAGTTCAAACGGGTGAACTTCTCCTAGTTCAGATGAGTGAACTTTCCTAGTTCAGATGAATGAACTTTTCATTGTTCAGACGAGTGAACTTTCCATTGTTCAGACGAATGAACTTTCCATTATTCAGACGAAAGAAATTTTGCCTTAGATCCAGAGGTGTGATAACACGCTAAAGCTCAGTTCATATAGACACTTAATGTTTTAATTTGCACACTAAGTAGACGAGTTAAACACCACAGACGGGTTCAATTAAATCATTGAATAACTGTTTTAATCTCATCAAAACTAAGGTAAATGCACATCAGACATTTTGGAGACTCAACAATCTCCCCCTTTTTGATGATGACAAAACATGTTAAATGATTTAATAAACTTAAGAAAAATTCACATAAAGAGAACATGTATATGTATCAGACAATTGTAACATGATCAGACAGATTAAACATTGTTCCGTTATTACAACATACTCAGATAGATAAGCATCAAACAGATAAGCATTGAAAGCATTGATCTTTTTATCTTAGTCTTATTTTAGTATTTTCTCTCCCTTTTGACATTATCGAAAGCAATAAAACATAGACAGAGAGAAAAGAAAAGATACATATTATTTATTATATTTCCATATCAAACGGATAAACATTTGATCATATCAGCTTATAACATTAAAACATTTTTCATTTAACTTTCTCCCCCTTTTGACATCAGCAAAAAGATAAACAGAGAAACAGAGGAAGTAATTGTATTTAACCATCATTGGCTGTTTACCAGGTAATTTAAAAAAGAATTACAAAAAGGTACTAAGAGAACAAAAAGAGTTAAAAGCAAGTTTGTCCTTTGGTTTTGCCTGAAGGCTTCTTCAATTGCTCCCCCTGAGCAGATGCATCCTCTTGATGGTTTTGAAAACGAAGAGAAAGAGATTTGAAAACGTAAGAACGAAATACCACTTAAAAGAAAAAAAATGTTTTCCCTTTTCAAAGACCAAAGACGATTTTAATGAAAACAACAAAAAGATGGAGGTTTAAAAAAAGTTTAGATTTAAAATAAAAACAGCCATGTACACATTTTGCCTCAGAGAAAGAAATGACATTAAAGATTATAACCATTTAAAAGAAAATTATTTCAAATAAAAGTATGACTTATAGAGTCAGACGATTAAACATAGACAGGTAATGCAATACGCATTAGATAGGTTATTCAACAATGCAGTGTATATTCAAGTTATCTCTTATATACTTAAACCTATCCTCAGCTAATGGTTTTGTAAAGATATCAGCCCATTGATTTTCAGTTTTAACAAACTTAACATCAAATACACCTTTTTGAACATAATCTCTTATAAAGTGATGTTTGATTTCTATGTGCTTAGCCTTAGAATGTTGTATGGGATTCTTAGTTAAGCAAATAGCACTTGAATTATCACACCAGACATATATATTATGCTCAAATATATATTAGTCTTCGAGTTGATGTTTTACCCATAAAAGCTGTGAACAGCAACTTGCAGTAGAGACATATTCTGCTTCTGCAGTTGAGAGTGCGATAGTCGTCTGTCTTTTACTTGACCAAGAGACTAAGTTTGCTCCAATGAAGTGACATCCTCCACTGGTGCTTTTCCTTTCAATTCTATCTCCAGCAAAGTCAGCATCACAAAAACCAACTAATCTGTAATCTTGTGTTCTCAAGTACATTAAACAAAGATTAGTATTTCCAAGCAAATATCTAAAGATTCTTTTAACGGCCTTAAGATGAGATTCTTTGGGATCAGATTGGAATCTAGCACACATACAGACACTAAACTGAATATCAGGTCTGTTAGCTGTTAAATAAAGAAGAGATCCAATCATATCTCTGTACACAGTTGGGTCTACCTTTTTACCTTCCTCATATCTGCTTAGATTAGCATTAGTTTGCATGGGAGTTTTCATGATCTTTGAGCTATCCATTTTGTACTTCTTTAGAATTTCCTTGATGTACTTTTGTTGATGGATGTAGATACCATCACTCGTCTGCTTGATTTGCAATCCAAGGAAGAACTTCAATTCTCCCATCATGCTCATTTCAAATTCTGCTTGCATCAGCTTAGAGAATTCTTTGCACAAATTTTCATTAGTAGCTCCAAAAAATAATGTCATCAACATATATTTGAACTATTATGAAGTTATCTTTTGAGCATTTCTTAAATAAAGTAGTATCAACTTTTCCTCTTCTAAAGCTATTATTCATCAGAAAAGAGCTAAGTCTATCATACCATGCTTGAGGCACTTGTTTTAAACCATATAAAGCATTTTTAAGTTTGAAAACATGATCTGGTTTTTCATTATCCTCAAAACCAGGAGGTTGTTTAACATAAACTTCTTCTTCAATTATTCCATTTAAAAAGGCACTTCTTAAATCCATTTGAAATAAAGTAATTTGATGTTGTGCAACATATGACATGAGTATGCGAATAGCTTCTATTTTAGCTACAGGTGCAAAAGTCTCAGTATAGTTAATACCTTCTTATTGGTTGTAGCCTTGAGCTACTAACCTTGCTTTATTTCTGACGACTTTGCCATCTTCATCTAGCTTGTTTCTGAAAACCCATCTTGTTCCAATAACCGACTTGTCTGTTGGTTTGGAGACAAGTTTCCAGACATCATTCCTTTTGAACTAATTAAGTTCCTCTTGCATAGCAAGAATCCAGCTTTCATCTTCAAGAGCTTCCTCAATATGCTTTGGTTCAATTTCAGATAAAAAAGCCATATTGCTTGACTCTCTTAAGACAGATCTGGTTCTAACACCTTCAGAGGGACTTCCAATGATAAGATCTTCAAGATGATGAGCTTTGAATTTCCAGTCTCTTCTGAGATCATCATGCTGATGTTGACTTGACTGATGACTCGTCAGCTCTACTTGTCTGACAGATTCCTCAGCAGATTCAATTTTTGATACGTCTGGCTGTTGACTCGTCTGCTGGGTAAGGTCGAGTCATGCAAGATTATCTTCTAGATCTGATAGTTCCCTATCAGTCTTTAAATTATCATTGAATTTTACATGAATGGATTCTTCAACAACAGAGGTTCTAGAGTCGAAAACTCTATATGCCTTAGACATTTCAAAATATCCAATGAAGATACCTTTGTCTACCTTGGAATCAAACTTTCCAAGTTGATCCTTGGTATTTAGGATGAAGCATTCACATCCAAATGCATGGAAATAAGATATGTTGGGTTTTCTACCTTTCCACAATTCATAAGGAGTCTTCTTTAGGATAGACCTTATAAGTATTCTATTTTGCACATAACATGCAGTGTTTACTGCTTTAGCCCAGAAGTACTTAGAGAGATTATTTTCATTGAGCATTGGCCTTGCCATTTCTTGCAGAGATCTGTTCTTTCTCTCAGCCACTCCATTTTTCTGTGGAGTTCTAGGTGCAGCGAAGTTGTGAGAGATTCCATTCTCTTCACAGAACAGTCTGAATTGCTCATTTTCAAATTCTTCCCCATGATCACTTCTAAGGGTAGAAATACAGAAACCTTGCTCATTTTGTACTTTCGTACAGAATACAGAGAAGGCCTTAAAGGACTCATCCTTATGGGTTAAGAAAAGTACCCCATGTAAATCTAGAATAGTCATCAACAATGACAAATCCATATTTCCTTCCAGCTAAACTAGCAACACTAACGGGTCCAAACAGATCCATGTGTAACAGCTGAAGAGGTCTAGAGGTTGATACAAGGATTTTTGATTTGAAACTTGATTTTACTTGTTTACCTCTCTTGAAGGAACCTGTTTGAAACACAAGAAGGGGGGTTGAATTGTGTTTTAGAGAATTTTAAATTCTTTTCGTAAGCAGATAATGTTTTTCTCAAGATTGGACGCTAAAACGATTGAAAGCAAAGAGAGCTCTTCCAAACACCACGTTGGACGCTCACTTAGTTTTGACTAAGACGGAAGACAGCATAATGAAAGGCAATTCAATCCCAGTTAGTTAATTAGATAATAAACTAAAATAAGAGTAAGGGAGAGAAAGGAACACAAAGATGTTATCCTGGTTCACTCTTCACCAAAGAGCTACGTCCAGTCCTCTCTACTTGAGAGCTTTATCCACTATAACAAAAACCTTTTGTTACAAAGTATTCAACACCTCTTCAGGCAGTATTCTCAACCTCTTCAGGTTCTCTAAGTATTCTTTTACAGACAAGCCTCTTCAGGCTCAACCAAACTAAGGTTTTGAAAAAGGTTGTTCTACTAACTCACTAAATGTGAGAATTCGAAACTAAAGCTTAGACTCTTGAAAACAACTCTACACAGAGAGTAATATGAAAGTTAGAATCAGAGTAGCTTTTCTAGCTTTGCAAGCTTTGAGATTTTCTCTTTTATCTCAAGAAGGATTTTGAATTGCTTTGTGTTGCTTCACTTCTTTTTGCTCAAGTTCAGTTTTTTTTGTTCAGCGTTTCTTGATCAGCACTTTCAAAAGATGAAGGTATATATAGCCTCTTTTCTTTGGGCAGTCTTCAGTCTTCAACGGATGGAAAAGGATCCGTTCTGATGAGCATTGAATGCATTTGATCCGTTGAGTCTGATAGCTTCTGAAGTTTCTGATCAGCAGAAAGGACTATCAGGGAGATAGCTAAAAGTGGTGCTGACATATCCTCTGAGTAGAAGAAAGTTGCCTTTTGTTTATCCAAAACAAGAAGGTCAACTTCTTTAGGTGATAGGGACATTCTGGCTTATGCTTTTCTTTGTACGAATCTTATAGAGAATGTTTTGTCCCACTAGTATAAGCCTTTTACATGGAATAATAATTTCAAATGCTTTTACAAAGAAATTCGCGCTTGAAATTTAAAAGACATTTATTGGACTAGCTATTACAGAAGGTAACCAAAAGAGTCTTTGGACTCAATGGTTCTATAAACTATCGTCCAGTCGTAAACCAGGAATAGGTGTTGGACGAGATAGAGTCTTTGGACTATGTTGGACGAGATAACGTCTTTGGACTATATTGGACGAGACAAAGTCTTTGGACTATGGATAGTCTTTGGACTCATTTTAGATTTGTCCTGCACACTTAATATAGAACATTAGTCCATAACAAATCTTTGTTCATATTAAATTAGCTCTTTGTTAACATCAAAACATAAGGGATTATCTGGACCATGACCACTTTGGTTCCAACAATCTCCCCCTTTTTGATGATGACAAAACATGCTAATTTTGATTTGAACAAAGAGTCCTAGAGAGCTGAAGGGCTCCCCCTAAGACAAACATTCTAATCATTTAAAGCATTTAATCATTTAAAGCATCATTCAACAAATATGAGCACATGTATCATTTAAAGATTCAATCAACAAATTTAAGGATTCAATAAACAAATTTGACTTTAAATAAGCAATCAATAATAATCAATTATTGAAAATAATCAATCAATCAAACAATAATCAATCAAAATCCATCTTCTCCCCCTTTTTGTCATCAGACAAAAGAGTGAGAAACACATCATAGTCAGTTGTTTAAAAAAAAACAAAGAAAGCAAAACAAAAAAAATTTTAAGAAGAGGGAGGAGGTTTGGGAATGAAATCTTTGAACATGGCCGCAATCTGCTGAAGGAGCACCGCATTGTTAGCTTCGATAGTCCGTTGAACGAACTCTTGAAACTCAGGAGGAATAACTGAGGCAGAGCTCTCAGCAGTGGCCCGGGTTGCGTCCACACCTCTTTGATCAGGAACTATACTCAGAGCCTGAGAAGGAGATGGAGCATCAGGATGGACCATTGAGAGAGGGACCGGTTGAGACTTGGACTGAGCAGAGCCTTCAACTTGTTCCACTTCGTTACCATGAGTTTTAGAGGAGGGTTCCACATAGATGGTTTCGGTGTCCCCAGTCTCTTCAGGAATGGCCGGCTTAGGAGGAAGAGTAGGAGGAGCAAGAGGAGCAACAAAAGGTTCGGGTGGACGCAGCACCTCAAGTATGATATCAGCATCATCAAACTTGTTTTCACGCCATCTGATAGGAGGCATAGGCAGAACATCTCTAGGATAAAGAGGTATCCCAAAGATATCGTCTACGATCATGAAGGTTGCTTCACGGATTCGATATTGTCTCGGGTAGACTCGAATCTCAGCTTTCTCCTCAACTGATAAACCAGATGATGACGCTTCTTGGGAGCATCTCCAGATGTGATTTTCCCAATATATCCTAGCATCTGGGTCAAATCTGAAGCGAGGATCTTTCTTCCATATACTTTCGAGAGCCCCAGAGTCATCTCGATGTTTTGTCCAAAACAGGGGATCAAAAGCATGTTGGTAAGGCAGCGTCCATGACTCAAGCTTTTTGCGAAGGTCCTTATCCTTGTTGGGATCTAGGATAGGGAGCCTTGGGCAAGCTCGAGGAGGAACAACTCCTACGCTAGTGCGAGAAGACTTTGACCAAAATCTCTTAGGAAGGTTGTGATGGATCTTAGCTTCTCGAGGCATATCACACTCCTTCCGCACAGCATAGTAAGGAAGAAAGTCTCGGACATCAGAATACTCCTTCCAAGATGATGGATAGCTTGGAATGAAAGAAAGGTCGGGATCAAGGATGAAGTTACTTAAGCCATACGTCCTTGCCCTTCTTTCATACTCCGTCTTGCAACCTCTCTTGGCTTCATGGCGAAGAACAACATGCCTCTTTATATTGTAATGGCACCATTTGAATGCCTTGTCCTTGATGAGGTTGGGAAAGATTTTCCTTGGAGGAAAAGTCTTCTTCTCAAGGTAGGTAACCAAAGGTCCATGGGCATTGTAAGTTTCAGAGGGCAGAGGTTGAGTTGAAGTGTATGGGATGGGTTGGTAGGCAAGTTTTGGAGGTGAGGAGGATGATGTGGAGGGTTGTTCAAATTCATATTCGGGCAATGGAAGGGGGCTTTTGGGGTGAGGTTCAGTAGTGAGGGGTGTGTGTTTAAGGAATAGAACAGGAAATTTGCGTTTAACATCAGCCCAAATTGAGCATTTGTTGTTGTAGTCTACTCCAGGGAGGCGTCTATATTTGCTTAAGGGAAAGATCCGTCTAGGGTAGGGGGCACCATAGGGTTGGAAGGGATGATCTCCCCAGGGTGTGAACCAATCCTCGGGTTCATTTGGTGAGGCTAGAGTTTGGGTTTGTGGTAGGTTAGTGGGTGAGGGAGGTAGGGAAGGTTCAAAGGTTAAGTCTTCTATCTCGGATGATTGGACGATAGGAGAAATAATAACTGAACTGGAGATAGGTTCAGTATTACCTTTCGTCTTTCTTCGAGATGACCTTGCCCTTGTTGACAGAGGTGCAGCAGGTGCGGTTTCCAATCTTGGTCCTTTCACTACCCTGGAGATGGGTAGATTGTCCTCTTCATCTTCATCTATGGGAGCTAGAACCAGCTTCCTTTTTCTTGAAGGTTGGACGATTGGCTTTGGACGAGACGAAGAAGTCTTAGCTATTGGACGAGCTCGTTCAGCAGAGCGTCCAGCAGAGACACATTGTTCAGACGCTTCTTCTGATCCTTGCGTCTGAGCTCCTTTTTGCTTTTCCTCAAGTTTGGACTTTTTAAAGCAGTCCAACTGCATCATTACCAAACTTTGCCTGCTAAACTCAGGCTGATGCACCCGTTCAATCCCATGAACTCCATAGTATTTGAACTTTCTTTCTGGAGCCAAGTTCTTGAGGTCGTCGTAGACCATGTGCTTCTCAAATATTTTGGAGAGAAGGGCGCCATAGATGAGTGCAGTGTTCTTCTTCCCAGAGCCTTCAATGGCATATTTGAAGAAGGAAAAGAGGAGGTGTGGAAGGTTTATTTGCCTTTCAAGAATCAGATGAACTAGGCAAAACTGATGAGCCTTTGAAACATTATCCTTTGACCCAACTTTATGAAGGATAGCCTTGTTCAAGATTTGGTGAAGAACCCTAGCCTTGTCAGTCATTTTTGAGGCTATGAGCTTGTCACCAGAGTTTTTCAACAAACAATCTCTGATGGTGGAAGCATCACCAATCTCTTCTTCCCACTCATCTTCAACAGTTATGCCTGATTGAGCGCACCCAGTTGCATTAGAGATAGTTGCTTCAGATACTATTACTTCAGTATCAAGCATCTTGTTGCGAATCTCTCTTGCAGAGACAATGGGGTTTGTCTAGAACTCCCTAACTAGAGCAAGGTAGATTACCGGAGAACCTTCAAAGTAGCTTGACCATCCAGCGGCATGGATGTTGGAGAAGATATCAATCCCATTATCAGCCAGGAATTGAAGGTTAAACTTGTACTCGACCATGACATCAGCAGTCTGAGTATTAAAGGTTTTTTCCTTTACCGTTGGAGCCAGCAGCAGAAGAGGTTGCCATAGTTTCAGAGAGGATGTTTAAAGGAGAAGGTTTTTCAGAAAGGGTTTTCCTTTTCGAAGAGGCAAGAAGAAAGGTTAAAGCTTTTTGTAAAGGTTGGATTTTTATCAAAGAGCAAAACTTAGGTTTTAAAAGGAAGAAGAAGAGAGAGCGAAAACCTTTCGTATTTTTAAAGAGAGAGAGCGAAACGACGTGCATTAAATGTCTGACACACGTTCAGACTTTGAAACCGTAAAAAGCATTTTTGGCAAATAAAAAAGATAAAGAACTGACTCAGTTAAGGGAATGAAGGATAATATTTCATTCGACAAAGATTGAGTTTCATTAATGCATTAGACGATCATTCAGAAATTACATTGGACGAGCATATATTGGACGTAATGCAAATATTGGACGCATGCATTGGACTCTCAGTTAATCAATGAAATGCATGTTCAGATATTTTCTTATAAATAAAAACCTATCTACGGCTAAAGGTTTAGTGAAGATATCTGCCCATTGATGGTCAGTATCAACAAATTGAATATCTATTGTTCCTTTTTGCACATAGTCCCTAATAAAATGATGTTTTATTTCTATATGCTTTGCTCTAGAATGCAGTATGGGGTTCTTTGATAAATTAATAGCAGCAGTGTTATCACACATTATAGGGATGTTGCTTACAAACACGTTGTAGTCTTCCAACTGATGTTTGATCCAAAGCAGTTGTGAGCAGCAGCTGGCTGCAGCAATGTACTCAGCTTCAGCAGTTGATAGAGCAATTGTGCTTTGCCTTTTGCTTGACCATGAGACGAGATTAGCACCAATGAAGTGACACCCTCCACTTGTGCTTTTCCTTTCTATTCTGTCTCCAGCATAGTCAGCATCACAGAATCCAACTAATCTGTATTCATCAATTTTCTTATACAAAAGACCCAGATTAGTAGAACCTTTTAAGTATCTAAAGATTCTTTTTACTGCTGAGAGATGAGACTCTCTTGGATCAGATTGAAAACAAGCACATAAGCAAACGCTAAACATGATATCAGGTCTGGACGCAGTTAGATATAAGAGGGAACCAATCATACCTCTATATACCTTTTGGTCTACCTTTTTATCTTTATCATCTTTGTTTAGCACGGACGTTGGATGCATTGGTGTATTCATAGGTTTGCAATCGTCCAACTTGAAGCGTTTTAGAAGCTCCTTTGTGTACTTCGTCTGATGAATGTACACTCCGTCTGAAGTTTGCTTTACTTGAAGTCCGAGGAAGAATTTTAGTTCTCCCATCATGCTCATTTCAAACTCCCTTTGCATTAATTCAGAAAACTCTTGGCAAAGAGATTCAACAGTTGCACCAAATATTATATCATCAACGTAAATTTGAGCAACAATAAATTCCTTTTTATTTACTTTTCTAAAAAGAGTTGTGTCCACTTTTCCTCTCGAGAAGCCATTCTCCATTAGGAAAGAGCTGAGTCTCTCATACCAAGCTCTAGGAGCTTGCTTGAGTCCATATAAAGCTTTCTTAACCTTATATACATGCTCAGGACGGTTCTGATCTTCAAAACCGGGTGGTTGGAGAACATATACTTCTTCATTAATTACACCATTTAGAAATGCACTTTTTACATCCATTTGGTAAAGCATGATGTTATGATGTGCAGCATATGAAAGTAAGATGCGTATAGCTTCTAATCTAGCTACTGGAGCAAAGGTTTCAGTATAGTCAATACCTTCCTCTTGTGAGTAGCCTTGGGCAACTAGCCTTGCTTTATTCCTTACCACCTTGCCATCCTCGTCCAGCTTGTTGCGATAGACCCACTTGGTTCCAATTACAGACTTATCCTTAGGCAGGGAGACCAGCGTCCAAACGTCACTAAGTTGAAACTGGTTGAGCTCTTCTTGCATAGCGAGGATCCAGCACTCGTCCAATAAGGCTTCGTCCACAGACTTTGGTTCCATCTCAGAGATGAATGCTGAGTCAGCTTGCTCTCTGAAAGTTGACCTTGTCCGGACGCTATCATTAGGTTTGCCAATGATTTGATCCTCGGGATGATAAGTTCTGAATTGCCATGAACGAGGGGTATTTACAGCTTGCTGAGACGATGATGCGCCCATCGTAGCGTCTGATGCCTCATCTTTGTTGGTTGTTGGACGAGCATCTGAATCATTCAGATTCATATCTGCAAAAGAATCATCTAGCTCTGATAATCTCTTATCAGGCTGTTTGTCATCAAATTTAACATGAATGGATTCTTCAACAATCAACGTTCTAGAGTTATAGACTCTAAAAGCTTTAGACGTTTCAGAGAATCCTAACAATATTCCATTATCTACTTTGGCATCAAACTTTCCTAGTTGATCCTTAGTATTTAAAATAAAACATTGACATCCAAAGGGGTGGAAATAAGAGATGTTGGGTTTGCGTCCTTTCCACAATTCATAAGGAGTCTTATTCAAGATTGGTCTTATGTATATTCTGTTTTGAATATAGCAGGCAGTATTTACAGCTTCAGCCCAGAAGTGCTTAGGGACAGAATTATCACTGAGCATTGCCCTAGCCATCTCTTGAAGAGATCGGTTCTTCCTCTCAACAACACCGTTTTGTTGAGGAGTTCTAGGAGCAAAGAAATTGTGATGAATACCACTTTCATCACAGAACCTTTGAAAGAGCTCATTTTCAAATTCGCCACCATGATCACTTCTGATCGAGCTGATGAATACGCCTTTTTCATTCTGAACTCGCTTACAGAATATAGAAAAGACCTTGATAGACTCATCCTTGTGAGCAAGGAACTTAACCCATGTCCATCTAGTATAGTCATCTACTATGACAAGTCCATATTTCTTACCACTGACAGAGGCCGTCCTTGTTGGACCAAACAAATCAATATGCAACAATTCCAGTGGTCTAGAAGTACTAACAATGTTTTTGGACTCAAACGAGTTCTTAACTTGTTTTCCTTTTTGACAAGCGTCACAGAGAGCATCTGATCTAAACACAATCTTTGGTAAACCTCTTACAAGGTTATGCTTGTTTAGTTTAGAGATTAATCTCATACTAGCATGACCAAGTCTTTTGTGCCAGATCCATCGCTCATCTTCGACAGACACTAGGCATGATACACTTTGAGTTGAGAGTTCCCCCAAATTAATCTTGTACAGATTATTTTGCCTTTTGGCAGTGAATAAGATGGACCCATCAGGGTTCTTGACCATACATTCACCTTTATTGAAGGAAACAACAGACCCACTGTCACATAATTGACTTATGCTAAGCAAGTTGTGTTTTAATCCTTCAACCAGAAGAACATTATCAATAGAGGGAAGAGGATGCTTACCAATCTTACCTATTCCTACTATCTTACCCTTCTGGTTGCCTCCAAAGGTGACCCATCCACTAGACTTCTCATGGATTTCTTGGAACATACACCTTTCTCCCGTCATGTGACGTGAGCAACCACTGTCCAAGTACCAGGACTGGGGTCTTTTTCGTGTTGCTAAGCAGATCTGCAACAGGTATTAACATATTCTTAGGTACCCAGATAGACTTGGGTCCTTTTGGGTTAGTTGGTGGTCTTCGTCCATGCATTTTGTTTTTATTTTTGTAAATGCATTTTGAAGAAGTGTGACCACTCTTTCCACAAATCTTACAGTAAGTTCTGGATGCATGCAATTTATTTTCTTTTTGCTTTCCATAGGAATGAAAAGCCTTGTGATTTTTGTTGGACCCTGATATTTTCTGAGACGCATTTTGTTTCTCAGAGTCATAGCCTAGGCCAGACTTATCATGAGGTGATCTAGTGTACCTCAATATCAGGTCTAGCTTCTCTGATCCTCCAACAAGCTTAGTTACGCTTTTGGTGAGATCAGATACCTCTTGTTTTAGTCTAGTTACCTCATGAGGTTCACTGGACTCAGAGGTGAGTTTGTCAGTTAGACTGACATTCTCAGCTTTAAGCTTGTTATTCTCTTCAACAAGCTGCTTATTTAATTTGTTGGACTCTTCCAACTCCTTATTTACTTTTGACAATTTTTTCTTAAGCACGATGTATTGATAATGCAATATAGAAGAATCATTTAGCAGTTCATCATATGCTTCTTGAAAAGAGTCAGAAACGGATACCTCGTCATCTTCTGATTCAGCGTCCGAAGAGCTTTTGGCCATTAGGCAGAGATTTGAGGTAGACGAGTTCCTTGGTCTGAACAGATGTTCCAGAGCGTCCAGCTTCTCCTTAGCTGTTTGGAGTTGCGAGACCATGTCCAATCTTGGACGATCAAGGGCGTTGACAAGACACCAATTGGCATAGGCATTCTGAGAACATCGTCTGATGTCATCACTCGTCCAGTCTGTTTCATGTTTGGACGATGTTGATCCGTCCTCATGGGTAATCGTTGGACGATAATCTCCGTTTGTGAAGATGTCCCACAGCTCATAATTTTGAGCTTGGACGTATAATTGGAACATTGATTTCCAATAAGTGTAGTCTGTTCCCTTGAAGATGGGTGGAACATTCATATTCCTTCCTCTTCCAGAGGTAGACTCCTGACTTCTTTCTCCGGGAACAACAAATTGTTCATCGTCCGAAGAGTCTTCATCTTGCTTGTTGGACCATAGGCATAGATTAGCCTCTTCATTTGTTTCTTCTTCTTCTTCTTCAGAAGAGTTCAAGTCCTCCCAAGTTGCCATGAAGTTCTTTTTCTTCTTTTTAACGAACTTCTTCTTGTCCTTTAGCGTAGGACAATCAGCTTTGAAGTGTCCTGGTTTGTTACATTCAAAACAGACCAGTTGACTTTTATCCTTAGGTTCAGCATGGTCCTTGAAGCTTTTCTTTTGGAATGGCCTTCTCTTCATTCCATTTTTCTTTCTCCACATATTCTGAATCTTTCTGGAGATAAAGGATAGCTCGTCATCGTCTGATACATCATCATCAGACTGATCAGCTTCATCACTGGACTCATCAGCTTTTAAGGCTTTTGAGTTATTGGACCTATGAGCTTTCAGGGCAATCCCCTTGTTCTTCTTTCCGGGATTGTCAAGATCAAGCTCCTGCTCATGAACTTGAAGCGTCCCGACAAGATCATCCAGAGTCAAAGTGGAGAGATCTTTGGCCTGGGTGATTGCAGTGACAAGAGGTCTCCATTTCTTAGGCAAACTCCTAAGAATCTTGGTGACATTCTCCTTGGTAGTGTACACCTTTCCAAGGGATTTCAGATTGTTGATGATCGTCTGAAAGCAACCCATCATGTCAAGGATGGACTCTCCTTCAGCCATGGTGAACATTTCATACTGGCCAACCAGCATGATGATTTTAGAGTCCTTCACCTTGGTTGTCCCTTCATGGAGATTAGACAAGGTGTCCCATATTTGTTTGGCTGATTCACATGCGTGAATCTTCTGAAATTCGTCAGGACTGAGAGCACACATTAAAGCATATCTTGCTTTATGATTCTGTTCCATTCTAGCCCGTTCAGCATCTGTCCAGTCGTCCTCTGCTTTGTCTGTCCCGTCAGAGTTGAGACAAACGTTAGGACCGTTTGTGATTCTGGCCCAGAGAGCTGAGTTTGTACTGAGGATGAAACCTTTGAATCTCTCCTTCCAGTACAGGTAGTGAGTACCGTTGAAGAACGGCGGTCTGGTCATGGAAGTGCCTTCCATAACTGGTTGACTCCCGCTTGGCATACCTGGTCCAGACATATCTGCAGTAGGATCTTTTCCTCTACACGGCAAAGTGCTCAACCCAGAGGCTGAGCTCTGATACCAATTGAAGGAACCTGTTTGAAACACAAGAAGGGGGGTTGAATTGTGTTTTAGAGAATTTTAAATTCTTTTCGTAAGCAGATAATGTTTTTCTCAAGATTGGACGCTAAAACGATTGAAAGCAAAGAGAGCTCTTCCAAACACCACGTTGGACGCTCACTTAGTTTTGACTAAGACGGAAGACAGCGTAATGAAAGGCAATTCAATCCCAGTTAGTTAATTAGATAATAAACTAAAATAAGAGTAAGGGAGAGAAAGGAACACAAAGATGTTATCCTGGTTCACTCTTCACCAAAGAGCTACGTCCAGTCCTCTCTACTTGAGAGCTTTATCCACTATAACAAAAACCTTTTGTTACAAAATATTCAACACCTCTTCAGGCAGTATTCTCAACCTCTTCAGGTTCTCTAAGTATTCTTTTACAGACAAGCCTCTTCAGGCTCAACCAAACTAAGGTTTTGAAAAAGGTTGTTCTACTAACTCACTAAATGTGAGAATTCGAAACTAAAGCTTAGACTCTTGAAAACAACTCTACACAGAGAGTAATATGAAAGTTAGAATCAGAGTAGCTTTTCTAGCTTTGCAATCTTTGAGATTTTCTCTTTTATCTCAAGAAGGATTTTGAATTGCTTTGTGTTGCTTCACTTCTTTTTGCTCAAGTTCAGTTTTTTTTGTTCAGCATTTCTTGATCAGCACTTTCAAAAGATGAAGGTATATATAGCCTCTTTTCTTTGGGCAGTCTTCAGTCTTCAACGGATGGAAAAGGATCCGTTCTGATGAGCATTGAATGCATTTGATCCGTTGAGTCTGATAGCTTCTGAAGTTTCTGATCAGCAGAAAGGACTATCAGGGAGATAGCTAAAAGTGGTGCTGACATATCCTCTGAGTAGAAGAAAGTTGCCTTTTGTTTATCCAAAACAAGAAGGTCAACTTCTTTAGGTGATAGGGACATTCTGGCTTATGCTTTTCTTTGTACGAATCTTACAGAGAATGTTTTGTCCCACTAGTATAAGCCTTTTACATGGAATAATAATTTCAAATGCTTTTACAAAGAAATTCGCGCTTGAAATTTAAAAGACATTTATTGGACTAGCTATTACAGAAGGTAACCAAAAGAGTCTTTGGACTCAATGGTTCTATAAACTACCGTCCAGTCGTAAACAAAGAATAGGTGTTGGACGAGATAGAGTCTTTGGACTATGTTGGACGAGATAACGTCTTTGGACTATATTGGACGAGACAAAGTCTTTGGACTATGGATAGTCTTTGGACTCATTTTAGATTTGTCCTGCACACTTAATATAGAACATTAGTCCATAACAAATCTTTGTTCATATTAAATTAGCTCTTTGTTAACATCAAAACATAAGGGATTATCTGGACCATGACCACTTTGGTTCCAACATCTCTGACATGCATAACATAAAACATCTTTCTTAAAACTAATATCAGGCAATCCTCTCGCAAGGTTATCCTTTTTCAATTTCGAAATAAGTTTCATACTAGCATATCCTAGTTTCTTATGCCATAACCATCTTTCATCCTCTTTAGACATCAGACAGGTTACACTTTGATCTGAAAGTTCAGTTAGCTCAATTTTATAAAGATTTTGTTGTCTATTAGCTGAAAAGAGGGTCTTGCCACTTTTGTCTTTGACTATGCATACATTCTTAGTGAAGGAGACAACAAATCCACTATCACATAATTGACTTATGCTAAGTAAATTGTGTCTTAGTCCTTCAACCATAAGCACATTAGAGATTGAAGGAAGAGGGGGTTTACCACCAATTGTACCAACACCAATTACTCTTCTTGTACCAATTTCTCCTGACACATTACTAATTCCCCTGGCGTAGATCTACTTGTTGTTAATAGATCAATAAGAGTCCCCTATAAGATAGGGGTTTGTAGCTGCCTTGTTTCCTAATGAAGCTGTGGAGCCCTTATCCTATTCTGTGGGACGGAATAGCGGGCCTTCAAAGGCAACAAATCCACCATTTTTAGACTGGAGGTCTTGGAACATAGACCTTTCTCCTGTCATATGTCGCGAGTAGCCACTGTCCAGGTACCAGCAGATACGTCCGCTTTGTCCTATTAAGGATATCTGCAACAGAAATTATTTTATCTTTAGGTACCCATATTTTTCTGGGTCCTTTTCTTTTAGTTCTAGGAGTCTGTGAAGACTTCCTCTTCTTCTTGTGAAGACACTTAGACATAACATGTCCAGCTTTTTAGAAGTTATAAACGAGTCTAATTCTAACTGGAGTGGGTTTAACATATACAGTTGAAGATTTTGTTGATACTTTATGATCAGCTTGATGATCATATCCAATGCCTTCTTTTTTAAGAGAGTGTTTCTGACATCCTAGCAGTTTTGTCAGATTATCTCTGCCATTAACAAATCTAGCAAGATCATAAGTGAGCTCCTTCACTTTCTGTTGAAGTGTGACAACTTCTTCAGAATGTGATGTTTCACTTGAGATCGAAGCTTCATCATACTTTTCAGTCCTCAGCTGGCTATTCTCTTTGGCCAGCATCTCACACTCTTAAGATTTTTGTTTATGGTCACGGACGATTTTAACATAATCACTCTTGAGGGATTTGAAGGCCTTAGATAAGCCTTTGGATTCCTCTACCAGCTCATCATAAGCATCATGCAATTCCTCAAGTTCAGAATGCACCTTAGTTTCAGGTTCTGAATCTATGTTGCCCATCAGACAGAGATTGGCTTCCTCTTCTGTCTCTTCTCCTTCAGAAGATGAACATTCAAGATCTTCCCATATGGCCATCATTCCTTTCTTCTTCTTTTTGAAGAATTTCTTTTTGAGAGCTTTATTTAAAAGAGGGCATTTAGGTTTGATGTGACCAGGCTTCTTGCACTCATAGCAGACAACAAGACTCTTGTCTGTTGATGTGGATTCCTTGTTGAATTTTCTGAAAGGCTTCTCCTTTCTGAACTTCTTCTTTCTCCAGAGCTTTTTCATCTTTCTGATCATGAGAGAAGTCTCTTCATCATCATCAGAATCCTCATCATCAGACTCGTCTATGTCACATTCAGACTCGTCTGCCATTGAAGCTTTTAAGGCTTTAGCTGCCTTTAGATCAACCTTTAGAGCAATGGCTTTGCTCTTTTTGATTTACACATCTTCATTGAGCTCTTACTCATGAACAGTGAGTGTGCCAAGTAGTTCATCCATAGTCAAGGAGGTGAGATCCTTGGCTTGAGATATACCAGTGACAAGAGGTTTCCACTGCCTTGGAAGATTTCTGAAAATCTTAGAAACTTTCTTAGCATTAGTATATATTTTACCAAGAGATTTCAAACCATTAGTAATAATTTGGAATCTACCAATCATTTGAGCAACAGGTTCACCTTCATCCATGGTGAATAATTCATATTTTCTAACAAGAATAGAAATTTTAGATTCTTTTACCTTAGCAGTTCCTTCATGTGTGACAGATAAGGAGTCCTACATTTCTTTAGCAGAATCACAAGCACATACCTTTTCAAATTCTTCTGGACTGAGAGCACAGATTATAGCATATCTGGCTTTATGGTTTAGATCCCATCTTGTCTTTTCTGCAGTTGTCCACCGAGTCTTAGGCTTGTCTGAGCCATCATTATTTTGAGGAGTGTAAGTGATGACATCCCATACATCATAGTTTGTTGACAAGATGAACCAGTTAAACCTTTCTTTCCAGTAGTTATAATTTGCACCATTGAATAAGGGAGGTCTGGTCATGGAGCCTCCTTCAGGTTGGGGGTTTCCACTTGCGCTTGCTCCAGAAGTCATTGTCTATTCTTCAGGATCTGTTCTCTACACTGTTAGGTGCTCAACCCAGAGGCTGAGCTCTGATACCAACTGAAATAGACAGGTACAAACACTAGAAGGGGGTTGAATGGTTTTTGACAAATTTAATCGGAATTATAAACTTTTTCGCAAGCACAGACGAGTAAGGAACAAACGAGTAAACTCAGACAGATCAATCAGACTAATAACTCGTCTGAAGGTTTTCACAGAAAACACACAATCATGCAAGATGAAAAAAGGTTTGATAAACACAATTAAAAACCCCTTTAGTTAGATGATAGTTAAGATAAATAATCAAACTAAAGAGTTAAGGGAAAGAGAGAGATCACTCAGTATGTTTTATCCTGGTTCACCCTAAGCAATGAGGCCACGTCCAGTCCTTGGTAGCACCAAGTTTTCTCACTATAACTGATTTAGGTTATAGGACAGACAAGTATTATTTTCACATCTAGCCTCTTCAGGCTCCAGACAAGTATTGTTTGCACACCAAGCCTCTTCAGACTCAGGCGAGTATTGTTTTCACACCTAGCCTCTCCAGGCTCAGACGGGTTTGTTTGAGAGAAGTTATAAATAAATTACAATTTGCAAGTCTTTCACTAGCACTCAGACGAGTGTATTAAATGTGAAGTTCTAAAAGACTGCTTAATAACTTCAAATGATTGAAGAATAAATAATGAAAGAATGAAGATATAAATGCGCAGAGTAATTGCTCTTTGATTGCTTTGTTTGTTCTCTTCTCTTTTCACTTCACTACTTCACTTCTTGAATCTTCAAAGTCTTCTTCATTAAATAGGCTTCAAGATTTTAAAGCCGTTAGACACAATGTTTGAAGGCTTGGCTTTTTGCAGATCTTCAATAAATGCAAAAGAGTCGTTCTAATCAACCATTAAAGCCTTGAGAACTTCGCTTGTTCTCTCTCATCAAAATGGTGAAGACTTCTGATACATCTTTGGTCTTAGCAGGTCTTTATACTTGCTTTTTGCCATCAGAGGGAAGACTTTCCTTTTTGGTGTAAGATTCTGTTGTGTTCAGCTAAAGCTCTTTGTTGAAATTCCATTTTAGAGATGAGACAGCTTTCATCCAATATATTCTTCAACGTTAGTCAAATTTGATGAGTCCACACCTCAGTCTGTTGGAACCAAAGTGGTTATGGTCCATAACTCCTTAAGATTTTAATGTTAACAAAGGACTAAGTTGGGTGAATAAAGATTTGTTATGGTCTAACAAGTTTATCCTAAGTGTGCAGGTATATAAAGTACAAAGACTTATTAGACCTTGAGTTTGATTGCACAGTCCATCGTTTTGCTTTAAACAATAAATAGACGAAGTCCTTTATGGATTAAGGTCTTCTTCAGTAACATAAATGAGTCTAAAGACTCATTAGAGTAAAGTATACTTGTCTTTTATTAAAAGTCCAATGTAACTAATTAGATTTACTTTACTGGACCATGTTCAATACACGCCAATGTAAAAAGTTAATAGTTTCAAATTATTATCTTCCATGTAAAAGGATATTATCCCTTAGGAAAAAATTCTCTGTAACTTAGTACTCTCAAAAGCATAAACCTAGCCTGTTCTTGACACATTGAAGTTAACTATCCCAATAAGGAAAGACAAAAGGCAACTTTCGGGTACAAGGAAAAGTTATCAGTCCTGCTTTCAGCTATCATTCTCTGATAGTCTACTCTGCTTTTCAGAAGCTCTTCACAAACTATTAGACTTAATGGGTTTTTGCATTTAATGCTCATCAAAAAGACTCTCTTGCCAACCGTTGAAGAAACAAGTTTGCTCAAGACTGAAGGCCATAAATACCTTCAACCTTGAAGAAGCAAAGTGACCAAAAAACTTGAACTGAAATCATACAAGCTTACAAGCAAACAAAAGCTCTTAAGCTTTCTCTGAGTCTTAATTTCAAACTACTCTCTGCGAAGATTTTCTTTCAAAGTTCTAGATCTTAAGTGTCATACTCTCATACACAGTGAGTTTAGATTTAGTCAAAGAATATTATCTAAATAATCTTGTTCAGCCTATAGAGGCTTGTCTGTAAAACAATAGTTTGATGTTGTTATTGCCTGAAGAGGTGTTAAATACTTGTGCCTGAAGAGGTGTAGAATACTTGTTATAACAAGGTTTTTGTTATGGTGGATAAAGCTCTCACGTAGAGGGAACTTGACGTAGCTCTTGGGTTAAAAGTGAATCGGGATAATTTCCTTGTGTTACCTTCTCTCCCTTAACTCTGTCTTTAGTTTATTTATAACTAAAGCTTTGTGATTGAATTTGTTTTCTTAACTATCATCTTTAAAAAAGAAAAAGTTTTAGTGTGCGTCCAAAGTTCAGTGTACACGCTTTCAGCATCCTTTTAACATCTTTGCATGCTATAGCTTTCGAAACGATATCTGCTTGTGAAAAAGTTTTCAAAAACTTAAGAAACACAATTCAACCCCCTTCTTGTGTTTCCAACAGGTTCCTTCAATTGGTATCAGAGCTCAGCTTCTGGGTTGAGCACTTTGGCATGTTAGAGGTAAGATCCTTACAAGCAGAAATGGCAAATCAAGGCATGCCAAGTGGGAGTCAACCATTTATGGAGGGCACTTCCATGACGAGATCACTATTCTTCAACAGAACTCACTAACTCTACTGAAAGGAGAGGTTCAAAGGGTTCATCTTGAGCACAAACTTAGTTCTATGGTCCAAAATCACAAATGGTCCAAATGTTTGTCGCAATGCTGATGGGTCCGACAAAGCTGAAGAGGAATGGACTGAAGTTGAGAGAGCAAAAATGGTACAAAATCACAAAGCTAGATATGTTTTCATGTGTGCTCTAAGTCCTGATGAGTTTCAAAAGGTTCATCCATGTGAATCTTCTAAACAAATTTAGGACACTCTGTCCAATCGACACAAAGGGGCTACCAGGGTCAAGGATTCTAAAATAGTCATGCTGGTGGGCTAATATGAAATCTTCACAATGATAGAAGGAGAGTCCATCCTGGACATGATGGGTCGCTTCCAGACGATCATCAACAATCTATAGTCACTTGGTAAAGTCTACACCACCAAGGAAAATGTGACTAAAGTTCTTAGGAGTTTACCTAAGGAATGGAGGTCACTCATAACTGCAATCACCCAGGCCAAAGATCTTTCAACTTTGACTCTGGATGATATGGTGGGTACTTTACAAGTGCATGAGCAAGAGCTCAATCTTGACAACCCCGCAAATAAAAATAAGCCTGTAGCCTTGAAAGCTCAGAAGGCAAACAACTCGAAGGCCTTAAAGGCTAATGAGTCAAGTAATGATGCAAAACAGACGAAAAATGAATCATTAGACGATGATTAGTTATCCTTTATCTCCAAAAATATACAAAATATGTGGAGAAAGAAAAATGGCATGAAAAAAAAGCCATTTCAAAAGAAAAAATTTAAAGATCATGGTGAGTCTAAGGACAAGAGTCCAACGGTCTGCTTTGAATGCAAAAAACCTGGCCACTTTAAAGCCGAATGTCCTTTGCTGAAGGACAACAAAAAATTCTTCAAAAAAAAGAATAAAAACTTTATGGCCACATGGGAAGACCTTGAGTCTTCCAAGGAAGATGAAGAAGTCAAGGAAGAAGCTAATCTCTGTCTCTAGTCAACTGAGCAAGGAGAAGACTCTTCAGACGATGAACAACTTGTTGTTCCTGAAGAAAGATCTCAAGAAGTTATTCTTGAAAGAAGAATTGTTCGAGGTCCCTTTCTAAAGGTTCCACCTGTCTTCAATGGAACTGATTGTCCCTACTGGAGACGTATGTTTGAAACATATGTCATAGTTCCAGAAGGACTTGATCTCTGGGATGTCTTCATTGATGGTGGCTACCGTCCAACTGTAAACTTTGAGGACAGCCCAACAACGTCCAAGCTTGAAGCTGACTGGATGAATGACGGCGTTAGGAGATATTCCTTAAATGCTCGTGTCTGTTGGTGTCTCATGTGTGCTCTAGACAGTCTAAGAATGGAGATGGTAATGCAATTTCAAACTGCAAAGGAAAACCTTGCTATTCTAGATGTGTTCTACAGAACAAGGAGTCCACCCACGGCAAACATCTGCCTAATGGCTAATAACACCTCTTTGGACGATGAATCAGACAAAGATGAGGTATCTGACTCTAATTCTCTACATGAAGTATTTGATGAGTGACGGGTGCCGAACCCACCAAAATTAATAAAATCGAATTACAACCCTACTCGCAGCAAGGGTGTTGACACAAATCGTTTCCCGATTAACCAACTCAGAAATCCAATCAAATTAAGCAAGCTAATTACAAGGTTGGGGGGCTGCAGGTTTATAAAAGCAATTGAAACTAGCAAAAGCTATTAAAATTGAAAACAAAGATTTAAAGACGACCAATCCAAGAGGTTCAACAAATATCGAGTTTGATCAATCCTTAAGCACAAACGAACATCATGTTAATTTCATCCTTGGTTCCAAATTAGAAAGAAGCCTCACCATAATCCACAATTTCTCTACTAGAAACGCTTCTTGAATGAAGATTAATCAAAGAAAAATGAGTTAAGCAACCATCAAACCAAGATTAAACTTGAAAACTTGTGTAAGCATTGGCATTTCATGTGCATAGTTGTAAGGCCTTGAGCCTAGGAGTTGAGCTTACACCTTGATGCGGGTGCGAATCTTACGGTGACGATCTTCAATGGTCTTTTTGGAGGTATCAGGGTTGGTAGGGCTGACATGTGACCAGTTGGTGATTCTTCTGTGTCGTGGCGAATCCGTGCAATACACTGATATCCTTTACTAGATGCCGTGCTTTTCATGTTTGGTCGAGAGTGTTACCGTAAAGCCATATACGTGCACGTTACGAATGTTGTAGCATCTTGCTCATGGCTCGAAGAAACCGGAACATGTCCTCCCATTCACTCTCTCCAAATTTTTTGTTAGCTCCATGGAGCAGGGGTCAGAGTAGTACCCAGTGACATTGACATTGAGTCATATACATTGCATTGCATTGCATGGCTTTTGATGTTTACATTTACTGTTATACATCGCTGTATTGTTTAAGAATGCTTTATATTATGCTGTTAAATGTTTAGCATGATATTACGTTATTGACTGCTTAACATGATTTATATTGAGAACCTTTGTAAGCATGTTGGGTACGTTGTTACCCGGTGAGTCGTCCCGTTTTTACTACTGCTGTTTTGTTGTGTTGATGAACGGGAATCTCACCCATATCTGTATGTTTTCTGCTGGTACTTGCTGTTGCTGTTTGAACAGATGGACGTGACGATGGTTCAGTTCAGTAGTCTCCTTGAGTCCGGAGGCGGACTCTTTTTGCTGTTTTAAATTCTGTTGTCGGCCAGACTATGTCAGTTTTTGTAGTACCTTTTGGGAGCTACGACTCCTAGTACTTACTGTATTTTCTTATGTCAGTTATGCATTAGACTTATGTCTGTATATAGTAATGTTGATGTTTCTGTTTTCCATTTTCTGTTTCTGTATTTATAATACAGTATGTCCTAGTAATGCATGGTGAACCTAAGTTCACTTATTAATATTATTTATTACCTTTACTAATCCCATTACATCTTTGTGAAAAGAAAAGAAAAAGAAATTCATATTTTCAGCATTAATAAATATTTTCGGCCTTATAAACGTTCGGGAATGTGACACTCAGGAAAGGGTGTTGCATTCAACGCAACATTCAGATTTTTTTCTCTCTTTAAAAATGAGTTAATGAAGCCACTAACACATACATTCAAGACTCGACTTCATTTGGGCAAATAAGATTAGGATAAAGAATCAAAGAGAAGAAAAACAATGAAAAACAAAATTCAACATGAATATACAAAATAGAGCAAGGTTTCATAAATCAAACCTCAATAATGTCTACATCCAAGGATTGATTAAGAAAGTTTAGCCCTCCATGGGTTTGGAGGAACAACCCATAAAATGAAAATGAAACAAAAAGTAAAAACCTTGAAGAAGGAAGAAGAGGAAAAGAGAGAAAAGCTCTCTCAAATCCCCAATTTCGTACTCCCTTGTGTTCCACTCTTTCTGAGTTCTTAAATTCATTGAATGACAATTTTAATAGTTCTCAACGTATCCCCTATGGCCCAGCTGCAAATCCACACCAAAATTGTCCCAATTGGACCTCTAATGAGAGAGTTAGTCCGAAAACACTTCAGGGTGCTTCAAGATCCGAGGCTTACATTGCAAAGCAAATTACACCATCAAAACAACATCAATTTGTCAAGTGATCTTCACGAAAGTTGTAGACAAATGTGTCATCTTCAAATTGGTCTTGCTTTTAGGTGCATCCAACCTCTATAACTTTAAGTTATGGCCCAAACACTGCTCTCTGTCCAAACTCCCGCAACAGCACCTCTAGTCATACTTTCAGCCACGATTTGACAACTTTATCATCTGAATTAGATCTCTAGGTCTTCATGGCAGTTGTAGATAGGTTTCTTAGATTTCCTACAAAACTAAAATCATAATCTTTCAGTATCTATAACCAAAGTTATACTCAAAATACCGAAGTAGTGTCAATGTGCCAATTATGCCAAAAATGCAATTAGGCCCAATTTATGCCCAAAGTCATGAAATGCACCCAAAGCCCAACAATTAAGCACAAATGATGTTTAAAACAACAAGTATGAGGGTTAAACAATATGCCAAAATTATGTTCATCAAATACCCCCAAACTTAGCTTTTGCTCGTCCCGAGTAAAACCAAAAATACATCAAAGCATAGGACATGGGACAACAAACAATGATTCACTTCCAAAAGATTTTCAAGAGTGCAAGAATATATGAGCATGAAGAACAATCAAAAATTCAATAAATCACAACATCCATGAAGCAAATTCTTTCCATCTTCATCCAACAAGCAAGGCAAATCCCATTGAAAGGAATAAACCAAGAATGATAGAACCTTACATGGCATACCCTCAATCCCTCAAGTGTTTAGATGTTAAGTGTTTCATTCAATTCAATCCATGAAAGTTGGTACTACCATAAGCTTGCTTAACTTCTCATTCTCCACCACTCATGCACATGCACAAAAAAATCAAAAGGACTTTATTCAAGGATGTAACGTGGTCAAGGTAAAGGAATGGAATGGAATGGATATGGTAAGTTAAGACTAAAGAAAATGGAGGAACATTAGCAACAAAATCAAATAGAACCTGCAACACCCCGTTTTCTTTTAAAAGCTTTCTAATATTAATTAAAACAGTATTTATATGTTTGTATTTTATTAGAGAGTCTAGAGAGTGAAATAAAATAAATTGAGGGTGTAGTCAAGCTCTACGCTATCGTAGGAAGCTACGGTTAAATTTTGGGTTGAAAACTCAGACGGAGCCTGTAACACCCCGATTTTTCTTAATCTTTTTTAATTAGTCAGTATTTACGTAATTGTATTTTATTGGAGGGTCTCGAAACTTTAATAAATTATTTCGAGGCCATAGTCACGCTCTATGCCATCGTAGGAGGCTATGGTTAAGATTTGGGCCGAAAACTCAAACGGAGCCCGATCTATGTTTTTTCGGATGATAGTGTTTTTCTACTATCATGACCTCATTTAGACTAACGGTCAGAACCATTAGTCTTAGAATTCAATCCTCTACCTTTTTGTTAAAATGTGTCCTAACGTCCAAAAATATAAATAATATTTTATATTCGGACCGAAAATCGATCGGGTAGACGATTCGAGTTGTCTTAGGGTTTTTCGAGAACCTTGAGTCAATAATTTTCATACCAGGGCTATGTTAAATTATTTGGGGACTCCTATCAGTGTCGTGAGGTTTTGCAAAATGTCGGGATATTAATTGACCAAATTGCCCTTGGTTAATTTTACTAATTACCTTTTATCACTTTTTACCATAACTTAACTCTTAAGTTTTGAAATATCTAATTCACTCACATCCTCTCCCACTCTCACATTCGACCAGCAGCCCCTCTCTCCCCCCCCCCCCAAACCCTCACCTTCTCCATTTCTCTCTTTTCTCTTCCTTTTCTTCATAGAAAACTCCATTGTTGAAAGTTGGAGCTTGGATTTCTTGAAGCAATCTTCACCAAACTTGAAGTAGATCATCATAGGAGGTAGCTTGTCATCTCTATCTCTCTCAATCTCTCTTTATTCTCCTTTAGTTTTCATGATCATAGAAGTTAGGGTTTTATCCCAAAAATATTCAAAAATCCATGATAAATTGTAGGAAAGTCATTTTGATACCAAACCAGTTTCTATGGCCTAGGTTCATGACACACTTGCATGATCCAAGAGATTAGAGCCAAGAAATCTCTCTAGCTATTTTTTTGAGAGAGAGGCCGAAACCCCCTATTGTGTAGGGTAGGGTTTTTGGTTGGTTTTTGATGTTTTGACTTGATATCTAGGATTATCACATTTAGTTAGGGTGCTATCCAAGAAATGAGGATTTTTGGAGCTCCCTAGCTATTTTTCATATTTTTCATTCAATAGGGCCGAACCCTAGGGGTAGTGCAGTAGGAGAAATCTTTGCTTTTTGAACTAATGCCTTCATTGATTATGTTTAGGGATACCTAAAGATCATTGATCCAAAAGTTAGGAATTGTTCGATATCCCTAGCCTAATTAATTAAATTAGGGAGTTTTTGATTTAACTATATTGATTTCTGGTTGTATTTTGTTATATAGAATCGGACAAGATTCGAACATCCGACAGCGCACCCGACTGACAGCTGCGGAGTCGTAGCCGGAGCTGCTCGAGGGAAATCACGAAGATGGGGAGAAAGAACTAATATCGTCGGGAAGGCAAGCGTAGTATAGAGTATATATAACTGTGTAGGGGAACCCTTAAACCGTACTAGAGGTTGAGCCCTGGATAAAGTGCCTGAACCCTGGGTGTAGGTACTTTTGGGCTATCGCCGCTAAGTTGATATTATGGATGATGAAATTGATTGAGGTTGATGTGTTGATTTGTTTAATTGATTATCTGTTTATCTGTTGTGTTGAACTGTTTGAATGACTTAGCGTTATCTGGCTTCATAGTGATGTATAGTGATGTTTATATTGGAATGAATTACTGTTGTAATGTTATTGTGATTTGACTGGTAGTTGAGCTTTGATGAGAGTATGGTGAGTGATGATGTTGTTCGGGTTGATATCGTTGTGGTCCCGACCGTGGAGCTGTGGCTCGTAGACGCAAGGCGTCGTGATGCTGATGCTGATGTGATGTTGATGTTGATGATTGATGTTGACGTTGATGTGATGCGATGTGTAGTGGTCGTGGACGAGTGTTTAGGCGTGAGGTTCCGATATCAACCTGTGATGGATGTTTGTTGCATTTTCATAACATTTCATACCACAGCATTTGGTCCCAAAGGGGGATGTCTCACTACAAGAAAACTCGCTGTTTCCCACGGTCTAAATCCGTGGGAAAACACAAAAATCCGTGGGAAAACACAATTTTCCCATGGATTAGCCACGGCAATTCAGCTGTCGGAAAAATGGGCGTCGGAATTGTTTTCCCACGGTCAATTTAGAAAAGCCGTGGCCGTGGGAAATTTCCCACGGCTATGTAACCGTGTTTAATTTCCCACGGTTTGTACCCTAGGAAATTTCCTACGGCTAAAACCCTGGGTAATGTTCCCACGGCTTACCCCTGTGAAATTTCCCACGGTCAGAACCCTGGGAAATTACACAAAACTTCACACGGCCTTTTCCCACGGCTTTAACCCTGGGAAATATTAATTTATTTTTTTAAAAAAATTTCAATAATATATAAATAAAATTAATTAATTAATTAAATTTTGTATATAATTTTTTATTCATCTGGTCAAAAATTATATTTTTTAATTATTTCAAAATAATAAGTAAATAAATATGACAAAATAGATAAAATACAAATCACATAAATTGACATCATAATTTAAAACATAAGTAGTGTACATTTTTTTACAAACAATAAAAACTAAAAATTCATACAAAACCTAACGACATAATCTAATAATTTCCATCTCTATAAGGATCCTCAAGAAGCTGGTCGAAAGAGTCATCATCCTCCTCTGAGGTGCCCTGGGTCGGCTGACCGGGCTGCGGAGGCTGATGCTGCTGTGGGGGGGCTGTGTGGACTGATGCTGCTCTAATCGCTGGATCGTCTCCATCATCCGTTGCATCATCTCATCCCTTTGCCGCTCACGCTCCTCGGAAGCGGCCAATCTCTGCCTCAGCTCAGCAATCTCCGCGGACTCCCGAGGACGACTACCGCAACTAGTGGACGCCTCAGTACTAACGTCCAAGATGCATGAAGACCCTTTCCTGTAGTTGCGAGCAAGATCTCCAGCACCATACAGGCGGCCCTTATACTTACCGCCAACAACCTCTGCCCAAATACGCAATCCAAGCCGGTCCTCCTCCTCGGGGTCAGCTGAACTGGATGAAGACGACCTAGCCTGAGACATCCTCGCCTCAAACTCCTCCTGTTATTCAGGACCAAACACACTAATTAGCTCATATATGATACAAAATTATTAAATTAAAAATAAAGGACATATAAAGGGTATATATTTATTACCTGAGTGCGTCTCGAGCGCTCATCTACATACTCGCCTGTACCCTTCCTAGTATGGGTACGGCGGTGGAGCTCGTTAACCTTCACATTTCGCTTATACTTCACAGCCTGTAACACAAGCATGGATAATAAATTACACTAAATGTAATTAATAAACAATTGATGTTGAAATAAATATATTTAATGCATAAAAAATGAGAGTATAAACGTACCATACGTTCTGCGTACTGCGCCTGGCTGATGGAACCTCCTGTGTGCAGGCTCCCCCCTTTTTCCGATGCCCTATTTTTCTTAGCTTGATCTGACATTTTCTTAAACGCATCTGAAGCCCAGTGACGACACAAGTCCTCCCAAATTCCATCTCCAATCCAGTCTGGCTGTGAGCCTGAATTGCGGGTCTCCCTAAGCATGTCGGAGAGGCGGCGAGAGGCTTTCATGTGAAAGATCCTCTCAATCTCCGACTCATGCTCAATCCTCCATGCGACTTGACCCTGTATTAGAAGAACATAAATAATATTTGTTATACTAATTATTTACGAAATAATCAAAACCACATTAAATAAATTGAATTTTTGCAACTTACTCTAAAAGCCTCAAACATAATATTCCGCTCCCCATCATTAAACGCTCCCCATGATGGACATGCCCTATGATACCTCCGATGAATAACATACGAGATGGCAGATGCAGCTCTCTTCGAAGGAAGGAACCTTAAGAATAAAACAGTATGAATCAATCAAAGACATTGTAATAATTTATAATAAAAATCAAATAAATGTTTCTTTATTAATTCTTACCCATTACCAACCGGCCTGATAATAGGTCTACCATCGGGCATTAACTGAATCTCCTCTACCTTCTCTGACTCATCCTCGCCCACCCCTGCCTCTGAAGGTGAGTGTGAATAACCAGGACTATACTGCTCCTCCTCAGCCTGACGATGAGCAGGTGACATCTCCGCCACACCTGCTGAAGTAGAAGCGCCCTGATGTGCATGTGGCATGAACCTCGAAGTGGGAATCGTATCAATCTCAGGTGCAATCGGTGGAGGTGGTGTAGCTACAGGTCGACATAATGTAGGTGTGGGTGGGCGCGGTGTAGGTGCGGATGGACGCGGTGTAGATGTGGATGGGCGTGGTGCGAGTGCTGGCACTGACTGGGTAGATGTAGAAGGCATAGGCGAGTATCCATCTAAAAACTCATGAATCACTATATGGCGGGAGGGTCTGTTCCGACGACGAGTCGGACCACTGGTCAGTATCGGAGACCACACCCTTACCCTTCTCACCAGTGGGTGGTCTGGGTGGAGGTGGGTCACATCCTCCTCCTGATACCATGTCTATATAGAGCATTTTAATGTTAAAATAAAATTCATGAAATATATAACTCATCCGATAAAGCAATAATATAAGTTATCTAATCCATAAATTAACAAATGTAACTCACTAATAATCCAAGAAAGAGCAAAATCTAAGTCATATATAAAGTCAAACAATATAATTCACTAATACAATTAAAACTTAAACAAATGATCTAAGCTTTATTCAGAATTTGATACATCATCGTCAGATCTTGCTGAGTCATTATCTTCATCATGTTCAGATCTTACTGAGTCATTATCTTCCGTGGAACCATCATTTTCTTCATCCAAATGCTCATGGATGGACGACAAATTAATGATATCCACTTCTTCACCAAGGACTTGCAAGTCACGTAAGTAACCAATCGGCTCAACTTCAACGACTTCATTTATACGTGACATTTCATCCACTTGATAAGGCACCTCTACCTCTGGATCATCCGCTTCGATGCGACCCCTTGGTTTGGTCTTGATGGCAACACACCAACCTCGTTTGTCTTTTCGAGTTGCCGGATAAGGAACATAATACACCTGTCTAACATTCTGTGCCAAGATAAACGGATCAAACCTTTGATATTTTCCACTCATTCGGATGTCCACAGTATTACATTTTGGATTATATTTTGTGCCCTTAATGGATGGATCAAACCAACTACAATAAAACAAAACTATTTTTTTAGTATAGTCTAAATAAGTGTACTCCAACTCATATATGTGTTGGACCACGCCGTAGAAGTCATCTTCGCCTCCTTCTGTGAGGCCCTTTACGTAAACCCCGCTGTTTATTATTTTTTTGCCCTCCGTCCATGATTGGGTATGAAATTTGTACCCATTCACAAAGAACGTATGCCATTCTTTGACAGCTGAATTAGGACCGTCGGATAAGTTCCTTAAGTGTCGGTTGACAGCAGTCGGTGCCTCACTGCAAACCTACGTATGTTAAATGGAAAAATCGCTTATGTCTAGATTTTACAGGAAGTTACTAGTTCAAAGAATTTTAAGATACTTACTTGTTGTGTAAACCACTTTTCAAAATCTTCATGTATATGAGCAGACTGCTCTTGTTCACTTATGTTTTCAGATAACAAGAATGAGCTGTATAAATTGGAAAATACACACATGTTTAGCACAAGTTAAAGTATTTATTATTACATAATTGAAAGAAAAGGATATACAGTACATACTCAAGGTATGGCTTAACTTCAGTGCAATTGATCAACACATGAACATGGGCTGACTTCCTCTCTGCATCTGTTAACCAGTGAGTCAACTCCTTCCCTGAATGACGACCAGACAGGCAAAAGACTGATAAGGCTAGCGGATGTCTTTCACTTTCATTTTCCATTTCATTTCTATTATTTCTTGGTGACAACATGAAGTTGTTGAAATAATGGGAACAAAAATGGATTGTCTCACGATGTAAGTAAGACGCACAGATTGATCCTTCAACTCTAGCCTTATTTTTCACTGATCGTTTTGAATCACCCATGAATCTACAAAATAACAAGTTCATAGAAATATTTATTACCATTCATTTCAAATGAAAAAAAAAATCTAATATCTAATTCTTGGATATTACCTTTCAAATGGATACATCCACCTATATTGTACTGGTCCACCAAGTCTTGCTTCATATGCGAGATGAACTGGGAGATGCTTCATGGAATCAAAGAAACCAGGAGGAAATATTCTCTCCAACTTGCATAAAATGATTGGAATGTTCTGCTCCATTTTAATCAGTTCCCCTTCCCTCAACGTTGCAGAGCACAAATCTCTAAAGAATTGACTTAATTCAGTAAGCGGATTCAAGACATGGATTGGCAAGGAACTAAAAGCAATAGGAAGTAAACATTCCATGAATACATGGCAGTCATGGCTTTTCATCCCATGCATCCTTCCCTTGTTGACATCGACACATCTTGCCAAATTGGAAGAATAACCGTCTGGCATCCGTAATTCTGTTATCCACTGACAAACGGACTTTGCTTCCTCAACAGTTAAACTATAATTAGCTTTCGGTTTTAACATCTTCCCATTAACATGCCGCTTCAACTCCAAGTCTGGTCGCCTACAGTACAAAGCTAGGTCCATTCTTGCCTTCTCATTGTCTTTAGTCTTGCCACTGACATTCATGACCGTGTTGAATTTGTTATCAAAAAAATTCTTCTCTATGTGCATAACATCGAGATTGTGTCTCAACAGATTATCTTTCCAGTATGGGAGCTCCCAAAAAATACTTCTTTTTGTCCAGTTGTGAAACTCTCTGTATCCTGGTAATCTGGACACACCACCATTGTCAGTGACTGTGGGCAGTTCTCTTACTCTGCTCCAAATTTCTTCCGATGAGAACCTAGGCGGCGGCTCATCCTTTTCAACTTCCCCCTTTTTGAAGGTGTTTCTATTTCGTCTAAATGCATGATCTGTCGGTAAAAACCTACGATGCGAGTCAAACCAGGAACTTTTCCTCCCGTATTTCAAGTTAAAGGCCTTTATATACTCCATGCAATGCGGACATGCCAATTTACCATGAGTACCCCAACCAGACAACATACCATAAGCAGGGAAGTCATTAATGGTCCACATCAAAGCTGCCTTCATAAAAAAAATTTGCTTTCTTGCGATATCGTACGTCAACACGCCGTTCCACAACCTCTTTAAATCATCAATCAAAGGCTGCAAATATACATCAATACCAGCCTTCGGGTTGGATGGGCCCGGTATGAGGCACGTCAAAAACATATAAGGTTTAGACATGCACATTTCAGGAGGAAGATTGTACGGGGTTACAATTACGGGCCAACATGAATAAGGCGAAGCTGAAACTTGGATATACGGGGTAAAACCATCAGAGCATAACCCAAGTCGCACATTGCGTGGATCCAAGGCAAATTCGGGATGTACGCGATCAAAATGCTTCCATGCTTCGCCATCAGATGGATGACGTAACACGCCTGAACTTCTTCTATTCTCATAGTGCCACGTCATTTTTCCTGCAGTTTGCATTGAGGCAAACATTGTTGTAGCCTTGGAATTATTGGCAAATAGAACATTGCCTTTACTGGAACAGGTTTGTTGTTACTTGTTCCAGTCTTGTTATGACAATACCTTGGCGCTTGACAAATTCTGCATTCGACCAACTCGCCATCACTTATGCCAAATTCATTGTTGTAATACAACATACACCCGTTCATGCAACAATCAATTCTCTTGGCTTTCAATCCCAGCTTCGACACTAACCTCTTCGCACCATAATAATTCTCTGGTAAAAGCCCCTTTATAGGACTCGCGTCCAAAAGCATTTTGGAAAAATTATCCAAACACGAGTCAGAAGCGTTAAAATTGGCTTTGCAGGCTAACAGTCTCACGCACATCGATAATTTAGAGTCTGAGGCCCCTTCATACAACGGCTTATTTGTCTCAACCAAAAGATTATAAAATCTTTGTGCTTCCTCATTCGGAAGTTGTTCCGTATTATCATAATCGTGTGCCTCATTCACCCCGAGAGCGTCACACACCATCTCCTACATTGACACAAACTGTTCACCATATCCCATATCTACACAACTGCTTGAAGCCCCCGTGCAATTCTGAACAAACCCTAAATCAACATGCGGCACTTCTTCACCATGATCGGTCCAAATCCAATAATTGTTCTGGAACCAATTTTTATACAAGTCGGTCTTCACAAGGTCATCGCTCTTAATCTTTCGACATTGGCATTTAGCGCACGGACATCTAATTCGATATCCATCATCGATGAAACACTTCTGCTGCTTTGCTTGGGTAACAAACTCTTCAACCCCATCTATAAAAGATCGTTTCAGACCCCCTCTTTTCGGATATAACCTATCATACATCCAACTACGATTCGAAGGATAACAATCCATCTTCTGCATGTTCATAAAAAATCCAGATAAATTTAAACATTAAATTTCGACAACATGCGCGCCAGCTTAGAGATTTATCCAACGAATGCTTCACAATCCAAAATCACACTCCCTTTCGTTAATTGGTATGGCCCTATCCCATTCAAGAAGAAACATTTTCAACACTCGATCCTAGTATTAATAATTATTGCTTAATTCACATACCTTATATTTGACAAAATTTCGGCAGCATTTCCCATTCGTCTCCAGCTACACAACTTGACCGCGGTCAAGTATGCATCCAGAGAACAAAAGGAAATGTATAAGACCGCAATTTCATCAAATATAAGGCATGAGAAGTACACAATGACTATTATACGAGTGAAGAAAATGTTTTTTCTCAAACTGTCCCCTTGGACAATTCAAGGTTCAATAAACAAAGAGCGGTATGTACCTAACTAGTACATGTGCTCAATGATATTGAACCTCAAACGGGAAGCTAAGGTTTTGCTCAAATATTATATAAAATAAAATTTAACCGTACAAGACACTCTTTGTACTTGAAATTCAAGTTCTTAGGGTAAAATTAAGCAATAATTGCTCAAATCACCTTACTATATCAACATAGATAAAGTACATAGTAGACTCATAAAATTAACAAATAGTCATAATTAAATATTCTAAAAAAAAAACTATGCATCTAAAAACAATTCCATACTTTGAGGTATTTTTTATTAATTTATTTTGTTATTATTTATTTGTTATTAATTTATTTTTTTATTATTTAAATATTTATGTATTTCAACTTTTATTTTTAAATATATATTTATTTTGACAGTTGATTAAATTTTATATAGGATAAATATATTAATACAAAATAAATGTATGAGATCCTGACCATAGATTAAAGGTGAATGCGTGAATACGAGAATTTGGTGAATACAGAGGATCCAGGTCCCACTTTCATCGTTTGTTTTTTGGCCAGGTCCCACAGAAAAAATTAGTTGATTGAGCTAACATCTATGAAATTCCTTTTATAACCTTTTGGGTATATTTGTCGTCTCCAGCCGGGAGAATTCAAATCCGATTGTTTAGGCATAAAAATATTAAATTAAATATTAAATATAAATATAAAAAAAGGTGTGAAAAAAAGAAACCGTTGACTGTGGATGCCAGACGTGTTATTCTTGGTTTGGTAATTGAAAACCCCAAAACAAAGGCTAATAGTTAGGAGGTGCATGAAAGCGAGGAGTATTCTATACCCTATTTGTTTCTCTTCGATGGAGCTTATCAGATTCCAGATCCGTCGTCTGAACAAGGTAAGGTACTCTTGTCATTGAAACTCCAATTTTCTAATCATGCACAATAAATATTATTTATTTTCAGCTGATTCAACCCTTGTAGTGCTTCTATTTATGCCTTGAAAATTTAAGTTCATAGAGAACTATTTGTTTATAGCTGCTAAATATTTATCATAGTTATAGTTATAGTTATATTTATTACACCTCTGAGCTTAACCCCACTTACTATGATGGGAATGGGAAATAAGGGAAAGGCCTCATATTGCAAATTCTTTCTATTTTTAGCAAGTCTCCCTCCACTCCCCTCTTTCCCTTCCTTTTGCATGCCTATGCATATATTAAGGGAAATTCTATCAGAATATAATTTTCAGTTATATCTGGATTTTGTTGTGCATCCAAATACCAAACATTTGGATTCTGATAGTAGATGAATTACATAGCCAAAATTTCCACGTTGTTGTTTGAATTTTGTTTTATTTCCTCATAAAATGTAATGGCATTGGAAAAATCAAATTCTTGAAGACCAAGAAATTTAGTAAAAGAATCTCAGTATTTGGGACTGAAACCTCATTCTTTCAAAGCATCTCTTTCACCTTCTAACAATTTTAAAAAAAAAATGTTAATGAGCACGAGATGATATTAGGCATTTTCATCAAGAAGCAAGTTTCCTTCCCTGTTTTCCCCTACTAAAAATTATTTCTGTAACTTAACTCAGTTTTTATTTAAAATTTAATATATTCTCTCTTCAAATTAAGCGAACAAAGCTCTAATCTCAGAATTTGGGACCATACCCCTACATCAATTTAAAGTAATCTTGTTTTTATTATAAACAACTTTTTTCCATTATATCCAAAACATCTTATAGCAATCTTATAGCATTCTAATGTCAGTAAGCACTCAACATTCGAGAAGCAGTACAGCACAATAGTAATTAGTAATTTACTATATGTATCAAAAATTCAAAATTTCCCACACACTACTACTATTTTTTTTTGTCATTCACACTTCTATATTAATGGGATCAACATCTAAAACAAGAATTAGGATTTGCATGCTCTGCTCTACAGAGAAGAAAGGGATCGAAAATTTTCTGCATAGTCTCTTCAAACACTACTGATCAAACCCAAAGGATTTCTGAAAAAATTTGGTCTCAATTCATACTAAACATAACCTCAGAAACACCGATTCTATGATCATGCAAAATCATAAATATGGATAGAAACTGATGAAAAAGCACATAGACTAATATCTAAGCATAAAGAAGAAGAAAAAGAAAGTACCAATTGGAGCGAAGAAGAGCAAGAAGAGAAGAAAGAAGCGCCCAAATTCTGACAAAAAAAAAGGGAATTTCGGATTAGGGAAATATATTTGGAATCAGTCAAAGGGAGAAGTGGCGGTGGTTACCGGAAGGACAACGGTGACAAGCTACGGAGCAGTGCCGGTGGGAGGCTGAGGAGCAGCGGCGGTGCGTGGGAAGCTCGATGGCGGTGGCAGTGAAATGGTTTTCAGAACAATGGTGGCTGTGGAAGGCGCTGGTGGAGGCGCTGGTGGTAGTGGGAGGCGTTGGTGGCCATCGGAGGTGCTGCCTTTCAGAGGAGAGGGAGTGAAGCTCGGCGCCGGTTTCAGAGAAGAGAGAGTGAAGAGAGGTGCAGGTTTCAGAGAAGAGAGGAGAGAAGAGAGGAGCTGGTTTCACGCAATTTTTTTTTGTTATAATAAGTATTTCCCACGGCTTAGCCGTCAGAAATTAAAATAAACAGATACCCACGGTCCAAGCCGTGGGAAACATCGGAATACAAATCGTCATCTACACACGGTGTAAGCCGTGGGAAAATTACCCACGGCTAAGCCGTGGGAAATCCAAGGGCAAAAGGGCGGCATAATTTCGCGCCACTTTGATCCAGCCCTTACCTGCGGCCTGCCCGTGGGAAATGTCTCTGGTTTCATTTCCTACGGTCTGGACCGTGGGAAAATGTGAGGGAAACAAACTGCCAGTTTCCCACGGTAAAATCCGTGGGAAATGTAAAAATTACACACGGCATTTTGACCGTGGGTAAAAGGCCGTGGGAAATAGCGAGATTTCTTGTAGTGTCTAATTGGGGACGTTACGTAAAATCCCGAGGCGGGATATGATGTGATGTGATGTGATGTGATGTAATCCCGACGGGGATGTCCAATTGGGGACGTGATGTATCGGTCGACATGCATATAGGGAAGACAGCATATACATAGGGACTAGTATCCCTCTTTTAGGCTTATTCGAGAGAACGATGTTTGAGATGATTGTGATTGGTGACTTAAGAGATGGATGAGGTTGTGTTATATGTTATCTGTGTTGGGTGATGTATATATATATGCTGTACTGATGCCCCTCTCCCATATTCATGACATATGTTTCTTATCTCCCGCTATTTTCTGTATGTGTTGCTTTTATTTTATGGAAAGACCCCGAGGAGGAACCAGTTGTTGAAGAGCTGGACAACATTCCTTACGAGCCTGACGCTAGAGGACGTGCCACGGACCCTAGCCTCGAGAGGTTGGGCAATGATCGTGATTAGTCGGGGAGCTATCTCTCGGCCTACCTTTCATACTTTTATTTTGGTTTGTAATAATATACTCGTATGTATTACTTTATTACTGTAGCCCTACTGATGGGGCAATGTTGTATGTGATATATTTCTTTATATTTTAAGCTGTGTACTCTGAAGCGTTGCGTGCCGTGTATTTGATTGCTTCCGCGCTCAGCTTTCCGCTTCGCTTCGTTTTAATAAGGCGCGCTAACGTTTATTATGCGATTAAGATTAGTTAATATCTTAGGTTCTACTGATGGGATGGCGGGTCGTCTCAGAGCCTGGTCTGCGTTTTTCACTAACAGTAATGTTTTGCTACTATAAAGACCCAATTTTGACTCATGAACGAGACGTTTAGTCTTAGAATCACGTTTCCTACATTTTTGCTAAAATCAGTTCTTGACCTTCAAAAGGGAAAATAATATAAACTATTCAAGTGTAATTCAAACCGAGTGACGAACGGATCCGAATAGCGATTTTAACAGGACCCGCTAATGGATAAACTTGATGTCACATCAATTCACATCAAATTGGGATGTGTGCCAGTGTCATGATGACGTTAGAAAATATCTGAACGCGTTCATACTGCGAAAAGACCAAAATGCCCTTGGTCTTTTTCCTAAAGGACATTTGTATCCCTAAAATATCTAAAAAAATTGGAAAAAATTGCCCTCACCTTACCCATTTCACTCGGCCCTTTCTCTCTCTCTCTCTCTCCCCCCTCACTTTCTTCTTCTTCCTCCATTTCTCCATTTCCTCCATTACTTTCTCTTCATTTTCCTTAAGCTTCCTTAAGGATTTTCAAGAAACTTTGAGAAGCAAAGTTGATCACCTCATCCTTCTCTATCATATAAGAGGTATAGACTTCACTCTTGTGCTCTCAATCTTCATTTTTCTCCATTGAAATTTCATGGTTTCAAGTTTTTGATTCAAACTTAAAAAATCTCTAGAAAATTGTAGAAAAATCCTTTTAGTGCCAAACCAATTTCTATGATCTAGTTTCATCATCTACTTTCATAATCCAAGAGCATGAAATCAAATAATCTTCCTAGCCTATTTATTTTAGAGAGGCTGAACCTAGGAACTTTGGGGGGGAAAAGGGTTTTGTTCAATTTTGTGAAATGATTCTTGATTACACCTATTTCATTCCATAAATCATGTAATCCAAGTGATTAGAAATCCCAATCAAACTCTAATCTATTTTTTTTCTTGGATGGCCGAAACCCTAGTTTGTTGGTTGAAGGGTTTGGTTCAAATCTTTGACAATTGATCATGGATTATGTCTTAGGTATGCTTAAGGATCATTGATCCGAGAGTTGGTAGAATTTCAACATCCCTGGCCTATTTAATTAAATAGGGGCAGCAGCCTAGTCCTAAGGATTATGGGATTTTAATTAAGCTATATTGATTCTGATTGTGTTTTGTTGTAAAGGATCCGATGGTGATCGAGCGTTCAACAGCACGCGCGAGTGATAGTTACCGAGCCGCAGTCGGAGCTGCACCAGGAACATTATTAAGGTGGGGAGGACGAACCGATATTGTCGGGAAGGCAAGCCTAGTATATATATATATATATATATATATATATATATATATATATATATATATATATATACTGTGTGTGTGTGTGTGTGTAAGAGAACCCTTAAACCTACTAGAGGTTGAGCCCTAGATAAAGTGTTTGGACCCTAGGTGTAGGTACTTTTGGGCTATCATCACTAAGATGATAATTTAAGTGATTTGATTGATTGAGGTTGATGTGTTGAATTATTTAATTGCTTATCTGTGATCTATTCTGTTGAACTGCTTGTATGATTAAATGTTTGTCTGGCATTGTGATGATATCTGTACTGGAATAAATTATGTTGCTATATTTTATTGTGATTGGCTGATTGGGTGTTGATGAGAGTATGCTGAGTGTTGATGTTGTTCGGGTTGATATCGTCATGGTCCCGACCATGGAGCTATGGCTCGTAGACGCAGGACGTCGTGATGCTGATGTTGATGTTGATGTTGATGTGGATGCAGTGCATCGTGGTCGTGGCCGAGTACTTAGGTGTGAGGTCTCGGTATTAATCTGCGATGGATGTTTGTTGCATATCATAGCATTTCATACCACAACATATTTGTCCCAAAGGGGGATGTCCAATTGAAGATGTGATGTTTTTAATCCTGAGGCGGGATGTCTAATGGGGGACGTGATGTATCTTGACGGGGATGTCCAACTGGGGACTTGATTTATTAGCCGATAAGCATATAGGGAAGTCAGCTTATACATAGGGACTAGTATCCCTCTTATAGGTTTATCTGAGAGAATGACTTTTGAGATAATTGTGTTGTATGACTCAAGAGGGGTGTCGTTGTGTTGTATGGTTCCAATGTGTTCTGCATGTATATATATGCTATACTGATGCCCCTCTCCCATATTTGATGATGCATGTTTCTTATCTCCCTGCATTTTTCTCTATGTATTATTTTATTTTATGAGAAGACCACATGGAGGAACCACTTGTTGAGGAACTGGACGACACTCCGTATGGGCCAAGGATCCTACCCTCGAGGGATTGGGAAGTGATCGTGGTTAGCCGGAGAGTTGTAGTTTTATTTGTTTGCTTGTAGAGCCGAAATACAAAGAGAAAAAAAAAGTAAATTCTCAATTTGGTCCCTGAAATTGTAACACTGTATCAACATCATCCCTGACATTAATGAAATTCTAAAAACGCTCCTGAAGTTGTCCAAAGTTTATCAATCTAGTCCCTCAATCAATAATGTCATGGACTAAATTGATTGAGATTGAGGACTAGATTGATAACTTTTATCAACTTCAGAAACATTTTTGAAATTTCATTAATGTTAGGAATAAGATTAATATAGTGTTACAATTTCAGGATCAAATTAGGAATTTACTTGAGAAAAAAACTGGTGTAACTCAAGCAAAAAAATTTATCTACCCATATGAGAAAAACAGGGAAATAGAGAGACAAAGTTGTGGGAGATGTTTAATTTATCTATGATCTGGGAGCAACCCTTTTATCTTCCATGGGCATAATTGTTTATTCGACAAAGAAACTCATCTTCTTTCTTTCTAGTTTTTTTTTCATGTTTCTTTGATATTAAATAACTTTTTTTTATACCAAACAGCAATTAAAGTTCATTCTTTTTCTCCTCCACTTTCTTTTTACCTCATTCTTTTTCTATGTTTTATCTTTCCATCTCCTTTCTCAATCCAAACAATATATATGGTGAAAAACTAAAATTAGGATAGAACTTCAAAATAAAGTAAATTAAAAACCTTAACAACAGCGTCAACCTTTTTTCCTTCTCGAAGACTAGCAGGTATTAGCTAGTTCCTTTTACGTTTTTTGGGGCAGCCAGCCGGTGTTTAGTGCAGTCAAATACTGTGGGTGAATCTGACTCTACCAAAAACCAGGGCTCCGTGTCGCCACCAGTAATAGACATCCATGAACATCAACTGACAGTGACACATAGATACAATACAACACCTTTTTCCTGCTCCTTTGTTTTATAATAATGTAATTTTTTAATTTTTTTTAATAATTTAATGTTTTCTTACCTCCCCCACGAGATGTCTTTGTTGACTTTTTATACATTAGAGAGTGTTAAGTAACAGGAAAATTTATATCACAAATACTCTTTGAAATTTTATAATATTTATTGTGTAAGATTTTTTATATAAATAAAAAAAATTATTAAATATTTGAAATTTTATTATTTTATACTACATTCAATTAAATTACTTTTTCCCCCTATTAAGATGTGTTTGTTTGAGTGAAAGATATTTCAATTCTTTAAACATATATATAATTGTAAGTTCCACCTTATGATTTATGAATAATTGATTATATTATTATAATTAATTTCAATAGAATCAATTTTATATTTGAATCAGTTTTATGAAACTTAATTAAACAAATTCTTTTAGGGTGCAGTTATGACCTTATTGTGTGAGGGAAGATTTGCCCCTAATTGCTCCATATATGAATTATATTTGGATTTAATTATAATATATTATAGTATAATTTTTTATATTGTCAATTAATCATATATTTTTACGTTATTAAAAATATTTGATTTTTACATTAACTATCTTAAAAATCATATATAATGTATCGTGTGATTGTTAAAAAACATAAACTTTTTTTTTTACATTAACAACATATCAAAATTAAATTGTGTTTGGTTTAATATTTTCAGGTGGTGCATAAGTTACTTAAACCAAACACAATATTAAACTGTTATTATTGTTTTTTATTTTAACTACAATTTTAATATTTAAGGTGTGTTTGACACTCTTTATATTGATTAACTTCCATTCCATTGCATTGATCCGTACAACGTTAATTCATTCACTGTCGTTCTCTGTCTCTCTCTTTGCTTCTTCTTTGATCGGTTCAGTCATCAGTGGTTTGGTTGTAGTTGATAGAAGAACATGCAGTCAAGCCCTCTGCTTCTTGAGGAACCCATTAGGATGGCTTCCATCCTAGAGCCATCCAAGCCTGCAAGCATTTCCTTTTCTCATTTTATTTTATTTTTTGTCTCTTTTGAAGTGATGTGTTCATTGTGTTCTGTTGGTTCTGCTAATGTAGTCTTGTTTAAGCACTGTGATTGATTATTATGAGAAAGGAATAAACTTTTGGTGACCCTTTTGTGGTATAGTTATTTGGAGTTAATGTGTGGTATTGTTGATGCTGCTTTTGATTGCTAAATACAAAGGAATTTGGCAGATCAAGTTGAAAAATGACTGTGATTGATGAAATGAAAGACACTTTTACTCTGACAAATGATTTTTATTGGTATCCTAGCTAATCTGTGTTGTGTTTGTTCTTAGAGCACTGTGGTCATGAGAAAGAAATCAACTTTTGGTCACCCAATTTTTGTATTGTTGTTTAGAGTTAATGTGTGAGTGATGCTGCTGCTTTTGATTCCCAACGAATTTGGCAGATCAGGTTGTCAAATGACTGTCGTAGTCATAGATGATATGAAAGAAAAAGACACTTTTACCCTGACAAGTGGGGTTATTGGTGCTGTAGCAAATCTTGGTTGAGTTAGAATTTGCTAGTCAATGTGATTTGGAATCCAAGCAACGGTGTATCTTCAAAAATTATTTGTACTTGTTCCTATGATAACCATATGGTGCTGGTTCTTCAAGCTTGGGGGAGAGGATTTTGAAAAATTTCACAAAATGGATAACTGTTTTTTTCTTTCTTTTTTCTTATTTTTTATTGTATGGAGGGTAGCGTAGGTTTGAGTTTGGAGATGGGTCGTGTATGTAATTTACTCTTTAGGTTATTTCATTATTTTTTACATTGGTTTTGGTAGAACTAAAGAAAGTGTTAGTCTTTGAGATATGGAAGTTAAGCATAGAGTTTTGAGATATAAAAAAAAGGTTTAGTAATATACATTTCCTAGAGAATTTCTTGTTTTTATTCAAGGAAGATTTTCAGTGCTTGTCAATTGGATTTTGATTGAAGTATTTTAAAATGCATTCTGCAGACTTTCTTTCCAGCTATGACAAAAATTGTTGGCACACTTGGTCCAAAGTCACGATCAGTTGATACAATCTCCCGTTGCCTTGATGCAGGAATGTCTGGTAATCTCCCTTTACAACCTTTCATTGTTTGTGATCTTTGTTTGAAAATTGATTTTTGATTTTTATTTTTTGTAACACATTGTTTCTCCTCCATTAGAAAAAAACAGTAAGATGGGTGATTTTCGGTTATTTTGTTTCTCTTATTGCTATATTATTTGTCAGCAAAATTAGAATAGCTCAGTCAATTAGAACTATGTGCTTTTTAGACCGAGTTGGAAGGCATAGTAGTGCTGCAAAAAAGTAACATTTAGGGGAAAGAACTACAAATAACCTATTGCTTTCTGGCTTATCACGGTTTTTTTTCACTTTTGGGGAAAATAAATGTCCTGAATTAGTTGAATAATTTGTGTCTTTTGTTCTTCCTTTATTGTTTGGAGTGGCCCTATTATGTGTATGGTCAGCTTCTTAGTGGTCTGTTACTCTGTTTTGTCTTCTTATTCTTCTTTTCTTACCATGTGCTAGTGGCAAGGTTTGACTTCTCATGGGGCGATCCCGAATACCACCAAGAGACATTGGAAAATTTAAGGGCTGCTATCAGGAGTACCAAGAAACTCTGCGCGGTAAACTTGTCATATGATGACTTGTGACATATCTTATGTAATTATGATTTTAATGCATTAGCATCTATCTTTAAATGTATTTTTTAAAGTGAAAATACCTTTTGAAGGCAATTAATGTAAAAATATATACCTTTTGGTCCGATTCCAGGTTATGCTAGATACTGTTGGTCCAGAATTACAAGTTGTGAATAAAACTGATCGCCCAATTTCCCTTCAAGTAGACACATTAGTTGTCTTAACTCCAGATCAAAACAAAGAAGCTACTTCAAATATCTTACCAGTAAATTTTAGTGGGCTATCAAAGGTCAGTGTACCTTTTCCATGCATTTCATATTTATTGGGGTTTGCAATGTATGTCTGTGGAATAAGTTGATAGAAACCCGGATGCTAGTGTTAGTAGGGACTGAGGGCCAGTAATTAAATATGTGTATTCTAGGAGAAAAATAAAATAAAATGTAGTAACTGGGGTAGTTACCAACCGTAGGGGTAGTTATGTGTAGGTGTATGTATTGTCTGTGTATTATTAGGAAGTGGAAGTAAGGGAAAGTTATTCATCTTGTTGTTCAGTTTTGTGTTGGTGTTTGGCAGAGAAGAAATTCTCTGAAGGAGTAGTGCTCTGAGACGAGTCATTCTCTTGCATTTGTGTGTTTCTCTGCTACAAAGCTACCAAATTTCATACCTATAATTCCAGGCTTCTATTATAAGTCTGTTGAGTTCTGCATATTTATGTGTATAATCACAGAATGCTAGCTACCCTCGTGCAAGTTCTTGAATTTTTTGACTGACTATGCCTTTGCTTTACATTAATTTTATAAATAACTCTGCACTGATTCGCAAGGAAAGGAAATGATGCCCCATAGCAGCATCTGATACAGAAGCTCCTTGTTTTCACTCTATCGGTTGTATTGGTACCAGCTGTAATCACTCATCATCAATCTTTGTGTGAATAAGTAAAAACTATGACTAAAACACTCCCATATGAATTATCTCTAACTTTTAATCCTATTTCTGCCTTTTGTTCTAAGTGGCTCTAAAGGTTTGTTATTCGAGTTTGTAGGACTACATCTTTAGTTTGTATATTTCTCGTATTGTACTTTGATTATGTGTACAGTGTGATGTCCCCTTAACTAAGGTGTCCATAATCATGCAGGCTGTGAAGAAGGGTGATACTATTTTTATTGGTAAATACCTGTTTACAGGAAGTGAAACAACTTCAGTATGGCTGGAGGTAATGCAATCTTGGATTGTCTAGTTCAATCTTTAATGCTTGTGCCAATAGTTTATTCCGATTAAGTGATTATCTTATTAAGTTCAGTTGTATATATTGTTGGAAATTCGACCTCATTAGTGTATGTAATTCAGTTATATGCTGGCTATTCATCTATACTATTTATAAAAGCTTGATGGTCAAAGATGCTATTGCTATGAGTTACCCTTATCTTTTCAGTATACTATGCAGTCCATATTTTAGTGCATTGATTTATGGTTCATTTCAATGATCCAACTTTTGTTTAGGCACAAAATTTAAGAATGATCTAGACCCACTCATTATGTTCTTTAAAGCCACAAAATGACAAAACAAATAAGAAATTATCCAAGACTTTTCTATTTAATATATTTTTCCATTAGTTTTCTACTCAAAATGTTCGTAAACATTTTAAAACTGAATTACTCCAAGTTATTCTTTGGATCCTAGAAATCTACAAATTTTCATTCTAATATTTGACTGAATCATAATAGCATCTTTTATTTATTCATATGTAGATATAAATTATGTATAAATGTTTAACTTTTTCTCACTCACATAGAACATGTGTTGAGGATACTAATTCGTTAAAAAGATAATAATAATAATAATAATAATAATAATAATAATAATAATAATAATAATTCTACCACTACCAAGCCACCTGAATGCAATAGCAAAGTGTAATAATATTACTGAAAATAATTCAAAAAAAAACCTATGGTAATCATGGAAACAAGATTTGTTTTTTTTTTTTTTTTTGATAAACCAAAGAATATTAAAAGAGAGTACTATATACAAAGAACCTAAAAGGAAAAAACAAAGTAACCATCATACTGACCCTAACAAGCCTAGAAACAGTATGACTATTACAAAGATGCGACCTATACAAAACCACCAAAACAGGGGAGGACAAGATTTGTTATTATCATAGTATATGAATTACCGACATTTACAATGCAAAGTTATATTTAATTTCAATATGAAGGGGGAAGTATTATTACTAGGATTTCATATTATTTTTAAGATTTTTGTTATGGTTTTTCATTTTTGTTAGATTTAGCTTTTTGCATTTGATTCTTGGAAGAACTATAGTTACTCAGAAATTCAAATTAGAGGATATTAAATTATTTGGATTTCATTTTTGCATTATTTAACATTTCTAGTAGGCATTGCGTTATATTTGTTTCCATTCCCCTCTTTTATTGCTTAACCTCTTTTGTCATTCTTCTCTCTTTATTTCTTTTTCTATAGTCCATGTTAATGCTGTATAATACAAAGTTTGTTTTGCATCTAATAATAGAGTTGCCACATGCATGGTGCCTTTTTGCTGTTAGCTTTCTAGGAAACATTATATAACACAGAATGCAGAAAGTAGAATACTGCTGATACTCAAAATAAGAACTCTTCTGTTCCATTACAGTCACTCAAATAGTTTTAGTTTCACAATGCAGGTCAGTGAGGTGAATGGTGAGGATGTCACTTGTCTCATAAAAAACTCTGCTACCCTTTCCGGGTCATTGTATACTTTACATGTCTCTCAGATTCGTATTGATCTTCCCACTCTTACTGATGAGGATAAGGAGGTAAGTACAAAACCTTTTGTCAGCATAAAGTAGTTAGATCGACATGATGTGGTCGAGTTTCCAATATAATTAGTTTCATTTTTTATTTATATTCATGGGGAGAATTGGATTATATTTCGTTGTTGAAATAATAGCTTGATTTAACCAATGGTTGAAACTTCTTAATTTTTTGTCATGAAATATATTATTTATTTGGAAATCCAAAAGATTTAATGTATGTGTACACCATATATACAACAGATGTGGTAAGTTCTTTTATCTGCACCAATCACCAAAGTATAACTGGTTTGAGTTGCCCTTTTTACAATTATGAATGTTAAATACCTTTTTGTTATTTTCTTGTAGTTTTGTGAATCTAAATGTTCCTCTTGACCTTTCACTCACTAACTCAGGTAATAAGAACATGGGGTGTTCGAAACAATATAGACTTCCTATCATTATACACCCGGCATGCTGAAGATGTTTGCCATGTAAGGGCTATTCCCGAATCCTGATAGGTTTTATCTTATCCATAATTTATTTAATTTTTTATCATATGTTTTCCCCTGTTCTCCCATATAATGGTTTTCATGCTTCCTGATTAACTTCCAAATTCTACATTTGCTTAGTTTTTTATAACACTGTTGATTAAGTAATCATTTTATTTTTTAGTTTTACTCAGCATTAAAAAAATAGAACATAAATAAATGCTGCATTTTCATTGTGCAGGCCCGAGAGTTTCTCTCGAAATTAGGTGACCTCAAGCAGACACAGATTTTTGCAAAGATTGAAAATATAGAGGTAAGAACTTCAAGATACTTTGAACAATATTCCCTTGGACTCCGGTTCTATACTAGACATATGCACTACTTCAAAATCAGTTGGTGAGTGTGCTTAATGGTGATTCTAAAATGCATGTTTCTTCTGTAAAATTCTCATAGGGATTGAAACATTTTGATGAGATATTGAGAGAAGCAGACGGTGTCATCCTATCTCGTGGAAATTTAGGGATAGACCTCCCACCTGAGAAGGTCAGGTTTTACGTCTGGACAGAAAAATTCAATGTTATATTTGATTTACTTACAGTGGGATAATAGTTGTTATGATATGTTTTCATTTTGTTTGGTTGTTCAGCATCATATATCTTAATATGGCTTTTACAGCATTCCTTACTCTCTCAGTATAAAAGTTTACTAGAGTCTTGCATATATCTGTATGGATTTGGCAGGTCTTTTTATTCCAAAAAGCTGCTATATACAAGTGTAACATGGCTGGAAAGCCTGTTGTTGTCACACGTGTTGTGGATTCTATGACTGATAATCTAAGACCTACTCGTGCTGAGGCAACCGATGTTGCCAATGCAGTGTTGGATGGTAAATCTTTTTTTTTCCTAACCTAAGTTCTTTTTTGTTATATTTGGTGAGTCCTGCTTGATTTTATTTTGGTTTTGATTGCACTACAGAATTGTCTAAACTCTTGCATTAGATACATGTGCATGTTTCTGTTACTCATTAATATTCCTTCAGTTTATTATGTTCATCTCTTTATGCATAAGTATGCCATTCATCTTTCATGTTTAAATATGTTTTCTTTTTTCTTTTGGATCAGGCAGTGATGCAATTCTCCTTGGGGCAGAGACCCTGCGGGGATTATACCCTGTAGAGACCATTTCTATAGTTGGAAAAATTTGTGCTGAGGTAGGTTGTATTTTACCTTTACAGTTTAAACAACATTCCTATCACACTTCTCACCATAAAAAGAATTTATTTCTTCCACTCTTGTTAGATATTTGGGGTAAAGTTCTCTTTTGCTATCTTGTTAAAAAATGTTTAATTTTGCTATTATAAAATTTTCCTATTGCTAACGGATCTCTCATCCTCTATTTGCTTTCGATTTGATTTCTTGTTATTCGTAAAAAACTTGTGCTGAGGTAGGTTATATTTTACCTTTACAGTTTAAACAACATTCCTATCACACTTCTCACCATAAAAAGAATTTATTTCTTCCACTCTTGTTAGATATTTGGGGTAAAGTTCTCTTTTGCTATCTTGTTAAAAAATGTTTAATTTTGCTATTATAAAATTTTCCTATTGCTAACCGATCTCTCATCCTCTATTTGCTTTCGATTTGATTTCTTGTTATTCGTAGAAAGTTTTCAAGTGCATATTTGATACTTTGATAATTTATGGCTTCTCCCTGTAGCCAGTTCAAAAATTTTTAATTTGTTTTTAGATATGCTGCCTCTTACAACATTTGAAAAGGGTTTCACATATTTACATCCATTTCGTTGGTAACTTATTTCCTTGGCAACTTGTTTTCTTCTTCTTGCTATAATGGTAATTGCTTCTATGCACAAATGGTAATTATGTCTTGGCTATTCATAATTGTATCATAATATACTTTCCTGTGGTCCTGAAAAATCTGTGCAACAAAGTTTGAAAAATCTTTTTCTTCTTTTGTTTTTTCCTTGTCTTGCTGATGATGACCTATGAAAAAGCTTGTTGAGTTTGAAATTATATTATTATGTTCTCATTGTGGTAAATTTAAATTGATTGATTATGCAATGCTTACTGTTTTTCCTTGAAGAGTCGAGACTAGTTTTAACACCCGTCATTCCCTGGGTTCTTCTCCAGCCCCACCCCCTGAGAGGAGAAATGTAAAACTGAAATTAATAAGCTGCTCTTTGCAGGCAGAGAAAGTTTATAATCAAGATTTGTATTTTAAGAAGGCTGTCAAATATGTTGGGGAGCCAATGAGCCACTTAGAATCAATAGCTTCCTCTGCGGTACATTTCTTGGTTGCACTACTAAATTCTTTTGGATTGTTTTTTATGATTTTTTCACACCATCATCCTGCTATTCATTTGCTCAAAGGATTATGTACTGAGTGAAGTACATATTGGGAAGTAAATTTCTTTGTTCTAAACATACAGGTTCGAGCAGCCATCAAGGTTAAGGCCTCTGTTATTATTTGCTTCACTTCATCTGGAAGAGCTGCAAGGTTTCATTTTATATCCTTCTATGACTGCCCTTTATTAAAAAGTTTCTCATTTTTGGGGTTATTGATGCAAGAGTTCACCTTTGTTGATTTCTTTCTTTCAATAATTCAGTTGTTGACATTCATGTTCTATGGTGTATTTATGTAGGTTGATTGCTAAGTACAGACCAACCATGCCTGTGATATCTGTTGTCATTCCTCAACTCAAGACAAATCAACTCCGATGGACAATCACTGGTGCTTTTGAGGTATATAATTGACATGAGTTGTTAAAACTCATTTGAGCAACTTAACTAAATGTGGCAAATTCGCATAGATGGTAGGGTTAAAATATAAATCCTGATTTGAGTCAGCTTTATTAACTGTCTTGAATGAGCTCAGTCCCGTTCGTTGCCTGAACAATTTTGCTAAACTGAGTCGGTTACTACCTGGCAATCTGTAATGGAGCCTGATAATAAAGCCAGATTGAGTTAGCTGCTCTTGAACTTGACCGGTTCAAATTATTCAAAGAAAATCTTTACTATTGTTATTGTATCAGCTCCTTCTACCATAGAAAACTTCAGTTCTTGATACACAGTTTAGAAATAGTTTTGTACTTTTATGCATTAATTTCTTAATTTCCACAAGATAACCAATTGTAGTCAGTTTTATTATGCCAAATTAAATTTTTTTCTTTTTGACAATTTTTACCATACTTAAAAAACGAAAGTCAATTTGAAATTTTCTTGTTTGGAATGCATATGAAAGTAAAAGTTATTTCACCAGTTGGTTTCAGTTACTGAAAATTAATATTGTGAACCCCTGGGGTTAACATTTTGTCCTTTCAATCTCTAATACTGATCAAACTAGAAATCCTTTCAAACTTTATGTGGAGAATCACTAACATGTAAAATAATTTGCTTCAGTTTGTGTTTGGTTTACTTCCATTATAAATTTTGATATTGAAACTAATCAGTTTTTGCTATCCGTTTCCTTTTATAATCCTATGACAGGCTAGGCAATCACTTGTAGTGAGAGCTCTTTTCCCTATGCTGGCAGATCCACGACATCCTGTAAGAATTATTCAATGTCGATTGATATAAATGGGTAACCAAAGAAAAATATTTAACACTCAAATTTTAGGATTATTCTAATCTAGGATTGGGACTCAAGATAACGTATTTGATCATGTTTTGTTCCACAAATTTGGGGTTAGCCATTGCAAAATGTAAAACTGACTTTCATTTAGTATTGCTAATGTATGTTTTTCATCCTGCACTTTAGAGTTGTTAATTTGGTGATTTTGTGACTTGGGTGCAGGCTGAGTCTAAAAGTGGAACAAATGAATCAATTTTGAGGGTTGCTTTAGACCATGGCAAGGCTTTTGGCATCATAAAACCACATGACCGAGTTGTTGTTTGCCAGAAAGTTGGTGACTCAGCAGTTGTGAAGATTATTGAGCTTGAAGATTAGAACTGTGTCATTTCAAGGATGCATAAAATTCCTTCTGTAGTTTCATCCTAGCATTTTCTGTTTCATTTAGTACCAACAATAAAACACACTAATGGTACATATTATAGGGGTGGCCCCACTAATTTTTCTGAATTGAGTCATGCAATCCAACTCTACTAGTTGGTGAGTGAATTTGAGTGGTTGTGCTGTTTGTTTAATTGTTCTAACAGGCAAAGGCAGTTTTGAACTATAATGGTATGAAAATTGAAAACTGTTATATTAATATTTCCTAAAACTGTATTTATTGTCTTGTATATTGATAAACACATGTAATTTCTTCTTCTTTCTTTTTTGTTTTTGATATAAAAATTTCTTCTTTCTTTAATTTGTTTTTCCTAAATTCTAAGCCATGTGATTCATACTACTACTATCGTCCTATTCAAAAAATTATAAAAAATACATGCCTAGCTCTTTAAAATATTATATATTTATTAGGCAAAATTATATTTTTGGTCCTCTATTTTATTTGTTAGGTTCAACTTGACCTCCTAATTATTAAAAGGTTCAAGTTGGTCCTCTAATTTGTCACCGTCATATAGCATTGGTCCTTTCCCTCCCTCTCGTTAAAAGCACTAACGAAAGTGTTATACGTGGATGTGACGAGGGGTTTAACTACGTTAAAGTGGTCCAAGTGCCTGGATTAGAAAAAAATGATTCAGTCTCATTACTATCAAAACGACATCATTTTGATTTTGTAAATTTTTTTGTTCCATTGAAGCATTACTATCCATATTCATGTTGGACGGAAAATAAAAAGTACCATTACACAATAGAGAAAGGAGAAAACACAAAGGGTTAGGGCGTGAAATTGCTGCAGTCTTTGGGTTTGTGGAGATCAATTCGTGCATGGTTGCTGTGTGGGTGTCTTTGTCTTCCACGTTGTTTCCCTTAAGATTTTGTTACGTTTTTAATTGATGTCTCGTTTGTTCTTACTATTTTCGTGAACGAATTTTGTTTTGTCCTCTATTTGCTGAATGTTTGCTTGTTTTGTGTGTTGTGGTCCACCACACGTGTGTTTTTTATATGGTTAATGTCTTTTGGTTTTGGTTTGTGGTCCTTTGCATGTAGTGGTCCTAGTAACAAAGGCTATTTTTTTACTGCTATATGTGTGAGACCCTGACCATGTGCATGAGCTTTGTTTTGTATGTTTGTCTCTACTAAGTAAACTTAGCTTTGTTTAATATGTTTATTATATTGTTGAACTTGACAATGTGCATTTATTTGTTTAATAAGTATTTTTTTTTTTTTTTTTTTGTGTCTGTGTTTAGTAATTAAACAAAGGATAAATATCATATGTTTCGTTATTTTGTGTGCATTTGATTTGGTATTTTCTGGTTTGAACTGAAATGTTTGTATTTAATAAGTTTAATGCATTCCTTAATTTGTTGTTTGCATTTGAATAAGAATCATTTCTGATTTTTTTGCCATGGATGATTACTTTGAGGTTATACTGCACCATGAGGGGTATTTTGTTAATAGGGAGGAGTTAGATTACCTAGGATACGTTTCTACATGGAAATGTGACCTCGATAGATGGAGGAGCTACTATGAGATATTAGAGATATTGAGGGAAATGGGATATCCTATAGTTGTTAGCATGTGGTATTTCAATGAAGGAGAGAAGTTGGATGATGGGCTAAAGTGATTGATCAATGATAAGGGTGCAGTGGAAATGACAAACATAACAAAGGTCCATGGAAAAGTGGACCTGTTTGTTTTGCATCCAGTGTCATAACTTGAAGTAGTTAAGGGGCCTTTTGAGGACAATAGGCCAGGCGAGGAGGATAGGCCGGATGGGGTAGATGAGTCAGTACATGACAATGGCCCAAAGTCAATGGAGGGTGATGGTCAGGTGAAGGAGAATGTGGAGGTTACAGATGATGCACAGGGGAATACTAGAAATGGTGATTCCAGTGAGGAGGTCAATGGCCATAGTGAGCAAGCCCATTGTGGTCAAGATGCTAAGTGTATGGATGAGTAGGTTGTCGTTGATTCAAGTGAGGATGGTGATGAAATGCACTTATCTGAAAGTGATGACAGTGCAATGGACATATGGTTTGATGATTCAGAGAAAGAAACTGATGGGGATGATGTTTTTCAACAACCTGCTGTTGCTGCTAAAGAAAGAGTTAGGAATGATCTGTTTGAGCAACCTGATGCTGTTGCTAAAGAGCCACAAAGCAATGGTTCTAGATGAAAAAGATGAAGCAAAGTCCAATCCAGTACACCAAAGGCGACATGCATTGGGAATAAAAGAAGGACGAGGGAAATATCCCTACAGCAGGATCTCAGTTTGAACATGTCATTGAAGTGCCAGACAGTGACTCCCTGCATGAAAGTTCTTGTCAGCCTAAAGAAGTAGTTAGGGAAAGGGGCCTTTTTGACACTGACTACATATCTCGGAGTTGGAGAGTGGGGATGATAGTGATGAGGAAATGGCTCCTAAGTCTAAGTTCCCTATGTTTAGGCTGCCAAAGAAAATGGCAGACTACAAGTGGGAACTGGGAACATATTTCAAATAGGATTTTAGGGAGACCATAACTACCTATGTCGTGCATTTAGGTACAAACTTGAAAATAAAAAAGAATGACAAAAAATGATGATGATGATATGATTGTACATGGATTGCATACTGTGCCGAATTACCTAATGAGGACACATGGTAGTTGAGGAAGGTGGTGGACAAGCACACCTGTAGTAGGGAGTTCAGGGTGCTGAGAACCAAGTGGTTAAGTAAAAAGCTATAGACATGTATAAGGGAAAATCCAAAGTTGAAGGTGAATGACATCAGGGAGAAGGTGTAACACCCCGATTTTCACTGCTTTTAATATCGATAATTTATATAAATGAGTTTATATTTTATGCGAGAGTTAGAAAGTGAATTTAAATAAACTAAGACCACATTCATACTCTACGTTATCTTAGAGAGCTATGATTAAAGTTTGGGTTGAAAATTAAGACGGAGCCCGGTCTGTGTTTTCACAGACAGTAAGATTTTACTGATCAGAAGATCTAATTTTGACTCGTGAACGAAACAGTTAGGCTTAGAATCGAATTTCTAACAACTTTGGTAAAATCGGTTTTTCGCATTAAAAAATAAATCAATATATGTTATGCAGGCAAAACCTTGAATTGCATAATTAACGGACCTGAATACAGATTTACTGGGACTCGCTAACGAATAAACTTGAAATCACATCAAGTCAAATCACATGGGAAGGCGTGTCAGTGTCATGATGACGTTTTAAAATATCTAAACGCGTTCACACTGAGAAAAGACCAAAATACCCTTGGTCTTTTTCCTAAACGACATTTTTGTCCCTAAAGGAAAAGACCGTTTTGCCCCTAGGAACTTATGAAAACCCATCCTTGCCCTCACCCTCATCATTACCTTTAGAAAATATATGGATATTTATGACGTTAGAGGTGTAAAGACCATTTTGCCCTTAACCTTTTATTCTAATTCCAATTTTGTCCCTAAGTGAAATGACCATTTTACCCTTAAGTGAACAACTTTTGGACCCTTTGGTCCCTCGCTTCTACACGCCTAAACCACCCACTCCATGACCATTCCATCACTTTTTCTCACAACTCCACAACTTCTCACAAATTCTCTCATCTTCCTCCAAGTGAAGCTTAGCAAATTTGTGAAGAAAAGTGTTGGATTCTTGCACACTTTCATCATCCAAGAGGTATGAATACTCTCCTTGATCCATCAGCTTCATGTCCTTCATTCTTTTCTTTGGTTTCAAGTCATGATCATCAAGTTTCAAGTTAAGGATTGTAAGTTCAAAAATCTCTAGAAAATCATAGAAAAATCCTTTTAATGTGAAACCAATTTCTATGATCTAGTTTCATCCTCCTCTATCACTATCTAAGAGCATGTAATCAAATGACATTCCTAGCCTATTTTACTAAGCAATGGCCGAAAACCCTATACTTGAGAAATCATGAGTTTTGCTTCAAAGACTTAATCTAGTGTTGTGTATGCTTAAGGATTATTCATCCAAGAGTTCGAAACTTTTAAACATCTCTATCCCATTTTTCCATGAAGGGTCCGAAACCTAACTTTATTGGTTGGATGGGTTTTGGTTCAAATCTTTAGTAAATGATTAGGGATTATACCTTTATCATGCTTAACGATCATTGATCCAAGAGTTAGTAGAATTTTAATACCTCTAGCCTATTTTTCTAAAAAGGGTCGAACCCTAGTTCATATGAACTAGAGGGGTTTTGATTGGATTTTATTAATTTCTGGTTGTGAAGGATTGTTGAGTCTCCAAATGTCTGATGTGCATTTACCTTAGTTTTGATGAGATTAAAACAGTTAGTCAATGATTTAATTGAATCCGTCTGTGGTATTTAACTCGTCTACTTAGTGTGCAGATTAAAACATTAAGCGTCTATATGAACTGTTCACTCGTCTGAACTTAGATAAGTTCACCCGTCTGAACTAACTTAAGTTCACACGTCTGAACTGACTAAAGTTCACTCGTCTGAACTAAGATAAGTTCACTCGTCTGAGCTAGCTAAGTTCACTCGTCTGAACCAAGAGAAGTTCACTCGTCTAATGAAGTCTTCAACCAAAGGAAGACTCACCCGTCTAAAAGATTTTGCAACTGACGTCATCTCTTTGTTAAAGAGTCAACCCGTCTAATGAAGCTACTCATCCGTCTAAAGACTAACGTTAAAAATACATTGGATGAAAGCTGTCTCGACCCTGATAAAGAACTTCAACAAAGTGCTTTGCCTGAACACAACTGCATCTTACACCAAAAGGGAAAGTCTTCCCTCTGCAAACAAAAAGCACGTATACAGACCTGCTGAGACCAAAGGTATATCAGAAGTCTGCATCACTCTGATGAAAGAGAACAAGCGAAGTTCCCTATGCTTTAATGGCTGATCAGAATGACTCTATTGCATTTATTGAAGATCTGCAAGAAGCCAAAGACTTCAGACTTTGTGTCCAACGGCTTTAAATTTTTGAAGCCTATTTAATGAAGAAGACTTCGAAGATTCAAGCATATAGACAAGAGAACAATAAAAGCAATCAAGAGCAATTACTCTGTGCATTTATATCTTCATTCTTTCATTATTTATTCTTCAATCATTTTGAAGTTATTACGCAGTCTTTTAGAACTTCACATTTAATACACTCGTCTGAGTGCTTGTGAAAGACTTGCAAAGTGTAATCTTTTTACAACTTCTCTCAAACAAACCCGTCTAAGCCTGAAGAGGCTAAGTGTGAAAATAATACTTGTCTGGAGCCTGGAGAGGCTAGGTGTGAAAACAATACTCGTCTGGAGCCTGGAGAGGCTAGGTGTGAAAATAATACTTGTCTGTCCTGTAACCTAAATCAGTTATAGTGAGAAAACTTGGTGCTGCCAAGGACTGGACGTAGCCTCATTGTTAAGGGGGTGAACCAGGATAAAACCTGCTGAGTGATCTCTCTTTCCCTTAACTCTTTAATTTGACTTTGTGTCTTAACTATCATCTAACTAAAGGGGTTTATAATTGTGTTTATAAAAACTTTTCTTATCTTGCATGATTGTGTGTTTTCTGTGAAAACCTTCAGACGAGTTATCAGTCTGATTGACCTGTCTGTGTTTACTCGTCTATTACAACCCGTCTGTGCTTGCGAAAAAGTTTCTATATTCCGCATAAATTTGCAAACACCATTCAACCCCCCTTCTAGTGTTTGCATCTGTCTATTTCAGTTGGTATCAGAGCACAGCCTCTGGGTTGAGCACCTAACAGTGTAGAGAAAAGATCCTGAAGAATAGACAATGTATTCTGGAGCAAGCTCAAGTGGGAACCCCCAACCTGAAGGAGGCTCTATGACCAGACCCCCTTTCTTCAATGGTGTAAACTATAACTACTGGAAAGAAAGGTTTCACTGGTTCATCTTGTCAACAAACTCTGATGTATGGGATGTCATCACTGATGGTCCTTACACTCCTCGCAATGACGATGGCTCAGACAAGCCTAAGGCTCAGTGGACACCTGCAGAAAAGACAAGATGAGATCTAAACCATAAAGCCAGATATGCTATAATCTGTGCTCTTAGTCCAGAAGAGTTTGAAAAGGTATGTGCCTGTGACTCTGCTAAAGAAATGTGGGACTCCTTATCTGTCACACATGAAGGTACTGCAAAGGTAAAAGAATCTAAAATTTCTATTCTTGTTAGAAAATATAAATTGTTCACCATGGATGAAGGTGAATCTGTTGCTCAAATGATTGGTAGATTCCAAACTATTACTAATGGTTTGAAATCTCTTGGTAAAACATATACAAATGCTGAGAAAGTTGCTAAGATTCTCAGAAGTCTTCCAAGGCAGTGGAGACCTCTTGTCACTGCTATTTCTCAAGCTAAGGATCTCACCTCCTTTACTATGGATGAACTTCTTGGCACACTCACTGTTCATGAGCAAGAGCTCAATGAAGATGTGTCAATCAAAAAGAGCAAAGCCATTGCTCTAAAAGTTGATCTAAAGGCAGCTAAAGCCTTAAAAGCTTCAAAGGCAGACGAGTCTGACTGTGACATAGACGAGTCTGAGGATGAGGATTCTGATGATGATGAAGAGACTTCTCTCATGACCAGAAAGATGAAAAAGCTCTGGAGAAAGAAGAAGTTCAGAAAGGAGAAGCCTTTCAGAAAATCTCACAAAGAATCCGCATCAACAGACAAGAGTCCAGTTGTCTGCTATGAGTGCAAGAAGCCTGGTCACATCAAACCTGAATGCCCTCTTTTGAAGAAAGCTTCCAAAAAGAAGTTTTTCAGAAAGAAGACGAAAGGAATGATGGCTACATGGGAAGATCTTGAATGCTCATCTTCTGAAGAAGAAGAGACAGAAGAGGAAGCCAATCTCTGTCTGATGGCCAATACAGATTCAGAACCTGAAACTGAGGTACATTCTGAACTTGAGGAATTGCATGATGCTTATGATGAGCTGGTAGAGGAATCCAAAGGCTTGTCTAACGCCTTCAAATCCCTCAAGAGAGATTATGTTAAACTCCTCAGTGAGCATAAACAAAAATCTCAAGAGTGTGAGATGCTGGCCAAAGAGAATAGCCAGCTGAGGACTGAAAAGTCTGATGAAGCTTCGATCTCAAGTGAAACATCACATTCTGAAGAAGTGTTCACACTTCAACAGAAAGTGAAGAAGCTCACTTCTGATCTTGCTAGATTTGTTAATGGCAGAGATAATCTGACAAAACTGCTAGGATGTCAGAGACACTCTCTTAACAAAGAAGGCATTGGATATGATCATCAAGCTGATCATAAAGTATCAACAAAATCTTCAACTGTCTATGATAAACCCATTCCAGTTAGACTTAGACCCGTCTGTAACTTCTGTGGAAAAGCTGGACATGTTATGTTTAAGTGTTTTCACAAGAAAAAGAGGAAGTCTTCACAGACTCCTAGAACTAACAGAAAAGGACCCAGAAAAATATGGGTACCTAAAGATAAAATAATTTCTGTTGCAGACATCCTTAATAGGACAAAGCAGACGCCTCTGCTGGTACCTGGACAGTGGCTACTCGCGACATATGACAGGAGAAAGGTCTATGTTCCAAGACCTCCAGTCTAAGAATGGTGGATTTGTTGCCTTTGGAGGCAATCAAAAAGGAAGAGTAATTGGTGTTGGTACAATTGGTGGTAAACCCCCTCTTCCCTCTATCTCAAATGTGCTTATGGTTGAGGACTGAGACACAATTTACTTAGCATAAGTCAATTATGTGATAGTGGATTTGATGTCTCCTTCACTAAGAATGAATGCATAGTCAAAGACAAGAGTGGCAAGGCCCTCTTCTCAGCTAATAGGCAGCAAAATCTTTATAAGATTGAGCTAACTGAACTCTCAAATCAAAGTGTAACCTGTCTGATGTCTAAAGAGGATGAAAGATGGTTATGGCATAAGAAACTAGGACATGTTAGTATGAAACTTATTTCGAAATTGAAAAAGGATAACCTTGTGAGAGGATTGCCTGATATTAGTTTCAAGAAAGATGTTTTATGTGATGCATGTCAGAGAGGTAAACAAGTAAAATCAAGTTTCAAATCAAAAAACATTGTATCAACCTCTAGACCTCTTCAGTTGTGACACATGGATCTGTTTGGACCAGTTAGTGTTGCCAGTTTAGCTGGAAGGAAATATGGATTTGTCATTGTTGATGACTGTTCTAGATTTACTTGGGTACTTTTCTTAACCCACAAGGATGAGTCTTTTAAGGCATTCTCCGTATTCTGTAAGAAAGTACAAAATGAGCAAGGTTTCTGTATCTCTACCCTTAGAAGTGATCATGGGGGAGAATTTGAAAATGAGCAATTCAAACTGTTCTGTGAAGAGAATGGAATCTCTCACAACTTCTCTGCACCAAGAACTCCACAGCAAAATGGAGTGGTTGAGAGAAAGAATAGATCTCTGCAAGAGATGGCTAGATCAATGCTCAATGAAAATAATCTCCCTAAGTACTTCTGGGCTGAAGCAGTAAACACTGCATGTTATGTGCAAAATAGAATACTTATAAGGTCTATCCTAAAGAAGACTCCTTATGAATTGTGGAAAGGTAGAAAACCCAACATATCTTATTTCCATGCATTTGGATGTGAATGCTTCATCTTAAATACCAAGGATCAACTTGGAAAGTTTGATTCCAAGGTAGACAAAGGCATCTTCATTGGATATTCTGAAGTGTCTAAAGCATATAGAGTTTTTAACTCCAGGACCTCTGTTGTTGAGGAATCTATTCATGTAAAATTCAATGATAATCTAAAGACTGATAGGGAACTATCAGATCTAGGAGATGATCTTGCAGGACTTGATCTTACCCAGCAGACGAGTCAACAGCCAGACGTATCAAAAATTGAGTCTGCTGAGGAATCTCTCAGACAAGTGGAGCAGACGAGTCATCAGTCAGCTCAACATCAAAATGATGATCTCAGAAGAGACTGGAAGTTCAAAGCTCATCATCCTGAAGATCTTATCATTGGAAGTCCCTCTGAAGGTGTTAGAACCGGATCTGTCTTAAGAGAGTCAAGCAATATGGCCTTTTTATCTGAAATTGAACCAAGGCATATTGAGGAAGCTCTCGAAGATGAAAGCTGGATTCTTGCCATGCAAGAAGAACTTAATCAGTTCAAAAGGAATGATGTCTGGAAACTTGTCTCCAAACCAACAGACAAGTCTGTTATTGGAACAAGATGGGTTTTCAGAAACAAGCTAGATGAAGATGGCAAAGTTGTCAGAAACAAAGCAAGGTTAGTAGCTCAAGGCTACAACCAACAAGAAGGTATTGACTATACTGAGACTTTTACACCTGTAGCTAGAATAGAAGCTATTCGCATACTCATGTCATATGCTGCACAACATCAAATTACTTTATTTCAAATGGATGTAAAAAGTGCTTTTTTAAATGGAATAATTGAAGAAGAAGTTTATGTTAAACAACCTCCTGGTTTTGAAGATAATGAAAAACCAGATTATGTTTTCAAACTTAAAAAGGCTTTATATGGATTAAAACAAGCGCCTAGAGCATGGTATGATAGACTTAGTACTTTTCTTATGAATAATGGCTTTATAAGAGGAAAAGTTGATACAACTTTGTTTAAGAAATGCTCAAAAGATAACTTCATAGTAGTTCAAATATATGTTGATGATATTATTTTTGGAGCTACTAATGAAAAATTGTGCAAAGAATTCTCTGAGTTGATGCAAGCAGAATTTGAAATGAGCATGATGGGAGAATTGAAGTTCTTCCTTGGACTGCAAATCAAGCAGACGTGTGATGGAATCTACATCCATCAACAAAAGTACATCAAGGAGATTCTAAAGAAGTATAAAATGGATAGCTCAAAGATCATGAAAACTCCAATGCAAACTAATGCTAATCTAAGCAAAGATGATGAAGGTAAAAAGGTAGACCAAACTGTCTACAGAGGTATGATTGGATCTCTTCTTTACTTAACATCTAGCAGACCTGATATTCAATTCAGTGTATGTATGTGTGCTAGATTCCAATCTGATCCCAAAGAATCTCATCTTAAGGCTGTTAAAAGAATATTTAGATATTTGCTTGGAACCACTAATCTTGGTTTAATGTATTTGAGAACACAAGATTACAGATTAGTTGGTTTTTGTGATGCTGACTTTGCTGGAGATAGACTTGAAAGGAAAAGCACCAGTGGAGGATGTCACTTCATTGGAGCAAACTTAGTCTCCTGGTCAAGCAAAAGACAGACGACTATCGCCCTCTCAACTGCAGAAGCAGAATATGTCTCTGTTGCAAGTTGCTGCTCACAGCTATTATGGGTAAAACATCAACTAGAAGATTACTCTATATTTGAGCATAATATACCTGTCTGGTGTGATAATTCTAGTGTTATTTGCTTAACCAAGAATCCCATACAACACTCTAAGGCTAAGCACATAGAAATCAAACATCACTTCATAAGAGATTATGTTCAAAAAGGTGTATTTGATGTTAAGTTTGTTAAAACTGAAAATCAATGGGCTGATATCTTTACAAAACCTTTAGCTGAGGATAGGTTTAAGTTTATATGAGTCAACTTGAATATACATTGCTTTGCTGAATAACCTGTCTGATGAGTTTTTATGATACCCGTCTATGTTTAATCGTCTGACCTTATGAGTCATTCGCTCTTCTTTTAAAAAATTCCTTTTTAAATGGGTATTTCATTTTCTTCTAAGTGTCGTTTCATTATCTGAGGCAAAATGTGTACGTAGATGTTTTTGTCTTACTTTAAATCTGAACCGTTCTTTTTTTCTTTTTAAAATCTCCATCCGTACGTTTTTCTTTAAAATAACTCTCTTTATTTCACTCTCGTTTCGTCTTCTTCCCTCTTCACTCACTCTCTGACTCTCAAACTTCTCTAACCCTAACTTCTCTGAAATGGCACCTCTAAAACAACTCTCTGCTGATGTCATTGCTAAGCGTTACGACCTTGATGTTGAAGCTGTTCACAAAATCATCCCAGGGAAGCTTATTGACCTTTCGGCTCTAAGTCGGTCGGGTTTAGATGTGCTTGAAGAGCTCAACTACTCCAGCTGGACTCCTTTCTTCGACTTGAAGGAGCCTGTGCACCCTAAGTTGGTCACTGACTTTTGGACCAACGCCGTCGTTCTTCACTCTCCAAGTGGCTTTCCCATGGAGATTCAAGCTCGCATTTCCAACCAACGCTTCTCCTTCTCCCTCAACACTCTGGAACTGGTAACTGGATGCCCTAGACATGGTGCTTGTTATACAGACAACTGGGTAGATTCAGTAAGCCAGAGCGACATCAACATCGCCCTTTTTGGTAACCCTAACCCTACAAATCTCAAATCGAGTTACCTTGTTCCCAAATGCCGCTTCTTGCTCAAGCTTTTGCAAGAATGTGTGCTACCTAGGAAGGGCTCAAGAGACTACATCTCTAAGATGGATTCGTTTGCCCTCTTTCATCTCATTCACAAAATCAAGGTAGACATCAATGACCTCATTTTCAATCATTTCGTGTCATTGATTAAGAGACCTAGCTCTCCTACATATCCCTATGGCATGCTTCTGACCAAGCTCTTTAGAATCAAAATCTTTGTCCCTGAAGAAGTCACCTTTGTGGACATGGCTAGACCTTTAGCCAAACATACTGTCTCCTTGATGAGGTTCTCAACCCCTGTTCCATCCTCTTCAACTCAAGCATCTGAGGAGCAGAAGAGTAAAACTCATGCTGAATCAACCAATGAGTCTGAGGCCTCTGCATCTGAACATATTTGCAAACCCTCTGGAAAGATTGCAGGCCAAAGCCAGCCCCTTTCTTCAGAAGAAAGTGCTCCTATTCTCTCCTTGAAGAAGAGGAAGTTGACTCCCAAGAGACAAGTTCTTGTCGTGGTGGATTCTGATTCTGCCCCTTCTCAAGTTTTACTGAGTGAGACTGTCTCCAGTGAAGAGACTGCACCTGCTCAGGGGGAGCAACTGCCAAAGCCTTTAGGACACACCTTGGACCACCCAGTTTTTTGTCCTGGCACTATTCCTAAAAGGAAGAGGTCTGGTATTCCTGTTGTAGCTGCTGCCATAGAAGCCCCTCAAGTTAGCCAACCTGCTGTCTTTGTAGCTCCTAAACGCATTAAGCTCAGAATGTCAGAAAACTCTACCCTTGGCAAGTATTCACCCTCTTCCTCCTCATCTCATGATGAACCTCAGGCTTCACCCTTTCAGGAAAACTCCACTCTTTCCTCCTCTTTCATCATTGTGTCTGAATTGTGTCATATTTCAAGGGATTCAACTCCTGACAAACCTGTTGGAAATTCCTTTTTGTTCAAGACTGATTTGCAACTTTTAATGTCTACCAGTGTCTCTAACCTCTCTGTTGTACCTCCTCCTCCATCTCACTTTACCAATACTTGTAGAGATATATGTGTTTTTGAACCTATTGTTATCATGTTTCATCACCCTAATCCTTCCATCACCCATCCAAACTCTGTTGTTATTCTTCCTAACTATTCAACACCTTGTTTCATTCTCATTACTGGATCAAATTTCTTCATGGAATATCTTGATCTATTAATCCCTGATTATCCCTCACTTCCTGTTGCACCTTTACCCGCATCTTTTCATCCATCTCTCTCCATTCTGTCCTCTGTTTTTCCCTCACCTCCAGCAGATAACTCCTCTGATGATTCTTTCCATAAGATCACCTTTCTACCTTTTATCTTCTATCGCAATCTTCATTTACGTTTCTTTCCCCGGATTTCGGAAGCCTTCTCTATCCCTTCTGCACCACCTGTCTATGCTCTTCCCTGGCCTTCTACTGACTCTGCTGATCACATTCCTGTGCCCAGACGAGATCTTCAAGCTTTGCTCTTTGAAGTAGCATCTCTCAGGACCTTGGTAGAAGCTGCTCACCAAGATCTTGCTGCAGAAAGAAGAGCTAGAACTGTTTTAGAAGCTAGAGTAGAAGCTCTTTTTGATCTTTTTAACACTTATTTGTAATTTTCTTTTTAAAGAACCTTGTACATAGCCAATGATGGTCATATATCTCCTTTTCTCTTTTTTGATTATGACAAAAGGGGGAGAAAGTTAAATGAAACATGTCTTTATATTACAACTGTCTGATATGAACAAATGTTTACTTTTAATATGATGTATTTTTTCTTTTCTCTCTATATTATACTGCTTTTGATAATGTCAAAAGGGGGAGAAAATACTAAGATAAGGCTAAGATAAAAAGTTAAATGCTTCTGAGTATATTATAATCATGGAACAATGTTTTTAATCTGACTAATCATATACATGACTGATTTATGTGAATTTTCTTAAGTTCATTAAATCATTTAACATGTTTTGTCATCATCAAAAAGGGGGAGATTGTTGAGTCTCCAAATGTCTGATGTGCATTTACCTTAGTTTTGATGAGATTAAAACAGTTAGTCAATGATTTAATTGAATCCGTCTGTGGTATTTAACTCGTCTACTTAGTGTGCAGATTAAAACATTAAGCGTCTATATGAACTGTTCACTCGTCTGAACTTAGATAAGTTCACCCGTCTGAACTAACTTAAGTTCACACGTCTGAACTGACTAAAGTTCACTCGTCTGAACTAAGATAAGTTCACTCGTCTGAGCTAGCTAAGTTCACTCGTCTGAACCAAGATAAGGTTCACTCATCTGAACCAAGAGAAGTTCACTCGTCTAATGAAGTCTTCAACCAAAGGAAGACTCACCCGTCTAAAAGATTTTGCAAATGACATCATCTCTTTGTTAAAGAGTCAACCCGTCTAATGAAGCCACTCATCCGTCTAAAGACTAACGTTAAAAATACATTGGATGAAAGCTGTCTCGACCCTGATAAAGAACTTCAACAAAGTGCTTTGCCTGAACACAACTGCATCTTACACCAAAAGGGAAAGTCTTCCCTCTGCAAACAAAAAGCACGTATACAGACCTGCTGAGACCAAAGGTATATCAGAAGTCTGCATCACTCTGATGAAAGAGAACAAGCGAAGTTCCCTATGCTTTAATGGCTGATCAGAACGACTCTATTGCATTTATTGAAGATCTGCAAGAAGCCAAAGACTTCAGACTTTGTGTCCAACGGCTTTAAATTTTTGAAGCCTATTTAATGAAGAAGACTTCGAAGATTCAAGCATATAGACAAGAGAACAATAAAAGCAATCAAGAGCAATTACTCTGTGCATTTATATCTTCATTCTTTCATTATTTATTCTTCAATCATTTTGAAGTTATTACGCAGTCTTTTAGAACTTCACATTTAATACACTCGTCTGAGTGCTTGTGAAAGACTTACAAAGTGTAATCTTTTTACAACTTCTCTCAAACAAACCCGTCTAAGCCTGAAGAGGCTAAGTGTGAAAATAATACTTGTCTGGAGCCTGGAGAGGCTAGGTGTGAAAACAATACTCGTCTGGAGCCTGAAAATAATACTTGTCTGTCCTGTAACCTAAATCAGTTATAGTGAGAACTTGGTGCTGCCAAGGACTGGACGTAGCCTCATTGTTAAGGGGGTGAACCAGGATAAAACCTGCTGAGTGATCTCTCTTTCCCTTAACTCTTTAATTTGACTTTGTGTCTTAACTATCATCTAACTAAAGGGGTTTATAATTGTGTTTATCAAAACTTTTCTTATCTTGCATGATTGTGTGTTTTCTGTGAAAACCTTCAGACGAGTTATCAGTCTGATTGACCTGTCTGTGTTTACTCGTCTATTACAACTCGCCTGTGCTTGCGAAAAAGTTTCTATATTCCGCATAAATTTGCAAACACCATTCAACCCCCTTCTAGTGTTTGCATCTGTCTATTTCAAGGATCAGACGGTGTTTGACTATTCTAAAGCGTGTACGGCTCCTAGTTACGGAGCCGCAGTCAGAGTTGCACGGGAAGCACGCGGGAAAACTGTTCAGGTGGGGGAAAGAACCACAATATTGTCGGGGAGGCAAGAATAAAATAATTTACATTGATATTCGTAGGGCGACCTAAACCCTACTAGCGGTCGAGTGACCAATAGGTTGATTTTATGATATATCGAGGTTGTGTGCTGTGTGTGTTTTAGTATGCTTAATATGGTATGTGTGATATGTATGCTGTACCTAGTAACATGCTTAAGATTACTTGAATTTATCTATGAGTTGATGAGTTGATATGCTTACATGAGTATTTAGTATGATGAATATGTTTATTGAACCTGATTATGGTTGCTTATGATATGATGTTGTGATTACTGTTGTATGAGTAGAGATAGTCGATAATTTCTGATAAGTTGGGAGATGAACATGTGGTGAGGAATTTGATGACATATATGTTGTAGTGCTCAACCTAGAGATTCTGTTGATATAATTATGTCGAGGCATAAAGTTTATACTCGGTTAAGCCGGAGAAAGTTGGTCGTAGTTGTGTACGAGTTGTGGTTGAGACCCTAAGTTGTTGATCCCGAGATGAGTCGGTGAGGTTCATGTTGCATCGTTACTGTTCATCAATGTGTTGGCGTATGGTCGATCGATCTTGCCTGCGGGGAGATGATTGTACCCATTAGTTCTGATCGGGCGAATGTCCCGACCTGGCCTGCGGGCAGGGGGATATGTTGTTATCGTAAGTTGCGTTGTTGACGGGCGAATATTTCGACCTGGCCTGCGAGCGGGGCAATATGTCGTACCCATGAGACGAGTTGAGCCTGCAGGCTGTTGGCCGAACCCTACATTACGGGGGGTGGCACAGAGATGAACGAGACATCTTGATCTGTTGGGGATGTCGCGTCGTGATCGCGTCCATATAGTTGTTCGTTGCATGAGTGTGAGAGACAGTAGCTAAAAGAGAAGAATTTGGGAGATGACTGCTTGATATTGCTGTGCTGTTGTATGTTGCTATCTATATAGCTTATTTTATAGTTGTTTCCCTATTTATGATATATTGTTGTTTCTTATCCTGTATTTCTCTATGTCGCATTTTGTTTATTCTCGATCGCACGATAAGATCCTGTTGAGGAGTTGGAAGAGGAGATTGATGGCACACCTGTTGAACCTGATGCTGGCGGGAGAGCCTCGGATCCCAGTGCTGTGAGACTTTGAGCTGCTCTATGCAGAGGACGATCGTCTCTGGGAGATTGACTACTCTCAGCGAAGAGTAGTATATACGGGCCCGACTACCGTATACGTTAGAGCTTCGGCTAGGAGCTCTCGTTACCCTCGTTAGAGTCATGGTTGGGTAGACAGTCTTAGTTTTGTTATGGCCAGTACATGGGTTTGAGCGAAATGTATTTTTGGGGCCAGGAGAGGAAGTCTTATGTACTTTATTTTGTTGCCATGCTTTCAGTTTGTATGTGTTGCGTACTCTGAGATAGTTGATGTTGTTGTAGGCTCTACTGATGGAGCTAGTATATTTATATGTATGTGATGTATAATCGTGGTATCAGTGTTGGTTGTTTTAAATAATTCCGCATTTTTATTAATCACGCTACGCTGTAACGTTAAGAAGTTGAGTTCGGGTTACTAATGGGACCTCCGAGGAGGGGCTGTCTCAGAAGGCCCAAAAGAAATGGAATGCCGGGATAACTAAGTCTAAGGCTCTAGGGAAAAGACTGTTGCAAACGACATGGTGGATGGTTTCTTCAGGGAGCAGTACACTAGGACATATGATTTTTGTCATGAATTATTGAGATCAAATCCTGGATCCACGATCAAGATAACAGTTGAGGCATTCCAAGGTGATGAAGATGATTTGGAACAATCAGGAAGGTGTCTTAGCCCAACATTCTAGAGGCTGTATGCTTGCTTTAGAGGATGAAAAGAAAGATTTTTGAAGTGCTCACCCATCATTGGGTTAGACGGTTGCTTTCTAAAGGGTTATTTTGGATTCGGACACTTGCTGCCATTAGAAGAGACCCCAATGATCAGATTCTGCCAAGTACCATGCTGTGGTGGAGGGGGGAGACAAAGGATTCGTGGACATGGTTTCTGGAGCTGCTCATTAATGACCTTGGTGGCCAGAGATTGTGTCTGAATTACACGTTCATACCTGATCAACAAAAGGTAAAATTTTTATGTTGGTCCTCTAATTTTTTAGAAACATTCAATTTGGTCCTTTAATTTAATTATATTGTTTAATATGGTCATTTATATGCCCTTACTCATCTTGCTTGGTCAGGATTAGTTGTTAATTTGTAACTCACATAAATTTAAGGGTTTGCTTCCAGCAATATAGTGAAGGTACCATAGGTAAACACTAAGAAGGGGGGTTGAATTGTGTTTACTCAAACTATTTCAAAAAAGCAAGTTTTAAAACAAAAGTTTATATAAGCAGATGCTTAACAAAAGACTAAAGCAAAACAAATGGCACAGACGCTTTCAGGCATCTGGTTTATCAAAGCTAAAACAGTTTTTGAACAAAACCTTTTCACAAAGAGGTATTTGAATATTCACACTTTAAACTCAAGGTTAAACACATATAAATAAAGAGATAATGATAAAGCAATGTTAAAGCTAAAGCTATAGAGAGAAGAACACATAAGATTTATCCTGGTTCACCCTAACCTTTGGGCTATGTCTAGTTCTTGGCTTAACCAAAATTTTCAATATAACTGATTATATTACGGACGAGTATTGTTTGCACACCTAGCCTCTCCAGGCTCAACAAGTATTCTTCAGTTATCCTCTTCAGGATTCTCAAGTAAAAAGATTTGTTTTGAAGCAGCAACTTCAAATTATAATAGGCTAGTCAACCAGATTACACTCAATGAGTGAATATAATATGCAAGGGTAATGACTTCTATAAAGAATGAACTTCTCTAAAGGATTTAGAAATGAATAACGAAGAGAAGAGAGTTTGCAATGAATAACTCCGATAGCTTTTCAATACGATCTTTTGAAAGTATTCTTGATTTGTTGCGTGTGTTCTCTTGTGTGTATCTTTTCTGACTTGCAAACTGCATCAAAGTGTTCTTAAATAGTCTTCACATAGCAAAGATCCGTTGTGAGACATTTCCTTGACTTTGTCTTCTTTTGAGGTTGATTTACTTTAAACATTTTAAGCGACCATTAATGCAAAAGAGTCGTTCTGACAAAAGCATTGAATGGTTGAGAACGTTCAAGGTGCTTTTGTACTATCGTACATATCAAATCAGAGCAGCAACTTGTTCAGAGTAGCTTTAGAGTCTTTGTAGCCCAGATTTTCTCTTTAGTGCAATCGATCAAAACAGCAGTTCTAAAATACTATTATTGCATACTAAAGATGTTGTAGACAGTACTATTCTTCAGAGATGCTTGGTTGCTCCTTTGACTTTAGGAATAGATCCTAGTATGTTTCGAATTCATAAGTAGTTTTATTAAATATGTCTCCTACAAATTTAATAATCTTTCTAATCAGTTCTAATAAGAGATAAGTCAAGACATATAGTAGACGCTCGGCAGATATATGACTTGAAATCTTTTCCTTAAAGATAACTTGGATGCTATCTTTCCCTGAACAGATAATCTTCTTCAAGGAGGTCCATCAAACGCTTCAAAAGAGTTTAAAGAGATATGATGCAACATACTTCACAATTCCGAGTTTAGCCTTTAGCCACGTCATTCAAACGCTTAGCTATTAGATGAGTAGTATTTAAACGAATATATTAAGGCAGTACTGGCTTGTTGAGTCTCTTTTGATGATCCTCCTTGTGTGTCCTTCCAGACGCTTCTTCAGACAGGTGGTCTGGGTATGTACACCTTTTTGTTATTGTATGTTGTAAGAATCCATTTTCCAGTCATCATTACTGTCATCTTCTTGGTTTTGTTGAGAATGTCTGCAACATGAATGATTAAATGTTTGGTACCCATATCTTCTTGGGTCCTTGAGGGTTATATTTATGAGTCTGTGAAGACTTTGCTTTCCTTTTATGAAAGCATTTGGACGTGATATGTGCAACACCCTTTCCCGAGTGTCATATTCCCGAACGTTTATAAGGCCGAAAATATTTATTAATGCGGAAAATACGATTTTTCTTTTTCTTTTCTTTTCATAAAGATGTAATGGGATTAGTAAAGATAATAAATAATACTAATAAGTGAACTTAGGTTCACCATGCATTACTAGGACATACTGTATTATAAATACAGGAGCAGAAAACAGAAACAGAAACAATATTGTATACAGACAAAAGTCTAATGCATAACTGACATAAGAAATACAATAAGTACTAGGAGTCATAGCTCCCAAAAGGTACTACAAAAACTGACATAGTCTGGCCGACAACAAAACTAAAACAGCAAAAGAGTCCACCTCCGAACTCAAAGGGACTGCTGAACCGAACCATCGTCACGCCCATCTGTTCAAACAGCAACAGCAAGTACCAGCAGAAAACATATAGATATGGGTGAGATTCCCGTTCATCAACACAACAAAACAACAGTAGTAAAAACGGGACGACTCACCGGGTAACAACATACCCAACATGCTTACAAAGGTTCTCAATATAAATCATGTTAACAGTGTAATATAATGCATTCTTAAACAAAACAGTGATGTATAATAGTAAATGTAAACATCAACAAGCATGCAATGCAGTGCAATGTACATGACTCAATGCCAATGTCACTGGGTATTACTCTGACCCCTACTCCATGGAGCTAACAAAACATTCGGAGAGAGTGAATGGAAGGACATGTTCCAGTTTCTGCCAGCCATGAGCAAGATGCTACAACATTCGTAACATGCACGTATCTGGCTTTACAGTAACACTCTCGACCAAACATGAAAAGTATGGCATCTAGTAGAGGATATCAGTGTATTGCACGGATTCGCCACGACACAGAAGAATCACCAACTGGTCACATGTCAGCCCTTCCAACCCTGATACCTCCAAAAAGACCATTGAAGATCGTCACCGTAAGATTCGCACCCACATCAAGGTGTAAGCTCAACTCTAGGCTAAAGGCCTTACAACTATGCCCATGAAATGCCAATGCTTACACAAAGCAGATGCGACAAAGCAATGTCTACCCATTGGATAGACCTCAAGGTTCACTAAGGTTCTCTTCCTTAGAAACTACACACATCTTTGTTTTATAAAACAGTTATCCATCGGATAATTATCTCGTGATTCCTTTGGAATGATCCAGACTGCTTTCAGAATCGCCGACTATCCCCACAAACCAACACAAGTCTTTTCAGCGTGTTTTGTCCTCACTCACATGCTTTCTAGTAAACTTCCCAGAAGGTCACCCATCCCATAATTACTCTAAGTCAAGCACGCTCAACTATAAAGTTCTTATGTTCTAAGCTCCCGAAAAGAAGATAAATCTTGTTGATATGGATAGTACCAATCAATTCTTATATGCCTTCCCTTAACTATACAGTCCCATACCTGCATAGTCTCAGGATTCCTTCCACTGTACAGTCCCATACCTGCACAGTCTCAGGATCTCTCTCATTCCAGTTATCACAAGTCGGAAACAGTTGAACGATTAACCTAGATCCGAATCATCGGTCCGTCATCGAACTACTATTTCGAAAACCAAAACGTTTCGTGTTTGTGTTTACGTCTTATGAATTATGTCTCAAGTCCTAAGCATTATGAATAAGGATTGAGAATCCTCTTAGATGAGTCTTTAAGCCTTTCTAAGATATTAATCCCTTGTCTTTCAATTAAGGAAACATGTGTTGATTTCACTTAAGTCTTATGAACTCATTGATGTACTAAGTCATCAATGGTATAGTACATGGTCTTGTTCCACCACATACCATACTTAATTAACCCATGCCTTCAACTCTAAGTTAATTACTTAAATTAGGTTTTTCACGCGTAAAACTTTACGATTGAGTTAGAAAACTCCTTTTGTAAACCCAACAACTTTTACAGTTGAAAACTCATTTGATTTGAAACAACATATGAACTACTTACTTCATTTCTAGCATTTTCTGAAACATGAAATTCGCTTAGCGGAATTCCATTCGCTTAGCGAAAATGAGGCAGTAATGCCTCCTTTGGAAATCCTCTGCATCGCTTGGCGAAACATAATTCGCGTAGCGAAGTTTGTTATATTCGCTTAGCGAATATGGATTTGCTTAGCGAAATTGGAGGCAGTTACACCTCTTTTGAAGCTCCTCTGGATCGCTCGGCAAAACAGAATGCGCGTAGCGAAATTCTCTGGAATCGCTTAGCGAATATTAATTCGCTTAGAGAAAGTGAGGCAGTGATGCCTAACTTAGAATTCCTCTGTTTTCGCTTAGCGATGGTAAATTCGCTTAGCGAAAAGTTGCCTTAAAACAAGACATTAACCTTATGGAACCATTTTGATTCTCTTCATGAAAACACCTGTTGTCTCATTTTGAGTCACTTGATTAACTAAATGGACTAAGGATAAGGTATAAAACATGTTTCACTTTGGTGAAAACACTTTGAGATTTAATTCCATTTGATCTTTGGATCAACGTCACTTAGGGTTTTTCTTTGAAAAACATAAGTTATTAAAACACTTTCCTTACTTGAAAACTTAATTGTTCAAGAACTACTCAAACTCTTCCTTTTCTCAAGGTTATGGCTAAAAGTCCTACTAGGAACAAATGTGAAGATTGCTTCACCCTCAAGGCAAATTACAACTCACAATGTTCATCTAAATGATGACAAACAACAATAACATATTATTGCATCATAATCAAGCATGAAGTCCATCACACATCATTTGCATCATAATCAAGCATAAAAGTCCATACTTGATCTAGTGATCAAAGTACGTTTTTCAACATATATGGAAATGATTTTCATCCAATCACATCATCATAGACATATGCTAGAGCACACTAAAGCATAAACTACACTTATTACACATTGTTCTCCAAGAGAACCAAATTGAATGGTGAACCCAAACCAAAGGGTTTCACCCACACATAAACTAAACAACCATCTTCACCACCACCATCTTGGTGTGATGAGGTTCACCCCCCATACCTGTTGAAGAGCAGATTCCCAGATCAAAGTCGGTTGATCGGTTTGTGAACCTCCTGATAGTTGTCACCAACTACAAACAACCAAACAATCAAACATTAAACAACAATCAAACCAAATTCAACAATTCTACCTAAGGGCTTCGGCCACCCTAAAGAGAATAAAGCTAGGAATTGATTTTGGTTTTCCATTTCATGGATTCAAAGGCATAGGAAAGCTAAGGATGAAATCAAGTGTTAAAAATCAAAATTTGATGAAAAACACTATTCATCATCTTCATATAGGGTTCAGCCATTTTGTGCTTTTTGAGCTATGATGAGAGTTGAATCATAAGCTCTTGGGTTTAGGTAGAAAATGATGAGGTGAGTTCAAAGAAATTGGTCTCCCATCAAAATGATTTTTCTACAATTTCCTATGGATTTTCAAAGTTTTGGATCTAAGAAATGATTTTCATGAAAATGGATTTTGATCTTGAAATAGAAAGAGATTCAAGAAGCTAAGAGATCATAGAAGTGATCTTACCTTAAAATGAAGGAAGATTGCTCAAGGAATCAAGTGATTCCAACAAGAAACCAAGCTTTTCTCAAGAACAACAATGGAGCTTCTCAAGGTTGAAGGTGGAGTGTGAAAGGAGGGCTGTTTGTGCGTGAATGAGGGGCTGGATGGGGCTGAGTTCAGCCTTAAAACAAGTCACTTAAGGGCAAAATGGTCATTTGCCAAAAGGATAAAATGGTAAAAGTGCAAAAGACTAAGGTTAGGGGCATTTTGGTCATTTTGCGTCTAGATTTTCCCGATCGTCATGACGACTCTGGCATACTCTCCCAAGTGTCCTGGGATGATGTGATATCAAGATTATCTGTTGGCGAGTCCCGGTAACTCCATATGTGGCTCCGTTCGTCACCCGATTGAGGATTTCGCTCGAACGAAGGTCAGAAATTTATTTTTCTGAAATTTTTACGAAATTTAACCAAAACGTAGAGAATCGAATTCTAAGACTTACCGTCTCGTTCACGGGTCCATCTGAGGTCTTCTGAGCAGTAAAATCATACTGTCAGTGTAAAAACGCAGACCGGACTCCGTTTGAGTTTTTGACTCAAAACTTAATCGTAGCTTCCTATGGTTGTGTAGAACATTCCAATCTTCTCGAAATATTTTATTTCACTCTCTAAACCCTCCAATAAAATACAAATGTTAAAATACTGGAGAATTGGAAAATATGAAAATCGAGACGTTACAATATGTACATCCTTGCCACAATAAAAACATGTAGGCTTGAAAGTCTCTTGATTAGAGTTATTTCCTTTACCTGAGAACTTATGAGATACATCATGGTGTATTCCTCAGAGAATCCTATACCAATTTTGTCAAGACTGATTTTCTGAATTCCCAAGAGTTTAGTCAGGTTATCTTTCCCATTGACGAATCTAGCAAGATCATTAGTGAGCTCTTCTACTTTCTGGTGAAGTTTTAAAACTTCTTCATACGTTAGAGTTTCATTAGTGATCTCTATAACGTCCTAAGTTTTGATGTCTTAGGATTAGTATTAAGGTGAGATCAAATCCTGAGAGAGTTAGAGTCAGACGAGGGAATAGTTAAGGTTAGCATCGCAGTGTGGACGCATTCGAGCGTGTGATAGCCAGTGGTGAGTGTCTATTAGCTCTAAGCATCCAACGCCCCTTGAAGTATATTGTTTCAAAACGTTGGGAGTTGCATCGAGAAGATACCTTAATCGTATCAGTGCGATCCCCTAGGAAGATAGTTTGACTTATCTCTTAGTACGTTGTTTTTGCACCATATCTCTGAAAAGGGAGAAGTGTCAACAACTTTTGTTCCTTTTACTTACCAAGTCAAAAAAAGGCGATAGTACAAGGTTTAGGATAGGGGGAAGCACACTACCTCTGTTGAACACACAAGCTAACTTTCTCCAGAGAGAGAGTGAGTGTGGGGAGAGTGAATTGTTTCTTGTTCTATAAATAGTTCTCACCACGATTGAAAGAAAGATTTAGAAAAGCTGAAGTTGTGGAATAGAGGAAAGGAGTCTTCAACCATCGTGTAAGAGCAAGAGAGAAAGTTGTAAACCTAGGTAGGGGAGGTATTTCTAATGTTTCTAGAGGGAATGGAGTAAGGATAATCCCTTGAGACTCTTAACCATCTTGGGAGTTTCTTTCTGGGTTCCCTTCCCAGATATCTTGGTTACACGTTTGTTGTCTTATTTGTCGAGTAGATACTGTCTATATTTTTCTTTTCATGCGTATGATAACATCAATGTTCTAAAATGCGGTCCGCAATACATATTGCGGCCGCAATATTGTGGATGCGGCGGTGGCCGCAACGGCATCGGGCCGCAATTGCGGTGAGATTCGAAATCTCCCATAACGGCCGCAACATAACGGCATTTTGCCCGCAACGGGGCCACCGCGGATCCGTAACGGACCGCATCACCGCATCACCCCCGCATCACCCCGTTCCCCGTTCCCCGTTCCATGTTATTTTCAAAATCAAAAATTTCAGACCTCATACATTTATGATAAGATTGTAGACTTGTAGTTGTACCTTTATGCTTTATTGCTTCATCTCTTTTCTCCCTGCGCCTCTGCCTCAAGCTCAAGCCCTCAACACTTTGCGTCTCTGCCTCGCCCCCGATGACCCGATCTATCTGAAGAGTGAAGCAATCTTCCAACGGAGGTTGTCCTCTACTGCCTCACGGTCACGCCCTTCTCCTTTGCTGCCTCGATCTGCCATTTCTGGTTTCTGGTGAGTTGTCCTCTGCTTTCTCATCTCATGTTTGATCTTGGGACTTAGGGAATGGGTGACGGTGGTGGGAGGGTAAGTGGGTGACGGTGGTGGAAGGGAAAGTGGGTGACGGTGGTGGGTGACGCCGTGACGGTGGTGGGCGGCGTCGCGGCGATTTTGGCATGAGTTGAGACACAGAAACAGAGTTGAGAGCTTGTTGAGAGGCAGAGAAGAGGCATGCGGCGGCTTGAGGAAGGTGACTGGCTGAGGGGTGAGGGCTTCATCTTGAGAAGAGACATAGAAACAGAGTTGTGACTTGTGATTGTGAGGCTTGAGGGTGATGAAGGGGGTTGAAAGGGAGAGGGCGAGACGAGAGGACGAGAGGGAGAGATGAGAGAAATCAGAGAATGGAGATTGGAGAGAGTCAGAGACTTTAGACAATAGACACTGAAGATTAGGTTAGGTAATTAATAATAAGGTAGTGCCACTGCCGTGGAAGAACATTCGTGAAGGCTGTTGGGAGTGGGATTCAACTGGTAAAGGGATGCAATTTTTTTTATCACTAAATTTTTTTCGGTTAATTATTTTTATTCAGTGAATTTTTTTTGATGAATTTTTTGGTACCTCAAGTGTAAATTTATCTTATCTAGGTGGTTCAATCAAATGGTGAGAACCTCAGAACCATTTGACTTGATCATTAATATAACAAATTTAATTGAGGTAATACATTCTAGTTGGGTTAGGTCAGATAACTTTTATCCCAAAATTATTGGGGATACCGGAGAAGAGATCGTTTTTCCGATGTGCTTATTTGATGTCTATCAGTATTATACATTACATATTAACTTGATCTATTTTTTTTCCGCAATATTTTAACTTGATCTATTGTATTTAGTCAATTAGAACCTTATATTTTATGTTAAATTGTTATTTATTTACATTACAGGTAAGTAATTAGATTATTTGTATTTAACTAATTACTAGTTTATATTAAAGTTGTAAGCTTGATTCAATTATTGTCTGATATTTATTTTTTTCAAGCAATTTGATATTTATTTTATAAATATTGAATAGGTAATATAAAATATACACAATGCCACCAAGAGAAGAATTTCCCACTTCAAGATCAGAGGGTGCTCCAAGTGAAGATATTGGATGGCATTTTGGAAAACAAATAGCTGGAAGTCGGAACAACATCGAATGCAAACTTTGTCACAAAATAATAAAAGGTGGCATTACAAGATTGAAACAACATATAGCACATATGAAAGGACAAGTGGCTGGTTGTGCTAGAGTGAACACAATGGTTAGAGAAAATATGATGAAACTTCTCCTTGATGGAAAAGCAAAGAAAAATGACTCTAAGAAAAGAAAAGACGAATTTGAAGCACGTTTGAGAGGAGATGATGAAGAGGATGATGTGCATTACCTTAGTGATGAGCAAATGAGGTTTGTTACACAAGAAAGCCTTAGATCACAACAGGAATGGGAAGATAGGCAACGATTCAGGCAACAAATAGGAGGGCATGAAAATATATATGAACAAGGTGGAAGCTCTCATGCAAGTGTAGGTGGCTCTTCCCTTCCTCAAGATGTCTTTTTTGAGTTGAGATCTACAGATATTGACCTTGTTAGGAGCAAAAGCACGAAGCAGCCGAAAATCAGTAAGGGTTTCATGAAGACATTGAGGAAGAAGCTTGGAGAGGCTGTAAGCAAGTTCATAATTTATGAGCGTTTACCTATGAATTTATCTAACTCTCCTTGGTTGCATAATTTGATCGTAGCAGCTGCCGAGGTAGGTAAAGGGGTTAAATGTCCGACTCCTTATGAAATCTCAGATGTATATTTAGAGAATGAATATAAGAAAATGTGTGCGTGGTTGAATAAGTTGAAGAGTACATGGAAAGAAAAAGGAGTAACAATAATGTGTGATGGTTGGACAGACAGTATCAACCATACTCATATTATGAATTTTTTGGTATATTGTAGTAAGGGGACGATTTTCTTGAAATCTATTGATGCTTCTGGTGTTGATAGTAGAAATACCGAATACTACTTTCAGATATTAGATAAAGTTGTGGAAGAAGTGGGAGAAGAGTTTGTAGTTCAGGTGGTTACAGATAATGAAGCAGCATTAAAAGCAGCTGGTCAAGAATTAATGAAGAAAAGGCCACATTTGTATTGGTCTGCTTGTGCGGCTCATTGTTTAGATCTTTGCTTGGAGGATATAGGGAAAAAGAAAAATGTACAAAAGTCCTTAAGTGATGCAAAGATAGTGACAACTTTTATCTATAACCATATATGGACTGTAAATCTCATGAAAAAATATACTGGAGGTAGAGAAATTATTCGTCCTGGTGTTACCCGATTTGCAACACAATTTCTACAACTTCAAGCAATTGTGAAGCAAAAGCAAGGTCTAAGAAACATGTTCAGCTCTGAAGAGTTTAGAAGATCCAAATTTGGTAGGGAGAAAACTGGACCAGCATTTGAAGCAAGGAAAATTGTTCAAGATAGTGAATTCTGGAGTAAGGCCAATGACATATTGAAGGTGTTTGAGCCTATAGTGAAAGTTTTGAGACTTGTTGATGGTGACGAGAAACCAACAATGGGTTTTATATATGAAGCCATTGATCGAGCTAAACAAGCAATTCAACAAGCTTCTCGTTATCATTCCAGGTACAATGATATAATAGACAAGCGCTGGAGTTTCATGCATTCTGATCTTCATTCTGCTGGTATGTTAATAAAACTTATAAATTTAATTTTATCATGTAATTTTTATATTTACAATAATTTCATCCACAATAATTGATTATCCTTTTTTTAGGTTATTTTCTTAATCCGCAATTTCAATATGGAGTTGAACATGGAGATGATGTCTATAAAGAAACATTTGAAGGAACGAGTAGGGTCATCACCAAATTAGAAAGGGACATGGATGATCAAATTAAAGCTCTGAACCAGGTTAGTAGTGAATATTTATATTTTTAATCTTATAAATCATTGTTTATCAATATATGTTTACGTATTGACATATTATGTTATATTATATAGTTAATGCTTTTTAGAGAAATGAGTGAAACATTTGGTACGCCTCAAGCTCAAAAAGCTTGGTCTAAGATGAATCCAGGTAAAATATTAATTTTTATTTTATATAAATCAATCAACTTTACCTTTGTTTTTTATTATATAACTAATAATTTGTTTAATTTTTGGCGCTCCTTTATAAAGCTGAATGGTGGTTGATTTTTGGTCATGTGCTCCTGAACTTCAACGTGTGGCTATAAAAGTTCTCAGTCAAACAACTTCAGCCACAAATTGTGAGAGGAATTGGAGCACATTTAGTTATATCCACACGAAGACAAGGAATAGACTGAAGTATAAAAAGTTACAAAAGCTTGTCTTCACCCATTATAACATGAAGTTGAAAATGAGGCATCAAATGAGAAAAAGTCAAGATGAAATTGAAGCAAGTTTTAATCCTATTAATCTTGATTATATATTTCAAGAAGATGATGCATTATCTCCATGGATTGAAGAGAGAGAAAATCGACTATTAGATGGTGTACAAAATGCAGAATGGTTGCCCATAATGGATACAGATGATGAAGATGTGGAAGTTGTTGATGATAATGATGATTCTAATGGAAATAGTGGCGGTTTAAGTCCACCAAGTAATAATAGTGGTGATGGGGGTGGTGATGTAGAAGCTGAACAAGGTGGTGGTGATGGTGGTGATAATGATGATGATGATGAGCAATTTCAAAATGATCAATATCAGGATTCACCATATAATAGGCGTTAGAGGAGCTTGACTGATATGGCTCCTTCTGGTAGTTCATTACCTGATAGCAGAAGAGGTGGGTCACATTCTAAGAGAGGAAAAAGAAAACATAATGTTCCACTTGAAGATTCTTCCTCTTCTAGTATTGCACAAAGTTTTAGTGACTTTGGTATTAATGATTCTTCTCAGAGTAGTCAACAATCTTATCCACCTTCTTATCAATATCCTTATCTCAACACATATAATCCATATGCAAGTGATCAAGCTCCCTCATACCACCAACCATCAATGAATTATCAAGATCCTTATGATCAACAATCAAGTGGTGGATTTTTTTATTATGTCTTTGGGCAAGGAGTTACACAAGATGATAGCCAAAGTGAAAATAGAGGTTATGACCCTCCACGTCATTCCACCATGTGGTAGAAAGTGTCATGTAAGTTCTATCTATATTATCTTTGATTCATATATTTGTTATTTATTATTATTATTATTATTATTATTATTATTATTATTTTGAATTTATTAATTTGCTTGTATTTATCATTTTTTTTTTGTAGTGAAGACAGAAGACCTATTTCTAAATGGTGACAATGTGACGTTTTTCAGAATCAAAATTACAGCTGGGTGTATTATTTTATGTTAGACTAGTTTCTTTTTATTTGTGATTTGTATACATTTGTGCACTTTTAAGTTTGTCACTTTCTTACTTCTTTATTAATTCAGTACTTATATATGTGTTTAAAATGTTTATTCATGATAATATTAGTTTCACTATAATTAAATTTAAATTATTCACAAAGATAATGCAATGTCTTAAAAATGAATTGAAATTTATACAACACTATCAATAAAGTATATATAAAGAATTTCAATAATTATATAATTTTTTTACATTTTGTGCAATTATAAAATTATTTCACGCCGCAACGGCCGCATTTCGCATCGCAGCGGCCGCAACGACCGCAATCGCAGCGGCCGCAACCGCAACCGCATCCGCGACCGCAACCGCAATTTAGAACCTTGGATAACATGATGTTATATCTGGATATGTGTTGTGCATTGAGTACTTCTTGTTTTACCGGTTGTGTTTTGTTCTTGATTAACATTGTTTGGTTAAGTTCAATTACCTTTATGAATGTTAAATAATCGAGCCCTTTGGTGGTGGGTCCTTGTTGGTCAAAAAGAGGAGTATGGTTTCTAAGTAATGGTTGAAAGGCATCTACGTCAGTGTGGTTCTATCCAAAGAGTTTCATAGTTTGATACGTTGTGTCTGATGCATTCATAAGCATGAAGGTTACCGTTGGTGATGGAGCCACGTTGAGTGCAACGTGAAATACAAGAGTTAAGGTGGCTAGTGGGACGCCTCGGGGATGAAGGCTGGGGTGGTAGCAACAAGAGACCTAGGTTAGCTCCCTAGTGTCGTGTTACACCAAGAAAGCAACATCGTCATGACTAGTCACTAAGTATTTTCAAGATTAGTAGTAGCCTAGACCATCTCGTTTCTCTGCGTGGGCATAAGGTTGTGTGCATTCGATGGGGATAGTGCTCCTGATCAAACTCCATGAATGGACTCTGAGAAGTCAGAGGATAAATGGTTGGAGTGTGATATGCTGGAGGATGGTTGAGTTGGGGCTCGAGGCTGAGCATGACATACATAACATATTGCACAATCGTGGTTGTGTTGCATTTCATGGAAGCATTAGCATGAATGGACTACGGCATAATCATTTCATGAACTTCTTATTTAAAAGTCAGTATGCGTGCGTCCAGAGTTGAGCCTGTGCCTTGAAGTGTTAAATGTCCGTCCAAAGTTGTATTGTCCTTTCTAGGTTTTGAGTGAAGCGTCTGATGTTTAGTTATGTTGCATCTGAGCAGTGGTACTCATACGTCTTCTATAAGTTAATGTACCCGTAGCGTCCAACCCTTTTCGTGCGAGTTCTTGTGTCTGTTAAGATGTGCTTTTAATGATGTTCAATAAAGCTTATTTTCTGCTTCCTTTCTATATGTGATTGATAAACTCACTCCCTTTTTGCCTACTTTCTCCTTTGTATGGTTATCGGTGCTGTGGTCGATAGATGGCTTTGAGCTAGCGTCCTTCGGTGCTCCTGCTGAATGTGCGTCCACAGAGTAGTCCGTTGAGGAGCGCAGGGTGTGAGGACTAGATGCAGAAGCTTTTCTCTTCCTTCTTTTGTTGAGCTGGTTATATGGCGATGTTATGAAAACTTCTTTTATAATTAATAGAAATCAGATATGATATAGTGGCGTCTATGTATTTTGTAAACAATATTATAACTTTATATCTTGTTGAAAGTATATGAATGATATGGCTTTCTGCATGTTGTCACGTTTCTTTTAAGTAATGCGGAGTTTTCTGAGCATGATGCGGGTGTTTGTGTAGCCGTCTGAAGTACCAGGTTAATAATATAATTGAATAACTGTGACACCCTTAATCCCATCATACGTTTATTATATAAATATTAATTTGTAAAAAGATTCTTTGTGTAAAAAGATACGAGCTCTATTATTAATAAACATTTTCGCAATAGTTAAGATTATTACCATTCATAAACTCAAACCTTAAATCCAATTAAATTAAACATATTGTCATAAAACGTTTATAAGTTTCGCATAAATAATAAATAGTTTAAACAATATAATCCCCTAGCCTGATGTCACATGGATCAAAGCTAAACAAACCCATAAAGAAATGAATAACATCAAAAGAATTCAACTACTAATACTCTAAACATCAACAAATCCACGTAAGCTCAGACGTGTTACTCTTCAGTCACTTGAGAGTCATCTGAAAAAATCATACATTGCACAAGAAAAGACACAAATCCAAAGGGGTGAGAAGACATACTCATATACATATATTGTGGAAGTAAAATGGAAATTAAGGTGAGTGCATACACATAGATATACATATATACATATACATACATACACGTATAAGTACTACACACCCAAAAACATAACATAATCATTCTCCTAAATCAAGTTAAATCATCTCACAACAGTTTAACATATCAACTCATATTTTGTATACATGTTGTATTACAATCACAAGCAACAATGTCTCCTCAGACTCATACAACACACATAATTGAGTATCCACAAACATGGGTCCCAAAAACCAGGCTCTTAGAGGCTGGATCCCATAAACAGGCCATTCCATGGCTGGGTCCATGAACAGGCCCTTCCGAGCTGAGTCCCATAAATAGGCCTTGCAGAGATGGGTCTCACACAAACATTCACAAACGAGTACCCATAAACAGGTCCTTAGAGTTGGGTCTCACACATAACATCCACAAATGAGTACCCATCATAGGCTCCTTAGAACCGAGTCTCACACATAAACAATACATCACATTTCAATAATGTCATAATCATAGTTCACATACACTCATCCTTAATTATAACTCAATATTCACATATTATAATCCCATACCAATAGTCATATAATTCATGATTACAACTCATCACAACATTATCATAATAACATTTACAAACACTATAGCACTTATAGTAACACATACATATTTATAACATTATAGCAACAAATACACGCTTTATGATAGTATAATCATACAATAAAGTCAATATGATAATTATAACACATAATCATTCAAGCCATTGCTCCAACAATGGTAACAACAAATCACTCAAGGCACAAGGGGATCATGGGAATCCCCAATCACCTCAATCTCATTCCAACATTCCCATATGATATAATCATATTTCTCCCCCCATACCTGGTATGACGATCACAATTAACAAAGGAAGAGAAAAGGTCTGGAAAAGGTTGCGTCTCACAAACACTCGATCTCACGACAATTGATTTCACGATCACAGACCCAAAAGGTTCAAGAGTAGCAGCGAGAAAGAGGGATTGTGATGGCAGTGATGCTCCTCAAACGAAGGCGAGGAAAACGATGAACAAAGGTGCAATCTCCTTCAAGAATCCTTGAAAAGGGTTTAGGAATCCTTGTTTAGAGAGAGAGGCAGTTTATAAGAGTATTTCGAGTTAGAAAATAGGTTTAGGTCGAGTCTTATGGTATAAATATGAGTTAGGGTCATTATGGGCTGATTAGAAGCCCAAAAACACGTTTCTGCTGTGCGCCTATTCGCGAGGCGAGTCAATTTTCGCGAGGCGAACTAGAAAGCTCCAAAAGCTGTTTGCCAGATTCACGAGGCGACGTTGCCTTCGAGAGGAGAACCGATAGAATCCGAATTTGGCCCTGAAACCTGAAATAAGACTTGTAGATAATTCTCTAAGGTTTCCAACGCATCCAAGATCGCCTCAATCGGACCTTTAGAACTCAAGATATGGTCAAAACCGTAAAACATGTTTCTTGGACTTGAATGAATAGACCCTTTCTAAAAGTTAAACTATCCCAAACATGAACCCATACATCAAGAGCAAAAATAACAAGCATATATGAACATATATAAGCAAGGATTAACATATTATAATCTAAGGGTGAAAATTGGGGTGTTACAATAACCAAATCTGTTATGCTAATAAAAGTAATTAACAAAGAATAATAACTTGGGTCAGGCTTAGGGACGTCACAATCTCAGCTTTTAATTTCTCAGCCTTAAGCCTGTTGTTTTCTCAACTAGTTCATTATACTTAAGATTTTTCTGTTCATTCTCATTTGAGAGCTTCACATACTTTTTCTTAAGGCCTTTGAACTTATTAAGAATACAGTTGGATTCCTTAAGTAATTCATCATAGGCATCTTGTAGATCCTCAAGTTTAGAGTTTACCTCATCTTCTTCGAGTTCGTCATCAGAGGATGTATTTGCTATGAGCCACATGTTGGATGTAGTCTGGTTCTTTTCTCTATATAGAGCATTTAGCATATCTAACATTTCCTTTGCAGTCTAGAACTGTATTACCATTTCTTCTTGTCTTTTGCCTTGAGCATAAATAAGACACTATCTAGCATTCGCATTTACTTGAACTCTTCTTCTATCTTCTTGAGTCCAATTAGCTCTTGGATTTGGTAGTGTAGTTCCATCTTTAGAGAGAATAGTTGGGCTGTATGGTCCGTTGATGAACACACTCCAGAGATCAAAATATTCTTGAGCTCTTACAAATAGCTCAAACCTGTGTCTCCATAGATAGTAGGCTTCTCCATTGAAGCCTGGTGGACTAGTCATTGATGAACCTAACACCATTCTTCTTTCAGGAACAACTTCTTGATTTTCTCTTGAAGAATCTTCATGTTGTTCTTCAGACTAGAGATAGAGATTTTCTTTTTCTTCTGTTTCCTTATCTTCTTTAGACAAATCAAGGTCTTCTCAAGTTATCATCCTTTTCTTCATAGGTGATCTCCTTGAGTCAGGAATGGTAGTTTTGAGTCCTGATTTTCTGGAGCTAATTCTTTTAGAGAATTTCTCCATTTTCTGAGTTGCTTCGAAAATTTCTTTATTAGATTCTTATAAAGCAAACAGAGATTTATCTTCGTCCTTTTTTAAAAAGGATTTTCTTACATTTTCTTGAGTAGCTAGGTTATCAAGAATGTTTTCAGATTCTTCACCAGAGAGTTCCCTTTTGTTGATTTCTTCATCATAGATTATCTCAAGATTTTCCCACATGTCTTTAGCCGTGTCACAGTTTACAGTTGTAGGCTTTATCATATTTAGATCCGCTGAGAGAGCGTATCAGAAGATATTTTGATCTTGCTTCCAACTAAAACAATTTTCTTTGCTCAGCTGACCACTTGGTTCTAGAAGTAGGGACACCATTTATATATGTAGGAAAGCAGGGTCCATGTAGGATGAGTTCCCATAAATTTGAATCTGTTGATTGGATAAACAACATCATTTTGTTTTTCCAATACTCGTAGTCCTTCCCTTTGAACATGGGAGCTTTGCTGAAGAGGGATCCTTGATTGTCCATGCTGTTGCTAGAGCTTGCTTTACTTGCTATTGAGGTTTCCAGAATATTTTCCTCTGCACTGTAAGAAGCTCAACCTAGAGGCTGAGGTCTGATATCAACTAAAGGTACCACAAGTTAACACTAAGAAGGGGGGGTTGAATTGTGTTTACTCCAAATTAGTACACGTTGATAAGGTTCCAGCGCCAAACTGTTTTTCCAACTTCTATCCCATTTTTACCCTTTAAACGTTTGATTCAGATTTTGTGATTTTCATGAAAGTTTTATATCTTTCTTTTATATTTCCAACGATATAAAGATCATAATTTTTGGATGTCTATAACTCAAGATATGTGCAAAATACTGAGCTAGACGTTGGGTAAGTGGGCCTTGACGTGTTTTTACGCGTTTTGGGCTTTGGGGTCTCTATGAATAGAACGTTAACACCCTTAGGGTACGGTTTTGAATCCTAATTACACCTAGAAACTTATAAGCGGCTAAGAAGAGAAGAAATATAAGGATTTGGTGAGAAGAAGAGACCTTAGGCGTGAGGTAGGGAGATCAAAGAAGTAAGTCTAGAAGTTCTTGGGGCGCATCTTTGGAGGTCTTCAAGTGGTAAGTAAAACGCCATCTTCTCATACCTCGATGGTATTTTGAAAAAGGGTTTTGGTTTCTTAAAACTAATAATATTATTTTGGGAGATTAATTGGGAAAAATGGGGTTTTCTATGTTAGGGTTCAAGAACACTAAATTGAATTGAGGGTTTCCTATTAAAACGAAAGTTTATTAAATTGAGAATTTATTTTTGTGATTGATGATATGATATGTATGATAGGTATGTATATTGATTGATTGACATGTTTTATTTGAGTTATGTGATGATATATGTTTAACTTGGCATATTTAATTGACCATAATGCATGTGGCATGACGTTTGAGAAATATCGCCTATGAAAGGGGTATCGAATGTAATATCGCCATTGAATTGAGATGTCGAAATTATGTTATACCTGCAGTTGATGGGGTATCGAAAGTAATATCACCATTGAATTGGGATGTCGAAATTATGTAATAACGTTAGTTGATGGGGATATCGAAAGCAACATCGTCATATATTGGGATGACAAAAAATGAGCAACACTGCCAGTGTACATGGTTGGTATCGAAAATATTAGTAATGGCACCAATGAGGAGGTGTCATCGAAATATCTCTCTTGAGTAGAGGTAGGCAATGAGACACCATTGTTGAGTGATGTTTGACAATCATATGACAATGTAATTTATTTGGATTTATTTGGCATGCGAGATGTGATGATTTTTATTATGATTGTTAGGTTTTATGCTGATTTATCAGTATTATTATTTTCATATTATATATATATTTTTTTAAAATTGAGGGATTACTATAGTTGTTTTTCCGGTTACTGCGTCGGTTGAGAATAATGCTTTTGCGAAAATATTTATAATTGTATTTTTATTCACTAACCCTTTGTTTCTTTCGAGTGATTTTGCGGAGAGAGAAGTGCCGATGAGAGAACTCTAAGAGAAATTAGAGACTTCCATCGTTTGGGAGAGAGAAGAAATGAGAGAAGTTGGAACTTAATTGGTGGGACCCATGACCAATTAAAATCTATCCATCTGAAGCGAGA